>CM033476.1:48106084-48706084 GCA_019447015.1 Hymenochirus boettgeri
TAAATATCAGCTGCAAGGCAAAGTACCAGCTGCAAGGCTAAGTACCCGCTGAGTACCAGCTGCAAGGCTAAGTGCCAGATGCAAGGCTAAGTACCAGCTGCAGGGCTAAGTACCAGCTGCAAGGCTAAATACCAGCTGCAAGGCTAAATACCAGCTGCAAGGCTAAGTACCAGCTGCGTTTTCTTTGCTACTTCATCATTGTCCCGACTAGCAGTGTCAGGTATGAGTAAAGCTTTTCTTTAAAAAAAAAAAAAAAGTTTTTTGATTTTTTTTATAAAACAAACTTTACTTAGAACTGACACTGCTAGCCAGGACAATGCGGAAGTGGTAAGGAGGAAAAACCGGCAAGTAGGGGCATGCCATGGTGATTGGTATAATAGGATTCTGTGTAGATCAAGCGATGAACACAGCCTATTATTGTTATAATATCATTATTATCATTATTTTATTACAATTAGTGCAGTTATTCTTTTTAATTCTAGTAACTGACCTTGTAGTTAACCCCTTCATCAGCATTTAATGGTCCACTTTCTGAATTAGTCCGTATAGTATGGTTATGGGCCTAGGCACTCCTTCAGGCAATGTGCCAGTGTATTTCAGGTGCTGCTTCCCTCTGTCCTACCTCAAGGACTCCACGCTATAGCACAAGCAAACAAAGGTGATGGAAGTGCACACTGTTGATCAGAAGAATTCGTTTTTATTGCATCACACAAACACACGTTTCGAGAACGCTATGTCTCCTTCATCGGTGAACGCTATGTCTCCTTCACACCTGATGAAGGAGACATAGCTTCTCCGAACGTTGTGTGTTGTGTGATGCAATAAAACAATTCTTCTGATCAACGTCGTTGCTTACTCTCCTTCCATCAACATGTTTCTTGCACTTTCTGAATTATCTCATGTCCTTTCTAACAGACAATTTGCTTACTAGAGTTACCACTGCCAGATCAGCTTGAAGGACACCCTAACTGCAAACTGCTCTTAACCTACGTTACTGTACTACATTACTAACTCACGCCTGCCTATGTTCTGTACTACATTACTGAATCATCCCCTGCTACGTTACTGTACTACATTACTAAATCATCCCCTGCCTACGTTACTGTACTACATTACAATATCGCCCCCTGCCTTTGTTACTTTACTACATGACTAAATCACTCCCTGCCTACATTACTGCACTACATTACTAACTCACCCCGTGTACATTACAATCACCCCTGCCTACATACTCTATTACATTACTACATCACCCCTGCCTACATTACTGTACTTCACTACTAAATCACCCCATCTACATTACTGTGCTACACTACTAAATCACCCCGTCTACATTACTGGCAATAATAATCGTCCCCTGCCTTCATTACTGTGCTACATTACTAACTCACCCCCTGCCTCATTACTCTAGTACATTACTACATCACCCCCTGCCTACATTACTGTACTTCACCTACTAATCACCCCATCACATTACTGTGCTACACTACAATCACCCCGTCTACATTACTGTGCTACAATAATAATTGTCCCCTGCCTTCATTACTGTGCTACATTACTAACCACTACCCCTGCCTACATTACGTGTACACATTACTAAATCCCCCCGACTACATACTGTACTACATTAATAAATCACCCCTGCCTACGTTACTGTACTACATTACTTAATCACCCCCTGCCTACGCTGTACTACATTACTAAATCACCCCTGCCTACGTTACTGTACTACATTACTACCTCACCCCCTGCCTACGTTCTGTACTACATTACTAATCACCTGCCTACTTACTGTACTACATTACTAAATCACCCCCTGCCTACGTTACTGTACTACATTACTAACTCACCCCCTGCCTACATTACTGTACTACATTACTAAATCACCTCTGCCTACGTTACTGTACTACATTACTAACTCACCCCCTGCCTACGTTACTGTACTACATTACTAACTCACCCCCTGCCTACATTACTGTACTACATTACTAAATCAGCTCTGCCTACGTTACTGTACTACATTAACTCACCCCTGCCTACGTTCTGTACTACATTACTGAATCATCCCCTGCCTAGTTACTGTAACTTTACAATCATCCCCTGCCTACTTTACTGTACTACATTACTAAATCATCCCCTGCCTACGTTACTGTACTACATGACTAAATCGCCCCCTGCCTTTGTACTTTACTACATGACTAATCACTCCTGCCTACATTACTGCACTACATTACTAACTCACCCCCTGTGTACATTACTAAATCACCCCCTGCCTACATTACTAACTCACCCCGTCTAAATTACGACTACATCACCACCCCTGCCTACATTACTGTACTTCACTACTAAATCACCCCATCTACATTACTGTGCTACACTACTAAATCACCCCGACTACATTACTGGTACTACATTAATAAATCACCCCCTGCCTACGTTACTGTACTACATTACTTAATCACCCCCTGCCTCGTTACTAACTACATTACTAATCACCCCCTGCCTACGTTACTGTACTACATTACTACCTTCACCCCCTGCCTACGTTACTGTACTACATTACTAAATCACTCTGCTACGTTACTGTACTACATTACTAACTCACCCCCTGCCTACGTTACTGTAATACATTACTAACTCACCCCCTGCCTACGTTACTGTACTACATTACTAAATCACCTCTGCCTACGTTACGTACTACATTACTAACACACACTCACCCCTGCCTACGTTACTGTACTACATTACTAACTCACCCACCTGCCTAGCTTACTGTACTACATTATACTAATCACCTCTGCCTACGTTACTGTACTACATTACTTAATCACCCCCTGCCTACGTTACTATACTACATTACTAAATCACCCCTGCCTACGTTACTGTACTACATTACTACCTCACCCCCTGCCTACGTTACTGTACTACATTACTAAATCACCTCTGCCTACGTTACTGTACTACATTACTAACTCACCCCCTGCCTACGTTACTGTAATACATTACTAACTCACCCCCTGCCTACGTTACTGTACTACATTACTAAATCACCCTCTGCCTACGTTACGGTACTACATTACTAACTCACCCCCTGCCTACGTTACTGTACTACATTACTAACTCACCCCTGCCTACGTTACTGTACTACATTACTAAATCACCTCTGCCTACGTTACTGTACTACATTACTAAATCACCCCCTGCCTACGTTACTGTACTACATTACTAAATCCCCCTGCCTACGTTACTGTACTAACAATTACAATCACCCCCTGCCTAAGTTACTACTGTACATTACTAACTCACCACTGTCTACTTTTACTGTACTACTTTACTAATCACCCCTGCCTACGTTACTGTACTACATTACTAACTCACCCCCTGCCTACGTTACTGCACTACATTACTAAATCACCTCTGCCTACGTTACTGTACTACATTACTAACTCACCCCCTGCCTACGTTACTGCACTACATTACTAAATCACCTCTGCCTACGTTACTGTACTACATTACGAAATCGCCCCCTGCCTTTGTTACTTTACTAATGACAAATCACTCCCTGCCTACATTACTTGCCTACATTACAACTCACCCCCTGTACATTACTACAATCACCCCCTGCCTACATTACTAACTCACCCCTCTAATTACTGTACTACATTACTACATCACCCCCTGCCTACATTACTGTACTTCACTACTAAATCACCCCATCTACATTACTGTGCTACACTACTAAATCACCCCGTCTACATTACTGCGCTACAATAATAAATCGTCCCCTGCCTTCATTACTGTACTACATTAATAAATCACCCCCTGCCTACGTTCTGTACTACATTACTTAATCACCCCCTGCCTACGTTACTATACTACATTACTAAATCACCCCCTGCCTACGTTACTGTACTACATTACTACCTCACCCCCTGCCTACGTTACTGTACTACATTACTAAATCACCTCTGCCTACGTTACTGTACTACATTACTAACTCACCCCCTGCCTACGTTACTGTAATACATTACTAAATCACCCCCTGCCTACGTTACTGTACACATTACTAAATCACCCCCTGCCTAAGTTACTGTACTACATTACTAACTCACCACTGTCTACTTTACTGTACTACTTTACTAAATCACCCCTGCCTACGTTACTGTACTACATTACTAACTCACCCCCTGCCTACGTTACTGCACTACATTACTAAATCACCTCTGCCTACGTTACTGTACTACATTAACTAACTCACCCCCTGCCTACGTTACTGCACTACATTACTAAATCACCTCTGCCTACGTTACTGTACTACATTACGAAATCACCCCCTGCCTAAGTTACTGTACTACATTACTAACTCACCCCTGCCTATGTTACTGTACTACATTACTAAATCACCCCTGCCTACGTTACTGTACTACATTACTACCTCACCCCCCAGCCTACATTACTGTATGACATTACTAAATCGCCCCGACTACATTACTAAATCACCCCTGCCTACATACTGTACTACAGTACTAAACACCACCCGACTACATTATTGTACTACATTACTAATGCACCCCTGCCTACATTTCCGTACTACATACTAAATTACCACCTGCCTACATTACTACAATCACCCTGTCTACATTTCTGTGCTACATTACTAAATCACCCCCCACATTACTGTACTACATTACTAAATCACCACCTGCCTACATTACTAACTCACCCCTTCCTACATTTCTGTATACATTAACAACCACCTCCTACATTACTGTACTCATTACTAAATCACCACCTGCCTACATTACAAATTAACCCTTGCCTACATTGCTGAACTACAGTACTAAATCACCACCTCCTACATTACTGTTCTACATTACTAAATCAGAACCTGCCTACATAAGTAACTCACCCCCTGCCTACATTACTGTACTACATTACAAACTCACCGCCTGCCTAAATTTATGTATACATTACTAATCACCACCTGCCTACATTACTAACTTACCCCTTGCCTACATTACTTTACTAATTACTAAATCAATTACTAAATCACCACAAACACACAACGTTTCGGAGAACGCTATGTCTCCTTCATCAGGTGAACGCTATGTCTCCTTCACACCTGATGAAGGAGACATAGCGTTCTCCGAAACGTTGTGTGTTTGTGTGATGCAATAAAAACAATTCTTCTGATCAACAGTGTGCGCTTCCATCAACCTTTGTTTGCTTGCACTTTCTGAATTATCTCATGTCCTTTCTAGTACAGACAATTTGCTTACTAGAGTTACCACTGCCAGATCAGCTTGAAGGACACCCTAACTGCAAACTGCTCTTAACCTACGTTACTGTACTACATTACTAACTCACGCCTGCCTATGTTACTGTACTACATTACTGAATCATCCCCTGCCTACGTTACTGTACTACATTACTAAATCATCCCCTGCCTACGTTACTGTACTACATTACTAAATCGCCCCCTGCCTTTGTTACTTTACTACATGACTAAATCACTCCCTGCCTACATTACTGCACTACATTACTAACTCACCCCGTGTACATTACTAAATCACCCCTGCCTACATTACTCTATTACATTACTACATCACCCCCTGCCTACATTACTGTACTTCACTACTAAATCACCCCATCTACATTACTGTGCTACACTACTAAATCACCCCGTCTACATTACTGTGCTACAATAATAAATCGTCCCCTGCCTTCATTACTGTGCTACATTACTAACTCACCCCCTGCCTACATTACTCTAGTACATTACTACATCACCCCCTGCCTACATTTACTGATACTCACTATAAATCACCCCATCTACATTACGTGCTACACTACTAAATCACCCGTCTACATTACTGTGCTACATAAAAATGTCCCCTGCCTTCATTACTGTGCTACTACAACACCCCTGCCTACATTCTGTACTACATACTAATCCCCCCGACTACATTACTGTACTACATTAATAAATCACCCCCTGCCTACGTTACTGTACTACATTACTAATCACCCCCTGCCTACGTTACTGTACTACATTACTAACTCACCCCCTGCCTACGTTACTGTACTACATTACTACCTCACCCCCTGCCTACGTTACTGTACTACATTACTAAATCACCTTGCCTACGTTACTGTACTACATTACTAACTCACCCCTGTACGTACTGTACTACATTACTAAATCACCTCTGCCTACGTTACTGTACTACATTACTAACTCACCCCCTGCCTACGTTACTGTACTACATTACTAACTCACCCCCTGCCTACGTTACTGTACTACATTACTAAATCACTCTGCCTACGTTACTGTACTACATTACTAACTCACCCCTGCCTACGTTATTGTACTACATTACTGAATCATCCCCTGCCTATGTTACTGTACATTACTAAATCATCCCCTGCCTACGTTACTGTACTACATTACTAAATCATCCCCTGCCTACGTTACTGTACTACATTACTAAATCGCCCCTGCCTTTGTTACTTTACTACATGACTAAATCACTCCTGCTACATATATGCACTAATTACTAACTACCCCCTGGTACATTACTAAATCACCCCTGCCTACATTACTAACTCACCCCGTCTAAATTACTGTACTACATCACCCCTGCCTACATACTGTACTTCACTACTAAATCACCCCATCTACATTACTGTGCTCACCACTAAATCACCCCGTCTACATTACTGCGCTACAATAATAAATCGTCCCCTGCCTTCATTACTGTGCTACATTACTAACTCACCCCCTGCCTACATTACTGTACTACATTACTAAATCACCCCGACTACATTACTGTATACATAATAAATCCACCCCCTGCCTACGTTACTGTACTACATACTTAATCACCCCTGCACGTTACTATACTACATTACTAAATCACCCCTGCCTACGTACTGTGACTACATTACTACCTCACCCCCTGCTACGTTACGTACTACATACTTAAATCACCTCTGCCTACGTTACTGTACTACATTACTAACTCACCCCCTGCCTACGTTACTGTAATACATACTACTCACCCCGCCTACGTTACGTATACATTACTAAATCACCTCTGCCTACGTACTGTATACATACTAACTCACCCCCTGCCTACGTTACTGTACTACATTACTAACTCACCCCCTGCCTACGTTACTGACTACATTACTAAATCACCTTGCCTACGTTACTGTACTACATTACTAAATCACCCCTGCCACGTTACTGTACTACATTACTACCCTTCTAATCACCCCTGCCTACGTTACTGTACTACATTACTAAATCACCCCCTGCCTAAGTTACTGTACTACACATTACTAACTCACCACTGTCTACTTTACTGTACTACTTTACTAAATCACCCCTGCCTACGTTACTGTACTACATTACTAACTCACCCCCTGCCTACGTTACTGCACTACATTACTAAATCACCTCTGCCTACGTTACGTATCATTACTAACTCACCCCCTGCCTACGTTACTGCACTACATTACTAAATCACCTCTGCCTACGTTACTGTACTACATTACGAAATCGCCCCCTGCCTTTGTTACTTTACTACATGACTAAATCACTCCCTGCCTACAATAATGCCTACATTATAACTCACCCCTGTGTAATTACTAAATCACCCCTGCCTACATTACTAACTCACACCCGTCTAATTTACGTACTACATTACTACATCACCCCTGCCTACATACTGTACTTCACTACTAAATCACCCCATCTACATTACTGTGCTACACTACTAAATCACCCCGTCTACATTACTGCGCTACAATAATAAATCGTCCCCTGCCTTCATTACTGTACTACATTAATAAATCACCCCCTGCCTACGTTACTGTACTACATTACTTAATCACCCCCTGCCTACGTTACTGTACTACATTACTAAATCACTCCCTGCCTACATTACTGCACTACATTACTAACTCACCCCCTGTGTACATTACTAAATCACCCCCTGCCTACATTACTAACTCACCCCGTCTAAAGGTGATAAATCCTTTACGACTCCAAAGTGAAATGGAAGTGCCCATTGGATCAACTAGTAATTCCAAAATTATTTAGATTTTTCAAACTGATTCAGCTATTCAATGAAGACTTTTCCTTACACTAAGTGAAACTGGAACTTTTCATGTATTGTAATCATTTGATCCATTTGTCTTACAGGACTCCACCCCCCTGGCATGCGGCCCACCGACCATAACGTTACTCTCATATCCACAGCTTTCTTTAGTTCAACTTTTTTGTTCAATGATCGTTTAAAGTCTACTTGTTTATATTGTACAATTAATTTTTAATAAAACAGTAAAGACTGTTGTGACCAGTGACTTCTTTTTTTTAAAATGCACAACGTTATCAGCGAAAAGGGAGAACTTAATTATTGCTTTGTACTAAAAAATTACTCTATGGGAATCATTTAGACGTGATGGGAACAAACCACAGGAAGGATGAGTAGATACTGGCACTAAACGATATCATTTAAGAATAGATTCTTGTTTGTTTTTCTTCTAGAAAGGTTGTTTGCAATGGGACATAACCCTATTACAAATATGTTGAGGAAACTACAGCCAATTGGTTCTGCTCATGGGGTAAACAGACTAGAGCCTAGCCTTTTTAAAGGGCATCTATTGAAAAAATGGTTATTTTAATGGACCTTAATTGGAAACTAATTTTCCCAACCACCAGGTTTTTTTTTTTGTTGATCTGCCTCTATTTCTTTAGATATCCATCTAAAACTTCTTATATGAGCTGTCAATCAAGTTCCTTGCTCTCCAACTATTCTCCTGTGAGTAGTTTTACTGTAGCTGGAATAGTGACACGATTTGACAGTTGGAATGCTGTATGCGGCTTGACATTTGGTTTTGGGGAAAGTGAGGTCGGCTGGGAGTGGTTAAAGAGGGGGATACTGACTCCTAAACAATGTGTGCTGGATTGAAGGTATGACAGCAACACACAAATCAGAGATGATCGTACTTACATGTATTCAATTATTGATTAAGATAAGGCAGTCTTATTCTCAGTATGTGTCCCTTTATTCACTGAATCATGTGGTATAGCAATTCAGCTCTCGAATGAGATTGCACTGCAAAAATATGCCCCCTAGAGACCCTGCGGGCAGTCTTAAAGCTTATTACTAATGCAGTCTTAAAACTAACCAAAATTTAACTTATTTGAGGGGGTGAACTTTCCCTAACGCAAATGGTCTCTTGCGAAAGCTCATTAGATCCTTCCTCCCAAACATTCAGCCAGGAGGAAGGAACGTTGTGACAGCCAGTTGAAACGGCCAACATGTTCCTGAGACGGCATGCAGTCATAGGAGATGCACAATCAGCCGTGGTTTTGGTCATGTCAGATGTCTAGTTATTATCAAGCTGAAATCACAGCGGTTTTTGGCACCACAACCTCTGCCCAAAAATATTTCATGGTGTGTACACTTTTCGGTTGTGGCATACTCGCCTGAGAAGTCTGCTAAAACTCGAACACATTCAAGGGAGGCATTTATAATGGGAGCAAGAAACTTTTAAATGTGAACCCTTTGGAATTGTATGCGTAATGCACAAAGGTCAAAATGTGATCTGATCTTCAAAAGTCACAAGAATAAACAATCGCTATCTGCGTCTAACTAATACACACAAATTAAATGTTTATTCAACACACAATTTGTAAATATACACAGTAAAGGGGAAAAAATGTAAACTAAATCAGGGCTGGACAAATCAGCCAATAGGTAGGAAGCAGCAAATTACATACTGCAATGTCCATTGATTGACAGGTGACCTGCCGCCCCACCCCTAATGCCACACAGCTCCCACCCATTACCCAAGACTTCTTTTTGCAATTTTGTGTTAAAAAAATCTAAACTTCCTTTTGGAACAAAACTACAATGGTGGTTTAAAGAAGTTCCTTGGTGCTCCGGTTCACCTCCTCTCTGCCACAGTGTGACAGTTGATGTAACTAATAGGAAAACACCCTTCTTTGTAGAGTGTGTTCCATTGGCTACATCGAAATGTGGAAGAGGGACTTGGAACACAGAGAAAGTGTAAGTACAGTGTTGGTTAATTACCGGGGGTGAGCACTTACCATTTAGGTCCTCATCCTGGTACTACTAATGGAGGGGAGGAAAATGGGGAAGGGGGAGGTGAGTAATTCTCCAATACAGAAGCTACTCTCATGTTCTGATCCACTTTTACTGCACTTACTATCTCGCAAAAACTCATCAAAACTATTGTTTCCAAAAATTAATTACACTCGCATTAATACAGAGCATTACTCAGTCTGAAACTTTTACATGTACAATTTCACATATACTTACCCTCTAATACACTTCTCACAAACGCTTTATTACACAAAACCTTTCAAAACACGTTACACCCATACATAGCAACTACATACTTACTTTTCACACTGCATATAAAGTACCCACCCACATTTTGAAATAACCCTATCTTACATATACATTTCCACTCCCCTGCACACATTCAGTATGGGGGGGGGGGGGGGGTAAAAAACAATGATTATATAAGAACTCCCATCAGGATTGCATTTTGTAGTCTCAATACCTTACAGCAAGGACCTTATGGCTGTTAGTGAAGTATCTTGCCACTGTCCTGTGACTCCAGAACTCATGTTTATAAAGTTTCCATTAATAAGTGAATATACTCACATTGGAGCAAGGGCAGTCCTAAAGGCCCCTTCTGACAAATTCCAATCTCTGCAGTTCCTCCCCTGCCCTTACCTTCTCTAGTCCACCCCATTCGCAACAGACAGAAAGGAATGCTAAGACAAGAGTTGTGGATTCTCGCAGCACGCATTACCTAAGAAAAGGATGCAATCTGGAACCACACTTAATTGATCTGTACAGCAGGATCCCAGTGCCTCTCTTCACACAAAGGTTGCATATTGAATTAGAAACACAACTCGCTGTCCGCCACCCTAGGCCTGCTTTGTTGGGGGGGAGGTAAACAAGCAACTCTGACTGTAAATTTCCACATGCCAGAAATTAAGTTTTAGTTGCCCTGGCGACCAGGATTTGTCCAGCCTGACCTAGATTAATGACATATCAAAGCAAACGGAATACAATACCAATGAGGTTTTGATTACAGCTGCCCTGCACTATTAAATAAAAAAAATGGGTTTCTGATTTCATATCAAGTGAATGATGCCCGCACACAAGAGCTTCTCAGAAGAGCTCCCTAAAGAATGTTTGACTGGCATAAAGCTGGAAAAGATTATAAAAGTATCTCCAAAGCCTTGACTGTTCATCAGTCCACGGTTAGCAAATTGTCTAAATGGAGAAAGTTCAGCACTGTTTCTACTCTCCGACCTGGAAAGATGACTGCAGAATGCTCAATGAGGAAGAATCCTAGAGTGTTGCTAAAGATATACAAAAGTGTCGGTATCTACTAACATCGTTGTAAAACACTAAAAAAAAATGGATTTTATGGAGGGAAGCCACTGCAGTCCCCAAAAAATATGTTTGCACGTTAGTTTGCAAAAGTTGTAAAAAGAGCACCTGGATGTTTCACAGCGTAGTACTGGCAAATATTCTGTGGACCGATATAAACCAAAGTTGAGTTGTTGGAAGAAAACACACAACACATGTGTGAGAAAAGCAAAAGCACACAAACATCAACACTTACTGTGAAGGGCCTAGACAGATTGCTGTCCACCAGCTGAAGCTCAGGAGAAAATGGGTGTTGCAACGGACAATGACAAAAAGCATTAAGTAAATGAAAACAGAAGAAAATACGCTTTGGAGTCGCACTGTCAAAGTCCTGACCTCAACCTGATTGAGATTGCTGTGGCATGACCTCAAGAAAGCAATTAACACCAAATATCAGAATATGCTGAACTGAAAAACTTTGTAAAGAGGAATGGTCAAGAATTACTGACCGTTGTGCACGTCGTTGCAACACAGGAAAGGTTTGGTTGACATTATTGCTGCCAAGAGGTTCAGTTATTAAATCCAAGGTTCATATACTTTTTCCACCTGCACTGTGAATGTTTAACATGGTATGTTCAATGGGAACATTTAATTTGGTGGTATTAGTTTAAGCATCTGGGAATGTCTCTTGTGACTTAGATGAAGATTAGATACATTTTAGACCAATTTGTGCAGAAATCCATATAATTCCAAAAAGGGTTCACAACTGTTTACTTGCAGCTATAAATGGAGGTACTGATTTGTTGGGCCTTTTTTTCTGTCCCAAAAAAATGTAACTACGTAACTGCTAGAGCATATCACGATGGGGTCTTCTAAATAGGGGATATAATTGGGAGTAATCTTGTATGCAGTGCCAGAAAAGAAAAGACATTTTGTTCTACGAATGGGTACACACAAGCAGATATTTTGGGACAACAAGTTTCAGCGCCAGCAGCTTGTCATTCACCCAAAAGCGTAAATCACTGCTGATCGTGGCAAACTTTCATGTGACAAAAAAATCCCGTGTGGACAATCGTATCTAAAAAAGTTTGGCAGTCCTCTGACTCTTAAAGAACTTATAACTTATTTAATCTCCCTGTTATTCTTATTAGTAAGGCATTCAAAGAAACAAGGTATAACTATTTTTATTGATATTTCCAAATCCACAATCTCAAAAGTTACCGGTAAGTCCTGCAAAAAGAGGACACAAGGTTTTCGGGCAAAAACTTCTTTCCATAAACATAGAAAAATGGTACTGATTATTAGAATTGATCTAAAATAAAAACTGTACAAGCAGAAAGAAAGTCTGTCATATTTATTCCTGGATGAAACATTTATTTTTCCGAAATTGAAAGAGGATACAATCATTAAAATATTGGTTTGGAAAGACACCTAAGTACACATCCAGCATTATTTAGTTGAGGTGTAAACTAGAATAAAAGTCTGAAATAAGCTACTTAAAATTAGTCTCATAGGGTGACCAAAAGATTAGAGGCCACACCTTAAAAGGGAGTTTTGCACTGAGGAGCAGCAAGGTGTTGTGGAAAATCTTTGACCTAAAAAGGAGGCTTGGATGTGTTACTGGATCTTGTGTAGCACAGCAGTTTCCTGTACTGCTCTTTTTTGTTGGGGGGGGAGCTGGGTTTATTATGTGTGATGGGTTGAACCTGGACTATTTTTGTTTTTTTCAAACTAAAATAAACTATGTAGAATGCAATACAAGGCTTGTAATTTTTAACATTTTGTGATTGCTGCGTTCAGCAAATATATAAACTATAGCTAAGAAAAAAATGAATCCTGTTCAATACAAAACGTGATTTAGATTGAAATTGTTCTTCTTGTGCTTGGATTCCCAGTCGTTTCCGGTCTTCAAATGATGGCACTAGAGACAATAATGGATTCTGAAACGGCTTTCATGAGCAGTGGATCGCCATTTTAAAGGCTGCTCCCATGTTAAGTACTTCATAATATTTTCCTGCACTATTCTTTTTGCTGCATAAATTATGCATTAAATTACATATCAACAAGAAATATGAGGCAGAAGGAGTGTGAATGTGAACATTTTTTCAATCCATCATTACATATAAAACCTGGAACATAATAAAAGGCATGCTTGTTGAGAGAGGCTTGTACTGTAAAAGTAATGGGAATACCTACCCTGCTCATATTTTCTTCAGATTTCGACTTGTGTTTGTTAGTTCCTCATCAAATAAGAGAGTTCTTGTTTTGTTTTTTGTTTTACAGTTTTTGCTGAACACAAACAGAAGAGAAGCAGCAATTTTGTGTTCACTAGTGTCCCTATGTGTCCCGCTAGTCCACACTAATACAAGATCATTCGTCTTGGTAATTAATTTTTGCCATCTGCACGATCCTGTGGACATACAATACCTGCTGAATCTTCCTCGGGAGCATAGCCCGGGTCTCTTCGGTTTGCGGTCTCTTTTGGATGCCATTCTGCGTACATCTGTGCTTTTAGCCCTCACCTAAACTGAGAGCGTCCTCGGCTGGATTGGCAACAAAGAAAGCAGTGAAAATATATATAAAAAAAAAAACAGAACAAAAACAAAATCGGATGAATGAGTACAGTAGTATTTCTGTAGCGTGAACATGGCTTTACGTGAACTTTCTTTTTAACTTTATCATTTTCCCACTATGTGAGAAATTTTAATGGTTAGAGACTGCTGCAACAAGGTTACCCTATTTCTCACGTCATTTTTCTTTCTTTTTTTGTCAGCCAGAAATTGTTTCCTTTTCTTTTTTCCCTCTCATGCTAAATCGAATTCCTGAAGAGCATGAGATACTGAAAAAAGTACAAAATAGTATAACTCAAAAATACATATTTTTAATCATACTAAGGTAGTACTTTGTGAAAAAAACAAAACTTTTTTTATAAACAGAAAACCATAAAGTACTACCTCCCAGGCAATGTCTTTACAACTACCCATCCACAGAGGCTGGTGCTAGTTTCTATTAGGATACTTTTGCAATACAGATTTTAGAGGAAATACTAGAAGATACATCAATTCACTGTACTAGTAAAAGAAAGACAGCATTCTGTCCTTCTCTACACCAGTCCTAAAATAAATTGTTTTACATTTTCTCCTTCCTTCTCTCCTCTTTGGTTTGAAACCAGTTCTATCTTGCCGTGCAGCCTCTGTGTCCTCTGGCTGAGCTTCTTTTTAGCTAAGCTGATCTAGAATATAAATTATTAGCAGGTAATGAAATAGAAGTGAGCTTAAAGGAGTGAGTTTTATTCTACTTTTGCCAAGAATAGATTTGGTAGTAAAGCCAGGACCTAGCTGTTTTTGTTTTTTTTTTGAGATTTACAAGATATTTTTTTTTTTTTAAAGGCATCTCCAACCTCCATATTAACTTTTGACATATTGCAGGGCAAGTTAGAAGTTTAAAAATAAAATACAACTCTACTTACAGCTCCTCGTTCCAACGTCGTTCTGGTCCATCTCCCTGCCTGCCGGAACTACAAGCAGGGGGGGTGGACCGGCAGACCCGGCTTCAGCATAGAGAAACGAAGCTGGAGAGTGAGGATCTGTAAGTACAGTTTGGATTCTATTTTTAAACTTAGGAATGCCCTGCAATACAGATGAAAGATTTTACACACAAGATGAATGACTGCAAAAGAGGGATCGGCGGGAGGGGGGGAAAGGGCTTCTCTGCGCATGTCACCATTCCTCCTGGAGGCAAGACCGTAGGCAGAGACATTGGACAGGAAGACAGCCTCAGTTTCCTGGACTTTGGACATGGACTAAAGGTGAACCATAAGGGCAGGAATGTAAGGTACAGATTTTTAAACTGTAAAGTGGGGCCCAGTAGTGGGTTAAATTTAGTTTTGGGGTGGACATGCCCTTTAAATGATTTTTTGACTCCCTTTCTACTCAGTAACTACAATAATAATTAATGCTAACCCTGTTGGAGACAAAGAAGGATGTACCATCTATTTCACTTTTCCCCTAATGATTTGCAGTTCTTTAGGTCAAAACCTTTAAATCTTACTTGTCTTCTATCCCATGTATACAAAATAATTGGTTAAGGAACCAACAATAGCAAGATGTTGAGAAATTATGGCATGCAAGCATCATAATGAAATAGCACACACCTGGGCCTCAGATTTTGTGCATCTCCTTTCCTCCTTTTCTAATTGAAGCACAGCATAGATCTCCTTCTCCATCTTCCAATCCTGTCCCTGAACTTGGAAATCACATCTGTGAAAATCAAGTAATCCACTCTGTATTCTCGGCTCT
This sequence comes from Hymenochirus boettgeri, assembly GCA_019447015.1. NCBI lineage: Eukaryota > Metazoa > Chordata > Amphibia > Anura > Pipidae > Hymenochirus > Hymenochirus boettgeri. Next base: position 48,121,809 of record CM033476.1, read on the forward strand.
TATGGGTATATGAACAATAGCTCATATTCTCTAGAAGCCCAAAATATGTTTGTTTGTATTATTCAAGGCACGATTACCGTATGTAGTTATCATTGTGTTTTTTCTTTCATTCCATCAAACTTTCTAACATTTGACATATCAGCACGGACTGTCTGCATTCTATCGTAAACGACCAGGCTAATCCTTTTTTGACTACAAAAAAAAAGCCGCAAGACATGGACAGCTTAATATGGACCATTTCCACTGCTTAAGGGAGCCATACACTGGTCCGATATTACGATCCATCTTCATGCGAGTAGATATTTCTATTGATTGGCCCCAAAACTTTTCCTGATCTTATTCTGCTAATATTGGACCAGAATATCAAATTGTAGCATGATCAGGAAAGTTTTTTTTTTTTTTTTTAAAGTCTATTAAAGTATCAGTGTTACAATATGTTCCTCTGACAGGCCCTGACGCCTTTTGCACACCTGTCAGAGGAATAGCGGGGAGCGCGATTGTAAGTAAGTACTCTAACTTCCCTGCCTGCTCCTGATCATTTAAATGAAGAACAGGATAGACAGTTTTTTTCAGTTTAATTGTGAACGGGAGGTAAAAGGAGCCAAGTCTAATTTTCCACTGGATATACCCTTTAACTCCATGTGTGCAACATACAGAAATTAGAGAGGACTGTAATAGAAAAAAATATTAATACAATAGATTCTCCATTGAAAGGGACTTACTTTTGACCATTTTTGGTTAGTCCCTTACCTTGAGGAAGGGTTCTAGCCTTTACTGGAGCTTGGCCTTTTTTCGATCTCCTTTAGCATCTTTCTCTCTTCCTCACCGACCAAAGACACGACTTCCCTGCCTTTCCAGCACGAGCTGTTCGTCGACCCTGTGCACATAATGTTTAATTTGTGGCTGGCATGTAAGGTTGATTACCATAGTGAAAAACCATGTATTTTTTAGAAGGCTGGATTTCTCCACCCTCATGGAACTCAACTTTTAGAGACCACTGCAGATCTGCTAATAGCATGCACTCCTATAGGTGCCTGTATTATTCTGTTTACAGATGGGCCCCCAGACATAATATTGTGTGAGGTATAATGCATATTATTAGGAGTAATACCTAGAAGCTTGGGAGATGCAGGTAGATAAAACGGCAATTGTGGAAGTGCCAGATTACATTAATAACAAGCTTCAGTTTTATGTCCCAGCACATACATGCAAATAAATAAATAGACTGGATTGGTAGAAAGTCACAGTACCTAAAGGAACACATGCCGAATATTAAGGGCATGTCAACCCCCAAATGAAAAAAAATTACAAATAATGCTGATTACCCCACCAAACCTCGTAGGTTAAAAATTGGCCCAGATGTCCTAAACATACTTACCATCACCTGATCCCTTTGCCAGTTCACACGACTTCCTAGTAGCGAATGTCGGCAAGAGCCGCAGTGCTAACGTCACAGCCAATCACCGCCAGTATTTACTTAACTAGCATCTTCTGGTGCTGCTAGTGCACAGAAAAGGCACGAACAACAGCAGAAGAGAAGCAAGGCATCAGTACTGGTAAGTATACTTAGAAGCGTCTGGGACCATTTTTAACATAGGTTTTAGAGGGCAATTACATAAATATTAAATTTAGTTTGTGGGGTGAACATGCATATAAGCAAATCTGCACTTACAACCTGCTGTGTTTCTTATCCCCCTTTAAAATGTTTATCCTGCTTCGTTATTACTTTTGCTACAAAAGCAATTAAAAAGACAATTTATTATATTTAAAGAATGCATGTTTTTCTGCAGAATTTTATAATTCTGTGGAACCGAAAGCAATTTTGAACCCAACTGAAGAGTATTTTCCCACATCAAAATTACCTTTTGACTTTTCTACAACTTAATTTCTAAAAGAGCAATATTTTTACCAGTTACCTAGTACCAGACTTCGCAATGTAATAGTGTTATTTTTGCAGTTTATGACAGTATTTATGAATCGTTTCACAATCAAGTCAGATTGCAGCATAAACGAGAAATGTTTTGTTTCCAACAGCAGAAATATGATTTGAGCCCAATTTAATATTTGACAGCATTTCAAATGGAATTTATTTTTTAATAGAATTTTTCTCATGGATTTTTACATTTTAGATGAAAATAAAAAAAAACAAAAAAACAACCCGTTGGAACCGCAGATTTTTAAAACCAGCAGTTCCGAAACTGGGATTCATAACTCGTCTTAAGTAGTTAAAACAGTCATGCACATATGGAAATAAGGATCATCCATTCGTCTTTACTGGGAAATAATAAAATCAGGACTTGAAAAGCAGACGGGGGGGGGGGATCACAAATGGATAACTGCCAATCTGATTACATAAAGTCCAAATTTGCCAGAAAAAGTCAGCGTAAACTGCAGAAGATGGGAAACTTTGTCCCAAAATATATATTACACAAAACACAAACATTACACACACACACACACAAGGTTCCAAGATACCGTTTTGACCCTTGAATGTCACCCTCGAGTGCCACAATCTGTTGCCACCAGAATATCATTTGCTCATCTTTAAATCGTCTGTAAAACAGGAGGTAAAACAAACTTTTAAGAGGCTAATTACTTGATCTACAAGAGGAAGTTTAGAATTACTAAATGGATTGCAGGCAAGAAGAAGACAGAAGAGATTTAAGAACATCACAAGAAGAATAAAAACTACAGATTACTTAAATAGTTAATGATCTAACCTTAAAGCCTCTAATCTTTGGGCCTGGGAGAGATTTCCATGCAATTTCCCACACGCTGTCCCATCAACCAAGAATATGTGCATGCGATGTGCCTGCTTCTAGTTTTGAGTGAAAGCATCACATGGTCCTGAAAAGTTCGGGTCAGAAGGGCTGCAGAAGGGCAAAAGCAACAGTTCAAACATGACAATCACATTAAGCTTCCCCCTGCTCCAAAGCAGCCATATTCTTTATTCAGCACATTTATCCATCACTGCACTCACCACATACAATTGCTTTCTGTCTCCTTCTCGATTGCGAATCCTGACAAACTCCTGGCGGAGAAATGGAGCAACATCGTGTTACTGTTGACAAAGAACGGACAGGGTTCTGAGGGACACTGAAGCCAAATCTTGGACTATGATTACACACAAAAATTGTTTTTTTAAGCAACGGAACCTCAAAAAAAAAAAAAAAATGCTTTAGTATGTGAAACATTTAAGATCTTTTAAAGTGAAAAAAGAAAAGTTTTTTTTCCCCTACCTCAAGGAGCAGACACAATGAATTCTAAAGAAATGAGGGGTCCAGCCCCGCCCCGCGCCCATAAGCACCCGGTCACCGGAAGCCTCCTCAGTTGTGCCACAGAGGGAGCGAAGGAGTATAATTTTACAAAAAAAAGAAAAAACTCCAAACAATTTAACTTATGGCAACAAATCAACTACAGAAAGAAACCACGCTGAGGCGACACTGCCTGCGAGGGTTGTGCCTGGGTCCCCCTTTGGCGTCAGAGAAAAGCATTTCATGTAGTATGTAAGTATACAAATTCTCTTTTCCTTAAGCCTCAGGGGGACCAGGCACACCGGGGACATCCCAAAGCCCCAGTAGCACAAGAGATGGAAACAGAAATTAACCCTCCGCAGTCGTGCAAACACAGAACATCCAATGACACTTCTGAGAGGCAAAGACATGAAGTCTAGAATCTTGTGAAACATCGTAACGGACAAAGTTGCAGCCTGACAGATGTGATTCACCGAGGCCCCCTGCGGGCGGCCCATGAAGCACCCATGGTGTAGTAGAATAGGCGCAAACCGCTTGGGAGGAGCAGCCTCAGCAAGACGGTAATAGCGCTGGATGGCTGATCTTATCCATCTTGCAAGAGTCTAAGGCAAGGCTCTAGAACCCCGGTGCAGGCCTGCCATTAGGACAATAAGAGCTGAGAAGATCTTAGGCAAAGATAGAAGGCAAAGACCACCTTGGTAGGAATTCAGAATGAGTTCTAAGAATTGCTCTGTCAGGCAAGAACAAAACAGACAGGGTCTACTGACAGGACGCTAATTCTGAGGCTCTGCATGTTGTAAAAATAGCTAACAGAAAAAAACGGCCTTCCAGGATAGGAGAGTCAAAGAATTTGACTCTAAAAGCTCAAAGGGGGGAACCTGTAGGGCTCTAAGGATTAAAGGAGGTCCAAGGTTGAGTCAGGGCACCCCTGTAGAAAGGTGTATCATCCCTTCTCTGAGCCAGCCAGCAATGAATCAAGATGGACAGCACTGATACTTGCCCTTTAGGACACTCAAAGGAGGACCCTTGTTTACCCGCACAGCAAGAAAGGGAGAATTATCGAAAGCACAAACTCTCACCAGAACCAGGCCTGCGGGGCCAAAAATGGGCAAGGAATATGGTGGGGACTCCCTCCATGTTGACCGTCTTTAGTAACCTGGGATCATGGCAATTGGTGCAAAGGCATAGACTAGACAATCCCAGGGTATCCACCCCGAATGCCAGGGGGGTCCTGATGTTGGAGCAGAAGGTTGGAGTCTGGATGCATAATGTTTAGTCTGGGAGTTTCCATCGAGTGTACCAGTTGTTCAAAGACATCTGGGTGAAGGGCCCCATTTGCCCGGGTCCAGAAAATGGTGGCTGAGGAAGTCGCGTTGATCCTTCGTTTAGGTATGACACCAATGTGTCGATGTATTCGGAAATACTTACCTGTCAGGAAGGAGGTCCAAAAGAGCAGTTCATTGTAGCTTGTCTCCTCAGTGGACCAAGACCCTGTGTCTGGCCTACCTCTGATAGGGTAATAGGGCTCCCCAGCTGAGAGGTGGCATCGTGTGGTGACTACCGTCCAGTATGGAGACAAAAGTCCCTTGCCCCGTAGAAGAGACTATCGATGTGTAACGGAAGGAGCAAGAGAAAGTCCAGAGAGGAGGGGACATGTCCCAGTGTCTCAAGACGTGCCACTATTAGGTGGAATATCCCACATGGGACGCTTTCTGCCAAAGATACCATCTTGCCTATGAGTCTCATGGCTGTCTGATGGTGATCTTGACTGCTGGACATGGCCCCCAGGGGCGCTTCTAGACCTTTTATCACACAAGCCAAATTTGAAAGCCTGTGGGGGGTAGTGGTTGACTAGTATTGGCTGTTGAACTAGAAAGCTAACTTAACTTTTGGTGATCACACTTAGGTCAGCCCTCCAAGTTAGCAGACACTGCAGGTCAGCCCTCCAGTTCAGCAGACACCTGACTTAACAGTAGATGATGAACTGAAGCTGTGAGCTGGATGGCTGGCCTAACAACAGTGGCTGTTAAACAAAGGGCTGGACAAACAGGGCTAGGGAATGGGGGGGCTACCTAACAGTGGCTAGGGAACTGGAGGGCTGACCCAACATTGGCTGGGGAATTAGAGGTGGATCTAACAGTGGGGTAGGGAACTGGAGGGATGTTTTATCACTGACTGGAGGGCTAACTACCCATGCAGAATGGATGATATTAACACTGGCCAGTGGGAAGGAAACAATATTGTGAGGTAGGAATATCAATCCTACCTCCATGCCCCAGGTACTTTCCATTCTTAATTTGTTATTTTTTTTTAGAGATAGTATCCTTTAAGGAATATCGGATCATGTATACAGATGTATAAATATAGTGATATCCCTGAGACCCTCACACATTTTCAGATTCCTGCCCAAAGCCCAGATTGTCAGAATAACAAACTGGGCTGCCGCTGCTCTATTTACTGTGACAGTCTGAGCAGGATTTTGAAAGAAAAAAAAATGTGCAGTTTATGTGCTCCCCCTGGCAGCACATAAACTTACATAGCAAGTCAGTGTTTTCCAAAACCTACTGACCTCCCTGGAAATCTGATCTTGTAGTTCACGGACTTCAGTCAGCTTAGGTGTGTATCTCCTCCTGGTCAGTCTCTCACTGGCAGTGCAGAGAGGTGGAGCCTGGTTCTCTGTTCAATGTTGCATTCCCAGTTTCAACTGCTTATCTATAACTACTTACGGCCAAGCACTGTCAGGTATCAGTAAAGTTATTTTAATGATACCGGACAGTGCCTGGACAGTATAAATCCAGGACTATACAGGAATGGTGTGGCCGGGATGCAGGGAAAAGTCCTTTAAAACGGAATATGGGTCTGCCATCTGCCTACCACACTGGGGATTCAGAAATATTAATAAAAAAAAATGCTGGGGGCCATGGGCAATTGCCCCTTTTGCCCTATGGTAATCCGGCGCTCTGGAGTGTCAACTATGGGCGGGCAAGCCCAACGATCCCCATCCAATTTAGGAAATGGAAACGAGTTGTGGAATTGCTGACTAAGTTTAATGTTTTTCGGAACGGACCACCATGAGACGGGAAACATGTGACATTTTTCTTCCATCTGGAGAAAAGAAGTGCTGTAGGTTACTGCTGAGTATCTGTAGCAAAAATATTAGGGTCTCTATAAGCTTAATCCGTATATATAGATGATTGAAAACTATTGGCTACAGTGTCTGGGTCTACCTCACCTTACTCTGAAATACTACTCCTCCTCGGATAGATTAAAGCTTCTAGCAGAGAGGTGGAAGGTGAGAGCTCTGGACTGAAGTTTCGCCATTATGTCTGCGCCTTGCTGCACTATTTTGCATGAGAAGCAGACAGATATTTTTTGCTAGAGATCTAGCCCAAGCAGGTTCGTCTCCTGTGGGAGAACCGGAGCTCCCTGTGCCACAGACCAGTGTTTTCAGGGAATATATGGAGGATTCTGAGGGATTTTGCCCCCTCAGTCTCCTGGTCCTGTCTGGGACCTTGCTATGGGCCTTGCTGCATGAACCACAGCGGGTCAGGGTGACTGGCTGGCAACTTGGCATTGCAATTGTAGTGCTGAACTACAGGCCCAACTGGGTCCTTGCATATGGTGTCTGTGCAGGCTTTTTCTGTAGCAAACATTGCTGCAGTAAAGAAAAAAAAAAAAGATTTGCCTATCTGGAGGAGACTCGATGTTCGATCATTGTGGGCTGGAAAGGCGTTTCCTCTACATAGCTTTATCGAAATGTCCGCCGCCCATGTGCCGCTGTAAGCTCCGCCCCTTTTGCCAGCGGCCCAGCAGCACGGGTTACCAGGGGCACAGTGATATTTACCCATTTGCAAAAGAGGGAGAGCCTCTGACTCTAACTGGCAAGCAGCACGGTGTAAGCACCCTCTCCGCCATTGCGGACGATAGTTCAGAAGAAACGTTTGTTTCCATGTGCACAGGAGGCGCATGATCCTACTCCTGAGTGACACTTAAACTGGAGGAGGCTTCCTGCGCCCAGGTGCTTATGGGCAAGGGGCGGGGCTGGAGCCTCATTTCTTAAGAATTTAAAGTGTCCGCTCCTTGGGATAGAAACTTAACCCCAGGTGTGCCTGGGTCCCCCTGAGGCTGAAAGAGAAAGTAACAAAAGGTTAGTTAAGGAGCAGTGAGGCTATCAAAAATGTGATATCAGTGGTGATGCTCACTCCCACTATGACTTACTTAAACACTCACACGTGCATACTATGTTAGACTGGAGGTGTGGTGATGCCTTTAGTTCTAGAGAAGTAGAATTTGACAGCACACTGCTCTGTAACAGAATAGGAGGTAGAATTATTATTTCCTACAACATAGCAATTGTAGAACTTCTTTCACAACTGATGTCCTTTGCTTTCAGTAATGGGGGTCTGAGGTCTATGATTTGCAGAGACAATGTAGGATTTACCTGTACTACGCAAAGTGTGCATTCCAGTGTAAATAAAAAGTAATCCCCCACATATATTCCATGCCTCAAAAAAAATAAAAAATGAGTTAAACATTCCTGTATGTATAGAAACCACAGGGGCACCGATTAGAAGGGATTTGAAACTGGAAGATCAAAGTTGGCATTGGAATCTCAATGCACCTTGTATTTGCCTCTTAACCAGGTTCAAAAACCTTATGTTCATTAGAATGTTGCTTAATTTTGTTTATATGGTGCCACTTGGGCACGCAGCGCTTTACATTATAAAATACAGAATATACATTACATTTAATAAATAAAGTTCAAAGGTTGAATATACAAGCAGGCCACATACATATATTCAATAACCTTCTTTATGTATATCTATCACTTGCCAATATTAGCAGAGGGATCATAACTCCTCAGACATGTGGCAGAAAACATAGTAGGGTCTGCCGTTGATGAGAGCAAAGTCTGATAATCTCTTCATCTGCTCCTCAAATACTCGTCTAACATCCTAGGGGAGGCAAAATGGAAATGGAAAGTGTGGAATTCTACGGACAATGCGTATTTATATATTATTGGAAATATTTGTTACCTGTCTGCCTCATCCAGAATAAGCACTTCTATCAACTGCAGGCTGAATGTGGGCAGTTATGTAGATGACATCAGTTCCAGGGGTGGCAAAAGTATATCAGGAACTGACGTAAAACAGCCTCCTGTGTCTTCACATCCAGACCACCTGAAAGATTAGTAACAAGGTGGAGCCTATCAGGGCATTAACCCATCGCCACTGGTAAATCTTGCAAAACCATAGTGTGACTTTAAAGCCGGCTATCGCTGGTGTTAAAATCATGCTCTAAATGCGATATTGAATCGCTAGTGCAGGATGCGCAGGTGACTTTTAGTCGCACTAAGCGGTTAGCGAACTGCTTAGTGTGACTAACTCCAAATCCCTGCCCAGCGCGTTGGGTAAATCGCCCCATGTGTATAGATACAGTATATACATGCATATTACAAGAAAAATGCAAACATATTTGCACACAACTGTCATCTTACTTACCCACAGCCAAGCATGTTGTGACTTCTGTAATTGGGCCAGCTGCTTTGTAACGGCATGAACCTGGATTCCCAGCTCACGGGTAGGGACAAGTAACCAACAACACGTGTCACTGGCGCTTGCCGTGGCTTGTAAAATAGACGTTCCAAACGGAAGCATAAAGGCAGCTGTTTTACCTGGAGTAAAAGCATTAAGTGTGTGTAAGATTTCTACATTGTGTGTTGAGTGGTTACTACAGTTAATTTGGAGTTGTATCCTTTTCTGCTACCTGAGTACAAATGACCATCATTCATCTAAAACTCATACTAGTGACTTTGTAATTATTCCCCTTTTGGTTATCCCCTGTTCTCACCTGTCCCAGTGGCAGCACAAGCACAGATATCCCTCCCCAGTAAACCCACTGGGATACATGCCTTCTGGATAGGGTGGGCTGAGAAAAACTCATAGCAGATATGCCTGTTAATGAAACATGATTAGGAAGGAAAAGGCACACAGCTTTAAAACAAAACAAAAAAAAGGGATGAAAGATCAAGCAACTCAAGAAATCATATGTCAAATGCTAGCATTGATGAGCTGTAATAATCAGGAAAAAGACACTTGATTCTTTGTTTCAACATAGTATAATACTTGAGGTTGAATAAAGACGTTCATCCAGTCCAACCTACCCAGCAATACCCACATTTCCTGCCTAACTGTGATGATGCAGAGAAGGCAAAAAAAAACCACAAAACCACCAGCATTGTGAAGGGAAATCCTTCCTGACTCCAAGTGGCAATCGGAAATTTCCCTGGATCAACTCTACTTTATGTATCAATACCAGTAACCTGAAACATTCCTTGTTTGCAGAAACTCATCCAGCTTTATTTTGAAACTGACCAATGAACCTGCCATAACAACGTCCACTGGAAGACAGTTCCATAGCTTTACGTTCTCACAGTGAAAAACCCTTTCCAAACATGAAGATAAACTCTTTTTCTTCAAGTCTTAAGGCTGAGGCCACACTGCGATTGCCCGATGATTCACTATGGGAGCATATGCGATGAGCAGAAAAATGTGGATCGCATGCGCTCCGATTAACAGATCACACACACAGCGCACTAGTGTGGCCACATCAAATGGGCCACACGTGCGCAATCGGTTCGCACTTAAAAGTGCATCAGTGTGGGCTGAGCCCAAGAGATATCTGCATGTCCTCTGACACGTTCATGGTGAACAATGCCCCAGTTTATTGTATGGCCCGTTAAAGTTTATACACAGTAATCATACCCACGAAAGTGCCTTTTCTCTAGCGTACATATTGTAACTTTTCCAGTCTCTCTTCATATTCAATCTCCCCCATTCCCTTTATTATTTTAGTTGCCCTTCTCTGAACCCTTTCCATTTCAAGATGTCCTTTGGTACACAAAATTGCACTGCATATTCCAAATGAGGCCTTACCAATGCTTTACTTATATACAAGACCATAACATGCTGGCTCTGGCTGTTGCAGCCTGGCACTGCTTGCTACCTTTAAATTTGTTATCCACCAAAACTCCAAGATCCCTTTCCAACAGCCATTCACTTTACATAGAGCCATTTATAGTATAAGCAGCACAAGGATTTAAGTCAAAATGCATCACCTTACATTTATTTATCAACATCTGCTACTTAGCAGCCAATATGACAATCTATTAGATCCACCTGAACGATTGCCAATTCTCTAAGTTTTTTAAAACATTAGTCTAACATTAAGCTACCTTCTGAATGGTTATAATACATGTGTATGAGTCTCCTATACTTAAAGGCATGTACACTGTAAGACCAACTTTATCTTACAGATAGCTGTGACTGTGGCTTTAATATAAGGTGTTGGGAGAATCTTGTGGGGGCAGTCCTAAAAATGTGAATAGAGTTGGAGGAAGCGAGCAACATTCAAGACTAAAGTAGGGTATGGGAGGGTAATAGGACAAAAAAAACACCTTTTTATTTAAAGCCACAGCTATCCAGTGACAAAAGTTGTTCTTACAGTGTACAGGCCCTTTAATTACGAACACACCTGTCTTTATTGAAAAATTAAAGTACCTTAAGAAGTGGTCTGGAAAGATTCATATCTTGAAAAGTTAGGCTCTCGTCATAGTGGGACCCATCTTCAAAAAATCCAGATCCATCCTAACAAAGAGAAAAATGGAACACGTGGGTAACACATTTTCTTCCTAATGCACATTGATGTCTACAATTAAGGTCCCTTTCATCAGTGCATTACTGATGTATAATTGTGTATAGCAGCACTATCAGCGTTATCCCCTTTTATTGTTTTCCCATTAAAGTCAAGAACATGGATATTAGTTGCACATTAGTTAATTTACTAAAAGTTCCTGCAACCTTCAGAAAACTATTTAGGCCAATCATTCTACGATTGAATTCTAATGGTCCTGGCCTGAAGGATTGCAGGAATGTTGTCAGGTAAATCAACTAAATGGTTCTATAATAAATAGTTTCAATGATTGAACATTGAATCGTCCTAATATCGTCCCAATGTACTGTTGAAACTACACACTGTCAATGAAACCCCACCCCCCAACCACATACCTTATATACTTGAGTATAAGTCGAGGTTTTTTAAGCTGTAACAACAGTCACTAATCGAAATGAGGAATTCGACTTCTGCTTCCACCGATCGCCGTACCCAATGACGTCACTACTCGGTGCCTGTCTCACTTTCCGGGGGAGTAGTGACATCAAAAAGGGTATCAGTGGATGCAGCATCTGGATTCCCTGTTTCAAGTTAGTGACACAGGCAAGTTGTGGACTTGCTGAGTGACACTGCTCATCCTGGCGGGGGGTGGGGAGGCGTTCAGTTCCACTGCTGTTGTTTGTAAACTTCAACTCCAGCAACTAAAGCATGGATTTGGCTATACGGTACGATGGGACTACTGTATGGGAATGCTGCTGTCCAATTAAAGGGCAACTAAAGCTTTAAAACAATACGAATCAGAAGGAAAAACAGTGAATAGAAGGCCAACTCGCCTTATACTCGAGTCAATCAGTTTTTAATAATTTTTTTAGGTAAAAATAGGTACCTCGACTTATATTCTAGTATATATAGTAGTAGTATATAAACAGTAACAAGACAAGCCTTACCCCTTTTTTTTTTCTTCTCTTTAACTCTAAGCGTCTAAAAATGATATTAAAAACCATCCACTGAAACAAAAATGGGAGAGCTGGCCAATGTTCTACATATGCAGGTAAGCAAACAGTAGATAAAGTGATGGGCACGGGAAATTGCTGGCCAAACAGTAATTACCGGCTTTTTTTAGAACATTTCTTCCTCAGGTGAGAATTCTTCCGCACTCTCTTCAGCTGCTTCTTCTTCATCCTCTTCTTGTTCTTCCTCCTCCTCACTTTTCAGTTCCTCTTCTGTTTTTTCAGACACTTTTCTTTCTCTGACTTTGCCTATAAGATAGAGATTCAGGGTCATACCAATGATTTTGGCATTTGACAATCTATCTTCAGAATACTCACCTGGATCTTCCTTTTTTTTCTAACAGCTTCAATCTTTTCATCCAGACTGGTGGCCACTCTTGGGGAAAAAAAAAAGTTTAGGGTATAACGAACAACGCCAAATGTACAATAACTTTTTACAGCTCTTAGTTATAAATCCAAGGCCCACAAGGTTAAAAGGACACTAAACTAAAAAAATTACTTGCCTTTATTACTTATCCTTTTTATTTTAGTGATGTCAGGAACTTTTTTTGCTCTCAGTGCTCCCTGTCCGGTTTGTTCACTGCTAGTTAGTATGCATGTCTCCTCTATATGATCCATCCCCTCCCAAAACTGGGCCCTACAGCCAATATCATTCACCCAGGGATTTTGTGTCATAGTGAAGTAAAACTGATTTACTGTGGGAAGGTAAGCAGCACTGGGAGCGGGGGGGGGGGGTTGCAATTGATTTCTTTAAGTACAGAGCTACATTGGGACTTCAGTAAGCTAACTGCAGGATTGGGTGTTATTGCACAGAAAACAGATTTCTTGGGTCATCTACAGCTCCTGGCTGAGCCTTTTTGTCCCTGAATCCCTACACTGACCGATAACTATGATCTGACTGTTACCGGAACAGATAAGTGTATGGTATTCTAATATGGAGTTCTACATGTTATTACTTGCTTTGTTTTTCAGTGATGGAGGGCTGCACTGTCACTAGGCACTTTGTATTTATGAGTCAGGGAGCGAGTATTTATTTTGTATATTATTGTATATTTTTTAAGTGTTTTTAATTCGTTTTCACATTAACCCCCAGTCCATCTCTAAATAAAGGGTGTAATAGCTTGCAATTCCTGTGTGCGGTACCTTCTTTTTGTTATACAGAAAAACAGATAATGCTTATTCCTTTTCCTGATCTTATGCTAAATCAAATCGCCATGCAGTGAAAGAGAAACAAGCTTATTTTATAGAATGGGCAGCACAGCGGCCAGTGGGTTAGCACGATGCCTTGCAGCACCGAGGTCCTAAGTTCGAATCCACCCTGGACACATCTGCAAGAATTTGTATTTTCTCTCCGTGCTGTGTGGGTTTGCTCTGGGCCCTCCGGTTCCCCCACAATATAGACATACTGAGATGGGGTTACATAAAGTGATTAGATTGTAAGCTCAATTCACTCATGTGAATTGAGTAAATAATTATAAAGCGCTGCGGAATATTTATCGCTATATAATGAAAAAAATACATACATACAATGAATTGTTACTACATGTAGTGTGCCAGAGGGAGGGGCTGGGTGATTGACAGTTCTTACTGACTAGCTGTGCCCGCTCTTTAAAAAGTAAAATTCCCAGAGCTAAAAAACCAAGGGATAGGAAGGTCAAAGAAAAAAAAAAAAAAAAGCTTTAAGATTGGTGGTAATTAACCTAATTACGGTGTGATTAGTTAAAGAATGATTTGGCAGTTTACAGTACTTTAAGGCTTACTCAATATTACCTTTTTTAGTTGCTTCATCACACAGCCATAACCCAGCTGTCATGCTCTGTCCATCTCGCTCACCAAACACAAACTCAGCGTTAAAATCAGCGCTGCGTCCACTGGTGTTCTTCTTCTTACCAAGAACAATTGGTTGCTCCTGGGAAACAATAACCATTGCTTTATCAAAAACCCCAATACTCAAATTAACATCACAGACAGACAGGACTAAGAACATTCTAAACCACAGATATCCATCCTTTTAGGTACAGCAGCACTGTGAGTGGTCAAGTCTTGGCAGCAATAAGCATCCTGAAGAATTTCAGATGTTTTCAAAAACTCCAGCTGTCCACTTACAAGCACTCCCGACAGGGAATGCTGTAGTTTTCAAAACATTTGAGATCTACTGGTTGGAAATGAAAGTAATTAGTTCAATAAGTTAGCCAAATTATTTTGACAACCTTGCCAAGGTTGCTTCTACAAGCTGGGTCCTAACCTAAGGTATTGCCTTATTGGCTGTATGAAAAAACGCTAAACAACTATTAAATTCATTAGGGTGAGGTGACACTTCAGTGGATGGCACCACCTGCATTACTGTCTGCTTGGGTGCGATCTGCACAATAGGAGAACATGTCGTCCACAAAAAAAAATGGTGATTGCAACGCATCGCACAGTGTGGCCACACCAATTGGCCAACACACCCTGCGCATTTATCGATGGTTCATGGCAGGCTCTTTGAAGCAGCAACCTTATAGAGTATAGCCAATATGAAATTAGAATATTTTGTGCACTAGAATTCTATTGTTAGTATCTGCAACTTCATCTAACAAGGCAAACATCAAACCAAAAAAGGAACATTTTAAAGGCAACTTGCACCATATACTTTCAATCACACATTAGCAACCCTTTTCCCATTCCCTTCTTACCTCTCTCCTCCTCAGACTCGGTTCTTCTGGAATCTCTTCTCATCCTGGATGGTCCCAAAGGTCAATTCTGCCAGCATCTTCAGACTTGTGTGAAATTCCCCTTAAGACAGAGTTACATTCAGTGTTTCTCCTCATTAAGAAGGGTCTACATTCAATTTAATTTCCTGTAAATATTCAGTAAAATGTTTGTATAACAACTACATGTATATACAGTGACCTGTCTAAGTAAGGTAAACAACAGAGGTAAAACAAATATGCTGTGTGTTTTCTAAGCAAATATGGTTAGTTCAATAAGAAAACAACTGGATTCCAAACATGAAATGACCCACTTACATGCAAAACCAATTTATAGTAAAAATAAACAGATCCAAATTCTAATAGTTGTAATGTAAATCACTAGAAGCAAAGCATCAAATCAAGCATCAGCCACTATAGAAGTTGTATTCTTTGTTTATTGGAATATATACCATGTTTTTTTTTTTTCTTCATAAGTATTCACAGGTTTTTTTGGTTATTTTCGGAAAAAAAAAATAAAGCAATGTTAGAAGATCTTTGCTTATTCAGTTTATTGCTATATAGAGACAAGCTACAGCGTCAGTCCAAGAACTTAAAGGGTATGTCCACCCCTTAAATCATACTTTTAATATAGGCTTCCCCTGGTCCCCCAGCCCCAACCGCATTATTTTTATTTTAAGAAAGCTCCCCAAACTCTTACTACCTCCCTCTTCCTCCGCCGCGCTCCCGGCCCTTCTGCGAGAAATGCAAGCAGAGGGGCGGACCGGCAGCCGGTCTGTGATTCTGAGCTGCAGCCAATCAGGATGCGGCTGCCGCAGCTCACTTCAGCGGAGGAAAGAGGAGAGGTAAGTAAGAGTTTGGGGAGCTTTCTTAAAATAAAAATGAGCGGTTGGGGCTGGGGGACCAGTGGGAACGCTATACTAAAAGGGTTAAATGCTAGGGGAGGGAGGGGGAGGGCGGCAGTACGCATGGCAAAAATCTACCTGAGGCCAGGTAGGAGGCAGAGTCCTATATGGACTCTTGCATCCTCTGGTGGGCAGGTTTTTGGGAATTGGGGGGGGGGGGGGGGGGGGGGGGTCTACAGGAGAACCTATGGAGCTGGGATGTTAGGTAAGGATTAAACTACACTACATGGTGGGGCCAGTAGTTGGGGGGATTATAGTTTTGGGGGTGGACATGCCCTTTAAATTGTAGGATCTGCAAAACTTCCTACCATACAGTAAACATAGCCAAGGCACAGTAGATTAAAATAATCCACCCGCCCATTGACCCAATATGTCTCAACTTAAAAATACTGTTATAATATGTGTGCTACTACACCAATAAGCAAGATTATAAACATACAGCATAAGGGGATGTAGTATACAGGAGCTACAAGTAGATCGTATATATGGAATAGAGGCCTAAAGTGGGTACACGCAGTAACTATAAAGCCCCGATACTGTCGGATTATTAAATCCATGTAACGGTTAGATGTTAATTATTCATAAAACTACATCTCCCAGCTAAACAACCACTTCCGGTTCCAGAGATGCAGGACGAACCACAGTGTATCCTGTACACCAGGGACCTTTACATTACCACAAAATATACGTCCCACAGATAAATACAACTCACCTTGTAATAAAGCCTTAGCTATTGCCACACATGTACCCAGGAGCCACCGATACACAGAGGATGGAAGTACGGGTTATGGTGCCTCCCGAGAAGGGAAGGGTTAACACCGCAAAGGAAGTGGTGAACACAATTTAGATGGACAGGTTTGTACAGAGCCCTCTGCTGGTCGCAAGGACAGGGAATTGGTTATTTACATTACTGACTTTATATATCTGGGAATGCAGGGACAAAATGGATTACCCGCTGTCCCGGATTATAAAGTAAATCCCGGTTTGTTTAGGGCTCTAATCCGTTTTCTTTGCTACTTCATCATTGTCCCGACTAGCAGTGTCAGGTATGAGTAAAGCTTTTCTTTAAAAAAAAAAAAAAAGTTTTTTGATTTTTTTTATAAAACAAAACTTTACTTAGAACTGACACTGCTAGCCAGGACAATGCGGAAGTGGTAAGGAGGAAAACCGGCAAGTAGGGGCATCCATGGGTGATCTGGATAATAGGATTCTGTGTAGATCAGAGCGATGAACACAGGCTTATTATTGTTAAATATCATTATATCATTATTTTATTACATTAGTGCAGTATTCTTTTTAATTCTAGTAGCTGACCTTGTAGTTAACCCCTTCATCAGCATTTAATGGTCCACTTTCTGAATTAGTCCGTATAGTATGGTTATGGGCCTAGGCACTCCTTCAGGCAATGTGCCAGTGTATTCAGGTGCTGCTTCCCTCTGTCCTCTACCTCAAGGACTCCACGCTATAGCACAAGCAAACAAAGGTGATGGAAGTGCACACTGTTGATCAGAAGAATTCTGTTTTTATGCATCACACAAACACACAACGTTTCGGAGAACGCTTAGTCTCCTTCATCAGGTGAACGCTATGTCTCTTCACACTGATGAAGGAGACATAGCGTTCTCCGAAACGTTGTGTGTTTGTGTGATGCAAAAAAACAATTTCTGATCAACAGTGTGCGCTTCCATCAACCTTTGTTGCTTGCACTTTCTGAATTATCTCATGTCCTTTCTAGTACAGACAATTGCTTACTAGAGTTACCACTGCCAGATCAGCTGAAGGACACCTAACTGCAAACTGCTCTTAACCTACGTTACTGTACTACATTACTAACTCACGCCTGCCTATGTTACTGTAATACATACTGAATCATCCCCTGCCTACGTTACTGTACTACATTACTAAATCATCCCCTGCCTACGTTACTGTACTACATTACTAAATCGCCCCCTGCCTTGTTACTTACTACATGACTAAATCACTCCCTGCTACATTACTGCACTACATTACTAACTCACCCCGTGTACATTACTAATCACCCCTGCCTACATTACTCTATACCTTACACATCACCCCCTGCCTACATTACTGTACTTCACTACTAAATCACCCATCTACATTACTGTGCTACACTACTAAATCACCCCGTCTACATTACTGTGCTACAATATAAATCGTCCCTGCCTTCATTACTGTGACATTACTAACTCACCCCTGCTACATTACTCTAGTACATTACTACATCACCCCCTGCCTACTATATGTACTTCACTACTAAATCACCCCATTACATACTGTGCTACACTACTAAATCACCCCGTCTACATTACTGTGCTACAATAATAAATCGTCCCCTGCCTTCATTACTGTGCTACATTACTAACTCACCCCCTGCCTACATTACTGACTACATTACTAAATCCCCCCGACTACATTACTGTACTACATTAATAAATCACCCCCTGCCTACGTTACTGTACTACATTACTTAATCACCCCCTGCCTACGTTACTGTACTACATTACTAAATCACCCCTGCCTACGTTAAGTACTAATTACTACCTCACCCCGCCTAAGTTAATGTACTACATTACTAAATCACCTCTGCCTACGTTAATGTACTACATTACCACTCACCCCCTGCCTACGTTACTGTACTACATTACAAATCACCTCTGCCTACGTTACTGTAATACATTACTAACTCACCCCTGCTACGTTACTGTACACATTACTAACTCACCCCCTGCATCGTTAATGTACTACATTACTAAATCACCTCTGCCTACGTTACTGTACTACATTACTAACTCACCCCCTGCCTACGTTACTGTACTACATTACTAAATCATTCCCTGCATGTTACTGGACATACTAAATCATCCCTGCCTACGTTACTGTACTACATTACTAAATCATCCCCTGCCTACGTTACTGTACTACATTACTAAATCGCCCCCTGCCTTTGTTACTTTACTACATGACTAAATCACTCCCTGCCTACATTACTGCACTACATTACTAACTCACCCCCTGTGTACATTACTAAATCACCCCCTGCCTACATTACTAACTCACCCCGTCTAAATTACTGTACTACATCACCCCCTGCCTAACATTACTGTACTTCACTACTAAATCACCCCATCTACATTACTGTGCTACACTACTAAATCACCCCGACTACATTACTGCGCTACAATAATAAATCCCCTGCCTATTACTGTCTACATACTAACTCACCCCCTGCCTACTTACTTATCACATTACTAAATCACCCCGAACTACATTACTGTACTACATTAATAAATCACCCCCTGCCTACGTTACTGTACTCATACTTACAATCACCCTGCCTACGTTACTGATACTACATTACTAAATCCACCCCTGCCTACGTTACTGTACTACATTACTACCTCACCCCCGCCTACGTGTACTGTACATACATTAATAAATCACCTCTGCCTACGTTACTGTACTACATTACTAACTCACCCCCTGCCTACGTACTGTAATACATTATAACTCACCCCCTGCCTACGTTACTGTACTACATTACTAAACACCTCTGCCTACAGTTACGGTACTACATTACTAACTCACCCCCTGCCTACGTTACTGTACTACATTACTAAATCACCCCCTGCCTACGTTACTGTACTACATTACTAAATCACCTCTGCCTACGTTACTGTACTACATTACTAAATCACCCCCTGCCTACGTTACTGTACTACATTACTAAATCACCCCTGCCTACGTTACTGTACTAAATTACTAAATCAACCCCTGCCTAAGTTACTACTACATTACTAACATCACCACTGTCTACTTTACTGTACTACTTTACTAAATCACCCCTGCCTACGTTACTGTACTACATTACTAACTCACCCCCTGCCTACGTTACTGCACTACATTACTAAATCACCTCTGCCTACGTTACTGTACTACATTACTAACTCACCCCCTGCCTACGTTACTGCACTACATTACTAAATCACCTCTGCCTACGTTACTGTACTACATTACGAAATCGCCCCCTGCCTTTGTTACTTTACTACATGACTAAATCACTCCCTGCCTACATTACTGCACTACATTACTAACTCACCCCCTGTGTACATTACTAAATCACCCCCTGCCTACATTACTAACTCACATCTAAATACGTTACATATACATCACCCCTGCTACTTACTGTACTCATACTAAATAACCATCACATTACTGTGATACACCCTAATCACCCGTCTACATTACTGCGCACAATAATAAATCGTCCCCCTGCCTTCATTACTGTACTACATTAATAAATCACCCCCTGCTACGTATACTGTACACATTACTAATCACCCCCCTGCCTACGTTACTATACTACATTACTAAATCACCCCTGCCTACGTTACTGTAACTACATACTTACCTCACCCCCCTGCCTACGTTAGTACTACATTACAAATCACCCTGCCTAGTTACTGTAATACATTACTAACTCACCCCCTGCCTACGGTACTGATACATACATTATATAACTCACCCCCGCCTGACTACATGTACTACATTAAAAATCACCCTGCTACGTTACTGTACTACATACTAAATCACCCCTGCTAAGTTACTGCTACTACTTACTAACTAACCACTGCCACGTTACTCGTACTATAATTACTAAATCACCCTTGCCTACGTTACTGTACTACATTACGAAAATCACCCCCCTGCCTACGGTACGTATAACATGTACTACATTACTAAATCACCCCCTGCCTACATTACTAACTCACCCCGTCTAATTTACTGTACTACATTACTACATCACCCCCTGCCTACATTACTGTACTTCACTACTAAATCACCCCATCTACATTACTGTGCTACACTACTAAATCACCCCGTCTACATTACTGCGCTACAATAATAAATCGTCCCCTGCCTTCATTACTGTACTACATTAATAAATCACCCCCTTAGACCTACGTTACTGTACTACATTAACTAATACACCCCCTGGCCTACGTTACCTATGACTACATACTAAATCACCCCCTGCCTACGTTACTGTACTACATTACTACCTCACCCCCTGCCTACGTTACTGTACTACATTACTAAATCACCTCTGCCTACGTTACTGTACTACATTACTAACTCACCCCCTGCCTACGTACTGTAATACATTACTAACTCACCCCCCTGCCTACGTTACTGACTACATTACTAAACTCACCCTGCCTACGTTATGTACATTACATTACTATAACTCACAACCGCCTAGTTACTGTACTTCATTTCACTTAACTCACCCTGCTACGTTTACTGTACTACATTAAAATCACCCTGCCTACGTTACTGTACTACATACTAAATCACACCCCTGCCTACGTTACTGTTACTACATTACTAAATCACCCCTGCCTACGTTACTGTACTACATTACTAAATCACCCCTGCCCTGTTACTGTACTACATTACTAACTCCCACTGCGTTTACTTTACTGTACTACTTTACTAAATCACCCCTGCCTACGTTACTGTACTACATTACTAACTCACCCCCTGCCTACGTTACTGCACTACATTACTAAATCCACTCTGCCTACGTTACTGACATACATTACTAACTAACCCCCCTGCCTCGTTACTGCACTACATTTAAAAATCACCTCTGCCACGTTAACTGTACTACATTACGAAATCAACCCTCCTAAGATTACTGTACTACATTACTAACATCAACCTGCCCTATGTTAACGGTACTACATTACTAACTCACCCCCTGCCTATGTTACTGTACTACATTACTAAATCACCCCCTGCCTACGTTACTGTACTACATTACTACCTCACCCCCAGCCTACATTACTGTATGACATTACTAAATCGCCCCGACTACATTACTAAATCACCCCTGCCTACATACTGTACTACAGTACTAAATCACCCCGACTACATTATTGTACTACATTACTAATGCACCCCTGCCTACATTTCCGTACTACATTACTAAATTACCACCTGCCTACATTACTACATCACCCCGTCTACATTTCTGTGCTACATTACTAAATCACCCCCGCCTACATTACTGTCCTACATTACTAAATCACCACCTGCCTACATTACTAACTCACCCCTTGCCTACATTTCTGTATTACATTACTAAATCACCACCTCCTACATTACTGTACTACATTACTAAATCACCACCTGCCTACATTACAAATTAACCCCTTGCCTACATTGCTGAACTACAGTACTAAATCACCACCTCCTACATTACTGTTCTACATTACTAAATCAGAACCTGCCTACATAAGTAACTCACCCCCTGCCTACATTACTGTACTACATTACAAACTCACCGCCTGCCTAAATTATTGTACTACATTACTAAATCACCACCTGCCTACATTACTAACTTACCCCTTGCCTACATTACTTTACTAATTACTAAATCACCACCTCCTACATTACTAAATCAGCACATGCCTATATTACTAACTCACCCCCTGCCTACATCACTGTACTACATTACTAAATCACATCCTGCCTACATTACTGTACATTACTAAATCACCCCCTGCCTACATTACTGTACTACATTACTAAATCACCCCCACCTACATTACTAAATCACCCCGTCTACATTACTAAATCACCCCCACCTACATTACTAAATCACCCCCTGCCTACATTACTATACTACATTATTAAATCACCCCTGCCGACATTACTGTACTACAGTACTAAATCACCCCCTGCCTACTTACGTACTCCAGTACTAAATCATCACCCTCACTCCCCCTGCATACATTACTATCTCACCCCTTGCCTACATTAGTATACTACATTACTAAATCACCACCTGCCTACATTACTAACTCACCCCCTGCCTACGTTACTGTACTATATTACTAAACCACCTCCTACATTACTGTACTATATTAATAAATCACTTCCTGACTACATTACTAAATCATCCCCTGCCTACATTACTAACTGGACAGGGATATGAGCCCTCTCCCTCCCGATTTGGTCTCCCTCCCCCTAGCATTAAACATCTTTGCCATAATGTAGTTATTGGTCCCCGAGTCCCAACCGCATTACTATTATAGCAAGAAAGTCCCCCGATCTTTACTTACCTCTCTCCTTCTCCATTCTACACAACAGGCAGCCGCGTCCATGATTGGCTGCCTCTCAGCCAATCACAGACGCGGCTGCCGGTCCTGCCCTTTAAACTAACTTTGTGCCATATTATAGTAATTGGTCCCCCAGCCCCAACCCCATTACTATTATAGCAAGAAAGTCCTCCGATCTTTACTTACCTTACCTCTCTCCTTCTCCATTCTACACTACAGGCAGCCGTGTCCATGATTGGCTGCCTCTCAGCCAATCACAGACGCGGCTGCCGGTCCTGCCCCCTGCTTGCAGTTCTATGCAAGCAGAGGGCCAGGATGTGCGGGGAAGGAGAAAGGTAAGGTAAGTAAAGATTGGGGGACTTTCTTGCTATAATAGTAATGCGGTTGGGGCTGGGGGACCAATGACTATAATATGGCACAAAGTTAGTTTAAAGGGTGGACATACCCTTTAATTTCATGATCGCTGGTTGGGGAAGAAAAATCAACTGAAGAATGTAAGAGAAAGACTATTTAAATTGACCTGATGTGAATCGTGGCCCATTTTATCATCTGTAGAGTGGATGTCAGTTTGCCAAGAATGTGCTGTTGAAAAAGGATGGCAAATAAATCTTTTGATCTGGAGGGAGAGATATGAGAAGACTCAATGTGTCCCGTAATGCCCCTAAAAACTGGAAGAAATATAAAGGAAGAAGAAAATTCTTTGCTTATTATCCATTCATAAGAGGCAAGAAATCATTTTAATATGATTTCGGAGAGTGCTCTGGTTTTATGAGGATATCGTGCAGATATGTAAAAATGTTAATTCCCTACAGTCTAAGATGGACAGGAAGGGTTCTCCCAGAATAGAGAATCTTAGAAACGGATATATGGATAGGGACATGAAGGTATGCAACCTTGATATCCACTTTGGCCATCCATTCGTTCTGGGCCAGTTGGATAGAAACTCAAATAAGAGCCTTCATTTAGAATTTCCTGATGAATAAGTGACTGTTTATATGCTTCAGATTGAAAATGGCACAAAATTCTTCCTTTTTTAATTTTTGACAAAAAGGTGAGAGTAGATGCCTTGTCTGTACTGGGAGGAACTTTCTGTATAACCTGGTCTGAAAGAAGAGATAGAAGAAAAGTTCACTTCCCAATGTTGAACTTGTATCCTTGGTCTATGATTTTCAGTACCCAGGAATCTGCAATTTACTGAGCTCAAATCTCTTTGAAGTGCAAGATGCTGTCTCTCACCTGGGCCTGCCTCTCATCCTGCCACTCACCAAGGCTTGGGCTCGCACACCTTCATAAGGGAAGAGAAATGTTCTACTTCCCAGGAACTTCTCTGAAACAAAGTGAGCCAGACAAAGAGCTTCTTTAAAGTTGAGTTGTCAAGAAGTGGAGGGAAGAGGTGATCTGAAATTTCTGAGGGTAGGAATACTTTTCTTGAAAGAATTATTTTCGAATAGTTCCTCCGATTTGGACCCAAAGAGAAGAACCCAGTAGGGTAGATTGATTGATCCCTGTTTGGATTAAGTTTCGGCACTCCATTGTTTAAGCCACATGACTTCTTGCTAAGACTGCAGAACTGTTCTGGTTAAAAGTTTGATTGTGTCAATGGAGTGCCATTTTTGATGGATTCCTCCAAGTCAAGCAGCCATAGCTAAATAGCTCTGGCAAAACTAGTAATCGCAATAGATGGCCCTATTAGTGAGCCTGAAATGGAATATATTTTTTTTGAGAAAGGAGTCTTCCTTCCTATCCACTGCTTCTTTCAGAGACACAGAGCTTTTGGTAGCCAGGGCAGTCCTTTTTGTAACGTTAACAATAACCATATCAACTTTGGGTGGATTATCCCAAAGAGATGCATCCAGTTCTGGAACAGGGAAGTTTTGAGGAATGATAGGGACAGGTAAAATCTTCTGTCTGGAAGATTCCATTCCTTCTGGATAGAAAAAACCTGTGTAGACTTACAATTAAGGCAGGCAGTGAGACAGCACTTTTACATAGTAATTGATATTGTATAAAGATATAGGTCCTTCAAGTCCAACCTTTTCACCCTCCTTTTTAACCATACCTATTGGTTGATTCAGAGGAAGGCAAAAAAAAAAAAAAAACAGCTGAAAAGAGTGGAAAAATTCCTGACTCCAAATGGTATCCTTGGACCAACAGAACTACAGTATATTATTATTATTATTATTGATTTATATAGAGCCAACATCTTCCGTGGCGCTTTACAATTACATAGTCATACATTATATACAAGGTAATACATGTTATACAAAGTCATACATATTACATACACAGGTAATACAAAATATGAGTAAACAGCATGATGAGTTTCTTACAGCAATACCATGATACAATAATAGAGGACCCTGCCCAAAGAGCTTACAGTCTAGAGGATATGGGGTGAAACATAAGGTTGCAGGAGTCGGTAGGCTGTAAATATATTGTCAGTGGAGTGTGAAAGGCGGGTTGGATCATATTGCGTAGTAAGATGGGTAATGTTTAGGCCAGGTTATATGCTTGCATGAAGAGGTGGGTTTTAAAGTTACGTTTGAAGGTATTAAGGGATGGTGAATGACGGACAGAAGGAGGAAGGGAGTTCCAGAGCAGAGGGGCAGCACAAGCAAAGTCCTGAATAAGGGCATGGGAAGAGGTGACAAGGGTGGATGAGAGAAGGAGATCATTTGCGGAGTGGAGATTGCATCTGGGACGATATTGGTGGATCAGCTCTGAGATATATGAAGGGGCTGTGTTGGATAGTGCTTTATAGGGTAAGCAGCTTGAACCAGATCCTTTGCGCGATCAGCAGTCAGTGGAGTGACTGACAGAGAGGCATTAGAGGAGAAATGACTGAGCCGGGCAGCAGAGTTGAGCATGGATTGAAGCGGAGCCAGGCGGTTGTTTGGTAGACCACACAGGAGTGTGTTGCAGTAGTCAAGCCGGGATACGACTAGGGCATGGACTAGGATTTTTGTAGCTTCGTTCGAGAGGAAGGGTCAGATGCGGGAGATGTTTTTGAGTTAGAGCCGACAGGCAGCGGACATGAGGAGATGATGATATAGGTATGTTGTTAATATTAATAGTAAGACTAGGGAGGGGAACAGATCGTGAGGGTGGGAAAAGGACAAGTTCAGTCTTGTCCATGTTGTGTTTGAGGAAGCGGGAGGACATAAAGGCAGAGATGGCATTAAGGCAGTCGGGGACCCAGGATGTCAGTGTAGGGAGATCGGGGCAGAGATGTACATTTGGGTATCATCCGCACACAGGTGATACTGGAATCCAAACGAACTAATGAGTTGTCCAAGGCCATAGGTGTAGATGGAGAAAAGAAGAGGACCGAGTACTGAGCCTTGTGGGACCCCCACAGGGAGGGGGCGAGGGGTTGAGTTAATTTCAGAGTGGAAAACACTAAAAGGTCCTACCAGAGAGATAGGAGGATAGCCAAGAAAGTGCATTCTCCTGGATACCCAAGGAGGCCAGGATCTGAAGAAGTAGAGGGTGGTCGACAGTATCAAAAGCAGAGGACAGATCAAGAAAAATGAGCAAAGAGTAGTGACCTTTAGATTTAGCACTAAGTAGATCGTTGGTAACTTTAGTGAGTGCAGTTCCCCTGGAGTTGGTAGGGCAGAAGCCTGACTGGAGGTGGTCAAAGAGAGAGTTAGCAGACAGGTGACTGACAAGATCTGCAAAGACATGTCTTTCCAGTAGTTTGGAAGCAAATGGGAGAAGGGAGACAGGCCGGTAGCTGGAAAGAGCAGCTGGGTCAAGGGAGGGTTTTTTAAGTATAGGGGAGACCACGACATGTTTAAATGAGGTGAAAATACCAGTGGATAGGGACAAGTTAAAGAGAGAGCTTAGGGCTGGTATGAAGGAAGAGGAGAGAGGGGGAATAATATGAGAGGGAATGGGGTCAAGGGGGCAGGTGGTGAGACATGTCCTGGATAGGAGAGATAAGAGTCCCTGTTCTGTAATAGTGGTGAAGCTCGTTAGGGTGCAATTAAAGAGATTAACCAATGAAGGGAGAATAGCCAGTGCAGTGGTAGGAGTTGGAAGCTGTATGGAGGAGGTAGGGTGCATAGGAAAACCGTTTCGGATATTTTCGTTTTTTTCTGTAAAATAGGTTATTTCATCAGCCGATAAACAGGGCATAGGTGGAGGAGGAGGCGAACAGAGCAAGGAGTTGAATACTTTAAAGAGCTGTTTCGGGTTATGGGACTGTGTGGATATGAGTGAAAAGAAATAGTTTTGTTTGGCTAAGGATAAAGCACTTCAGGTCCAGTAGAGGGCACTTTTAAATTCAAGAAAGTCTCTATTTTTGTTACTGTTGGGCCAGCATCGTTCGGCTATACGGGATTGCCTTTTCAACTTTTTATCTGATCTGTAAGCCATGGTTGTGGGTTCTTGCAACTAAGGCGATAGGTGGATAAGAGAGCAACAGAGTCAAGGGCATTGGAAACAGTTATATGGTAGTGGACAGCTGCAAGGTCAGGGTCAGAGAAGGAGGGCATGCAGATACGTTGTTGGAGGGGGCCAGAGAACGAATGTGGGTTGAGATTACGCAGGTCTCTGCATCTGAATGTATGTTTGTTTGTTAGGGGTTACGCTCGGGACAGATGGCACAAGTTTAAATTTGAGAAGAAGATGATCTGATAGAGGAAAGGGAAAATTGGAGAAGATAGATACAAAGCAGAGGCAGGTGAAGAACAGATCCAGTGTGTGTTTCCATTACAATGGGTCTGAGCAGATGACCATTGAATAAGGCCAAGGGAGAATGTAAGAGAGAGAAGTTTAGTGGCAGCAGAGGTGTTATCGATGGGGATATTGAAATCCCCTAAGATAATTGAGGGGATGTCAGAGGATAAAAAGTGGGACAACAAAGCAGAGAAGTGATCAAAGAAAATAGTGGTTGGGCCCGTTGATCGATAAATAACTGCAATCTATAGGGATGTGGGAGAGTAAACACGAAAACACGTGGAACTCAAAAGATAGAAGGGAGAGGGCTGGTAAGGGCGTGACGGGCCTAGTGGTGTGGCTGAAGTGTAGGCCACCATATGAAAGCATGGCAGGTGAGTCAGAGTCAGAGGGTGACAGCCATGTTTCGGTAAGTGCAAGAAATGTAAAGCGGTTATAAATAAATAGGTCGTGTACGTGTGCAAGTTTATTAAAAACAGACCGTGCATTCCACAAGGCCCCGGATATAGGAGCAGGGGGAATGGAAAGAAGAGGTACATTTGTATTAATAACAGTAATTCTAAATTTTTTAGTTTTAGAAACGTATCAAGCCCACTTTTAAAGCTATTCAATTAACTTGCCATTGCCACATCTGCTGGAAGACAGATCCACTGTTTCACCTCTCTCACTGTAAAGAAACCTTTCCTAACCTGAAGATGAAACTTCTTTACTTCCAATCTTTAAAGGGCATCTATAGTGAAAAAAACACATTGCCCCTTTGCAAAGTTAAATTCATGTACTCTGTGCTGCCTTAATCCTATCTCTGTCAGTGACTTTGTTTAACCATGGTGTCAGATCTCTGGGCAGCACTCCCCTCTTCCCCCTCCCTTCTGTTACCTCCTCCATGTCTCAACTCTGGCTAACCGACAAGCTTATAATGTGCAGTAGGAGTTAAAAGTTCAACATCCTAAAAAACACACCCACACACAGTGGCCAATAGAAAGCAAGCTGTCCTGGAGACACAGAAGAAGGAGAACAGTACAGTTTACGATCTCTCACTTTGTGACCCATCATCGATCAGTGAAAGCTATTAAGAAGGGGGGGTCTAGTGCAGCCATATGTCTACCATCAAAGCTACCTCTCTCCCCCTGCTAATGCTCTTATCTCTATGTTTAATACAGAGCAGGGAGGGGGGATCAGTCACAGGGATTTGATTGACAGTCCAAGTAGGAGTAGAGGAATGCAATCATGTATTCTTCTAACTGGTGTATCTCAGGACAGAGAAGGAATCTGAACAAAAAGTGAAGACACTCTGGGGGTTGTGGGGAATTATAGAACACATGGAAAGAAAGAAAAAGTTCATTTTCCCACTATAGATGTCCTTTAAGGACTTCTTCGAGAAGAAAAAAAGCAGGAGCCACAGATGTGTGATGGATTTGAACAAACTGCAACTAGTGTTTCTTCCATTTGTGACATCACCCACTCACAAAATCTCTGCCAAAGCAGAGGGCTCACAGATATTTGGCTCCAGATGGTGCACTAAACCGCTTTTGCACTAGTCATAAATGTGTGGAGTGCCGAATCCAATCATATGTTGTGCGGGCTTTTGGAGATAGATCAGATATTCTCCCTTATATTAATATAGGATATTAAAATATGCTCAGAGGTGGCGAGTTTAATTGGATCACATTTCTTTGGGTTTAATTGGGTCACACTTGACGTTGCATGGTTCAAGCATTTTATACTTTTTAAAGCTCATACTTAATTTATATTCTTTGTCCCCCTATTTATATTTGGTGTCCCCAAGTGACACTATATAAATAAACATATACATACAAACATACAAGATCTACATGATCCCCATATAAATCCAGACAATAGACTGCTTAGGGCAGAGGAAAAGTGAATTTGATCCCCATAGAATGTCCTGAGTAGGTTCCAAAAAGAATGCAATAGTCAGTGGTGTGCACTTGCTTTTAGATAGAGAACTACTTTGTTGGCATATAAACTGATTAACTCTTTGAACTGGCCCAGTTTAAAAGGAATGTCCACCCCTCCAACTGAAATTTGCCCCAATGTGTGGTGTTAAATTACACCTACCTTTCTCTTCTACTGCATATGGTTTCCCTGCATGAGGCATAAATGGCATGGTGGAAATGCCCTTTTTCATGGGTGACTTTTAAAGTAGGCAATTATTGCATGTAGGGAAACTCAGGTATTTCTAGATGGGAGGGGGGAAGAGTTCCTCTATTGTAATGAACGTGCAGAGGTCCGTTTGAAACAAGCTTGCAACTGAGGAGGAGGGGAATGTGTTTCCAGTGACATCAATCCCCTCCTCGTCAGCAATAGCGTATAGCGTGGATAAGAGAATAGATGAAATGAAAGTTATACAAAGGAACTCTGTGTTGGGTAAGTTCAACTACTTATTTTAAAGGGACCTATTATTTATATAAATGTTGTTAGGAGGGTGGACATGCCATTTAAATTGTCCATTTCTGGAATTCTTCCCAACCACTAAATTACATTTTTTGTTGTTGTTGATCTTGCCCCTATTTCTTTAGATATCCAATTTGAAGCATTTTCATTTAAGAAGTCAAAGTGCCTTATTATCATAAACTCTTCTGTTCTGTGTGTATTTAGGGATGACAGTTTGTATATGTGTAAAATTTCCTCTCCCAGTGCTGGCTCAGAGTGATTACAGAGCATGCTTTCCCTCAGAGAGTTGTGCCTTATATAGAGGGTGTTGGTTATGAGTGGGAGGGAGATACTTAGCCTGATCAAAACAAGTACTTTATTAAGGCATGCAGCAACACACACAGAATATGTGCAACTTACATGTATTAAATTGTAGATTAAGAGGAGGCAAAGTCTTTTTTTTTCTCGTTTACATACCCTTTAAGAAACATTGGCCTGGATAAAACTGAACTTAGTACTCTAAGGACTTGTGGGTATATAGTCTAAGCTTTCTTGATATTGGCTTTGTCTAATTGCCTCTGTCAACCAAAGAACATTTTCATTTTTACCATTCTTCTCACTACAATGTATTTTTTCATATTGGTTTAGCCCGTTATCTAAGGGTCCCGCAATCTTTAACCTTATCTTTGTATTTTTTTTTATGTTTACATTGTGCCCATTGGTGCACAATGGAAATTGTGTGTGTATGCTTTGCTATGTGTGGATATAGTGGATATAGAATCTTTACACAGGTATATTTTAAACTGTTACTCAGACAGTCACCAGCTTCCAGAGGAACCAAAATAGGATAATCCTGCAGGTCTAAGAGTAGACACAGGCAATCCTGCTACACTGTGTGGTTAAAACTAAACATGCTAGGTTAATACTTATTAGTACTCACCATGGCAAGTGGTGACGGTACCTCATATACAAGGTACCTCACAGCATCATGTTATTGTAATAGCATTGCCCTAATAATCTAACATTTCTCAATTCCAGTTTACCTAAAGAAATGGATTTATCCTTTATATACTCTTATACAGATCTAATTGAAAAAAAAAGTTGCTTCAGAGCAATTTTTACTAACTGATAACTGTTTTTTATTTCAGTATTACAGTAAACCCTTGGTATACCTGCCTGGCTTTACCACTAAGCAAAAGGCTAAGGACTTGCAAGCAAGCACCTTTATCCCAACCATTAGTAGTGGCTGCCAATTCAAATTGTTCTAGCCAATCAGGCCACTCCCTAGTTACCCCATCAAATGGATCAGGTTTAAAAATAGGTTTGGTAATTGGGCCTGGTAGAGCTACTGAGTCTAATTGGGGAATTTCATCTGTAGGTACCAGGATAGGAGGATTTAAATCAATACTATCAGTAGCAGCCTCCATAGCTTAATACAGAGAACAAATATACAGAGAAAACGGATAATAAATGGTAATACCAGCACCGCTGCCACCAATTTGTACCAGATCACTGGTTTATGGAAGGATTATTGGTAGCATGGCACACAGTGGGTTACTTTGGTGGTCTGGCAAAAAGCAGACAGTGCACATAAACAGGTTCCCCACATAACATGTGCAGTAATCAGGGGTGTCCCTGTCTATGGTGCACCACTTTGAATATTGACCAGGCATGTATATTGTGTGTCCTTGTAAGTTGGTGTACACTTATCTGTTGCCTCAGAGTTTGAATCCAATAAGGTAAATTGTCTGTCCAATAATCTGTCCTCCCAACAGGTGGTAACAGGATCTTATACACAGGATCTTGTGTTGCAGTCAATATCACTCCAAAGCACACACCACAATCCACTTTCTGTCCTCCTAGCCACAGAGAGCAGGGATGTCTTGATTTTATTACTCACTGACACCACCTGCAGGCTGAAGGTGGTATTTAAAGGACAATTATACTCACCTTCCCTCCGCTCCAGATCTTCATGTAGTAACTTTTACCCAGGGTGAGGACCTGAACCGCTAGGACTAGGTCCTCACCCCGGGATTCACAAAACCTTCAGCAGCGTGTTGCAGCAACGCTGCTCTTGTAGGCTCCGCCCCCTCCTCCCCGTTGGCGACGAGGCCAATAGGAAGGCACGCTTAGAACGGAGGGAAGGTGAGTATAATTGTCCTTTAATGGTGTATATGTCCATTACAATACACATCATATCCTGTGTAGCAGACAAACTTTTTTTGGATAACACTTCCTTTTATATGGGAGCAGACACAGGGGTGTGGTTTAAGCTGCCATTTGACTATTCCATTTTGAAATAGGGATCTCAGCTCTGTAAGTAAGTTTATGTATTTTGTATATTTTGTGTTGTACCTAATATGTCAGTGCTAAATTGTATATACATTTACTGATGGTCATTTAAATGGTAACAGTGAGATAGTACACACATACATATACACCTTTGCTATGTGTAATATCCTATACCCCCCACCACATTGGTAGCTCCTAAAAACTCAATGCAATCTCTTATGGAGATATAAATATATTTGTATAATATAAGGGAAGGTATATAACTTTGGGGGAGGGGGGTTGACTTGTTTTGTTTAGTTATCCTTTCTTTTTCATGATTATCAACAACCTTTAGAATGTTTACATTTTTTGTAATTTGAGCTTGTGGCAAAGGGGCTTGCAAGGAAACTGAGAGTGTGAGGGATTCGTGTGTAGTAACCCAGCACAGTTGTTCATTTAACAATAAATCTCATAGTAAGAAAAATTAAAAACCGCTAATATCAAAACACAATTGGGGCGATATGTGTATAAAGAGTTGCTAACATTAAAAACATTTTAAAACAAAAATTTAAAATTTATGCTTTATTTGCTGATTTTAATGTATTTAATAGCAGTTTGCTAAGTGAGCAGTGAGACAAGACAATTTGTGCGACTTTTGTGCAGAGAAACATTGTTAATTGAGACAGCGTCTTCTATACATTAGGCTGACTATATGATCATATGTTTGCTACTTCACTCACCTTTTCTTTTTAACTTTTGCACACTGAGGGCTAGGCCACACTGCTGTGTTTTGTTTGCGTTTGTGCTTGCGTTTTTCATATCATTGAAAACGCGACAAGTCACCAAAAACGCGCGTTTTCGGGTGCGTTGCATTTGCGGTTTGCGTTCCGCATTTTAAATCGCAATTGCATGCGTTTTTCAATAGTTAATGAAAAAAAACGTGAACGCAAGGAAATCGCACATGAAATCGCATGCGTTTGCGTTGCAGTGTGGCCGTGCCCTGACTTATAATGTTAGCCAAGTGAGCTCCCTGGCATAATCAACAGGCTACATAAGTGAATTGTTAGGCTGAGGGTATTTCTACAGATATTTACTCATCATGTTCTTCCACAGGTTAACCTAGTGCTTTAATGCATTTCTGACTCTAGTAAATTCACAATGTGAATGCCAGATCTTCAAAGAGTAAATAAAGACTTTACATGCTACTGATGGAAATTGAAGGTGACATTTTGGAACTTTGTTTACTGGTGTACAAAGGGTTTTCCTATTGTCCCATCTTTCATTTCCTCTTACAGTTGAGTATTCTTTCCATTGTTTTTCTAGATCAGAGCAATCAAGTGTTGCTTTATAACTACTGAACATTCTACATGTCTTGTATTAATTTCTATATAGGATAATGGTACTTACTGTGTTTAGCTCCACAAGGGGAGATGGACTAAAATGCATAGTAAATTAACCACTTAAATATTACTTTTTTTACTGGTATCTGTCTTTCTTGTGTGGTGGGCATAATATCATGTGGAGGTGGGAGATGTACAGTAAACCCACACATCTCAAAGTGGGAGTATACCATCATGGAGATATATTGAAGGAGGTGCTGATGCCCTGAGCAGATTTTGACAAAATGTTAAAATAGTAAATTTGAAACCATTTTTAGACTCAGATACAAGTCTTTTGCCGTTTTCTTTTTAGCTGCTGTAAAATTAGTGCAGTTCCAGGTTATTCAGTCCCCCTCGCAATTCTTCAAAATTCATCATATTATTTGCTGTGTCAGACCAGGCAGCATGATGTGCACCATCCATTTCTGGGGCCAGTCTGTTGGTTGGGTCAAGTCTGTGTTGAGCCCCCCCTATGGTTGCATTGCACTCGGGACACTTGGACTGCTCCATAGCACCACCACATTCTGTTATGACATACACATGGTTATTAGGACACTTAAACCAGTGACCTTGCTGGAGACCCATAGCACTTACAATCATAGCCCGTTCATCATTACTTATCCCAAGACCAGAGCAAGGGAGAATTTTCTCCAATTCCTTTAATTTAAGCTTAACTGTTTCTTCATCCTCCATGGTGAACCTTCTGTTTCCTTCTAAGATTTTTCTTAAGCATTGAATTTCATTTTGAGTCTCAGGACTTATTTTTGTGACCAACTTGCATCTTGCAAGCAGTTCTAAGAGAAAAGTAAAGCATTTTATTTCATTTAGCAAGTCTGAAAACTCTTGTTCTGTGAAAAAGGACCGGGTCTTCCCTAACCATCCCTTAATTTCAAGCAGACGATTCTTAAGATGAAATTTTTCATTGTCATCCACTTTCTGTATATTAATAAAAAGCTTTGCTAATTTGTCATAAAACAATAAAGCATTCTCCAGTGTAAGTAACTCCTTAAGTGAAATGTCTGAGCTCTCCAAAGCTTGCCTTATTGCTATGTATTCCATAGAATATATTCTCCTGAACTGAACCATCAGTTGTAAAGAAGCTTTTAGTCTTCTTTGTGTCTCAGCTATTTCATCTGCTGGACCTAGCATCATCTTCTTCACTTGCTCAATATCATGCAGAGTCTTGTTAATTATTGTGCCATATCTCTGGTTTTTCCTTATTGGGGTCTGGCATATAGGGCAAACCTTAAGCTTAATGCCCATTTCCTCTTGAGATGTATTGTCAACACTCATGTAAGTGTCCATACCAGATATTTCAAAGACGTGACCACAATCTTCAAGTTCTATAAAACATGCACCTGGTTCTTCCTCATAACCAAAGAAGATCTGTGTAATTTCTTCTTTGTTACATATACGACATTTTGAAGGGCAAGGCTCTCCACATAAGCCAATGCAGGGGTGGCCACACTTTAGCTTCTTAGTGCAGGGGACTTTGCATGCAGGACGATCACAAGGCTCAGAGCACAGTCTAGTACAGGCATAGTGTTCACATTTCCATTCACAGGGCTCCATGCATGTTGCACATTTTTCACCACACTTCTTTTTACATTGGCTGTGATTGCAACGATTCTGGCATACTCTCTTGCATGGAGGACATTCATTTGTGCAAGGCTCCTTGCATTCATGAGAGCATATTAGAAGACGTGTGCAAGGATGGCTACAGGTCAGATGGAACCGTCCTTGGCTGCACAAGTCACAATCACCAGGACATTCATGGCCACAGCTTAGTACTGCATGACATGGCTCTTTGCATTTTACTTGCATACCAAACTCAATATCACGTTTTTTCCAGCATTTCACTTGTTGGGTGTGCCCACATGTTAGTAAAGCACTGACATCCTGAGAGCAGCGTTCTTCACAGTCTTCGCCACACAGCTTGCCACATAGATGACCACAATTTAGTTTTGTGGTGCAGGGCATCTGACAGGAGAAGATTCTAACAGGTATGCTACATGGCACCATTTGCAGGTGTCCGCATAAAGGTATAACCCTCTGTGTGGTTTCCATGCATAGCCCACAGGGTTGAAAGCATCTTTGTTTGCACCGGTGTCCATTCTCACATAGGATCTTTTGGCAGGCCTTGTTACATTGGTACTCTTTGTGTTCGGGATCATATGGGTGGCATACACGAGTACACACATGTCCACAATCTAGCCTAAAATCACACATCTTGGTGCAACCCCCTTCAGGCACCTTTTTAAAATTTTCTGCAGTCCTCACAGGGGTAAGTATCTCAGGATGGTTTTGGCAACAAAGCATTAGGTGTTCACCAATTTGGTTTCTCTGTCGCAGAGTAAGAATAATGCAGCTCCACAGATCTACTTTTTTCAACATGTTCATGTTACCAATACAGTAAAGTCCTTTCTTGGCCCTGGAGAGTGCCACACAAATTCGATTAGAGATCTTAAGAAAACCAACTTTTCCCTCTTTGTTGCTGCGGACCAATGAAAGAAGAATAATATCATTCTCTTCACCCTGATACTTGTCCACCACATGCACTTTAACCCCCGAGAAGGTTTTGGCTGGCATTAAGTTGCGTAGACAGAAAAGTTGGCCTGTGTATGTGGTGAGGATTGTAATCTGTGATGGTTTATAGTCCTGACACAGAAAATACTTGCAGAGTTCTACAATAAACTTAGCCTCATGTAAGTTTTGATGACTTTTTCCATCCTGGATTTCTTGCTCTGGAAAATCATGTTCCACAAAGAAAAGATTGGAAGGCACTCCCTAAAAAATAAAAACAAAGTATGATACAATTAATGTTCCCATTATCTCTAAATACTTTATAAATAAGATAGATCCCATATGTGCATTCAGCCAGGGTTCAGAAGATCTGGAACTCAGATGATTGAAGATCATTCCTTCCCCCAGATATTGCTGTTGGGTCTGCTTTACCCACTACATTGTAGGCATGTGCCATCACTACTACTACACCGCAAAAGTGTGCCCATTGGTGCACTGTGTAAATTATGTGTGTATATTGTGCTAGGTAATTATTTTTATTGAAAGCTCAGAGTCATGCTCTCAGTGATACCAACACAAAGTGCAGAAACATGCAAGTGATTTGGGATCTGTCTGCCTCTCCCTTATGCATATAGCTGTTAAGCTGTGGGGCCAGAGAGAGGCTACTTACATCTCTTTAGCTAGTAAGTATCAGGATCCATTCTGAACTTGCTCTCCCTATCCACTTCCAGCAAGTATCCAGGGGGAGGCTCAAATGGGATAAGTCTGAAAATCCTAAAAAGGACTTGTGGGGATATTTTAGTTAATTTGGAAGACATTCAATGTTAACCGTCAGATGTGGTAATACATTTCAATTTGGTGTAATATTCTTGAAGGTGCTGTTTTATTTTGGGGGGGGGGGGGTCTCCTGAACAGGAAAAGTGGGGTACCTACATATATCAGGCATCGTTGTACTCGGGAGTATCAGAGCTTTTAGAAGCAGTAAGATTTGTGTGTAAATTTAGGAAAAATCTGTGAAAATGTTTTTAAAAAAATATTTTACCCATAATTCCAGTAAAATTTCCAGAAAAGTTACAAAATTTTGTTACCATGTTAAAGTACACTTTGAGCTGAAAAAAGCAATGTATAATATTCCCGATTTACTGGGGGGTTTCCTACTGTAAACTTTGACTGAACCAAATGTGTTTGACTGAACAAATATACAAAGAAAACAGGGAGGATAAATGGTATTACCAGCACCGCTGCCACCAATTTGTACCAGATCACTGCTTTATGGAAGGATTATGTGTAGCATGGCACACAGTGGGTTACTCTGGTGGTCTGGCACAAAGCAGACAGTGCACATAAACAGGTTCCCCACATAACATGTGCAGTAATCAGGGGTGTCCCTGTCTATGGTGCACCACTTTGAATATTGACCAGGTCTGTATATTGTGTGTCCTTATAAGTTGGTGTACACTTACATATACACACACACACACTTACACTTTCTTACTATACTAGCTTTACTATACTGCTTTTACTTGTATACATTTTTCACAAATTCAAGGTTCTTAACATTGTAGAATTGAACATATCTTTTCATCTATGAATGATATAAATATATTTTTTAATCCCAGAAACCTACTGGGATTATTTAAGGGTGGTATGTTACCTTGATGTTCTCATAATTTAATACAGATGAGTGATTTTCTAGTTCTTTATAGATGTGTGGAGTTAGGAGCCTTGCTATCTCAGGCCGCATTCGATGCTGTAGAGAAAACAGTTAGACGTTCTAATGAGAGGGGGATTTCTTTATCAAAAATAGCAGAGAGGACTGATTTAAAGGGAAGGTATATTTGGGCACAAACGTTAAAAGTGTTTACCTGATAATCCAATCGAACAAAAGGAAGATTAGATTTGATGAGACGTTCAAATAGAGAAACCTCGAGGTTGAAGTTCTTGGCCAAATCATAGACATTTGCACTTGGCCTTAGCTGAAATAGACAGAAAAGGCAGGTTTTAAATTGTGTATCCATGGATGTATGTACTCAAAAAAGCCAGTAGTGTATTCTACTTGAAACTGTTACAATTATCTGAATGTTTTAAAACAGGAAATATATTTTTAAATATCAAGTTAAAGCCAGAAAAAGAGAACAGATTCATATACCTTTAAATACTGTATAAGTCCACATTGGTGTGGTTTTGCGTAGTTTTGTGCTCCGTTTCTGTCATAATTGCACTTATGGAAGCACATGAAAAAAAATTAATTTTTACCCATAATCCCCTGGGAAATGCAAGTTCAAATGCACGTAATAGCGGACAAAAGCAAATGGGAAAAGCGCACAAAAATGCACCACACTTTTTTTGTGAAATTTAGTGTGGCCTCAACCTAATGGCGAATGAATCAACAATATTAACAAGGTGAATACTTTGGTTTATACCAATAGCGAACTATTATTACTTCTATAGGGGCATTTCAATTGTTTTGTTGTTCTTTAGAATTTTTAAAAATAGTATTTTTCATCTGATTTGAAAATACCGCAATTGTCAAAGTTTATGCAGTAGCATAAACTTTCATGGGCCGAACAGAGGAGTGACACAGAAATAATAGAAGAGATATTTCAATAGATTTAAAGGTGAACAATACAGCCTTGGGGTTCCAAATACAATAGATTCTGGAGAGTAGGGCTCTCTTGGTTTTATTTTCTTAACATTTGTCGCACCATTTCCTGCAAATAAATTAATAATGGTGCACCAGGGTATATTTCAGGGGGGTTTGTTTGGCCACTGACCCATCAGAATGACTTTGCTCAATTTCTTTAACTATTGTTTTTTTGGACAGATTGCAACTTTTTGTCTCTTAACTTTCCTTTACCGCCATCATCTTATCCGCAAAAAAAAATTTCAGGAGCTCCCTAGGAAAAGGAAAATGACAAAACTTCATGCATTATTTTTAACATTATCTGACACCCGTTAACATTTCTAGCTTGGGTTGTCAAGTTGTTAAAAATGAAAGGAGACAAACCTGCTGATGATCCCCAATAAGGATGAGGTGCTGACATGCAGAGCTGAGTGTAGTTATGGTGTGAGCTTCCAAAACTTCAGCTGCCTCCTCCACTATAATGATTCGTGGTTCTACCTCTTTCAGTATTTTACGATATTTGGCAGCTCCTAAAGAAGGTAATTACTTGAAATGTTAAATCTGAAGTCTGAAGAGAAAGGCATAACATGATATTTGAGCCTGGTAAGAAAATCCCCAGGAATGAAGCACAGCCCACTTACCTGTAGTTGTCATGCCAATGACCTTGGCATGTTTCAAGATCACCAAATCTTCTTGTAATCTCAACTCTGCCAAGCGATCAGCCTGCTCCTGATACTTCTGTTCATGTGCCAATATTTTCTGACGAATCTCCAGCTGGTAACTTTGTAACCAGAATCTATTGATTGAAAAACAGGTCAAGCATGTTAATGTTAGATTAAAGGGCATATTCACCCCTGAAATAAAAAAGTATAGGTTAATCACCTCAAAACTACAATAGTAAGAAAGGTCACAGATGTGGTAATATCCGGTTATGCAGAAAAATGCACATTCAGTGCAAGGGAGCGTCTGGACCTGTCAGAGAAGCCAGCGCTGGATTGCAATCACAGTTAAGTTCATTTCTCTTAACTCCTAACTGTTTAATTGAAGAACGGGAGGTAAGACATAGCCCCTTTACCCCCCTGTTCTTAAATTAAACTAAAAAAAAAGAGAGACTTATTTATAAATGGAGATACCCTTTAAAAATGAAACTTGAAGGGAAGGGACTATAGTGTACTATAATGGTCTAAAAGCTTATTTATTACTTCATATAAATAAACATATCACATTTACATCCCTTCTTATGTTTCAGAGAATTTAACCCTTTCACTGCCAGGAGATTTTCATTTTTTTTTGCGTTAACTGCCAGAAGAATTTTCAGGATTTTGCCCTTAATCGCTTTAGACTAATTTTACAGTAGGAAACCTTGCAGTAAATCAGGAATATTACACATTGTTTTTTTCAGCACAAAGTCTACTTTAACATGGTAACAAATTTTTTTAACTTTTCTGGAAATTTTACTGGAATTATGGGTAAAATATGTAAAAAAAATGAAAAATGTTAAATTTTTATGGATTTTTCCCATTTTTACTTAAAGTTATCTTAAGGTTACACACAAAAATCTCACTGTTTCTAAAAGCTCAGATACTCCTGAGTACAACGATACCAGATATATGCGGGTACCCCACTTTTCCTATACAGGAGACCCCCCCAAACTAAAACTGCACCTCCTAGAATATTACACCAAATTAAAATGTGTAACCACTACTGACAGTTAACATAGAATATCTACCAAATTATCTAAAATATCCCCACAAGTGAGATATTTTTAGAAACTACACACCCGCAGGATTTTCCGAGTGAGGTAAGTTTCGATCAAAATGCAGATACCCGGACGCAGCTCTTCGTCAAATTGTAAGTTATTTTCTCACATTTTCCTTTTTTTCCTCAACTGTAAAATCAGAGACAAAATCAAATGCAAATTTCAGCTAAAAACGGTGGAGGAAAGTTCAAACGCATCTCAAATATGAAAGCCTAACCCCTCCCGAATAAAACGGTATGCCACATTCATGGGTGTACCCAGAGACATGGCTACCAACTAACCCAGAGCGTGACCAGTGCCAAATGTCAGTAGCAGCAAAATAAAATTAGCCAGTTTTGTATTTGAACAGTCTGCAGTTTTTCCACAAAACACCCCCCCAACTCAAAAATACCCCCCACAAACTATATATTCCTGAAATCTACACACCTTTAGTTCGTTCATTCATATCATCAATGGTGTGGGCGCAGTTCTTTGTAGAAGTTTGCACTTTTACCAGATTTTCAAAAAAAATGAACATCAAACAACGTTCAAAAAGGTCGAAATCATGCCAAAACCCCATGGAATGTAAAAAAAAGGTACCAAATATCAATCTCCCAAATGTCCTGAATCAAACAGTATGCCATATGTGTGGTTACACACGCGGACGTGGAAGCGAAAAGCCACAAAGTGAGACAATGCACGATGGCTCAGAAACAGCGAAAATATTTAGCCAACTCCGAATTTGGACAGTCTGCAGTTTTTTCCACAAAACACCCCCGTAACTTAGAAATAACCCCCACAAACTATATATTCCTGAAATCTACACACCTTCAGCTATGTAACGCTGTAGTTTGTTCATTCATACCATCAATGGTGTGGGCGCAGTTCTTTGTAGAAGTTCGCATTTGTCTGAAAAAATGAACAAAAACAACTTCAAAAGGTAAAAATCATGCCACAACCTCATGGAATCTAAAAAAAAGTTACTAAATATCAATCTCCCAAATGTCCTGAATCAAACGGTATGCCATATGTGTGGTTACACACGCGGACGTGGAAGCAAAAAGCCACAAAGTGAGACAATGCACGATGGCTCAGAAACAGCGAAAATATTTAGCCAACTCCGAATTTGGACAGTCTGCAGTTTTTTCCACAAAACACCCCCGTAACTTAGAAATAACCCCCACAAACTATATATTCCTGAAATCTAAACACCTTCAGCTATGTAGCACTGTAGTTCGTTCATTCATACCATCAATGGTGTGGGCGCAGTTCTTCGTAGAAGTTCGCACTTTTCTGAAAAAAATTAAACAAAAAACAACTTCAAAAGGTAGAAATCATGCCAAAACCTGATGGAATCTAAAAAAAAGTTACTAAATATCAATCTCCCAAATGTCCTGAATCAAACGGTATGCCATATGTGTGGTTACACACGCGGACGTGGAAGCGAAAAGCCACAAAGTGAGACAATGCACGATGGCTCAGAAACAGCGAAAATATTTAGCCAACTCCGAATTTGGACAGTCTGCAGTTTTTTCCACAAAACACCCCCGTAACTTAGAAATAACCCCCACAAACTATATATTCCTGAAATCTAAACACCTTCAGCTATGTAGCACTGTAGTTCGTTCATTCATACCATCAATGGTGTGGGCGCAGTTCTTCGTAGAATTTCGCATTTCTACACAATTTTCTGGAAAAATAGAGAAAAATACATTTCAAAGTTACAAAATCACACCAAAACCCCATGTAATGTAAAAAAAACTTACCAAATATCAATCTCCTAAATGTCCTGAATCAAACGGTGTGCCATATGTGTGGTTACGCACACGGACGTGGAAGCGACTAGTTAAAATGTAAAACAATGCGCAGTGAGCCAATAACAGCATTTTCCCAGATTTTCCAAACTGAAAACCCCTCTAACTTGGAAATACCCCCACAAAACTATATATTCTCAGAATCTACATACCTTCAGCTACGTAACGCTGTAGTTTGTTCAGTCATACAATCAATGGTGTGGGCGCAGTTCTTCGTAGAAATACGCATTTGTCTGAAAAAATGAACAAAAACAACTTCAAAAGGTAGAAATCATGCCAAAACCCCATGGAATGTAAAAAAAGCTACTAAATATCAATCTCCCAAATGTCCTGAATCAAACGGTATGCCATATGTGTGGTTACACACGTGGACGTGGAAGCCAAAAGACACAAAGTGAAACAATGCACAATGGCTCAGAAACAGCAAAAATATTCAGTCAAATCTGAATTTGAACAGTCTGCAATTTTTCCCCACAAAACAACCCCCACAAACCATATATTTCTCGAATCCACACACCTTTCCCTACTAAATTCTGTAGTTTGTTCTTTCGTACCATCAATGGTGTGGGCGCAGTTCTTCGTAGAAGTTCACAGCTTTAGCGGATTTTCTAAAAAATGTAAAAAAAAACACTCTCAAAAGGTAGAAATCATGCCAAAATCCCAATTAATGTAAAAAAAAGTTACCAAATATCAATCTCCCAAATGAATCAAACGGTATGCCCTATGTATGGTTACACACGCAGACGTGGAATCAACTAGCCACAAAGTGAGCCAATGAACAGTGGCCCAATTACAGCAACTTTTCAGATTTGTCAGACTTAACACCCCTCTATATTAGAAATACCCCCCAAAACTATATATTCTTGGAC
Source organism: Hymenochirus boettgeri (assembly GCA_019447015.1). NCBI lineage: Eukaryota > Metazoa > Chordata > Amphibia > Anura > Pipidae > Hymenochirus > Hymenochirus boettgeri. The sequence continues at coordinate 48,164,778 of CM033476.1, forward strand.
TCTACACACCTTCAGCTACACAATGGTGTGATTCTTTTATGCATACCACCAATGGTGTGGGTGCAGTTTTGTGTACAATTTCGCTTTCTTACCAGATTTTCAGGAAAAATTTATAAAAATACAATTCAAAGTTAAAAATCATGGCAAATTTCCATGTCATGTAAAAAAAACTTGTCAATTATCAATCTTCCAAATGCCCTGAATCAAACGGTATGCCATATGCGTGGACGTGGCCACCAACTAGCTCAAATGGGACGCATGCACCAGTGTAATTACAAGAAAAATATCAAAGTGCTCTGTAATTTCAAACAGCCCCAAAACTTGTAAATGCCCCCCACAAATAAAACCCCCAACTAAATATCAATCTCCCACATGTTCTGAGTCAAACGGTATGCCATATGCGTGGATGCACATAGAGACGTGGCCACTAACTAGCTCAAATGGGACGCATGCACAAATGCAATTACAAGAAAAAATCAAAGTGCTCTTTAATTTGAACAGCCTACCCTTTTTCTAAGGAAACAGTCCCGAAACATGAAAATTCCCCCCACAAACTACCGTATATACTCGAGTATAAGTCGAATTTTTCAGGCTTTAAAATTAGCCTGAAAACCTAACTTCGACTTATACTCGAGTCAAGTCCTAATTTAGATGCAAATTCTGCAATAACAGATAGTAACCAGTAGGTGGCACTGTGTTAACTTGAATAGAAAGTTACAGGAGCTGATCTGCCTTTACACTTCCTGCTTCCTGTATTCTGGCTGCTGGACTCACTCAGCACTGGAATCTGTAAATCTGAAGGGTCTCCTCAGTTTGGGGCAAAAAACAGCTGCTAGTACAGTGCAAAGGACAGCTTGAAACTACAACTCTCAGGTGACATTTTTAACTATTGGGGTCAGAGAGTCCTTTACTATATGGGGGTCAGAGTTCCCTTTACTATATGGGGGTCAGAGTTCCCTTTACTATATGGGGGTCAGAGGGCCCTTTACTATATGGGGTTCAGGAGAATTGTAGATGATGGTAAGCTTAATTGAAAGTTTACTGAACCTTGCCACTCCACATGTTTAGAAACTGAAACTCGCAAGAACAAAGCATGCGGGGAGTTGTAGTTTCGAAACATGTGAAGTGCCAAAGAATTGGAGGTTACTGGTACTGGATTTGGCTATTACTGTATGGGATTCATGTATGGGAATTCAGCTGTCCATTTAAAGGGCAACTAAAACCTAAAAACAACCCAGAATCAGAAGGCAGTAGTGGTGATAATTTCTACCCTTGACTTATACTCGAGTCAATCAGTTTTTACAAGTTTTTCAGGTAAAAATAGGTACCTCGACTTATACTCGGATCGACTTATACTCGAGTATATACGGTATATATTTTTGGAATCTACACACCTTCAGCTACGTTACGGTGCCATGCTTTCATACATACATGAAGAATTACAGACCAAGTGATCCAAAAAAACCCACTAAATGTCAATCTCCCACATATCCTGCATCAAACGGTATGCCATATGTGTGGGTGCACACAGAGACGTGGCCACCAACTAGCTCAAATGGGACGCATGCACAAGTGTAATTACAAAAAAAAAATCAAAGCGCTCTGTAATTTCAAACAGCCCCAAAACTTGTAAATGCCCCCCACAAATAAAACCCCCAACTAAATATCAATCTCCCACATGTTCTGAATCAAACGGTATGCCATATGCGTGGATGCACACAGAGACGTGGCCACCAACTAGCTCAAATGGGACGCACGCACAAATGCAATTACCGTATATACTCGAGTATAAACCGACCCGAGTATAAACCGAGGTACCCAATTTCACCTAAAAATCCTAATAAAAGTTGTTGACTCGAGTATAAACCGAGGGTAGAAACTTGGCATTCAAGATGTTTGGAAACTACAACTCCCAGCTACTAAAGCATGCTGGGAGTTGTAGTTTCCAAACATCTTGAATGCCACCCTCACTGGCATTCAAGATGTTTGGGAACTACAACTCCCAGCATGCTTTATTAGCTGGGAGTTGTAGTTCCAAACATCTGAAAAGTGAGGGTGGCATTCAAGATGTTTGGAAACTACAACTCCCAGCATGCTTTATTAGCTGGGAGTTGTAGTTCCCAAACACCTTGAATGCCCCCCTCACCCTCCCACCCAGTTCAGTTTGTACCTGTCTCTTCTCCCTGTGGGCTCTCCTCCATCCAAGGTAGGTGCGGTATCCTGAGAATTGCAGGTAAGGTGCGGTATCCATCTTGCAGGTAAGTATCCATCTTGCAGGTAAGGTGCGGTATCCATCTTGCAGGTAAGTATCCATCTTGCAGGTAAGTATCCATCTTGCAGGTAAGGTACTGACTCGAGTATAAACCGAGTCTGAGTTTTCAGCCTGAAAAACTCGGTTTATACTCGAGTATATACGGTACAAGAAAAAAATCAAAGTGCTCTGTAATTTGAACAGCCTACCCTTTTTCTAAGGAAACAGTCCCAAAACATGGAGATTCCCCCCACAAACTATATATTTTTGGAATCTACACACCTTCAGCTACGTTACGGTGCCATGCTTTCATGCATACAAGAAGAATTCCAGACCCAGCGATCCAAAGAACTCCGTGTTTTTGCGAGGTTTTGTGAAAAATAAAATGAGATGATTCAAGGATTGAAATCCTACCTAAACCCACTTGACAAGCAAAAAAACCCACTAAATAGCAATATTCCACATGTCCTGAATCAAACAGTATGCCATATGCATGGATGCACACAGAGACGTGGCCACCAACTAGCTCAAATGGGACGCATGCACAAATGCAATTACAAGAAAAAAATCAAAGTGCTCTGTAATTTGAACAGCCTACCCTTTTTCTAAGGAAACAGTCCCAAAACATGGAAATTCCCCCCACAAACTATATATTTTTGCAATCTACACACCTTCAGCTACGTTACGGTGCCATGCTTTCATACATGCATGAAGAATTCCAGACCCAGCGATCCAAAGAACTCTGTGTTTTTACGAGATTTTGTGAAAAATAAAATGAGATGATTCAAGGGTTGAAATCCTACCTAAACCCACTTGACAAGCAAAAAACCCACTAAATAGCAATCTCCCACATGTCCTGAATCAAACGGTGTGCCATTTGCGTGGGTGCAAACAGAGACGAGGCCACCAACTAGCTCAAATGGGACGCATTTAGAAGTGCAGTTACAAAAAACAATTTTAAAAACGCCACAACCCACCCCCCACACACACACTCTCCCCCTTTTAGTGGTATTTTAGTGAAATCAGTTAGTACGGAGAGTCACACACGTTTTTGCACACTTTACTGATCCTAAAAATTCAATACGGTCTTTATTTGGTACCTCTGCAAAATTTCCTTATAAAAAATAGGCTTAGTTTCCCTTGAAATCGTACAAATAAGTATCCGCGTTTACTTTACCGATATCACTGGGAACATTGGGGAGCTTGGAGAAGACAACGTTTTTTTCTAATTTATAGTTTTAGGGTAAAAAAAAAAAAAGGGTGTGTGTATCACTTTAAGAATTTTTTTGTGTGTATTTCCCCTTTTTTTCCCCGATCATTCCCAAAGATCATCTTAGGGAATGATACCGAACTTGGAATACGGGCATAAATGCCCGTTTTCCAATTCGAAATCCGATCGGAAAAATCACTTCCCAGAAATCATTTTCCAGGAAGTGATTTTTCATTCATTCATCAGAAGTGATCACCAAATTTTGATCTCTGTCCCCATTTTTTTTCTAAGTCTTTGCTAAGTAGCAAAGACTTAGAAAAAATCCTATTTGTGAATGGAACTTTGAGTTCACAAAATGTATAGTAAAGCTGTCAGCATGACAGCTTTTACTATACAGGTACTGCAGCATGATCTAAATGTAGATCTAGCTGCAGTACCTCCACTAGACCATCAGAGCACTTGTAAGGGAAGACCCCCAGTGAAGGGGAAGCCCTGTGACATCACTGGGGGTCTCCCTTATCGGGAATACCATTTGAATCAGCGAGGGACCGGCAATGGAGGAGGGGGACCTACTTTAGGGGCTGCAAACTCCTGATCCCCCCATCGGATTTTTATGAAATCAAGGGGGGATCGAGGGGGCTAGGGGGGCACTTGAATGCTGCCCCCCGATTGCCCCTAGGACTAAAGACTTTTTTGCTTGCACTATAGCAAGCAGGCACACAGTGACTGCTGCTATAGCTTAGTAGTATCTGCGATCGGCACCGATCGCAGACTACTACTTACACTGGACCACCATGGAAAATGTGGGGAACACTAAAGGGAAGCCCTGGACGTCCAGTGACGTCACGGGGCTTCCCTTTCCGCTGCGCCTCTGCACTTCCTGGCCGCACGAGTTCTGGAAAGGATTCCCTTTCCGGAACAGCATTTGGGGGATTGATATCTTCCGATCCCCCCCTCGGATTTGGACACAACCGAGGGGGGATCGAGGGGGCTAGGGGGGCAGTTGAATGCTGCCCCCCGATCGCCCCTAGCGGGGGGCAATTTTTTTTTCTTAAAGGGAAAGCCACAGATCGTATATTCACGATCTGTGGCAGTTTGGTCATTCACTGCACAGATCGTGAATATACGATCTGTGGCAGGGAAAGGGTTAATAGATTGGTTTTTTTGTAAGGAACAAATATTGACTTTGCTACCTGTACAGCCTCCATCGTGAACTAATGTCCAAATTCCAAACGTTGGTCTCATGGTTAGCTTCTTCTTTTGTCATTATTTCCAATTTCCTCAGTTCTGTCTTCATCTTTTGCTTCCTTTTCTTCTTTTGCTTGCGAGACATCTTGAAGAAGAGAATATGTTAACTTTACTGTGAGAACTTGACTTCATCAAGGCTTATTTTATAAGAGGTGCAAAATTGTGCCAGTGCTGTTAATAGTAACATAGTAATGGACATATGACCATCTATGTCATAACTTGATATTTATTTGTCAATAAGCTGTTTATTTAATATCAATGTTTACATGGATATTGCACTGATATTTTTAAATTTTTTATACTGAAATCTACATTTCACTGGAGAGAACTTATATCTCTAGTTATTATCTGTAAAGGGGAGTTAAAAAGGAGACTGCTTGAGAAATGATGGCAGCATCTACTGCCGACACTTCCATGCTTTTCCAACAATCACACATACAACTATGTTTGGGTGGGGCATGCGGGAGAGCTGAAAAAACCCCAGTATACTTTTCTTTTAATGTAACAAAAACACTTATAAATAGTGAATCCTAGGAGCCATTGCAGCAAATCAGACAATACCTTTTGTATTCAGGTTTTGGGGAACAACAAGCAGAATTTAAAGTAAGCTCATAGAGGAAAAAGTATAGTGAAATGATTAGTAAAGTATAGTGTTTAAAGGGCATGTCCACCCCCAAAACTACATTTTAACCCACTACTGGCCCCACTGTGTAGTTTTGTAAAATCCTTACCTTACATCATTGCTCCAAATGGCTGCCCTGCAATGTCCCTACAAAGTCCTACAAAGTAAGAAGCAGGAGCCTGGCTGTGTCCATATAGGTTTCTGCCATGCGCAAAGAAGCCCTCCCCCCCCTCCCTCTCCCTCCCCAATTCCAAACCCCCTTTTCTGTAGTGTAGGGCTCCCTCACCCACCCCCAACCGCTATAGTACTTTGTAAAAAAACTTAGCTGATCACTACTTACTTTGCCCATTTCCCCCGGCCTTCTGTACTGCCGGAAGCCGCGTACATGATTGGCTGTCTCTCAGCCAATCTCAGCCCTTTAATACTTTTTTTCTTGTAAGTGCCATTTATGGATAAGTAGTATGCTCAAGGCTTAATTCAAGGCTTGTGTTAAAATGTTTTGGTTTCAGCAACAAAATTTCAATATCGAAATTTCTACTGTCAATTTTAATGCTGAAATTTTCCAGCATTTCATGAACCCTCTAGCAGAATGAAACCCATCAGTAAATTATGTAATTTTTTTTTCATTTACAAGACTATTTTCTGAAAAACATGAACACTCTATCCTAAACACTCGCACCACTGCCACCAGTAAATTTGCCACACCATCTCTTAAAGAAATTTAAAAAGTAGTTTTCTTGCAGTTACAAAAAATTGATTTTTGAGTGAATGAAAAAAGCAAACAATAATTCTACCATCCACAGAATGTTTTTGTTCCTCTATGATCGATGGGAACTTACCTCCCACTGTTCTTCTTCTTCAGTGACTGTCTCCTCTGTGTTTTCCAAAGACATTGCAAGTAAAACATTTGCCACTGCACTATTTTTTAATATTCCCTTCTTTTTTGATATTGCTGCCTCCTCTTCACCATCTAGCATGCGCTCAGCCAGTATGATGTCAGCTTCCTCTGCAATCTTGATCAGCTCCTCCTCCTCCTCTTCAATTTCTTCTTCTGGAGTGTCCTGGGGTTGTTCTTCTAAAAGTGGTTCATCCCCTAATTATAAGAAATGTTTATTTAAAGGGTATGTAAATTGTGCTGAATAATTTCCCAACTAACCACTCAGCAATAAGGATTAATAGCCACCCTTAAACCAGCTTTTCCCCCTTTTTCCTGACCTTCCTTTTCCTTCTTTTAATCTCTTTAAAGTTTTACTTATGCAAGGAAGCAGGGCACAGCTAGGTAGTAAAGGCCTGTCAATCACATACTCCCTTAGCATATCCCAGCCCCCTCTCTGGCATTACTATGTGTAAAAACATTTTTTGATGCACTGTGCTCTTGCACTCTGTCTGAAGCGGATACCAAGTTAGCTGTTGTCTGTGTTCAGGAGCAGTTCAAACCTAGCACTGCAAAAAAAAAAATCCTAAAGTCCCCACTCCCTTTTTCTTTAAAGGGCATGTCCACCAATAAAATAAAACTTTACATATAGCTGCAGCCCCCCCAATCCCACTTACTTTTTACGTAGCTTCCCTCAAAGTAGCTCCTAAAGCTGCTTACAAGACCCGGTTCCCTTGCTGCTCTTCCCCTCTGCTTCCTGGTCGTGGAAGTCAGTCAAAGGCGTGCCGGTGACGTCACACCCAATAGCTGACAGCCACGATCAGGAAGCGCCTCACTGCTGCTGTGCTTGCTGGAAACAAACTTGCAACAGCAGCAGGAGGCAGTATGCAGGCAGCGAGGGACCGGGTCTTGTAAGTATGTTCAGGTGCATCTTTGAGGAAGGTAAGTAAAACCTAAGTGGGGTTTGGGGGGTGAGAGGTGCATGCTGGGTCTCGATTCTCTGAGGGGCTGAGCAAAGAGAGAGACTGAACGCATATTAACTGGGAGTGGGTTGAACAGGACACGGAGATAATGGTAAAAGGGAGCACTGGGGGGCAGAAAGGAATCAAGTTCCTGGCAGCTCTAAAAATATAGAAAATTATAAATACAAGTATTTTTTTCACTTAAGTATATTTAAAGGAGAATGAAACCAAGGAAAACAAATGAGTGAGAAAGTTCTTTCCTTAGCAACCTTTTCAATATAGAAGACTAATGTGGCTTTACTATCCCTCTCCCTTTCCTTATTTCCCATTATTTCGTGAACAGATAAGTTGAACAATGATCCATCCTAGCCCTGGCCCTTACCCTCACACTATGGGTCCTCAAATTGCATGTAGGCCCAGAGAAACCAGGAGCCTAATGACAGGTACCCGATATATTACTCTGCAGTACCAATATTTAAGAGACGTTGCTTCTTGGAACTACCCCAATTTCAAACTCCACAAGACACATGATCTACCTGTGGACCAACTGTTTGATACTATAAATGTTTTATTAAGTGTTTATTAATTTATCTTTCCAAAGAGTAAATGGGTTCTAAATGTGTGTTATGGATACATATTGAGTTATATGCATGTTGGTTAAAGTCAATGAACATGTGCAATGCTACCTTCTCTCTATACCTGGTAATATGCACCTTAAGAGGCAAATGTTCATCTGTATAATGACTCTCGCTATTACAAAAGCTTAATATGTATTACCTTTATCCTTACTGTACTAGGCTAAAATGTCCTGAATGTATGTTAAACTATGATTAAGGTATAACTATGCTAGTTAAACAAAACAGGGTAAAAACTAATGAACATGAGATGTACTACTTTCCCCTTCCTCCGTATACTCCTTCTTTTCCCTATTCTATAAATCGTTTGCCCTGAAGCGCATGGATTTGAATGTTATTTGCCCAATTGATGTCTAACTACATGATATTATAAATGTTCCACTGAGAGTATATGTCTTCTACCCTACCGATTTGTAGGCTTTTCATTCATGTGATCACAGTAATGTATACTGAAACCCCTTTGTTTATAATGTATGCCAGTGTACAGATAGTTTGGTACAGATAGTATGGTATTGTATGGGGCCTAGAAATGCAAAGTTTGCTAATCGTAATTGAAGTAAAAGAAATTTAAAAAGAAGTAAGGACCTTCCAGACTGGGGTTACCTTGACGTGGTTGGAAGACTTTTCATTCATGTGATCACAGTAATGTATACTGAAACCCCTTTGTTTATAATGTATGCCAGTGTACAGATAGTTTGGTACAGATAGTATGGTATTGTATGGGGCCTAGAAATGCAAAGTTTGCTAAGCGTAATTGAAGTAAAAGAAATTTAAAAAGAAGTTAGGACCTTCCAGACTGGAGTTACCTTGACGTGGTTGGAAGACTTTTCATTCATGTGATCACAGTAATGTATACTAAAACCCCTTTGTTTATAAAATATGCCAGTGTGCAGATAATATGATATTGTATGGGGCCTAGGAATGTGCATTGATTATTTTTTCTATGTTTGTATAAATGTTTAACCAGATCAGTAGCACTTCCGCTAAATGTAGTAGTAAATTAGTCTGATTGGAGTGCTTCCACAATCCTTGTATTGTATGTATTTATTGGGAGGCTTGGTCAAGCTTTCATGTGGTTATAGCACCCCCGACATGCCCCTTTTATGGGAAGTCCTATGCCTTTAATATAAAGCACTGGATGGCCTCTTCCCTCATTTTCAAAAGCCAAAGGGCTGGGGAGAAGTGAGAGAGCCTGTTATATGGATCCAGTGTGTAAGAATGAGAAATGCAAAGTTTGCTAATCGTAATTGAAGTAAAAGAAATTTAAAAAGAAGTTAGGACCTTCCAGACTGGGGTTACCTTGGTGTGGTTGGAAGGCTTTTCACTCATGTGATCACAGTAATGTATACTAAACCCCTATAAAGTATGCCTGTGTACAGATAATATGATACTGTATGGGGCCTAGGAATGTGCATTGATAATATTTTCTATGTTTGTGCTCAATGTACTACTCAGTCAATGTATTACTTTTTTAATATGTGTATATAATGGCTAAATCTCGGGAATTACTTTCTTGGAATGTCCGTGGTCTTAATTACCCTTCATTTTATTTTGTTACTGTGCAGCTCTGCGTCCCCAAGTGGCACTTTGTAAATGAAACTATACATACATATATAACCTCAAAAACGGACATCAGCAAGAGCAGACAGTGTGTTTGCATGAGACACACCTCCTACCCACAACCACTCATTACCTACAGAAACAATGGATCAGTTGGGCGACTCACAGTACCCATTTAGTATATTCTAGTGGGGTTTCATTGCTAATAATTGATAGTCTACATTTTAAAATAAATGGTCAAAAACTAATGTCAGAGGTAGATATGTTTGCACAGAACTATATATTAAATATATTCTACAGTAAATGCATTAGTTGCTATATAAAATCCTCCCCCGGGCCTGCTATAATTCAATCACTCCATTCGGTACTTCCCTTTATACTTAAAGGATAAGTACACCGTAAAATCAAGTTATGTTCATTAGGAAGCTGCAGCTTTAAAAATACTGTTGCTATATTTTTTTTTCCCCTATGCCCCTCCAGAGCCAAGCTTTGTGCCTTGGAAGTTGCTGACATCTTGTTACTGGTTTGCTGAATGTTAAGCTCCGCCCCTCCGAGATTTCCTCTGCTTTCTCCTGTATGAGCCTCAAACAGTAATGCTTGTGAGTTCCGTGCACACGCACGTGCACGGAACTCACAGGCATTACTGTTTCAGGCTCAAGCAGGAGAGTGCACGGAACTCACAGGCATTACTGTTTGAGGCTCAAGCAGGAGAAAGCAGAGGAAATCAGAGGGGCGGAGCTTAACATTCAGCAAACCAGTAACAAGATGTCAGCAACTTTCAAGGCACAAAGCTAGGCTCTGGAGGGGTATAGGTAACAAAAATATGGCACCTGTATTTTTAAAGCTGCTGCTTCCAAATGAACATAACTTGATTTTACAGTGCACTTATCCTTTAAGTATCCACAGGCACATGGACTGTCACACTTCCACATTTTTCATGCTGTCGCATGTATGACAAGTTTGCAGGTAACTGGGATCTCGCGTGTCCCCGGGGGGATCTCAGATCATTTCCCTGTCTGTTTAACCTTGAACTGGGACCTTGGTGTCTCTCTGACCTGGAAGGATTTAACCCTTCAGGCCTACACTCTTTTCTTCCCCAGAACCTATATCAAATTGAGCTATAGTTCTCCCTTGATTATACCCTGTATCCCCCTTGATTAAAAAGAATATTCTGAGGGGTCACCCAAATAGCACTATTAAACCAACACTTTCTGTCACTTTCCAAATCCAAAAATAATAAAAATCATTAGCTGAATGTCTAACTCAAGTTACCACAACAAGCCTTTTAGTTACTTCCACATACCTCCATCATCCCTGTTCTTATGGTACAGGTATGCTAGGAAGAAGCAACTGCATGGTTTTCTCCAGTCAATGGTTTTACAGACTTCCTACATGTATATATTTGGTTAAGAATAGCTTAGAAAGGACTATAATTCAGGTGGAAAAGTGTTTATTTGATGTTATTTGCCCTTCCCATGTCACATGCATAAACAAAACTTTGGCTAAGGTTACCTTCTCCATTCGGGTGTGGCATGCGGGTAAATGGAGCGACACCAAGGCCAAGCCACTCTATAACCACAGAGGGTTTTCCACGGCTCCCTTGGAAACAGTAGTCATTGTCATCCTTACAGAGAAAGAAATTAACATTAGTAAGTCAGTTTTAAAAGCTTCCCAGGTAGCAGTCAAATTACATTTTTAAAAGCAATTTAATTTAAAAGTTAAGATACTAAAATGTACAAATGGCAAATCAAAGCTTGCCATAATTATCACATTGTGTGTACTGAGTAGGTAAATGTAAACTGACAACAGGAAGAATAAAAACATAAAACAGAATTGAAACATGGCACTGAAGACCATTTGTGTGTTGGAGCAAAGAGATGTATGAAAGCTTGACTGTGAAAGTGACTACAAATACCTTACAGTCATGCCAGTATTGTCCTTATTATGACTGTCCTACATTACTACTCAATCAGGGAGATTTAATAAAAGTTCTTCTCTTTTAAAATGGTGCTAATTTTGCCCCAACCAATCAGATTTTATTTAACATTTGTAAGCTTACATCTAATTGTTTGGGGCAAAATTAGCACCATTTTAAACGATAAGAACTTTTATTGAATAATCCTGTATATGTTTTACACACCACAAGCAATGTAATATGAATTAAAGTGCACATCCATCCTCAAAATCAACTACTGGCCCCACTGTGTAGTGTAAAAAAATCCTTACCTTACTCCTCTGCTCTATATGGTTGTCCTGCAATGCCTGTCCAAATTTCAAAGAGTAGGAGCGGTCTGTGTGTCATCCGGTCCCTGTTTCTTCCATGTCCTCCCTGGGGAATCTGGCATGCACAGGGAACCCCTCCCTCCCACACTCCGGATCCCTTCATGCACCTTTAGCCCCTACCATTAAAACCCTTTTCTATAGTGTACCCCAGCCCAATCCCAACTTCCATTGTTAGGTCCAACTTCCATTTCCAGCACCCAGCTACCATTTCCAGTATCAGTACCCAACACCTATTTTCAGTACCGGTATCCTGCTCCTATTTCCAGTACCAGTATCCAGCACCTATTTCCACTAGCAGTAACCTGCTTCTATTTCCAGTATCCAGCTCCAATCTCCACACTTTAATCCGGGTCTGGTGTCCATACCTGCACACAGTTCCAGACTGTAGGAGTACCCTGGACCATTTGGGCGAGTTATATATAGCAAAATTTTGATTTAAAGGGGTAGACCTGCCCTTTAAGATATTAATAGAATTTTCTATTTTTCAAATGGAATTTTCTATTTCTCAGTTTTCTTAGAATTTAGTTTTTTCAATGAAATGTTTTGAAAAATCTGTCGGCAGCTCTGAATCGGTTCGTTTAGAAATTCAGCACTAGTAATAATGAATCAGATTTACACTTACTTTCCTAATTCTTTTAAACCACTAACGCTGTTAATCGACTGATGTGGTTATTGCACAAAGTTTAAAGTTTTGTACTTAATTTGCCTAATTTAAAATTGCTATAAAACTAAATGGGTGTAAAAAATATTTACTACCACAACATTATGAAGACTGTCCCAGTGCTCCTCGCTTATATGTCTTTCGAGGAACCTCTCGTGAATTATTCCAGAAATGGAGCATTGCAGGAGTTGTGCACCCTCATGAAGCTTCTGCTCAGATTGCTTCATATTATTTGTGATCTGTGGACAGAGAAGAAAGCACTGATACACAGCATGAACATTGACTAAAGGGGAAAAAATGGATGAAATTAAAATATCCTCTGAACCAACATTGGAGAATATTTATCACTAGAATTGCCATAGATTTTTCTGACTAGCACATCAATATGTCACACTAAATACGCTCTCTCAGATATGCCTTTTCTTAAATTTACTTTTATCAACATTTTGTTAACAAACAAACCAAGAAACAAAGCCACACAAGCTGGCCATACACATTATAGGGCATGTCCAGGCAAAAAAACCCTTTTCATATAAATGCAGAGCAGCCCCCCAAACCCCAGTTTTGCATTATACAGAAATGCCAAGGATGCCCCTGGATCCTCGCTGCTCCCTCTCCGCTCTACTTTCAGGATACCCGACAGCCCCAACCAGGAAGTAGAGCAGATGTCAGCACAGAGACTCTCTGCTCCTGTTTTTACTTGAAACAAGCTTGAAATAGGAGCAGGGGGTGGCGCCCATGCGGCGAGGGACTGGGTAAGGGAAGTCACTTCAAGGGGCATCTTTGGCATTTGTGTATAATGTGAAACTGGGTTTTGGGGGTGCTCTGCATTTATATGAAAATGTTTTTTTTGGCTGGACATAATTCATACCTCCCAAAATGGATTCTGTGAGGAGCGCCAGTAATAAGAATACTGCTTCCCCCTGGCTTCAGCAATATCTTTAATACAGGAAGGCCCAGAACACTGGGTACACACATGCAAATTTTTCCATTCTCCACAAGCGAGCGTTCAGCCGGGACGAAACGCTTACGGTCACGGCAAAATTTGCCGCGGCCGACAATCCACTGCGACCAATCGTGTGGCTGCCTATGGACCCGCGTGATTGGTCGAATAGGTGACAGACAAATTAAGAACTTTGGCCAGATCAAAGACAAACACTAACATCAAAATATGCCCTGCGCAGGTGAGAAGGAAAGTTTCTGTGGAATTCTGGACTCAGCCTCAGCTGCCTGAGAGTACATTGCTTCAGAACTTCACTGTTGCTTCTTCCTCCTACACGGACAATTCCCTTTCCAAGGAATTGTTGAATTCCTGAAAGAACAAGGGATTATGGATTAAAATCTTTATATATTTCACACAGGGATACAACAGCAGCCAACAGAAACTCCCTGGTATTAAACAGTATGAAATAATACATTAACAGCCTCATTTACAGGGAGGCGCTGGGTTCTTTTCTGGAGTTAAAGTTGCGCTAACCAATTTTATATTGTTAAAGACACCTGCCCATTTGGCACTCACGTTTTTCAATTGCGTTTTCACTGAGATTTAACGTAGGCTTGTAGCCAGCCTTAGATTTGCACTGTTTTATCCAAGTGCACAAACACAATACTGAATTGGGTACGGGATATTTACCCCAAAATCTACAGTATGTTTAATAGAATCTCCACATCATGGTTTCATAAAACCAAAATTTCACCTGCAAAACTTATTAAAGCAATGCAATTAACATGCATTATTCCAAAGTCAAGGGTGTTTGACAATGGAAAGTAGTTCATGGTGGGAAAGAAGGGAAGAGTATAAAATGGAGGGTGCAATGTAAATAGACTTACCAACAGCGGGGTGTTGCAGTGAGGTGACAGAGTTGAGTAGGCAGATGACGAGCAAGTTTATTTGGAGCATGTTAATAATGGAGTAGGTAAGACAATTGGAAGGATTAAATGGTATAATCCAAGTGAGCAGATACTTCACAGATACTCTGATCTGTCAGAGGATGCAGAGGAGGAGCGAGAGACCAGGTAAGTTCTGTCTGCTTCTGAACGTTTTATTGAAGAACAGGAGGTAAGACACAGCTCCTTTACCACCCGTTATTCAATAAAACTGAATAGCAAAAAGTGTTTTTTCCAGTGGAGATCCAGTGGAGATCCACCTGCACTCACTTGTACCAGGAAGAGCTAGCTATTGGGTAATTTTGTTACCATCTCCTGGCTTCTGATCAATTTATTGAAGAACGGGAGGTAAGACACAGCTCCTTTACCTCCCGTTCTTTAATAAATCTAAATGGCCCAACTTTATTGGGAGATACCCTTTAATGTATGGTTTTTCCGATTTTAAACTGATATTGGACACTTTTTAATACTATATATTTATTATTTTACCTATCACACAAAGGGACACAGTGCGCAGACACACAAAACCCAAGATACCCATATTGCTCCAATTGGAACCAGTGACTTTGCAGCACTAAACCCTGACTGCTCAAAACCAAAAAGTACAGAAACAAGACTGCTAGAAAATCTTTTGGTAGTACTTGTATACCCTGCAGGCACCTCCTTATAAATAAGGGATACCACAATTTACAGTTTAATTTGGACAGAAGCATATGTACCTATATGCAGTGAGTCTTTATTGTGAACCCACACTTTGGCATGGGAGAAAAAGGGGTTTAACCCTTTAGTTCTCCTTCAATACACTTTCCTGCCAGTACAGCTTTTCTTCCAACTAGTAAGCAAGGAGTATTTAGGACATGCTTGAAAAATGGACTCTATATGACAGTCTGAAACATGTCGCAATAAAGAGCACGTTTGATGCAGTAGATAAATTGTGTGGTGTTCCCTTCTTGTTAAATTTTATGTAATATTATATAAATATATACTTGTTTCAGGCCATATTATTACTTTTTGGGGGACACTCAATCTTCCCATATTTAGTTATATTATGTAGTCCTGTTATGGTTTAATTAAAACTTTGTGTTCCTTTTCTGTAAATAAATATACATAAATATAGACAATGGTGCTGGCACACAATTGAAGCTCTCAAATGCATGGGTGCTACTTTAGAGATACAAATATATATAAGAAGAACAAGGTGCACTTCAAGGGCTTCTTTGTAGTCAAACAATGTATTCAAGTGCATTGCACTTGAAATACATTGTTTGACTACAAAGAAGCCCTTGAAGTGCACCTTGTTCTTCTTATATACATAAATAAATATACATATCCCACAATAGCCCCTAACAGCCCATATTTGAGCCTCTATATTTAAGTATCACTTATATGCAGATAGTAGTAGAGAATTGTACCGTGTTAGCCATTATATGCAGATAATACACAAACCTACTTGTCCACCTCTGCATTAAATCCCGACATCCAATCACATGTCTCCGACTGTCTCCTTGCCATCTCCTCATAGATGTCACAACACTGCCACAAATGTTCCCACCTAAACCTGGTCTTATCACATCTTTCTATCCCATCTTTCAATATTTCTGTTGACAATCGGCACACTGTCTAATGGTAATTTGACTCCCCTCTCTCCTTTTCTTACCACATTAACTATGTTGCAAAAACCTGCTACTTTTTTCTTTGCAATATAGCAAAAATCCACACAGGTTCCTCTTTTTTTAGACTACCTTTATGCTTATGCATCTTCTCGCCTATCATGCCTGGACTATTGTAAAGTACTAATTACTGGTCTTCCTGCTTCTCACCTTTCTCCCCTTCAGTCTACACTAAACTATGCTGCTGTTTTTCTCTTTAATAAACAGGATCTCAAGTCTCCCTTGTACCAGACAACAACCTGGCCCCCTATTAAACCATGTTATGTATACAAAATCCGTCTCCCAACATCCCTTCTCTCTGCTGCAACTTCTTATATTTTCTCTCTAGTGTCCCTGTATGTTCTCACACTCCCTTCCCTCATCAAAGAACCATCTCCCCCCACTCATACTGCTTCCTCAACTCAAACCTTTCTTTCTTGTGGCTCCCATGCTCTCGAATTCTATTACCCTCACTCTTTGTACTTTTAAATAGTTATGGAACTCTTTAGGTACTCACATAGTATTGGACTTCTTATATATTTTGATTCTGCAATGAGGTGGGGGTACATTACACACAATACTTACTCTACTATGACATAGAGTGACTATAACTGGTATAAAACCCAACAGAACAAAGAATAAAATAATCAAGCCAAATGCAGCAGATTTTAAAGTTTGAAGAAGCAAAGCAAATGAAAACTTGTATATTACACAATATAACACATCCTTTACTGTGTAATAAAAAGAAGACACCCTGGAGTTCCATGTTCTGAATCACTCAGTGTACATTTTCCCTTGTAAAGTATATAAGTAACATAATTAATAGGGCTTAGCACTATGGGAAAATATAACTACAAGGTAGTTTAAGGCAAAAAGGTATGTCTTTCTTTGAAGTGAGGATTATTTTCCCTTAAAAAAGTACAAGTAACTCAAGAGCAAATACAATCAGATTTTTTTATCTCATGCTATTTAGGTACCAAATGTATTATAAGGGACACGTATACTGTAATGAAAATCAGTGTGCATTGTTGCTGCAAAAATTGGATCAATGTATTGACATACCTTCCAGAAACTGATCAAGTGCATGATTGGTGTAGCATACCACAAGCACTGGGTAGGAGTGTCCATTAAACTGCCAGGCATCAGTGTTTGCTAGCAGAGCTCTTGCTATCTTTAGTCCCACATAAGTCTTCCCTAGCATAGGAAAAAACAGAATCAAAGGTAGTAAATGCCCTGACACCATCAAAGTAAATACAAAACCTATTATTATGAATCCTAATTAATTGTTGTAAGTACAATAAAAAACATGGATTAGCCTTCATGTGTGGCTATATTAGGTCCTTTTCTGAATATTTAAAAAAACTTCCTAAGCATTTACCTGTTCCTGGGGGCCCCTGTATAATGGCCAGCTCTTTGGTGAGTGCCAGTTGTACAGCCTGCATCTGAGATTCATCAAAGCCAAGCGTTTCTTTGGAAGGCCACTCTCTGGACTCCAAGATGTTTATGTTCTTTGTTATAATGGATACAGCATTGTTCTCCCCTGAAATCAGACAGGAAAGATCATATGGAATCCCCATGTCAAGATACCGAGGAGACCTCACTTCATTTTGGCAATCCACAATGTACTTTTGGAAAGGAACATCCTGATCATTCATTTCTTGCAACCCTTCTAAGACATGCCGATAAGCTTCAAAATATGCTGCCGTCTCCACCATGAGGAATGAGTCACTTGGACCAGTTAGTGTTAGTAACTCACGGCTTTGCTCACTGAATTGGAGCTGCACCATCCCATATGCCAACTCTGCAGCATCACGATTGGACACTGTGGCAAACAATAAAGTCTCAAAATTGTCTTTTGATAGGCAGACCAAAGATCCATACAAGAGCCTCTTCGAGTTTTGCCATCGCACCATCTTTAAATTTGTTGTATCAAACTGCACCTTATAAACAATTCCCAAAGATGTGCACAGAGGTGACACAATTCTTGTGTCAAAATAAACACGAATATCATTAAACTTCCTCTTTTGAAAGCCATTATCTTCCTGATGTCGGAGAATATCTTGGATCCCATCCCTCATTGGACGCACAAAATCCTCCCGAAGCAGTCTAAAATGTGTATCTAAATACAGGCCAGTGTTTAAATATTTACCATTAAGTGTGTTTGGCCTTAGATAGGGTTTATCGTCCTCATGAATTTCTTTATAACTGGGATACACACTCAGCGTTCTATAGTTTTCAGCTGGCATCTCTGCCCCTATTGTCATTCGAGTGTCTACTCTTAGTGTGCCCTCCCTCTTCTTATCTTGCAGATGCTTCATTAAGGCAGATAACCTTTCCAGACTCTGCTCAATTTGCTCTCCAATATTTACTCCAGATGAACGCAGAGCATTAATAGAACCAGGGAGAAGAGAGACCAAAATTGATGTTTCCAGTACAGTAGTTGCTGGAAAGATGCTGACAAGTTCTTGCAGAAGACTAACTATGTTGAAAATGTGATCTGGATAATGGTTTCGTCTTTCTGGTACTGGATCTGTCATCATACTGACCACATATTGTGGCAAGCAGACACTCAGAAAGGAGGAGGACTTTATCTGTCCTAGAACGTGCTGGATGCTCTGGCGATCTATTTTGGAGCTGCAGGCTCTACATAAAACTTTGCAAATCAATTCCACAAAGTTTGGCTTCATATTTGTGGATGACAATAGTTCTCCAAG
This sequence comes from Hymenochirus boettgeri, assembly GCA_019447015.1. NCBI lineage: Eukaryota > Metazoa > Chordata > Amphibia > Anura > Pipidae > Hymenochirus > Hymenochirus boettgeri. The sequence goes on from CM033476.1 coordinate 48,183,334, forward strand.
GCCAGAGTGGGAGGCTAACGTGATCACGACTTCTGAAGGGTCTTTATCTAACAAGGACTCCACAGCTTTATACCCCAAACGTCTAACCTGCTGCTCCCTTTCTTTGGCTCTGTTGGCCATTGGCCTTTGCTGGTTTACCCTGTGATTTTGTCCTGCTTCATTATTTTGGTTTCTTCTTCTGTTTTCCTGATGTCCCCTAGCCCTACGATCATTTTGTCTGATATCATTTCTTTGTTGCTGGTTCTGACCATTATTTTGATCTTCTTCACCTTAACAAAAAAAATTTACACATTATTACAATAGATCTAAGAAATTTGTACAATTCTGTATTATTGCTAGATTGGATTTTTTTGTACTGTATCCTTGGCCTGTATTGCTGTTTCTTACCTCTCCTGTTTGGATAATGGGGCTGTCCATAGTTTCCATTATAAGGCCTCCCTAGATGTTCCATTACTCTCTATAAGCCTGTAAAAATAAATAAAACTTGCATTAATAGTCAGTAATAAACAATACTTTTTTGCCACAAACTGAGTAATATTTCTTTGTTTGTTTACTAAAACATAAAATTCTCCTTTCTGAGAAACGTATTAAAATTTGTAATACACACATAAAAAAATGACAGCATACTATAGAAAATAACCTTATATATATAATATATAACACAATATATAGAAAATTTGGCTGTTGTACATCCATATTAAAGTGCAACTAGAAACAGAATTCCAACAGAATTCCAGTGCACAAACAATTCTAATTGTATATTGGCTACCTCCATAAAGTTGCTACTATAAACAGTCTGCTAAACCCTGGATAAATAATTAGTTCAATAAGTTGGCCAAATTATTTTAAGCCCAGTCACCACGTCAAGGTTGCTTTCTTTAACTGGGTCCTAACCTACTGGTACTTGTCTTTTTGGCTACATGAGCTGACAGCTTCTCCTGTGTGGCCTGAATGCTTGAAGCCGACTCTCTAGTTTAAGGTACTTTGCTCAAAGGAGCACATGACCTAACTGGGTGGAGTACAATTTCCCAGAATGCTTGGTCAAACCTTCAATGTAACACACAATATATAGAAAATTGGGCTGTTGTGCATCCATATTAAAGTGCAACTAGAGACCAAAAATATAATTAATACAAAAAACAGAATTCTAGTGCACAAACAATTCTAATTGCATATTGGCTACCTCCATAAGGTTGCTACTACAAACAGCCTGCTAAACCCTGGATAAATAATCTGGCAAATTTATTGAACTAATTGCTTTTATTTATCCAGGGTTTCGCAGACTGTTTTTAGTAGCAACCTTATGGAGGTAGCCAATATGCAATTAGAATTGTTTATATATAATATATCATTAGTCTACAACAATAGTATATATAATCTGCCTGCCTGGACTATTCAGAGAAAGAGAAGTTTTTTCTAACAAGACCATGGAAGCCAGTCCCGTGCTAATGACCAAATTAAATATCAATGAATATAAATGGATACTTGAAATAAATACTCAGTAATATTTTATTCTAATGTAACATTTAAAATGATACATATATATATATATATATATATATATCCAGAAAACAATATATAGGGCTAAATGATGTTGAAAGAAATGGCTATAAGGTGCACCAGCCTACCCACTAGAAGCCGTCTTCTCTGTGTTACTGTAAGGAATATGGCCTGATAGTCGGGGTACTCACAAGTATGCTCTCAGGGGGGGGAGAAGCTGAAGTTTTTAGAAGATGCAGAAACACAGAGGCTGCTGGGAACACTAGGCAGGATACTGGCGACAAGGTGCTGCAGGGAACTGTAGGCTGGAAACTGAAAAACCAAGATGCTGCTGGGAACTGTAGGCTGAAAACCAAGATGCTGCTGGGAACTGTAGGCTGGAAACCAAGATGCTGCTGGGAACTGTAGGCTGGAAACCAAGATGCTGCTGGGAACTGTAGGCTGGAAACTGTAAACCAAGATGCTGCTGGGAACTGTAGGCTGGAAACTGGAAACCAAGATGCTGGAGAAGGAGTACTGGAACTAGCAGGGTAAGTAGGCACAGGAATGGGCTAGGTAAGTGGTCACAGGAACAGGCAGGAAAGAAGATACTGGAATGGGCTAGGTAAGTAGTCCCGGAGCCGGGGTAGCAGAGGCTACAATCAGGCAATGGTAGAGGAGCAATGCGGCTTTTCAAGGTTCGCGCCAGGGGATGCAGCGTTGTGACATCACTACGTCGATGGCGTTGTATACTCAGAAGCGCCCGGCTGTAACCAGAACGGCGCTGGATCGGGACAACAGGTAAGTTCATGACAGTACCCCCTCCATACAAGAGCCTCTTTTGTACCATCTTTAAATTTACGGGGGGCTAGTGGACTCAACAGACCAGGTTTGTGTGGAAAGCTCCTATGGAAATTTTTGGTCAAACAGGGAGCATGCAGATCAGAGTGTTTAGATTTTCCTCAGGGCCAAAACCTTTCCAATGGACTAGATACTGGAGAGATCTCTTAAAGAACTTAAGAGTCCAGAACCTTTTCAACCTCAAATTCTTGTTGCCCATCAATAGAAATTGGGGTTGGAGGCTGAGGAGGGGTGGAATATTGATTAAAGATTACAGGTTTAATGAGAGAAATATGGAAGACATTAGGAATCCGCATGTTGGTAGGAAGTTGGAGACGAACAGCAGCTGAACCAATTATTTCCAAAATAGGAAAGGGAACGATAAATTTGGGTCCCAATTTGGCAGAAGGAACACATAGATTAATATGTGCAGAAGAAAGCCACACTTTATCTCCATAGGAATAAGATGGAGATTCCCTTCATCTCCTGTCAGCAGCCTTTTTTTGTGCAAGCGCGGATTTCTGAAGGCAGATTTTGGTAGAATGCCAAATAGCCAACATTTGAGCAACAGAGTCATCAGCAGCAGGAACCTGTGTGCAAAGGAAATCCTGAGGGAAACATCTTGGATTAGTGCCGAAGACACACAAAAAAAAGGAGATTTTCCAGATGAGGCGTGAGTGGCATTGTTATGGGAAAATTCAGCCCAGGGCAGGAGGTCAGACCAATCATCTTGGGCATAGGAAATATAGCACCTGAGATACTGTTCTAGAAACTGATTAATGCATTCAGTAGCCCCATTGGACTGTGGGTGGTAAGTGGAGGAAAAAAATATTAGAGATAAATAATTGAGCTAGTTTCACAGAAGATGGTAGTTTAGGAAGAGGGACAAAATGTGCCATTTTACTGAAGCGGTCTACAGTTACCCAAACGACAGTGTTCCGTTTGGGAGAAAGCTCAACAATGAAATCCATAGACAAATGGGTCCAAGGTCAGAATGGAATGGGGAGGTTGAAGAAGCCCACAGGGAAGTGTTCGAGGGGATTTAGACTGGGTACAGCAGAAACAGGCTAGAACAAAGTCCTTAACATCCCTTCTCATGGTTGGCCACCAGAGAGAGCGGGCTAGAAGATCAAATGTTTTGCTCATACCAGGGTGTCTGACCTGTTAAGAACAAGAGTCTGCTGAAGGATGTTATTTCTGAAGGTGAACAGGTATAAAGATTCTGCCCGGTGGGGTGTCAGGAGGAGCAGAGTCCTGAGCAGATTGGATTTGGGAACAGAGGTGCAGAGTAAGAGAGTCCAGAATCTTGGTTGCTGGGATCACAGGACCCTTATCCTGGTCAGAAGAATCAGAAGTAAGGAAGGATCTAGAGAGGGCATCGGCTTTAGTGTTTTTGGAACCTGGTTGGTAGGTGATAATAAAATTGAACCGGGAGAAGAATAAGGACCAACGAGCTTGGTGAGGATTTAATCTCTTAAGGTTTTGGATGTACTCAAGATTTTATGATCAATAAAGATGGTAACGGGTAAAGAAGTGCCTTCTAACAAATGGCGCCATTCCTTGAGAGCCAACTTGATGGCCAGCAGTTCACGATTACCGATATAATTCAGTTCATTGGGTAGGAATTTCTTAGAAAAATAGACACACAGATGGAGTTTCACTTTTATACCTTTTGTTTGTGAAAGGACCGCTCCCGCACCCAAGTCAGAAGCATCTACGTCAATATAGAAGGGAAGGCTGGGATACGGATGAACTAAAATTGAAGCAGAGGCAAAGGCTTCCTTTAACTGATTAAATGCTCCAAGGGCAGCAGGGGACCATGAGTTGGGTCTACCACCTTTTCTAATAAGGGCTAAGATAGGAGAAATGATTGAAGAGAACCCTTTAATAAATTGTCTATAAAAATTAGCAAAGCCGATAAATCTTTGAATGGCTTTGGTTCTGGTAGGAAGAGGCCAGTTTTGGATGGCAGAAACTTCCATGAAAAATCATTGGGCGGATACAATGTAATCAAGAAAAGATACTTGAGGAAGTTCAAAAAGACATTTTTCAAGCTTGGCAAAGTTATTTTCTCTTAAAACCTGCTGCACATGGAGACGATGTGTAGGAAGATCCTGGGAAAAGACCAAAATGTTGTTGAGATATACAACTACAGAAATACCTAGAAGACCTCGGAAGATGTTGTTAACAAACACTTGAAAGACCGCTGGAGCATTACCATCAAATCGGGAAGGCGGAGGTATGCGGGGTTCTCTATGAAGAGAGGGGTCACCAGATCTGGGCGGTGTAGGTGGAGGAGTAGAAACAGGAGCCGGGGAAAATCGGGCAGCGAGGGAGTCCATGTATTGGGCCAACTTTCCCTGGTGGTTTTCAAAAACATCCAGGCGTTTGGACAAAGTTTGGAGTGTTTTACTTAACTCTGCCATGGCCTCCTCAGGCGTTTCCATGGCCTGATTGTACTGTAAGGAATATGGCCTGATGGCCGGGGTACTCACAAGTACGATTTCAGGAGGAGGCTAAAGTTCCGGAAGATGCAGAAACACAGAGGCTGCTGGGAACAGTAGGCAGGATACTGGCGACAAGGTGCTGCTGGGAACTGTAGGCGGGAAACTGGAAACCAAGATGCTGCTGGGAATGTAGGCCTGGAAACCAAGATGCTGCTGGGAACTGTAGGCTGGAAACCAAGATGCTGCTGGGAACTGTAGGCTGGAAACTGGAAACCAAGATGCTGCTGGGAACTGTAGGCTGGAAACTGGAAACTAAGATGCTGCTGGGAACTGTAGGCTGGAAACTGGAAACTAAGATGGTGCTGGGAACTGTAGGCTGGAAACTGGAAACCAAGATGCTGCTGGGAACTGTAGGCTGGAAACTGGAAACCAAGATGCTGGAGGAGGAGTACTGGAACTAGCAGGGTAAGTAGGCACAGGAATGGGCTAGGTAAGTGGACACAGGAACAGGCAGGAAAGAAAATACTGGAACGGGCTAGGTAAGTAGTCCCAGAGCCGGGGTAGCAGAGGCTACAATCAGGCAATGGTAGAGGAGCGACGTCGGCTTTTCAAAGTTCGTGCCGTGGGATGCAGCGTTGTGACATCACCACGTCGACAGCGTTGCGTACCCGGAAGCGCCCGGCTGTAACCAGAGCGGCACTGGATCGGGACAACAGGTACGCTCGTGACAGTTACTCTCCTGTATGAGTTCTGGATAATTCCCACTTAGAATGCCAAAAATACTGAGTATAACCACTCATGAAAACGATTGTGGTCCTATGGTTCCGGTACTCAACTTGAATAAAAATATATTTCTTGTAAATATGATACGAGCTGTAAGAACTTCTATAAAGGGAAAAAAAAACCCCCACAAACGAACATATTCCATATAGTCTACAATATTCAGCGTATAGTCAAAGAATACAAGACAGCATAATATTTAATTGGGACTTGATAACAAAAACACATTACCAAGCTTTGCCGAAGTAGTAGAAACCTCTGTAATATATTGGTAAAAACAGACCTTAAGAATAACCGTGGAGCCAAACAAAACACTGCTACATGCACATAAAATAGGCTCTATTAAGTGCCTGGGTTGTCAGACATGTAGAGCAATGATTATGGGGGGGAGATTTCTCACATCCCACAGAAAAGGCAAATGGGCAGGAATCCAAATTTGGTAAAATACAGGTTGCCAGACACTTAAAGGGCATGTCCACCCTTCTAATAAACTTTTTATATAATGTACTGCTCCTTCCCCCAGCCCCAACCGCATTACTATTATTCACAGAAAGTGCCCCGATCTTTACTTACCATGCCTTTATCCTTCGCCGAACTGCCCTGGCCCTCTGCTTGCAAGGAAATGCAAGCAGGGGGCGGTACTGGCAGCCACGTCCATGATTGGCTGAGAGGCAGCCAATCACGGACGCGGCTGCCGGGAGTTCAGATCGGCGAAGGAGAGAGGCATGGTAAGTAAAGATCGGGGCACTTTCTGTGAATAATAGTAAGGCGGTTGGGGCTGGGAGCAGTACATTATATAAAAAGGGTTTTATGGTAGGGGGAGGAAGACAAAATCAGGAGGGAGAGGGAGAATGGCTGCAGTGCACATGCCAAACTTCTCCATATGGAGCTGGGATGTGAGGTAAGGATTTTTACACACTACATAGTGGGGCCAGTAGTGGGTTAAATTACAGTTTGGGGGGTGGACATGTTCTGTAAGTGAAATGAAACACAATCCCAGAATTGTTAAAGGGCATGTCCACCCCTTATAAAAACTTTTGATATGCGGTAGGGCATGCTCCCCCAGCCCCAACCGCATTAATATAATTGTTAGAAAGTCCCCCGATCCTTACTTACCTTCCCTCTCTCCTCCGCCGCAGTGTTCCGGCCCTCCGCTTGCATGGAATTGCAAGCAGGGGGCGGGACCGGCAGCTGCGGCCGTGATTAGCTGAGAGGCAGCCAATCAAGGTCGTGGCTGCCGGGATTTCTGAACAGCGGAGGAGAGAGGGAAGGTAAGTAAAGTTTGGGGGACTTTCTAACAATAATATTAATGCGGTTGGGGCTGGGGGAGCATGCCCTACCGCATATCAAAAGGTTTTAATGTTAGGGGGAGGGAGAGAAAAACGGGAGGGAGAGGGAGGGCTGCACTGAGCATGCCTCAAACCTTGACAAGGTTGAGGCAGACACAGGAGCAGGATGAGTCACACACTTCCTGGACTTTGGAGGGGCACAGCAGGGGAACTATTTTGAGCAGAAATGTAAGGTAAGGCTTGTTTTAAACGTCTTAATGTGGCCAGTAGGCGGTTAAATTGTAGTTTTGGGGGTGGACATGCCCTTTAAATCGATGGCTATAGACCACATAGGATTAGAAAACTGGACACTCTAGCTCCCAAGGGTCTCAATGAACAATTATACCTAGCATGTTTCCTCTGTCATTCAGTATAGAAAAAAGTGAGTCTTTAAAGGGCATGTCCACTCTAAAAAAAAATTTCTATATGGTAGAACCCCCCTGCCCACCAACAACTGCCGAGATATTTCTTAAAAAAAAAAATTTAAAACGTTACTCACAGCCCTATTTCTCCCGTGGCGCGCTGACCAGTCTCCCTGCTTGCTGGAACTTGCAAGCAGGGGCCGGACCGGCAGCCGCGTCTGTGATTGGCTGAGAGGCATACAATCACATAGGTGGATGCTGTCAATGGAGATGCTGTGGGAATGAAGGTCTGTAAGTAGCGTTCTGATTTTTTTTTAAAGAAATAACTTGGTGGTTAGGGTTGGGCAGGGGATATCTCTCATATAGCAAAAGAATTTCACGGCTGCAGAGGATGGATCCAGATGGTGGGAGGGAGAGGGGAAAGGGTTCCCCTGTGCTTGTCACTGTCCTTTCAGAGGACAGGGAGGAGCTTGAAAACTTTTTGGACAGGATGACAGTTACTACTCTTCAGTTTGCGGGACTTTGAACAACCACTTCAGGAGAACCATAAGGAGCAGGAATGTAGGGTAAGTGTTTTTTTAAACTATAAAGAGGGGCCAGTAGTGGGTTACATTTTGGGGGGGTGGACATGCCCTTTAAGTATCTTCAGCTTTATTTTTGTTATTGAGACAGATTAGTAATTAGTAATTAGTAGCCGATAATTAAATCATAAGATAACCAACATAGAAATATTGGATTATTATACTAATCTATCGTCTTGTAACTAGTATCAGTAGTGAAGTATTGGTTACATGTTCCATCCAGATATCTGAGATGTAACAAGTTTAAAAAGTATTACAGAGAAAGGATTCCTGAGTTGTCGTCCATATGCTTAAGTTGATTAGTAATGTATGAATATAACTTGGGATAGGAGTACTCATATGGAGTGGAGTCTCGATCTAAATATCCGGATGAAATACATGATATATAGAGGTTAAACATATGACTTTTAAAGGATATATATATGTGTGTGTGACCTCACGGGAAGTCCAGCCTCCAGCTGTTTTGAAACGTTTAGGAGCGTGCAAGAGACGAGCGTGCTCGTAACCCGGCTCTTCCGGGTATATCTCAGTGTGGGAGGGTAATGATGCTAAACTAAACTGAACTGAACATGCCTTTTAAGGGGTTAATCACCTAGTTGAAATATTATGCAGGAGGGGGCGGGAGAAGGGGTTGCACTTACCTGTGTTTCCTATAAGTATTATAATGATGTGATGTCCTGATGTAGGCTGCCAAGATTGTCGAATATAATATTTTTGAGAAGGCTCTCTCTCTTTATTAAACATAGCTATTCTACATAATATCTTTATTTTTGAAAAATTTATGGATTTCCTACTGTTTGCTAAGTTTTTGCTATATATCTTTAGTACAGTAAACATAACCATACACACAAGCTCACCACTTTTAAATGCACATATTTATATATTTATGTTTATTTATATTTTCGTCCCCTTGAACAGCTTTTTGTATATTAATAGTTATATAACAATATAATATTGCTGACTTACCAAGTGGTGCTATATAAACAAACTTAGTACATTTATCAGCATGAAAAGTATTATTTACAGGAAGCAATATCGGAAAAATACTGTTCATATTATGTCTCCAGGGTAAAACAGAAGTGACATAAACAAAAAGGAATGTTCCAGGTGGAAAGCACCTGTCATTCCTGTTATAAGCCACCAAAATGATTCGGCAAATGTCCTAAATAATTCAATGGTAGAGAGAGAATGTTCCCCCACAGGGAGCGAGCGGTTGCAAGGAAGAGTGGGTTAACATGGGAGACATTTCAATCTGGGCACTGGTCCCCTCCCTCTGCAAAATAAGTATTTATGCTACAGGAAATGCCCGAAAACGTTTAAGTTTATCTGCCAGCAGGATTATTGTATTCTAAGAATGGTTACACACATAGCGAATACACATTACCAATCCCATCTCCCTGTGCTCTACAGATAATTTGTCTTTAGTAATTTTTTTATTTTTTTTAAGAGGGCCTTCGAAATGAACTTTGTCTGTCCCTCGCAAACAAATAGAATATTACATGGATGTTCAGTATAACAACAGCTTATAACAACAATCTGGATATAATAAAAGATATTTTCTGCCTCAAGATTGGCAAGAAAAAAAACTAGCTCTTTCTTAATCTACGTCTCTCAGTTACCTTTCCTTTCTCTGGGTTTTTCTTCTGGATTTCAGTACATTTGGCTGCTCTCATTAGGTCAGATGCAGGTTTAAGTACTGGATATGTGAGCCCTCCCCCTCTGCTGCTTTCAGTTTCTATTCATGATAACTAGAGCCGGAAATGGAAAGAAAAAGGAGTGAACAGATCAAGTGAGTCAGAATGAAGTGACTAAAGGAAACTATATATTATGTGGGGGTAAAGTGGATTACAGATGGCAGAATAGGGAATATCCAGTCTCTTTCAGATCCCATATCCATCGTGGAGTACACACATAAGCACACATTAAAGTGTGTACTGTGTAAATGATCGTTCCCGTTGGGACAACCATTCACTGTCGGCAGTGATCGTTACACCCCTAAAATTTCTCTTGGCCGCGGTCGGACCCCTGTACTAAAGTATAATACAGGGGGCCACAATCTTATGGAATGTGTTAGTCTTAAACTGTGTGTACTGTGTGTAGCCTAATTTTTTTAAAGGAGAACTAAACCCAAAAAAACATTTAAAGGGCATGTCCACCCTCAAAACTATAATCCCCCCAACTACTGGCCCCATCATGTAGTGTATTGTAATCCTTACCTCACATCCCAGCTCCATATGGTTCTCCTGTAGTCCCCCCCCCAAAGTCCCAAAAACTGCCCACCAGGAGGATAGCAGAGTCCATATAGGACTCTGCCTCCTACCTGGCCTCCGGGAGAAGTTTGGCATGCGTACTGCAGCCCTTCTCCCCCTCCCTCTCAGGATTCCCTCCCCCTAGTGTAAAACCCTTAATATATAGTATTGCCCCTGTCCCCCCAGCCCCAACTGCTATATTTCTATGTTTAGAAAGCTCCCCAAACTTTACTTACCTCTCCTCTTTCCTCCGCCGAAATGAGCTCCCGGCAGCCGCGTCCGTGATTGGCTGCCGCTCAGCCAATCACAGACGCTACTGCCGGTCCTGCCCCTGTTTGCATTTTCTCGCAAGCAGAGGGCCAGCAGCGCGGCAGAGGAAAGAGGGGAGGTAAGTAGAGTTTGGGGAGCTTTCTAAACATATAAATATATGGGTTGGGGCTGGGCTGACAGGGGGACTCTTATATTAAAAATTTATTTTTAGGGTGGACATACCCTTTAAGTTAGAAAGTACTTACCTCAACATCCTTCTCAGCATGGAAGATTCCACACAGGGGCCTTTTCTTTACCTCTATGAGCTCATTTTAGGTTCTGTTTGTTCCTCAAATCTGAAGCTGACATTATCCCTTCACTGCCAGTACTTTTGCCTTGATTACATTTGATTTTCACTCCCACCTCTTAACCCCTATGATGTAGGAATATATTAAATCATCAATATTTAAATTGGTGGTGCAGCTGATTAACCCTTTCCTAGTAGCACTGTTGTAGTGCGGTGTATAGATCTCGGTATCTACGAAGCTGAAGTTGGTTTCTTATTCAGTTAGTTTCTTATTCAGTTAGTTTCTTATTCGCAGACTTAAGTTAGTTTCTTATTCGCAGACTTAAGTTGGTTTCTTATTCGGATTTCAATAAGAAACTGGTGTATTGCAATAGGTAAACCGCTTTGGGCCACTAAAAAATCACCGCAGACAGACTTACCCCTGGCACATAATTCAGTTGAGTCCAGCCTGGCCCAAATTGGTTTTGGGCATGCAAGTTGGCACCAAAGTCTGCAAAATATCCATTTTAGCCATTTGAATAAGAAACTGGTGTATTGCAATAGGTAAACTGCTTTGGGCCACTGACAAATCACTGCAGACAGACTTGTACATAACCCTGGCACATAATTCAGTTGAGTCCAGCCTGGCCCAAATTGGTTTTGGGCATGCAAGTTGGCACCAAAGTCTGCAAAATAGCCATTTTTGCACATTTGAATAAGAAACTGGTGTATTGCAATAGGTAAACCGCTTTGGGCCACTGAAAAAAACACAGCAGACAGACTTGTACATACCCCTGGCACATAATTGAGTTGAGTCCAGCCTGGCCCAAACTGGTTTACCTACTGCAATACACCAGTTTCTTATTCAAATGTGCAAAAATGGCTATTTTGCAGACTTTGGTGCCAACTTGCATGCCCAAAACCAACATGTAGCATGCATGTTTTGCAATAAACTATTCACAGTTACAGACCTGAGTCTTTATATGTTTCACCTGCAATGTATTGTTTAAGTGTTGGAGGGCCATATTCAAAAACTTGCAATACCGCAGGTTTTCATTACTGTGTGACCGTGGCAGTAGTATACCATGCTGTAAACTACCGTAATGATATTCTACGGGCGGTCATAGATTTACATTCGCTATTGTACATTTACAAGATTTCCAAAAGCGATCATAAATTAACGATCGATAAAGAAGGTGATGCCACACCTATATAAATATGGCCTGTAGTGTAAAGGTCTCTCGCTCTTCCTGTCAGCTGCAGCAATATTAGTGGAAAGTGTAGCTTCTTAAAGGGGAATGTTGGTACGGTAGGAGTGTGTTTTTATAGAAATCACATGGTGCAGAACTGTAGGTGGAGGATAGAGAAGTGAACCTGATTTCAGCACAGCTCTGTGCAATGCATTTTTCATCAGTGTACCTTATTAAAGGGAATGTTGGAGGGTAGGAAGAGTGTGTTTTTATAGAAACCACATGGTGCAGAACTGTAGGGGGAGGATAGTGAAGTGAACCTGATCTTAGCACAGCTCTGTGCAATGCTTAATGTTGAAGGGTAGGAAGAGTGTGTTTTTAATTCAGCTGTCTGTATAAAAACAACAAACTGTAGTACAGAGCTAAGCTAAGAAATGCATTACACAGAGAAATGCATTGCACAGAGCTGTGCTAAGATCAGGGTCATTATATTATCCTCCACCTGCAGCACTGCACCAAATTATATAAGTGTACGTATTAAAGGGAAATGTTGGAGGGTATGCTACTGTACTTGCAGCTCTGCACCATGTTGTTTCTTTAAAAGTACATATTAATAGGAACTGCGATGGATTGAGATTGTGTGGGGCCCTAGGCAGGGCCATTGTTTAGGGCCCCCTTTTTTGCTATATATATATATATATTGTATAGACTATAATATTGTTACTGCTTCTGAAGCTGGGCCCCCAGAAGCTTCCTGGGCTCTAGGCAAGTGCCTAGGGTTGCCTTGTGGATAATCCTGCTCTGAATAGGAATGCCAATTAAAGGGGTACTGTTAGAGGGATGCAAACATGTTATATAAAATTAATGCAGCAGGAGGGCTGCCTGTGGGAAGTTTTGCATAAACAAAAATCTTCTTCCAACTAGGGTTCCCACCTTTGCCTCTTATCGTTAAATCGTGCAAATTTTGCCCTAACCAATCAGATTTTAAGAACTTTTATTACTTAGACCTGATAATATCTACACAACAAAGGGTTGTTATTATTTTCTATAGAAGCATGATGCAGGCTGATACAGTTTGTATTTAATACAATGGTACTTAGCACTACAACATGTAGATTTAATATGTGTTTGGGTCTTAAAGGCAAAGTTGGCCTGTAAAATGCATTGCACAGAGCTGTGCTAAGACCATGTTCAAGTCAATATGCTGCACCTGCAGCTCTGAGCTATTTTTGTTTTTATAAGTGTAAAGTGGTCAGTTCAATTCTACTGGGGTTGCCACCTTTCCCTTTAAGACTCAAACTCTTAAGAGCTACTCCCTCTAGCGCGTGTTGGATTTCGGCTTGCGATCCGATTATGCTAGTGGGAGTGCAGGCATGTAATAGCCTATGGGACCGGCCCCACTACAAGCAATGTGTTTCAGTGTGCTATTGGAGTGCATGCGATCACCATTACTGGTCTTTATTGCATGCGCTCTGCTAGGGTCCAATTGTGGAAGCACAACACCCATGCACGGAAGCGAGCACAATCACGCATTATTGCGAACGTGCGTCCTCCCTATCGCTGTGGGTACATGTCCTGTTTGCAATTCAATTTCATGTTTGCGAATCCCGGTCAGGGATTTACCCACTGCGGGATATTAACGCCAGTTATTTGCAAATGTGATATTGAATCGCGAGCGTTGGATGCGTGGGAGATTTTTGCATAATCCCCGCATCCAACGCTAATATGGAGCTAAAGTCGCTCTAACCGGTAGCGAACCGGCTAGCACGACTTTAACTCCATATATCTGCCTAGCGAGTCTGGGTAAATGAGCCTGACAGTCTCTTGCAGAAAGGCTCACAAATATAAAGGGTTAACAAGTTGCTTCCTAAATACATATGAAAAGGTTTAACACCTTCCCCCACTCTGTTTGAGCAGGAAAATCTGCTAATAATATTCACTGCTATCTCTGATGATTGGCTGGGAGACACTGGCAGGTGGGGACTCTAAATTCAACTGTTACATGCAGCTTACCATAAGGGGAGTGGGAAACAAACACAAGGTACCTAGTTAGCATGTGCAGAAGGAGTTTTGTGTCCTGGACCACCAGGAAGAGGCAACACTAGAAGCCAGCCATGACATCATAGATTGTCAGTACAATCATAGATTGTTCTAAAAATGATTTCTACACTGAGAGGCTGAATTCAGAGGTGAGAAACAAATGGGTTTACTTTGTATTTTGGGTTTAGTTCTCCTTTAAATTTTTGAGGTAGACATAGATAACATGTTATGTTTCAATAACTTGTAATAAAATGATCAGCCTTATCGAAAATGTATTGATCATTGACCACACACGGGAATCGATGTTAAATTTTTGTAATTGTTTAGTAATTTTCCAACAAATGTGCATATTTGTTAATACAATCAGAGATTGAATAAAATATCTAAATTAAAGAAAATTTTACTGACCGTCGAAGGTTCGATCAATTCATGCCCAGAAAAGTTCACATTTGTTACATTGCTCTGTAACTCCTAATGATTTCCAAATGGGGGTTAATGACCTGTGTATGGTATAGAAAGCAGGGCAGTGTAGAGCAACTAGAGATGGACTAGAACTTGAACCCGAGTTCCAGCCGAACTTATCGAGTTTGAACTGACTCTGACTTCTCGAACTATCCCGGACCCAGATTTCTCGGACTTTCGATAATTAGCGAATTTGAAAATCAAATGATCTTCGAATCATTTATAGGATAATTATCGAAAATCGAACGCGGGAGCTCGAAAGTAGCGTGCGTGAGAATACAATCGATTTTTTGAAAGTCCTGGATATTCAAATGTGTTCCACAGACCATTTCCCAGGTCCCAGAGCCATTAACATTAAGCTACCATTGATATTTTAATTGTATTTCATTAGAACTTTTCGATCTATTTGACTCCCATTGACTTTAATAGACCCGGTTCCATGTAGTTCGAAAACTGACCGAACTTTCGGAAGTTCGGTCATCTCTAAGCGCAACCAGGGCCAGCCTCTGGGGTGTGTAACCTGTGCGGTTTTGCACACAGAACCTATCTTTGGGACTGCTGCACCCCAAAACACTATTGAAGGAAACTCTTTTAATTTTACCAGACCTGCCTAAAAACTTCAAACCTGGAGTAGAAGTCACCGATGGCTGTATCAAAAATAAAATGTGCACTAAAGGAAGCATTTCAGTGCAGTGTTCGAAGGAAAAATATGGAAAAAATAATCAGTAATAGAGATGGCCTAACTTCCGGAAATTCATTCCACTGGAAGATTCACGGATTTTCGAAAAAATTCTAAAATCTGAGAGCGTAACCATTAAAGTTGTTTTTTGGAAATTTCCACCAAAAATAATGGTTTAAATAGCAATTGTAACGCACTGTAAATGGCTCAGGGACCTGGCAAATGGTCTGGGGTACATACCACCAAAACTTTAAACACTTAACAGGGTTATTCAATAAAAGTTCTTAACGTTTAAAATGGTGCTAATTTTGCCCCAACCAATCAGATTTTATTTAACATTTGAAAGCTAACATCTGATTGGTTGGGGCAAAATTAGCACCATTTTAAACGATAAGAACTTTTATTGAATCTCCCTGTAACTTTCCTCACGATCGGGCAATTGATGGGTTTCCACATGCTACATTCCAGGGTTATGGACGAGTTCAATGGGTACTGAAGGATACATTTCGAGGGTTGTGGAAAATCAAAATCGAAGGCTACATTAGAGGAGTAGGAACAGTAAGTACTGTATATAAACCCAGTCTCAGCAATAACCTCAGGCAGCTGCAGGATTAATGTTGATACCGTTTTCTATGCTGCTGTAAATCTCAGAGCATACTGGATAGTTTTTGAAACAAAAAATGCTGCTTCTCACTAGCAGCTAAATTAACAATGTAACAACCTATGTTACTATCTATGGGCACCAGGAGAAGAGAAAAAAGTGTAGATTGCAGGCACTAGAAATCCGGGCAACGATCCCCGAACGAGCGCCCATTTCGCCTGATAAAAGTGCCCATACAAGGGCTGATTATCGGCCAAAACGTCCGTTCGTAAATATCGTGTGTTGCGGGCACCCGCGATCGCACATGTGTACCAAACTTTAGTAGAGATCCGAGTCCTACCTTATCACTGCAGCCTGATCTCCCTTTGAAAGGCAATAAATTGGTGAAAGGTTAGGGAGGAGGGGGCCTTCTCCTTCCCTTTACTTCTGTTTTTAACTGAGTATTTGCCAAGCATTTTAGTGAGCAGGAAGGAGTCATTGGGAGACTTGCTGTAAAACTTGTGTAAGTCTACACACTATACTGGCATGCTATTAGGGGATTTGATTGACAGCTCAAGCAGGAGTGGTGTATTGGAATCTTCACTTCTTTTAACTTACTGTATATATCTCAGGACAGAGGAGGAGTAAGTACCATCTGCAATGCTAAATACCAGCTGCAAGGCAAAGTACCAGCTGCAAGGCTAAATACCAGCTGCAATGCTAATAGCAACTGGAATGCTAAATACCAACTGCAAGGCTAAATACCAGCTGCAAGGCTAAGTACACTGCAAGGCTTCAGCTATACCAGCTTTAGGGCTAAGTACCATCTTTAGGCTAAGTACCCTGCTGCATGCTAAGTCAGCTGCAAGGCTAAATACCATCTGCAAGCTACAGTCCAGCTACAGGGCTAAGTACCAGCTGAAAGGCTAATTACCAGCCGCAAGTCTAAGTACCAGCTGCCGTCTAAGTACCAGCTGCAAGCTAAGTACCAGCTGCAAAGCTAAGTACCAGCTGCAATGCTAAATATCAGCTGCAAGGCAAAGTACCACTGCAAGGCTAAGTACCCCCCGCTGAGTACCAGCTGCAAGGCTAAGTGCCAGATGCAAGGCTAATACCAGCTGCAGGGCTAAGTACCAGCTGCAGGCTAAATACCAGCTCAGGCTAAATACAAGCTGCAAGGCTAAGTACCAGCTGCAAGGCTAAGTACCCAGCTGCAAGGCTAAGTACCAGCTGCAAGGCTAAGTACCGACTAAGTACCAGCTGCGATGCTAATACTTGCTGCAAGGTTATACGAGCTGCAATGCTAAATACCAGCTGCAAGGCTAAGTACCAGCTGCAAGTCTAAGTACCAGCTGCAGGCTAACCAGCGCAAGCAGTACCAGCTGCAAGGCTAGTACCAGCTGCAAGGCAAATACCAGCTGCAAGGCTAAGTACCGACTAGTACCAGCTGCAATGCTAAATACTAGCTGCAAGGCTAAATACCGAGCTGCAATGCTAAATACCAGCGCAATGCTATCAGCTGCAAGCAATACCAGCTGCAATTCTAAGTACCAGCTGCAATGCTAAAAAATATCAGCGGCAAGGCAAAGTACCACCTGCAAGGCTAAGTACCCGCGTGAGTACCACTGCAATGCTAAATGCACAGCAGCAAGGCTAAGTACCAGCTGCAAGGCTAAGTACCAGCTGCAAGGCTAAATATCAGATGCAGGCAACAGTACCAGCTGCAAGGCTAAGTACCCACTGAGTACCAGCTGCATCTAAATACCGCTCGGCTAATACCAGCCTGCAATGCTAATCCAGCTGCAAGGCTAAAACCAGCTGCAAGGCTAAGTACCAGCTGCAAGGCTAAATACCAATATAGGGCTAAGTACCGCAGCTGAAATGCTAAGTACCAGCTGCAAGCTAAATACCGCTGCAAGGCTAAGTACCAGCTGCAAGGCTAAGTACCCTGCAAGGCTAAGTACAGCTGCAAGTCTAAGTATACCAGCTGCAATGCTAAATACCAGCTGCAAGTCTAAGTATCCAGCTGCACTAGACCAGCTGCAATGCCTAAATTCAGCGGCAAGGCAAAGTACCAGCTGCAAGGCTAATACCCTGCTAAGTACCAGCTGCAATGCTAAATACCAGCTGCAAGCTAAGTACCAGCTGCAAAGGCTAAATACCAGCTGCAGGCTAAGTACTGCATACTGCATGCTAAAAACCACTGCAATGCTAATACCAGCTGCAAGGCAGTACCCCAAGCTACGACCAGATGCAAGGCTAAGTACCAGCTGCAATGCTAAGTATGAAAGCATCTGCAAGGCTAAATACCAGCTGCAAGGCTAAATTACCAGCCTACAGGGCTAAGTACCAGCTGAAAGGCTAATTACCGCCGCAAGTCTAAGTACCAGCTCAAGTCTAAGTACCAGCTGCAAAGCTAAGTACCATGCTGCAAAGCTAAGTAACCAGCTTGCAAGCTAATACCAGCTGCAATGCTAAATATCAGCTGCAAGGCAAAGTACCAGCTGCAAGGCTAAGTACCCCGCCTAGTACCAAGCTGCAAGGCTAAGTGCCAGATGCAAGGCTAAGTACCAGCTGCAGGGCTAAGTACCAGCTGCAAGGCTAAATACCAGCGCTATCAGCGAAGCTAAGTACCGCCTGCAAGGCTAAGTACCAGCTGCAAGGCTAAGTCCAGCTGCAGGCTAAGTACCACTGCAAGGCTAAGTCCAGCTGCAAGAGCTAAGTACCGACTAGTACCAGCCTGCGCGATGCAAATCTAGCTGCAAGGTAATACGAGCTGGGCAATGCTAAATACCAGCTGCAAGGCTAAGTACCAGCTGCAAGTCTAAGTACAGCTGCAATGCTACATACCAGCTGCCAAGGCTAATACCCACTGCAAGGCTAATACCGACTAAGTACCACTGTCGATGCTAATACTAGCTGCAATGCTAAATACGAGCTGCAATGCTAATACCAGCTGCAGCTAATACCAGCTCAAGGTAAGTCCAGCTGCAAGTCTAAGTACTAGCTGCAATGCTAAATATCAGCGGCAAGGCAAGTACCAGCTGCAGGCTAAGTACCCGCTGGTACCAGCTGCAATGCTAAATACCACTAGCAGGCTAAGTACTCAGCTGCAAGGCTAATACCAGCTGCAAAGGCTAAATATCAGATTGCAAGGCAAAGTACCAGCTGCAAGCTAAGTACCCACTGAGTACCAGCTGCAATGCTAAATACCAGCTGCGAGGCTAAGTACCAGCTGCAATGCTAAAATAACCAGCTGCAAGGCTAATACCACTGCAAGGCTAAGTCACCAGCTGCAAGGCCAAATACCAGATATAGGGCTAAGTACCAGCTAAATGCTAAGTAAGCAGCTGCAAGGCCTAAGTACCAGTCTGCAAGGTCTAAATACCAGCTTCAAGGCTAAGTACCAGCTGCAAGGCTAAATACCAGCTGCAAGCTAAGTACAGCTGCAGGCTAAGTACCAGCTGCAGGCTAAGTACCAGCTGCAAGGCTAAGTACCAGCTGCAAGTCTAAGTACCAGCTGCAATCTAAATATCACGCAAGGCAAAGTACCAGCTGCAGGCTAAGTACCCGCTAAGTACAAGCTGCAATGCTAAATACCAGCTGCAAGGCTAGTACCAGCTGCAAGGCTAATACAAGCTGCAAGGCTAAGTACACTGCAATGCTAAGAACCAACTGCAATGCTAAAATACCAGCTGCAAGGCTAAGTACCAGCTGCAAGGCTAAGTACCAGCCTCAAGGCTAATACCAGCTGCAAGGCTTAGTACCAGCTGCAATGCTAAATACCAGCTGCAAGACTAAGTACCAGCTGCAATGCTAACTACCAGCTGCACAATGCTATTACCAGCTGCAATGCTATTTACCAGCTGCAATGCTAAGTACCAGCTGCAAAGCTAAATACCAGTGCAAGGCTAAGTACCGGCTGCAATGCCAATACCGGCTGCAATGCTAAATCCAGCTGCAAGGCTAAGTACCAGCTGCAGGCTAAATACCAGCTTTAGGGCTAAGAATACCAGCTGCATATTGGAATCTTCACTTCTTTTAACTTACTGTATATATCTCAGGACAGGAGGAGTAAGTACCATCTGCAATGCAAATACCAGCTGCAAGGCAAAGTACCAGCTGCAAGTCTAATACCAGCTGCAATGCTAATAGCAACTGGAATGCTAAATACCAACTGCAGGCTAAATACCAGCTGCAAGGCTAATTACCAGCTGCAAGGCTAAATACCAGCTTAGGGCTAAGTACCAGCTTTAGGCTAAGTACCAGCTGCAATGCTAAGTAGCAGCTGCAAGGCTAAATACCAGCTGCAAGGCTAAATACCAGCTACAGGGCTAAGTACCAGCTGAAAGGCTAATTACCAGCCGCAAGTCTAAGTACCAGCTGCAAGTCTAAGTACCAGCTGCAAAGCTAAGTACCAGCTGCAAAGCTGAGTACCAGCTGCAATGCTAAATATCAGCTGCAAGGCAAAGTACCAGCTGCAAGGCTAAGTACCCGCTGAGTACCAGCTGCAAGGCTAAGTGCCATGAATGCAAGGCTAAGTACCAGCTGCAAGGCTAAATACCAGCTGCAAGGCTAAATACCAGCTGCAAGGCTAAGTACCAGCTGCAAGGCTAAATACCAGCTGCAAGGCTAAGTACCAGCTGCAAGGCTAAGTACCGACTAAGTCGACCAGCTGTCGATGCTAAATCTGCTCAGGTTAATACGACTGCAATGCTAAATACCAGCTGCAAGGCTAAGTACAGCTGCAAGTCTAAGTACCAGCTGCAATGCTACATACCAGCTGCAAGGCTAAGTACCAGCGCAAGGCTAAGTACCAGCTGCAGAACTACCAGCTCAGGCTAAGTACCGACAAGTACCGCTGCTGCTAAATACTAGCTGCAAGGCTAATACGCTTGCACTAAATACCAGCTGCAATGCTAAATACCAGCTGCAAGGCTAAGTACCAGCTGCAAGTCTAAGTACCAGCTGCAATGCTAAATACCAGCTGCAAGGCTAAATACCAGCTGCAAGGCTAAGTACCAGCTGCAAGGCTAAGTACCAGCTGCAAGGCTAAGTACCAGCTGCAAGGCTAATACCAGATATAGGGCTAAGTCCCACTGAAATGCAAAGCAGCTGCAACTAAGTACCAGCTGCCAGGCTAAATACCAGCTGCAAGGCTAAGTACCAGCTGCAAGGCTAAGACCAGCTGCAAGGCTAAGTACCAGCTGCAAGTACTAAGGTACCAGCTGCAATGCTAAATGACCAGCTGGCTAATGTCTAAGTACCAGCTGCAATGCTAAATATCAGCGGCAAGGCAAATACACGCTGCAGGCTAAGTACCCGCTAAGTACCGCTGCAATGCTAATACCAGCTGCAGGCTAAGTACCAGCTGCAAGCTAACCCACTGCAAGCTAAGTACCAGCTGCAATGCTAAGAACCAACTGCAATGCTAAATCAGCTGCAAGCTAAGTACCAGCTCACTGCAAGGCTAAGTACCAGCTGCAATGCTAAGTAGCAGCTGCAAGGCTAAATACCAGCTGCAAGTCTAATACCAGCTACAGCTAAGTACCAGCTGAAGCTAATTACCAGCCGCAAGTCTAAGTACCAGCTGCAAGTTAAGTACCAGCTGCAAAGCTAAGTATCCATCCATGCACCATACCAGCTGCAATGCTAAATATCACTGCAAGGCAAAGTACCAGCTGCAGGCTAAGTACCCGCTGAGTACCAGCGGCAAGGCTAAGTGCCAGATGCCGGCAAGTACCAGCTGCAGGCTAAGTACCAGCTGCAATGCTAATACCAGCTGCAAGGCTAAATACCATCTGCAAGGCTAAGTACCATGCTGCAAGGCTAATACCAGCTGCAGGCTAGTACCAGCGCAAGGCTAATTACCGACTAAGTACCAGCTGCGATGCTAAATCACTAGCTGCAAGGTTAATACGAGCTGCAATGCTCTAAAGTACCAGCTGCAAGGCTAAGTACCAGCTGCAAGTCCAGCTGCATCTAAATACCAGCTCAAGGCAAGTACCAGCTGCAAGGCTAAGTACCATCTGCAAGGCTAAATACCAGCTGCAAGGCTAAGTACCGACTAAGTAACCAGCTGCATTACTAATACTAGCTGCAAGTCTAAATACAGAGCTGCAATGCTAAATACCAGCTGCAATGCTAAATACCAGCTGCAATGCTAAATACCACTGCAAGGCTAAGTACCAGCTGCAAGTCAAGTACCAGCTGCAAGCTAAATACAGCGGCAAGCAAAGTACCAGCTGCAAGGCTAAGTACCGCGTGAGTACCCAGCTGCAATGCTAAATACCAGCTGCAAGGCTAAGTACCAGGCAGGCTAAATATCAGATGCAAGGCAAAGTACCAGCTGCAAGGCTAAGTACCCACTGAGTACCAGCTGCAATGCTAAATACCAGCTGCAGGCTAGTACCACTGCAATGCTAAATACCAGCTGCAAGGCTAAATCCAGCCAAGGCTAAATACCATATATAGGGCTAAGTACCCAGCTGAAATGCTAAGTAGCAGCTGCAAGACTAAGGTACCCGCTGCAAGGCTAAATACCACTGCAAGGCTAAGTACCAGCTGCAAGGCTAATACCAGCTGCAAGGCTAAGTACCAGCTGCTGCAAGTCTAATACCACTGCAAGTTAAGTACCCACTGCAATGCTAAATACCAGCTGCAAGGCTAAATACCAGCTGCAAAGGCTAGTACCACTGCAAGCAGGCTAAGTAACGCAGCTGCAATGCTAAGTACCAGCTGCAAGGCTAAATACCAGATATAGAGGCTAAGTACCAGCTGAATGCTAAGTAGGGCAGCTGCATGCTAAGTACCAGCTCAAGCTAATACCAGCTGCAAGGCTAAGTACCAGCTGCAAGGCTAAGTACCAGAGCTCACTAGCTAAGTACCAGCTGCTAATACACTGCATGCTAAATACCAGCTGCAAGTCTAGTACCAGCTATGCTAAATATCATCGGCAAGGCAAAGTACCAGCTGCAAGGCTAAGTACCCGCAGTACTTGCAACAATACATCTGCATGCTAAGTACCAGCTGCAAGGCTAATACCAGCTGCAATGCTAAGTACCAGCGCAATGTAAGACCAAGCATCAAATACCAGCTGCAAGGCTGTACCAGCTGCAAAGGCTAAGTACCATCTGCAATGCTAAGTAGCAGCTGCAAGGCTAAATACCAGCTGCAAGGCTAAATACCAGCTACAGGGCTAAGTACCAGCTGAAAGGCTAATATCCCAGCCGCAAGTCTAAGTACCAGCTGCAATCTAAGTACCCAGCTGCAAAGCTAAGTACCAGCTGCAAAGCTAAGTACCCACTGCGCAATGCTAATATCAGCTGCAAGGCTAAAGTACCACTGCAGGCTAAGTACCGCTGCAAGTACCAGCTGCAACGGAGCTAAGTGCCATGCAAGGCTAAGTACCAGCTATACTCAGGCGCTAAGTACCAGCTGCCAAGGCTAAATACCAGCTGCAAGGCTAAATCCCAGCTGCAAGCTAAGTACCAGCTGCAAGGCTAAGATACCAGCTGCAAGGCTAAGTACCAGCTGCAAGGCTAGTACCAGACTAAGTACCCAGCTGCGAGCTAAATACTAGCTGCAAGGTTAAGTACGAGCTGCAATGCTAATACCAGCTGCAAGGCTAAGTACCCAGCTGCAGTCCTAGTACCAGCTGCAATGCTAAATACCAGCTGCAGGCTAAGTACCAGCTGCAAGGCTAAGTACCAGCTGCAAGGCTAAATACCAGCTGCAAGGCTAAGTACCGACTAAGTACCAGCTGCAATGCTAAATACTAGCTGCAAGGCTAAATACAAGCTGCAATGCTAAATACCAGCTGCAATGCTAAATACCAGCTGCAATGCTAAATACCAGCTGCAAGGCTAATTACCACCAGCTGCAAGTCTAAGTACCAGCTCAATGCTAATATCAAGCGGCAAGGCAAGTACCACATCTGCAAGGCTAGTAACCCGCTGAGTACCACTGCAATGCTAAATACCAGCTGCGCTAAGTACCAGCTGCAAGGCTAAATACTCAGCATGCAAGGCACAGTACCAGCTGCAAGGCTAAGTACCCACTAGTACCACTGCAATGCTAAATACCAGCTGCGAGGCTAAGTACCAGCTGCAATGCTAAATACCAGCTGCAAGGCTAAATACCAGCTGCAAGGCTAAATACCAGATATAGGGCTAAGTACCAGCTGAAATGCTAAGTAGCAGCTGCAAGACTAAGTACCAGCTGCAAGGCTAAATACCAGCTGCAAGGCTAAGTACCAGCTGCAAGCTAAGTAACCAGCTTGCAAGGCTAGTACCAGCTGCAAGCTAATACCAGCTCAGTCTAAGTACCAGCTGCAATGCTAAATATCAGCGCAAGGCAAGTACCAGCTGCAAGGCTAAGTACCTGCTAGACCACTGCAGACTAGTACCAGCTGCATGCTAAATCAGCCTCATGCTATACGGCTGCAATCTATTCCACTCAATGCTAGGTACCACTGCAAAGCTAAATACCAGCTGCAAGGCTAATACCGGCGCAATGCCAAGTACCGGCTGCATGCTAAATACCAGCTGCAAGGCTAAGTACCAGCTGCAAGGCTAATACCAGCTTTAGGGCTAAGAAAACCAGCTGCAATGCTAAATACCAGCTGCAATGCTAAGTACCCTGCAAGGCTAAGTACCAGCTGCAAGGCTAATACCAGCTGCAAGGCTAGAACGCGCACTAAGTTACAGCTGCGATGCTAAATACTAGCTGCAAGGCTATAACTGCATGCTAATACCACTGCAAATGCTAAATAACCGCTGCAAGGCTAAGTACCAACTGCAATGCTAAATATAGTCGGCAGGCAAAGTACCAGCTGCAAGCTAAGTACCCGTGAGTACCACTGCATGCTAAATACAGCTGCAAGGCTAAGTACCAGCTGCAAGGCTAAGTACCAGCTGCAAGGCTAAATATCAGCTGCAAGGCAAAGTACCAGCTGCAAGGCTAAGTACCCACTGAGTACCAGCTGCAATGCTAAATACCAGCTGCGAGGCTAAGTACCGAGCTGCAATGCTAAATACCAGCTGCAAGGCTAAATACCAGCTGCAAGGCTAAGTACCAGCTGCAAGGATAAATACCAGATATAGGGCTAAGTACCAGCTGAAATGCTAAGTGCGTGCAAGGCTAAGTACCAGCTGCAAGACTAAATACCAGCTGCAGCTAAGTACCAGCTGCAAGCTAAGTACCAGCTGCAAGGCTAAGTACCAGCTGCAGGTCTAAAGTACCAGATCAAGTCCTAAGTACCAGCTGCAATGCAATACAGCTGACAAGTCTAAGTACCAGCTGCAAGTCAGTACCAGCTTCAGTCTAAGTACCAGCTGCAAGTCTAAGTACCAGCTGCATGCTAAATATCAGCGGCAAGGCAAAGTACCAGCTGAGTACCAGCTGCAAGGCTAAGTACCCGCTAAGTACCAGCTGCAATGCTAAATATCAGCGGCAAGGCAAAGTACCAGCTGCAAGGCTAAGTACCCGCTGAGTACCAACTGCAATGCTAAATACCAGCTGCAAGGCTAAGTACCAGCTGCAAGGCTAAGTACCAGCTGCAAGAGGCTAAATAAATCACGGCAAGCAAAGTACCAGCTCAAGGCTAAGTACCCACTGAGTAAACCAGCTGCATGCTAATACCAGCTGCGAGGCTAAGTACCAGCTGCAATGCTAAATACCAGCTGCAAGGCTAAAACCAGCTGCAGGCTAAGTACCAGCTGCAAGGATAATACCAGATATAGGGCTAAGTACCAGCTGAAATGCTAAGTAGCAGCTGCAAGGCTAAGTACCAGCTGCAAGACTAAATACCAGCTGCAAGGCTAAGTACCCTCAGCTGAAAGGCCAGTACCAGCTGCAATGCCTAAGTAACACAAGCTGCATGCCTAAGTACAGCTGCAAGTCTAAGTACCGAGATGCAAGTAAGAGTACCAGCTGCATGCTAAGTACCAGCTGAATGCTAAGAACCACTGCAATGCTAAATAACCAGCTACAAGGCTAAAGTACCAGTGCAAGGCTATAGTACAGCTGCAAGGCTAAATACCAGCTGCAAGCTTAGTACCAGCTGCAATGCTAAATACCACTGCAATACTAGTACCAGCTGCAATGCTAAATACCAGCTGCAATGCTATTTCCAGCTGCAATGCTAAGGTCCACCAGCTGCAAAGCTAAATACCAGCTGCAAGGCTAAGTACCGGCTGCAATGCCAAGTAACCACCGGCTGCAATGCTAATACCGCTGCAGGCTAAGTCCAGCTCAGCTAAATACCGCAGGGCTAAATACCAGCTGCAACGGCTAAATAAAGCTGTCAAGGCCAAGTACCAGCTGCAAGACCAAGTACCAAGCTGCAATGCCTTATGATGGGGACATTCTGGGCATTGGACTATTGTCTATTACTTACAGGCTGCGCCACTATGATTCATGCTCGTGCATCGCCACCTACTGGGATGACAGACGAATCCAGCGGATACACTTTACTATTGGTTACTCGTGCGCATGGACGTTTTCATGTGCAGCTGTAAGATGTTCCGACCGGATACTGCGGTTGTACATAGTTGGTCCTAGGATCATGGAGCCGATTAGAGGCTTGCAGAACCTGCGTGCTGTGCTTGGGAAGCTCCGCGGTGAGTGGTAGTGTCGGCCCCGCGTGTGTCCGGAGGACGGGATGTCCTGTGTGTGAGGATCTTGTAACTGACACTTGGGCGACGGTAAACGGTTTATTAGTTTACCAGAAACACCTGTCATTCCTGCAGGCCTCTCCCTATGGACTGGACATAGGTGGGACCAGCATACTCACATGGGGGGGATAAATAGGGGTTGTCTCTGTCCATCTAACACCAGTTACCCTGGGATGGACAGTGTCCAGTTACCAACATTCCTCATTGTGCTGGACAGACATTGGGGAAGGAGATTCCAGAATCCCCCTTTCTGCTGCTTTCTACTCACCTTGAGACCTTCACAGTGTGAAGGGGATTAAAACAATGGGAGCGAAGATACAGACATGGCCAGTAAGTGACTGAATTCTGTACAAAAGGCAGCGCTGCTCCTTTATTATCATTTATATTATTATTAATAAATAATAGCAGGAATTAGTCCTCAACAACAACGCAAACTCACTTCTGACATTTCCACAATGGATACAGTATTGTACATAGAAAGTGCTCATAGCACCTATTATCTGCTTACCACCGTGGCTGAGTGGCGCAGGTGCAGAAGCCCCAGGTCCAGTCGTTTGAACCTACAGCAAGTAACTCCATAAGGAGACACATTCAAACTGGTAAGCTACACGCACTGACTAGGCCTCCTGAATTAAAACAGAAAACATTTTATTTGTGACCACCTGACTCATTTCGGACCACAGACTTCTATAATCATAGCCACAATATCACAAACCCTGACTGAAGATTTAGGGCTACTGAAACAGTATCACAGGACCCAACCCACCAATAGTAACATAGTAATTAAGGTGAATAAAGACATACGTCCATCAGTCAACCTATTCACCTCTTTATATATATTTTTTTTATTTTTTTTTAATTATTTTTTTTAACCCTACCTAACAGTTGATCCAGAGGAAGGCAAAAAAAAACAGCCTAAAAGGGGGGGAAATCCTTCCTGACTCCAAACGGCAATCAGAATGTATCCCTGGATCAACCAATCTATATGCATTATACCAGTAATTCTAATATTTTTTAGTTTTAGAACTTATCCAGGCCTTTTTTAAAGCTATTCAATGAACTTGCCATTCACATTTGCCGGAAGACAGTTCCACAATTTCCCGTTCTCACTGTAAGAAACCCTTCCTAACCTGAAGATGAACTTCTTTTCTTCCAACCTTAGAGGATGTCCACGTGTCCTCTGATATGACCTATTAGTGAACAATGCACCAGAGAGTTCATTGTATGGCCCATTAATAATTTGTATAAGGTTATATAGTCCCCACGCAAACGTCGCTTCTATCCAATGTAAACAGCCCTAACTTGTCTAATCTGCCTGCATATTCAAGCCCCCCATTCCCTTATTAATTTAGTTGCCTTCTCTGAAACTGCCT
Source organism: Hymenochirus boettgeri (assembly GCA_019447015.1). Classification (NCBI taxonomy): domain Eukaryota; kingdom Metazoa; phylum Chordata; class Amphibia; order Anura; family Pipidae; genus Hymenochirus; species Hymenochirus boettgeri. Next base: position 48,210,935 of record CM033476.1, read on the forward strand.
CAATTTCCAAGATGTCCTTTTGTATATGGGATTCCAAACTGCACCGCATATTCCAAATGAGGCCTTACCAGTGCCTTGTAAAGAGGAGAATATATTTTTCTCTCTGAATCTATTCCCCTTTTATACAAGACAATATCTTGCTAGCTCTAGCCGTTGCTACCTGGCATTGTTTGCTATGGCTAGTCTGTTATCTACCAGAATCCCAAATCTTTTTCCATTACAGATGCACTTAACACATATTTATGGTGTAGGTGCACAGGGATTATTAAATCCCAAATGCATCACCTTACATTTATCAAACATTGAATCTCATCTGCCATTGCTGCCCATTTTTGAAATCTATCTAGGTCTTGCGCACACTTGCCACATCATTGGAAGTTTCCAAAGCTCTGCATAGTTTAGTGTCACAGCAACACAGAGACCTTGCTTCAATGCCCCTTCTAAGTCTTATAAACAGATTAAACAGAAGCGGCCCCATACAGAACCACCTGAGGCACTCTGCTAGATACTTTAGCCCAATAGAGTAGCTCCATTAACCACCACTCTCTGTTTGCGGTCCAATAACCGTTCTCTAATAGGGTGCAATACAAAAAGAACGATTGTCCATGATCACAAAATCACTTGTGGTAATTGTTACAATAATGGCAACAGTAGCTAGTTTTAAGAGGATCAGGCATAGAGTAACAAAGCAGTTTTTATAGCTAAATTTTAATATGATATAAATGTTATCCATAAACCAATACATTGTACTAGTTGACAAAATAAGGTAGAAAGGAAGGGGACGCCACGCAGGATTCTGCGAACACAAAGTGTTTATTGATCCAACATGTTTGACCCACACACGGTCTTTTTCAAGTGTACACTTGAAAAGACCTGTGTGTGGGGTCGAAACATTTGTGGATCAATAAACACTTTGTGTTTGCAGTATCCTGCGTGGCGTCCCCTTCCTTTCTCCTATTTGTTGCCAATACTGCTGGGAACGGCAGCAGTAGAGGAGGGAGTGACCCGAACCTCAATGGTCCCTGGCAGAGAAGCGTACACCTACTTGTTTTTGTTCCCTGGAATTGTACTAGTGCAAGTCAATCCTTTAAGATCCTTCAGAAAACATATATGGAGAGAAAACATAAGGATAAGCTTCATTATATTGTCAGATTATAGACGTAAATAATAAAGAATCACAATACTGTGTAATAATATTTTAAAACGCTTAAAAGATTTCAACTCATATATATGGTTATATGGTTTTTTATTGTATTTTCTTTATTGTACTATACACACTATACTGATTCTTTATTATTTATGACTCATATGCGATAATAACAATGAAGCTTCTCCCTATCTTCTCTCTATTTACGTTTCTGAAGGATCTTTTATGGATTGATACTTTGCAAATAGTACAATTGTATCGGTTTATGGATAGCAGTTATTATATATTAACCTTTTAGTTATAGAACTTGGCGATCTTCTAAAAACTAGGTGATATACTGTATTGTAACAATTACCATCAAAGTGATTCTGTGATCACGACATTGTTTCTTTTTGTATGCACCCTATTTGAGGGTTGGGTCAAGTGATACTGTGTCGTGGCCTTAAAGGGGAATCTGTTGTACAAAAATGACTTTAGGTAGATTGATAGGAATTGCTCTCCTGAGAATTTTGCTAATTATTTTCATTGTTTATTTTGCATAGTTTTAAAGATATTTACATTTTGTGTGTGTGATGTGGCAGCAGCATCACCAGGTCCCCTGCACTTCCTGCTTCCTGCTCTGAACCATGTCAGTCAATCTCCCCTGTGTCCCCTTTCTCTCTTTGCAGCCCCCCTGGTCCCTCCCACTCATGCCATGCCCCATGCGCCTCCCTCCAGCTTTGACCAATGCAACCGCCCAGCCCACCCTCGCAGCGGGTGGCTCCAGCTGCTGCCCACACTAGACCCACCTCCACTCCTACCAGAAAACTCTGTGGAAACTGACTTTTCAGGTAGAGTGAGAACTCTGCCTGAAAAGGCTGTTTTCACATAGTGGGAAAGAAGGGCTGTAGATCCTTTCTCTGTCAGAACTTCACACAGCAGAGGAGGAGGAGGACTTTCTGTCTCCCTCACACACTGAGGGAGTCTGAGGCAGTGCTTGCCGACAGCACTGTGCAGGAGAAGCCTTAGGAATGTCACATGTCAGCCTCCCACCCATTAACTTTCTGGTCAGTCATTTCTTATATCTTGGGCTGTGGAGCACGTAGTGAGGTGGTTGATGGCTTGTTTTAAAGGTAGGAAACTGGTCTTTAATTTAAACTGTTTGGTGACCACAGTTCCCATTTAAATCTTCCGGTCAGGGTTTGTGAATATATGCCGATGATTATAGACATCTGAGGTCCAAAATGCGCTTGGCTGTCACAAATAAGAATGTTTCCGTTTAATCAAGAAGGAAGTCTGTGTCCATGCTGTAGCTTACCAGTTGGATGCACGCCTCCTTATTGGAGTTTCCGAACCGTAAGTGAAGTTGTTTGGGGGCAACTGTGACGCTAATCACATAGACAAAAAGAGCAGTGTTTGCCAGGCCCTCTATTTGGATGGTATGTCCTGATTGCAGAGGGAAAAAGCCCAAATCCTCTGCAGTCAGGGCGGAAATCCCGGGTACCATTATTAGCAATGAACTGGACTCCAAAAAGCGCAAGTTTATATGACAATGCTGTTTTACTATAATGTGGTTTGCACCTGTATCAAAGATAGAACAATCTTACATTATGAGATACTATATACCTCATACTGTTATATGGTCGTTGAGACCCCTGGTGTGGCTAAAATAGTGGTGCGCTCATGGCTGCTCATGATAACCCTTTTAGGAATCCTTCCCTTAAATCCTCACTTGCCCCATAGTAGCCAGATGGAGAAATAGCATGGGACCCGGTTATCCAGTGACTCCAGCAAACACTTTAAATCTGTAGCACTGCTGTTTTACACTAGGCTAGACTGTTATGTTCAGCTGCTTCTACAATGAACTACTGGGAAAGTTTGAAGAAACCAACCTCTGTATAATCCCACAGATGACTGTTGAACACCTACTTTATTACCTATAGTGCATCATTTTGCAGGCTACTTTTTTTAAAAGCACCCTTAGGAAATTTAGCAAAAATGTTGGCATTTGGTGACTATTTAAAGCATGGTGTTGGTTGCATCGATTATGCCCACGCATGCGCTTATGAATCGGTACTAACGTGCCCATACATGGTGTAAATGACTTCAGGATGGTGTCAAACATCAATCCCTGCAGCGATTGAAAAGGCTTGTCAATCTTGAGCAATTTCAAGCTGAAATATGCTCAAGATGTGTGGGTGGTGCATGGAAAAACATTTTGTCTAGCCCTGATCACCTGCTCGATATAGACCACAGTGAGAATGAAATTGAGCTATGATTGATTTTATTAAAACCGATGGAACCCATAAAAAACATTGACAAGTGTACGGTCAGCTTGTAGCATGTAGATTTTGGAGGTGTTCGTTTTCAACAAGAGGCGGACAACCCAAGGTCAAATGACTTGACTGTGTTCATTTTTCATAATTGTCAAGTCAAGGGCCATGGAACTTGGTAATTCACTGGGTTTATCTACTTCACGACAAGAATATGGAGAAATCCAGGTGAATGTGAACACTTCCATGCACAGTCACTTCTGGGGAAACCATTGGTAAGTAAAAACTTTTCATACAATGCAGGAAACAGTGGATAAAGTAAATAAAAAGTATTTAAAATCGGGATCTGTAACTCAGTAAAATTCTTAGACTTTGGGGAGACCTGAGAGTTGTAACACAAGAGCAGAGACATATGTGTGAACCTTACAATCCTGAAACAAATAGTCTCTGGCCTAAAGGGAAAATAATGGTCCATTGCTGGCATAATATTTATTGTGAGCAATACGTAATTCACAACAGTAGGTATAATGCTCATATTTAGAGCTATTTATAGCTAATGTGTTACAAATGCTTATTTTTACCAGAGAAATGCAGATAAAATAAACATGAAGCTTATCCCAGCTAATTTTTTTTTTCTTTTATCAATGCAACTCAGCTTTAAAAAATTGTTGAAGTCCGAATAATGGGAGCTACTGCTCAATAATGTTTCGATAGTCATACCTAACATATAAGTAGGACTGTTAGGGCGGGGTGTCTATCATTATAGAAACATCTGTTCATCTTTTGATGATCCTTCTATTTCATTTTTTTTTTTATTGCTTTTTGTAAAAAATGATTAAAATTAATTTAAAAAAACCATCATTCAATAAATTATTTTAATAAATATGAAAGATAAGATTATTTCCATTGTTTTCACAGGGCACACATTAAAGCTATTTCTCAGGAATCTACAAAGATGAGTTTAGCATTCTCTAAACCCCTATTCCATCAGATGCGGTAAGTGGTAAGAAAAATGCAAGGCTGTGTGGGAGATCTGGTTGTATAGTTTCCGTCTATTTGTTTTTATCTTACTCTTCTCCAGGACAGCCAGAAACTATGTGATGGACTTCTAAATGCTGTTTTTCGGCAGCTGCGACTGTTTACTATCACTTCCAAGGAACAAGGTAAGAAGCAATGTCCTAATTTAAATAACCGTGAGCTGGAAAGATGATGGAGTGTACGTAATTCTAGTAAGTTCACAATACATGCTCTTACAGTAGGTATAACCTTGCGTTAAAACAGTGCGTGAGGGCAGTCGCAGACATATAGGGTAACCATTCAGCTAACGGAATTGATCCTAAATTCACGTATTCAAAGGTACAACAATTGAAAGATTTTTGTAAAACATCTGAGAAGTTGTCTGCACTGGTTATTTTATTTTTCTTGTTTTTTCTTAGTCTATCACAAGCACAACTGGTATCCACCGGAGTGTGTGGGAAGCATGTGACCAATGCGAGAAAAACTACTAAAGTTTGCTTTAACATATCTGTTTCTCCAATTCAGTCGCCTTTATGCATTTGTCTATTTTTACAAAAACTTGATTGAGTATATGTGTTTCCCTGCTGTCAGTACAGCACTTCTGTCTGTCCTTTTATTATTTTGTGCCAGTTGTGTCTGCAGTTGGTTTTAGACTGTTGCGATTTCTTTAACAGATAACCATGCTGCTGTTGTGCTCAGTATATCAGGGTATCTTGGTGTTGTAAAGGATGCTGTAGAGGAAGTGGAACAGGTAATGTGATACTTACTCCTGACATATTTCATGTAAGACTTGGAAATTTCTGATTTGCCTTTTACTTTTTGTTTTATTAAGGGAGCAGACTGTTCTGCTCTGGATCTGTTTTATAGAGCAGAATTTTTTTTTTTGTACATGTGGCATCTCTTAAATTTTAAATTTGTTAGTGAGGCAGTTAATCTTTTGGTTTGTATCTACTTAATTATGTTTTTATATTCCCCAGGCTCTAGTGGTGGAGAAGATCCATTAACGATATTCCAGATGATGAAGATAATGACATTGGAGCACGTGGAATCAGGATACATATGTGGTGCAGAGCAGATCGCAAGCTTATGGCTCCTGCTTGGGTCTAATGAAAGTAGCCAAAGCCTGTCTGAAAAAAATTGCTTGGGCCTAAAAGCTCATGGAAAGTAGATACACTAATACATGTGGCTCAACTTGATGACCTGGTAGAGGTAACTCAGGAAGTCAGTCCAGGTAAGACCTTTGGCATCTGCAAGCCAATATTTGAAGTACCAAAATAAGTCCCATTCCAAATATGCAAGAATACTCCATATAAATTAATGGATGAACCTATCATACTACTATAGGTCTCTTCTCCCACAAAGGTTAAGAGCAGTTAGCAAAGGGGGATTAATAATTTAAATAAGATAAACCCGTATATAAACGTCCACACAAATCATAAACAAAGGTATGGGGATCCAGGAAAGCACCTTATTAATTATCTGCTTTTTGGTTGCACTACATATTTGAGAAAAATTCTTCCCGACTTTTTTTTACTTTTTCTAAAGGATTGTAGTAGTATGCGTGTTAAAATATTAATAGGTAAATGTGTTTTTGCAGCTGCAAAGCTAAGTACCAGCTGCAAAGCTAAGTACCAGCTGCAATGCTAAATATCAGCTGCAAGGCAAAGTACCAGCTGCAAGGCTAAGTACCCACAACCCACATTGTGAAATACCAAGAAACCACATACGCATTGTACATACCAATAAACCACATATCGCCTGTATATACCAATAACCCATATCGCATGATATAACCAATAACCCTCATATACATTGTACATACCAATAACCTCATATCGCATTGCCCATACCAATAACCACATATCGCAATGTATATACCCATACCTCATATACATTGTACATACCAATAACCACATATCGCATGTATATACCAATACCTCATATCGCATTGTATATACCATAACCTGCATATACATTGTATATACCAATGCCACATATCGCATTGTATTACCAATAAACCACATATCGCATTGTATATACCAATAACCACATATCTCGTTGTACATACCAATAACTCATATGCATTGTACATACCATAACCACATATCGCATTGTACATTGTACATACAATACCTCATATCGCATGTACTACCAATAAACCAACGCATTGTAATACAATAACCACATATCGCATTGTACATACAATAACCACATATCGCATTGTATATACCAATAACCTCATATACATTGTATATACCAATAACCTCAAATCTCATTGTATATACCAATAACCACAATCGCATTGTATATGCCAATACCTCATATCGCATGTACATACCAATAACCACATATCGCATTGTATATACCAATAACTCATATACATTGTATATACCAATAACCTCAAACTAATGTATATACCAATAACCTCATATCATTGTATATAACCAATAAACCTCATATCGCAGTGGGATACAATCACACATATTGCATTGTAATACCAATAACCACATATTGCATTGTATATACACCAATAACCTCATATACATTGTATATACCAATAACCTCATATCGCATGTACATACCAATAACCACATATCGCATTGTACATACCAATAACCTCATATACATTGTACATACCAATAACCTCATATACAATGTACATACCAATAACCACATACCACATTGTACATACCAAGAACCACATATCGCATTGTACATACCAATAACCAAATATCGCACTGTATATACCAATAACCACATATCGCATTGTATTATACCAATAACCTCATATACATTGTACATACCAATAACCTCATATCGCATTGTACATACCAATAACCACATATCGCAATGTATATACCAATAACCTCCTATACATTGTACATACCAATAACCACATATCGCATTGTATATACCAATAACCTCATATCGCATTGTATATACCAATAACCTCATATACATTGTATATACCAATGACCTCATATCGCATTTTATATACCAATAACCACATATCGCATTGTATATACCAATAACCTCACATCGCATTGTATATACCAATAACCTCATATACATTGTATATACCAATAACCTCACATCGCATTGTATATACCAATCACCACATATCGCATTGTATATACCAATAACCACATATCGCATTGTATATACCAATAACCACATATCTCGTTGTACATACCAATAACCTCATATTGCATTGTACATACCAATAACCACATATCGCATTGTACATTGTACATACCAATATCCTCATATCGCATTGTACATACCAATAACCACAACGCATTGTACATACCAATAACCACATATTGCATGTATATACCAAAACCACCTATCGCAGTATATTACCAATAACCTCATATACATGTATATACCAATAACCTCAAATCTCGAGTATACCCATAACCACATATCGCATTGTATATGCCAATAACCTCATATCGCATTGTACATACAATAACCACATATCGCATTGTATATACCAATAACTCATTAACATGTATATACCAATAACCAAATCCACGTATATACCAATAACCTCATACATTGTATTATACCAATAAACTCTCATATCGCATTGTGTATACCAATCACCACATATCGCATTGTATATACCAATAACCACATATTGCATTGTATATACACCATAAAACTCCATAACATTGTATATACCAATAACCTCATATACATTGTATATACCAATAACCACATATCGCATTGTATATACCAATAACCTTATATATATTGTATATACCAATAACCACAAATCGCATTGTATATACCAAAACCTCATATACATTGTATATACCAATAACCTCATATACATTGTATATACCAATAACCACAATCGCATTGTATATACCAATAAATCTGTTGTATTCAATTAGATCACACTGGACTTGAATTTAGTTCTTGAAGACGTTTCGCTAGTCATCGACTGGCTTTCTCAATTCAGATGACTTGTACAAGAATCTGTGGCAATTATGTACCCTGGAAAATCCCAATTAGCATATCACAGCCAGGTGTTAAGGGCATGATTGGATAGTGGCTAAGAGGTGTTATAGAACGCCCAGATTAGGTGTCAAAAAGCATTGGTACATGGCAGGACAGATGGTGTCGAACCCCCCCAACTCATTTATTCTAACCTACATATCCATCATATCCAGAATCTCAGGATTTCACCAACAAGATTAAAGATATAGTACTCGGTGAAGAAGAAACTATGGTGGTCCTATGATGTTACATCCGATCTTCACCTGTATACCACCAAGGAGGCTGTTGACATGGTGAGAAAACGGCTAGGCCAAGACAGCACTCTTACCAGAGAACTGATCTCAACCCGGAACAGGTGTTTCCTTACTGGACGTGCTGCTGAATACCACCTATTTCAAAAACAGGGATAAGTTCATAAGCAAAAACACGGATGTGCTATGGGATCTCCAGTTTCACCACTTGTGGCCAATCTTTACTGAGTGGAGAGAGTAGAAAAACTGGCGCTTAATACCTTAAGGGCATAGCACCCAGCCACTGGTTCAGATATGTGGAGATTCCTAGTTAAAATCCATCAGAAGGAAGTACAAGCTTTCACAGAACACATTAATGGGGTAGACCAAAACATCAAATTTACAAGGGAGAGGTACAAAACAACAAACTGGCTTTCTTGGACTGCTTGGTAGAAGTCAGGGAGAATGGTAAACTGGAAGTAGAGGTTTACAGAAAACCAACACACACAGATCAGTATTTGATGTTTGACTCCCACCACCCTTTAGATCACAAGCTGGGTGTCATCAGAACCCTACAACACAGAGCAAAGAACATCCCCACAGCACAGAGGCGAAGGTTAAAGAAATGAAAATCTCAGAGGAGCCCTTAAAAACTTGTGGATATCCAGACTGGGCCTTTGTCAAAAGAAGCAGAAGGAAAGAAAAGAACACGAATACCAACAGTGAAGGGAAAAGCAAGACCGGAAGAAAGAACATGGTCATCCCATATGTAGCAGGGGTCTCCGAAAACTAAGAAGTTTTTCAAAAAACACTGTATCCCTGTCTGCTTTAAACCTAGCAACACGCTGAGGCAGCAATTGGTACATCCGAAAGACCTATACCCAAACACAAGAAAAGCGACATCATATATGCAGTGCAGTGCAGTGAGAAATGCTCTGATTTGTATGTGGGGGAGACCAAACAACACAGCTGCATCAACGTAAGGCCCAGCACAGAAGAGCCAGTTCTTCGGGTCAGACTCAGCCATGTACCTGCATCTTAAGGATAAGGACATACCTTTGAAGATTGTAATGTAACATATTCGTGACTGGTTCAAGAGAGGTGTTAAGGAGGCCATTTATGTGAAAATAAAGAAACCAAGCTAAATAGAGGTGGGGGGGTTTGACACCATCTGTCTGCCATGTACAATGCTGTTTTGACACCTTACTCTGGGCGTTCCTATAACACCTCTTAGCCACTATCAATCACGCCCTTAACACCTGGCTGTGATATGCAATTGGGATTTTCCAGGGTACATAATTGCCACAGATTCTTGTACAAGTCATTCTGAATTGAAAACCAGTCGGATGACTAGCGAAACGTCTTCAAGAACTAACTTCAAGTCCAGTTGATCTAATTGATACAAAAGATATACCATGACCGGATGAATGGAAACCTTCACAAGCATATATACCAATAACCCGTCTATACATTGTATATACCAATAACCACATATCGCATTGATATACCAATAACCTCATATACATTGTAATATACCAATAACCCATATCGCATTGTATATACCAATAACCTAATATACATTATATATACAATAACCAAATATCGCATTGTATACCAATAACCACATATTGATTGTATATACTAATAACCATAGACATTGTATATACCAATAACCACAAATTGCATTGTATATACCAATAACATATCGCATGTATATACCAATAAATCATATACATTGTATATACCAATAACCACAAATCGCATTGTATATACCAATAACCTCATATACATTGTATATACCAATAACCTCATATACATTTATGTACCAATAACCACATATCGCATTTATATACCAATAACCTCATATCGCATTGTATATACCAATAACCTCGTATACAATGTATATACCAATAACCACATATTGCATTGTATATACCAATACCTCATATACATTGTATATACCAATAACCACATATCGCATTGTAATATACCAATAACCTCATATCGCATTTTATATACCAATAACCTCATATCGCATTGTATATACCAATAACCTCGTATACAATGTATATACCAATAACCACCATATTGCATTGTATACAAATAACCTCATATTACATTGATATACCAATAACCACATATCTCATTGTATATACCAATAACCACATATCTCATTGTACATACCAATAACCTCATATTGCATTGTACATACCAATAACCACAAATCGCATTGTACATTGTACATACCAAGTATCCCTCATATCACATTGTACATACCAATACCACATATCGCATTGTACATACCAATAACCACATATCCCTTGTATATACCAATAACCACATTTCGCATTGTATATACCAATAACCTCATATTGCATTGTATATACCAATAACCACATATCGCATTGTAATACCAATACCACATGTCGCATTGTATATACCAATAACCTCATATACATTGTATATACCTATAACCTCATATTGCATTGTATATACCAATAACCACATATTGCATTGTATATACCAATAACCTCATATACATTGTATATACCAATAACCACATATCGCATTGTATATACCAATAACTTCATGTACATTTTATATACCAATAACCTCATATCGCATGATTATACCAATAACATCATATACATTGTATATACCAATAACCACATATTTCATTGTATATACAATACCACATATCGCATTGTATATACCAATAACCTCATATACATTGTATATACCTATAACCTCATACGCATTGATATACCAATAACCACATATCGTATGTATATACCAATAACCTCATATACATTGTAATTACCAATAACCTCATATCGCATTGTATATACCAATCACCACATTCGCATTGTATATACCAATAACATCATATACATTGTATATACCAATAACCACATATTGCATTGTAATACCAATAACCACATATCCATTGTATATACCAATAACCTCATACATTGTATATACCAATAACCACAAATTGCATTGTATATACCAATAACCTCATCCCATTGTATATACCAATCCAACCTCATATACATTGTATATACCAATAACCCAAATTGTATTGTATACCAATATTGAATGGTTGGTTGGTTTGAACCTCATTTGGCCTGTCCCATGAGCGATTAGCTCTGAGCGATTTCCTGTTTTAAGAGATTTTCTGTTTTAGGAATTGACAGCGTTAAAAAACTAAAGCGTTATTAACTGTGGTTGCAGCCTAGTAAATGTACTAACCTAACACTATTTATTTCTAGGAGGGTGCCTGTGTAAGTAATTAATCACTAGGTATTTTTATTTTTTTTTACTACTTACGCTGAATAAGGTGGTAGGAATGTTTGAGTAAACTCAAAGCACTGGATTACTAAAACAAATACTTGTGTTTAAAAACACTGTTACCTGTGGAGGGGGGCTGGTAGGAGACAAGGAAAGGTTTTTTTTTTTTCTCTCTCTCTCTGATTGGATGGGGTGTAACTAATTGGTTTAAATTGGCTGAGGCCTGTTGGCTCTGGTTGGTTTTGAACCTCATTTAAGGCCTGTCCCATGAGCGATTCGTGTTAAGACTTGAACATTTCTGTATTTAAAGAGATGTCTCTGTCTGCTTTTAAGAGACATGACTGCGAAGACTAAAGCGTTACATTAAGACAACACTATTTCTCTGCTGTGTATTGCTGTTAGTATGGACAGTTGTTGGGGCCCCGCAATGTGCATCTGCGCATGTATGGGGATTTGGAGCACCGCCCGGGGACTAGTACTCAGTGTAGACCGACTTTTCTGTCTGTCCTACCATGAGCCAATTCGGTAACTACCGTAAATACGGTACTAACGCGTTGTAAGGACAACATCCGATCTTCTCGCTGGTAACTTGCGAACGGTTAGGATATCGCGCAATCTTCGCCTTGGGCGAACGCAACTGTGATCGCGCGGAATGTATGACAGCCCTTGGGCCAGCCGCCAGGGGATGTAGTGAGTTGCCACGTGGGGCCTGCCCATTGGCAACATGAGGTACAGAGTTAGCCGGTAACTGCGAAGGGCAGGATGTGTGCCAAAACCTGGAAATCAGGTCTCAGGGCATAACATTTGTGGGAGGAGATAGTGGAGAAGGGTAGATGTACGGTCACCGGAGACTCAGTACACACGGCCCGCAGGGGGAATAACCACCTGGGCGATCCCAAACGATCCTAGGGAAGATTATGGCGAAGCCGTAGAGAGGCACAGGGGCTTGTCCCATGCGATCCACAGGCCCATTTCGCATGTTGGGAAGAGGGCAGACTCGAGCATGGGGCGCCTATACGTGAGCACCCATGAGCCATTCCAGACTACCATAGGGGGAGGGAAGCAACTGGGCGGCTAGGGGAAGACTAGACGGTTTGAGTGGTGGGGCGGGTGTTTTGAGTAGTGGTAGGGGATGTCTATATTATTGGCAGATGGCAGTCGTCAAGATAGGGGTAATCTGCGCCAGCACTAAAAAGACTGCCATGCCGAAACGGGTGTTGTCTGCTAGGCTGCCAGGGTTCGAACATGTGGTGGGTCGTGCGAGAAAGATATTGGTGGGGCTGGGAGGACCGGCCACCCGGGTCTTGGTGTCACATTGGGGCCAATGACAAAAGATATACAGGTGGAGGTGAGTCGTACCTTAAAAAAATGATTTCCCGAGAATTAGGGCCAAGTTAACAACGCTAAGGACCCTCCAGGGTGAGTCATTGATAGAAATAAGGACCAGCAGGCCACCGATGACTAACGCGATAAGGGCAGGCAACAGGGAGCTCAGGAGTATAAATGCGTGGCTATATCCCCAGGTGAAGAAAGAAGGGAGAAAGAAGGTGATTCGTGTTAAGGTTTAGATGAGGCACGGTATCGTGGAGCGTTTTGGTAGAGAAAAATCTGGGAGCTTTTTTGTTATCGGGTAGACGGATTTACTAGATGGGGGGCGACGGGACCCATTGCTACAGTCTCATAGGGGCTACGATTCACCTCAATTGAGGAATGGGGGAGAAGATGGCGGGTGGGAGTTCAGTGGGGGGAGGGATTACTCAGGATAGATTGGTCGGGGCTAAGTAACACCACGGGAGGGAGGAGAAGGAGGAGGGGGGCGAGCATAGAGGATAAGGAGGCATGTACGACCATGTATGGAAGTAATCACATTGACTAAATCTAAATGTATGTTACAAAATGCAAGGAAGTCGGCTGGAAACAACCGGCCGACGAACTGAAATATAGACGTTAAAGGAAAGGATTGAGATGTAATTGGTATAGCAGATATGCTGTAATGACAACGCGCTGGACAGTAAAATATTGAGGGTCACCCTTATTTAGACATGAACGAGTTAATAAGAAAAGGAGGAGGAGTATGTGATGTATGTTAACAGGAATTGAAGCCAAATTTAAAAATGGAATAGATGGGGGAGCAAACGATGCGGCAGAAACATTATGGGTGGAACTGTGTAACGGAAGCAAGAGGTAGGTAAATAATTGTTGGAGTGTGTTATAAGCCGCCAAATGGCCGGGGAAGAGGTGGAAAGAATCTCCATATGCCAGTTGGCGAAGGCTGCTGGTATGGGGCAATGTTCTGGTTTGAGGGGATTTTAACTACCCTGAAATAGATTGGAGTAAGGAACTGCCAGCACCTCAAAAGGTTAAAAGTTCTTAAATTTCCTATGAGCATTTTCTTTCACAGATGGTAGAAGTTCCTATAGACAAGAAGCGTTGTTGGATCTGGTGATATCTAATAACCCAGAGCTCATTTTGGAGATGAAGGTAATGGGAGGAGTAGGGAATAGTGACTGATATAGTGTCATTTAATAGGTTGCAGAAAAAATAAAGTGCACTGGCATTACAAAAACTTTTAACTTTAGGAAAGCTAATTTTATGTTTTTAAAGGAATCGCTCCTGCCACTAGACTGGGGGGAATTTTTCAGGTAAAGATACTGAGCAGATGTGGAAACTTTTTAAAGGGATATTAAACTATAACATTCCAAATCGGTACCTTAGGAAACAAGTGTAAAAAAATTAGGTCCACTCCTGCATGGCTTAATGCTCAGGTAAAAGGGAAATGGAAAAAAAGAAAAGGGCTTTTAAAATTTTTGAAAGCAAAGAAGGCACAGAACAGGCTTACAGGGACTTCAAGAAAAGTATGTATAAAGAGTGCAAGGAAAGCAATTAAATAGCTAAAATAGAAATGAACACGGATAATGCCGAACACATGCAAGTCCAACCCCAAGATGTTTTTTAAGTATATAAATGGTAAAAAAATGAGGATAGAATGTGGGACCATTAAATAATGGAGCTGAAGGTGGTTGTAGAGGATGCCGAAAAGGGCTAATCTGCTAAAACCGTTTTTTTTATACAGCGTTTTTACTGTTTGAGAATCCTACAGTAGGGATTGTAACAATGTGCAGGGAGGAACAGGAAATGAAGAGTTTCAAATTGGATAAACAGAGGATATGGTACGGAATCAATTAGACAAAGTAATATCAATAAAGCGCCAGGACCAGAGGATTGCATCCTAGGATTTTAAAAGAGCTTAGTTCAGTTCTAGCAAGACCACTGTGTCTCACTTTTTCAGATTCGCTTTTGTCTGGGGATTGGCCACTGGATTGGAAAAAAAAGCCAATGTAATACCAATATTCAAAAAAGGGTTAGGCTTCACAGCCTGGGTAAACTATAGACCTGTAAGCCTAACATCATGTGAGGTGAGGGGGGGGGGGGGGGTGGGGGGGGGGGGACAGGTGATGGAAACTTTGTTAAGGGATCATATCCTTGATTTGTCTCCAGAGATTTCTTATTTAGTAGTAGTCAGGCATGGATTTATGAGAAATAGATCATGCCAGACAAATTTAATTGGTTTTATGAGAAGTGAGTAAGACGTTAGATTCAGGCACAGCTGTGGATGTGGTATATTTGGATTGTGCAAAAGCCTTGTCTGTGCACATAGGCGACTAATGTAAAACTGCGGAGTTGGCCTTGAAGAAAACATTTGTTCATGGATAGAGAACTGGTTATTGGACCGCAAACAGAGAGTGGTGGTAATGGAGCACATCTATGTGGGCTAAAGTTCTAAGCGGATTCCCAGGGTTCTGTACTGGGGCCGCTTTGTTTATTAATCTGTTATAAATGACTGAGCTAGAAGGGGGCATTGAGAGCAAGGTCTCTGTGTTTGTGATGACACTAAATTATGCAGAGCTTTGGAAACTTCCAATGATGTGCAAGTGCTGCAAGCGACCTAGAAGATTATCAAAATGGGCAGCAGAATGGCAGATGAGATTCAATGTTGATATTAATGAAGGTGATGCATTGGGATTTAATAATCCTGTGCCACCTACACCATAAATAACTCTGTGGTAAGTGCATCTGAAATGGAAAAAGATTTGGGGTTCTGGTAGATAACAGATTAGTGTAGCAAACAATGCCAGGTAGCAACAGCTGAGCTAGCAAGATATGTCTTGTATAAAGAGGGGAATGGAATCAAGAGAGAAAAAAATATTTCTCCCTCTTTACAGCACTGGTAAGGCCAATTTGGAATATGCGGTGCAGTTTTGGAATCCCATATACAAAGGGACATCTTGGAAATTGAGGCAGTTTCAGAGAAGGGCA
The DNA here is from genome assembly GCA_019447015.1 of Hymenochirus boettgeri. Lineage (NCBI taxonomy): Eukaryota > Metazoa > Chordata > Amphibia > Anura > Pipidae > Hymenochirus > Hymenochirus boettgeri. The sequence goes on from CM033476.1 coordinate 48,227,197, forward strand.
ACTAATTAATAAGGGAATGGAGGGGCTTGAATATGCAGGCAGATTAGACAAGTTAGGGTGTTTACATTGGAGAAGCGGCGGTTGCGTGGGGACATGATAACCTTATACAAATATATTAAGGCCCATACAGTGAGCTCTCTGGTGCATTGTTCACTAATAGGTCATATCAGAGGACTCGTGGACATCCTTTAAGGTTGGAAGAAAAGAAGTTTCATCTTCAAGTTAGGAGAGGTTTCTTTACATGGAGAGAGTGTGAAACTGTGGAACTGTTTCCAGCAGAGGTGTAATGGCAAGTTCATTGAATAACTTTAAAAAAGGCGCTGGATAAGTTTCTAAAACTAAAAAATATTGAGAATTACTGGTATTAATGATATAGATCTGGTTGGTCCAGGGATACTTTCCGATTGCCGTTTGGAGTCAGGAAGGAATTTTTTCCCCCCTTTTTAGCTGGGTTTTTTGCCTTCCTCTGGATCAACGTTAGGTAGGGTTAAAAAAAAAAAAAAAAAGGGAATAGGTTGGACTTGATGGACGAATGTCTTTATTCAACCTTATTACTATGTTACTAGTGTTACTATGTTACTATGTTACAACTATTTTATGTTTGACGGCACCTTCATGTTCAAAGAAGGCGCTGTCATGGCACCCACATATACTAATCTTTATTTAGAACATATTTATTTAGAACATTATTTTATCAAGTCAGCAGTGTTCTACAAAAGATTTATTGATGACTTGTTGGTTATATGAAATGGGTGTGAACAATCCATTTCCAGATGTATGAAAGTCATTAATGATACATTTTTTAAATCTAAGATTCAAATTTATGCATTGTAAATGTAGATTAATTAACCTAAGTGAATAGGTTGGACTTGATGGACGAATGTCTTTATTCAACCTTAATTATGTTACTATGTTACTATGTAATAACCTCATATACATTGTAATACCAATAACATCATATACATGTAATACAATAACCACAAACCGCATTGTATAACACATAACCACATATACATGTATATACCAATAACCTACTATACATGTAATACAATAACCACAAACCGCATTGTAATACCAATAAACCTCATAGTATATACATTGTATAACCCAATAACCTCATATACATTGTATATACCAATAACCTCATATACATTGTATATACCAATACCTCATAAATTGTTATACCAATAACCACATATCGCATTGTATATACCAATATCACATATACATTGTATTACCAATAACCACAAATCGCATTGGTATATACCAATACCTCATATACATGTTATACCAATAACCTCATATACATTTTATGTACCAATAACCACATATCGCATGATATACCAAACCTCAATCGCCTGATATAACCAATAACCTCATATCGCATTGTATATACCAATAACCTCGTATACATTGTATATACCAATAACCACATATTACATTGTATATACCAATAACCTCATATACATAGTATATATCAATAACCACATATCGCATTGTATATACCAATAACTTCATATGCATTGTATATACCAATAACCTCATATCACATTGTATATACCAATAACCTCATACCATTGTATATACCAATAACCACATATCTCATTGTATATACCAATATCATCATATACATTGTATATACCAATAACCACAAATCGCATTGTATATACCAATAACCTCATATACATTGTATATACCAATAACCTTATATTGCATTGTATATACCAATAACCACATATCACATTGTATATACCAATAACATTATACAATTGTATATACCAATAACCACAAATCGTTGTATATCCATAACTCATATAACATGTATATACCAAAACCCCATATACATTGTAATACCAATAAGCTCATATACATTGTATATACCAATAACCTCATATACATCGTATATACCAATAACCACATATCACATTGTATATACCAATAACCTCATATTCATTGTATTTACCAATAACCTCATATTGCATTTTGTATGGCAATAACCACATATCACATTGTATATACAATAACCACATATCGCCATTGTATATGCCAATAACACATATCGCATTGTATATGCCAATAACCTCATATCGCATTGTACATACTACATGCTATATCATATATCGCATGTACATTACCAAACCACATATCGCATTGTACATACCATAACCACATATCGCATTGTACATACCAATAACCACATATCGCATGTACATACCAATAACTCATATCGCATTGTACATACCATATGCCAATAACCATATCCATTGATATACCAATACTGATATGCATTGTACTACCAATAACCACATATCGCATTGTATATACCAATAACCTTATATCACATGTGATACCAATAACTCTCCTGTTAGGGTTGCTCCCTAACACCTTCCGCCCGCAGTATCACAGCAGCCTTCTCACTTCTCCACCAGACCCTATGTTTATCCTTGTGGCTCCATCTGTGCTGCCCACTGGTTTTAGCCCAGCCTGACCGTGTCCAGTACCAACCTTCTCTGTGTGCAGGCCCCGCAGTGGATCTGTACAGTTCAAAAGGGCAGATCGGGGCAAATTCCGTGTGGGCAGCTCCCACTTCTCAAGCAGGAACGGCCGGTTCTCGGGTTAAACTGTGTTTCTGTCACCCACTCTGTTGTCTGTTACCTAAACTGTGTTTCTGTCTCCCACTCTGTGTTCTTCTCCCCCTCGTGTTTGTCATCAACTCTGTTTTTCTGTCACCCACTCTGTGTTTGTTACCCCACTCTGTGTTTGCCACCACTCTGTCTTCTCTCACCCTCTGCGTCTTTCTGTCATCCACTCTGTTTATCACCCACTCTGTGTTTTGTCACCACTCTGTGTTTCTGTTACCCACTGTTTCTGTCACCGCACCCACTCAGTTTTTCTGTCATCCCCGCATGTTTCTGTCACCCACTCCGTGTTTCTGTCACCCACTCTGTGTTTCTATCACCCACTCCATGTTTCCGTCACCCACTCCGAGGTTATTGGTATATACAATGCAATATGTGGTTATTGGTATATACAATGCAATATGAGGTTATAGGTATATACAATGTATATGAGGTTATTGGTATATACAATGCGACATGTGGTTATTGGTATGTACAATGCGATATGTGGTTATTGGTATATACAATGCAATATGAGGTTATTGGTATATACAATGCGAAATGTGGTTATTGGTATATACAAGGTGATATGTGGTTATTGGTATGTACAATGCGATATGTGGTTATTGGTATGTACAATGTGATATGAGGATATTGGTATGTACAATGTACAATGCGATTTGTGGTTATTGGTATGTACAATGCAATATGAGGTTATTGGTATGTACAATGAGATATGTGGTTATTGGTATATACAATTGAGATATGTGGTTATTGGTATATACAATGTATATGGTATGATTTATAAAAGCATATGTGGTTATTGGTATATACATTGGTATCGAGGTTTATGGTATACAATGCGATATGAGGTATTGGATATAAAGCGATGATGAGGTTATTGGTATATACAATGCGATATGGTTATGGTATATTACAATGTATATGAGGTTATTGGTATATACAATGCAATATGTGGTTATTGGTATATACATTGTATACGAGGTTATTGGTATATACAATGCGATATGAGGTTATTGGTATATACAATGCGATATGTGGTTATTGGTACATAAAATGTATATGAGGTTATTGGTATATACAATGTATATGAGGTTATTGGTATATACAAGCGATTTGTGGTTATTGGTATATACAATGTATATGAGTTATTGGTATACAAATGCGATGTGGTTATTGGTATATACAATGCAATTTTGGTTATTGGTTATACAAGTCTATGAGGTTATTAGTATATACAATGCAATATTGTGGTTATTGGTATAACAATGCGATATGTGGTTATTGTATATAAATGTATATTAGGTTATTGGTATATACAATGCGATATGTGGTTATTGGTATATACAATGATATGAGGTTATTGGTATAACAATGCGATATGTGGTTATTGGTATATACAATGTATACGAGGGTTATTGGTATATATGCTTGTGAAGGTTCTCATTCATCCGGTCATGGTATATCTTTTGTATTCAATTAGATCAACTGGACTTGAAGTTAGTTCTTGAAGACGTTTCGCTAGTCATCCGACTGGTTTCTCAATTCAGAATGACTTGTACAAGATCTGTGGCAATTATGACCCTGGAAAATCCCAATTAGCATATCACAGCCAGGTGTTAAGGGCGTGATTGGATAGTGGCTAAGAGGTGTTATAGGAACGCCCAGAGTAAGGTGTCAAAACAGCATTGTACATGGCAGACAGATGGTGTCAAACCCCCCCACCTCTATTTAGGCTTGGTTTCTTTATTTTCACATAAATGGCCTCCTTAAACACCTCTCTTGAACCAGTCACGAATATGTAACATTACAATCTTCAAAGGTATGTCCTTTATCCTTAAGATGAGGTACATGGCTGAGTCCTGACCCGAAGAACTGGCTCTTCTGTGCTGGGCCTTACGTTGATGCAGCTGTTGTTTGGTCTCCCCCCATACAAATCAGAGCATTCTTCACTGCACTGCACTGCATATATGATGTCGCTTTTCTTGTGTTTGGGTATTAGGTCTTTCGGATGTACACAATTGCTGCCTCAGCGTGTTGCTAGGTTTAAAGCAAGAAGGGATACAGTGTTTTTTGAAAAATCTTCTTAGTTTTCGGAGACCCCTGCTACATATGGGATGACCATGGTCTTTCTCTGTCTTGCTTTTCCCTTCACTGTTTGGTATTCGGTGTTTTTCTTCCTTCTGCTTCTTTTGACAAAGGCCCAGTCTGGATATCCCAAGTTTTTTAGGGCTCCTCTGAGATGTTTCATTTCTTTAACCTTCGCCCTGTGCTAGTGGGGATGTTCTTTGCTCTGGTTGTAGGGTTCTGATGACACCCAGCTTGTGATCTAAAGGGTGGTGGGAGTCAAACATCAAATATGATCTGTGTGTGTTGGTTTTCTGTAAACCTCTACTTCCAGTTTACCATTCTCCTGACTTCTAACAAGCAGTCCAAGAAAGCCAGTTTGTTGTTTTGTACCTCTCCCTTGTAAATTTGATGTTTTGGTCTAACCCATTAATGTGTTCTGTGAAAGCTTGTACTTCCTTCTGATGGATTTAACTAGGAATCATCACATAATCTGAACCAGTGGCTGGGTGCTATGCCCTTAAGGTATTAAGCGCCAGTTTTTCTACCTCCTCCATGTAAAGATGGCCACAATGGTGAAACTGGGAGATCCCATAGCACATCCGTGTTTTGCTTATAGGAACTTATCCCTGTTTTTGAAATAGGTGGTATTCAGGCACGTCCAGTAAGGAACACACTGTTCCGGGTTGAGATCAGTTCTGCTGGTAAGAGTGCTGTCTTGGCCTAGCCGTTTTCTCACAATGTCAACAGCCTCCTTGGTGGTATACAGGTGAAGATAGATGTAACATCATAGGACACCATTAGTTTCTTCTTCACCGAGTACTTATCTTTAATCTTTGTTGGTGAAATCCTGAGAGTTCTGGATATGATGGATATGATGGTTAGAATAAATGAGTTGGGGGGGTTTCGAAACCATCTGGTCTGCCAGTACAATGCTTTTTGACACCTAATCTGGGCGTTCATAACACCTCTTAGCCACTATCCAATCATGCCCTTAACACCTGGCTGTGATATGCTAATTGGGATTTTTCCAGGGTACATAATTGCCACAGATTCTTGTACAAGTCTTCTGAATTGAGAAAGCCAGTGGATGACTAGCGAAACGTCTTCAAGAACTAAACTTCAAGTCCAGTGGATCTAATTGAATACAACAGATTTATTGGTATATACAATGCGAATGTGGTTATTGGTATATACAATGTATATGAGGTATTGGTATATACAATGTATATGAGGTATTGGTATATACAATGCGATTTGTGGTTATTGTATATACAATATATATAAGGTTATTGGTATATACAATGCATATGTGGTTATTGGTATATACAATTATGAGGTTATGGTATATACAATGTATATGAGAGTTATTGGTGTATATACAATGCAAATGTGGTTATGGTATATACAATGCGATATGTGGTGATTGGTATACACAATGCGATATGAGGTTATTGGTATATACAATGTATATGAGGTTATTGGTATATACAGTGAGATTGAGGTTATTGGTATATACAATGTATATGAGGTTATTGGTATATACAATGCGATATGTGGTTATGGTATACAATGCGATATGAGGTTATTGGCATATACAATGCGATATGTGGTTATTGGTAATACAATGAGATTTGAGGTTATTGGTATATACATGTATATGAGGTTATTGGTATATTACAATGCGATAGGTGGTTATTGGTATATACAATGCAATATGTGGTATTGGTATGTACAATGCGATAGTGGTTATTGGTATGTACAATGCGATATGAGGATATTGGTATGTACAATGTACAATGCGATATGTGGTTATTGGTATGTACAATGCAATATGAGGTTATTGGTATGTACAACGAGATATGTGGTGTATTGGTATATACAATGGATATGTGGTTATTGGTATATACAATGCGATATGTGGTGTTGGATATACAATGCGATGTGAGGTTATGTATATACAATGTTATGAGGTTTTGGTATATACAATGCGATGTGAGGTTATTGGTATATACAATGCGATATGTGGTTATTGGTATATAAAATGCGATATGAGGTCATTGGTATATACAATGTATATGAGGTTATTGGTATATACAATGCGATATGAGGTTATTGGTATATACAATGCGATATGTGGTTATTGGTATGTACAATGTATATGAGGTTATTGGTATATACATTGCGATATGTGGTTATTGGTATGTACAATGCGATATGAGGTTATTGGTATGTACAATGTATATGAGGTTATTGGTATATACAATGCGATATGGGGTATTGGTATATACAGTGCGATATTTGGTTATGGTATGTACAATGCGATATGTGGTTCTTGGTATGTACAATGTGGTATGTGGTTATTGGTATGTACATTGTATATGAGGTTATTGGTATGTACAATGTATATGAGGTTATTGGTATGTACAATGCGATATGTGGTTATTGGTATGTACAATGCGATATGAGGTTATTGGTATATACAATGTATATGAGGTTATGGTGTATATACAATGCAATATGTGGTTATTGGTTATACAATGCAAATGTGGTGATTGGTATACACAATGCGATATGAGGTTATTGGATATACATGTAATTGAGTTATTGTATATACGTAGATTTGAGGTTATTGGTATATACAATGTATATGAGGTTATTGGTATATACAATGCGATTGTGGGTATTGGTATGTACAATCGATATATGGGTATTGGCATATACAATGCGATATGTGGTTATTGTATATACAAGAGATTTGAGGTTATTGGTATACAATGTATATGAGGTTATTGGTATAACAATGCGATATGGGGTTATTGGTAGTTACAATGCGATATTGGGTATTGGTATGTACAATGGATTGTGGTTATTGGTAGTACAATGCGATATGAGGATATTGGTATGGACAATGTACAATGGATATGTGGTTATGGTATGTACAATGCAATATGAGTTATTGGTATGTACAACGAGATATGTGGTTATTGGTATATACAATGCGATATGTGGTTATTGGTATATACAATGCGAATGTGGTCATTGGTATATACAATGTATATGAGGTTATGGTATATACAATGCGATATGAGGTTATGGTATATACAATGCGATATGTGGTTATTGGTATGTACAATGTATATGAGGTTATGGTAATACATGCGATATGTGGTTATTGGTATGTGCAATGCGATATGAGGTTATTGGTATGTACAATGTATATGAGGTATTGTATACAATGCGATATGTGGTTATTGGTATATACAGTGCGATATGTGGTTATTGGTATGTACAATGCGATATGTGGTCTTGTATACAAGTGGTAGTGGTTATTGGTATGTAAAGATATGATGAGTATTGGTATGTACATGCGATATGAGGTATTGAATACAATGTATATGAGGTTATTGGTATATACAATGTATATGAGGTATTGGTATATACAATGGATATGAGGTTATTGGTTATGTACATGCGATATGAGGTTATGGTATATACAATGTATATGAGGTATTGGTATATACAATGTATATGAGGTATTGGTATATACAAGTATATGAGGTTATTGGTATATACAATGTATATGAGGTTATTGGTATATACATGTATATGAGGTTATTGGTATATACAATGTATATGAGGTTATTGGTATATACAATGCGATATGTGTTATTGGTATGTACAATGGATATGTGGTTATTGGTATGTACAATGTATACAATGTATATGAGGTTATTGGTATATACAATGTGATATTGGTGGTATTTGTATGTACAATGTATATAATATAATAATAGTATGTCAGTCGCTCTGTGTCAGTGTTGGTGTCACTGTCACTCTCACTGTCACGTTCCCCCGCTGTCCGTTCTCACTGTGACACTGACTGAGGAGCCGCATGTCATTGGTTAAATCGGTCGGTGTCAGTAGGCGGTCCGGTTCATTTCGGACGGGAGGCGGGGGGAGGGGAGGGTCTGAGTTCCAATTTCCCCCGAGCGGAGCTGGCAGAGAGCGGATAATGAGGGGGGAGTTGTGATGGGCTGCGCTGTCCGGGTGGGAGTCACTGCAGGCAGAAACAAAGCGCTGTAAGCAGCGTTCGGATTCCTGCTTGTCGCCTCCTGTCTGCAAAGCAGTGAACCTGTCCGGCCGGTACCATCATGCAGGTTGGGGCAACACCATGGTCGCTGACACAGCCAGGTAATAACATGGGGTGGATTCTCCGTCAGAGCTCAGTCTTGTTACAGGGTGTAATGAGCCTTTGGGCGTGTTGGTTCTGGGCTCCTTGCTCGGCATTGTTTGTCTATGGATTTAGCTGGTTTAAACCTAAAAGGAAAGGGATGTGCACAACCTCAGTATCTGACTGGCCCTATGGGGAGAAGATCCTACACAGGAAATGGAGACACAGGAACGATGGAACACTAAGGACTGATTATCCTGGGAGGAGAGTTTCAGTATTGTTATAGATGGGACCAATCTGCAGACCCCCCTGTAACCTCACATTACCACCCATATGCTACATCCCATAACCCACTATGTCCCATTGCCTATACATAGGATGATATAGACAGGGTGCTAAGATCACATAGCTTCAGCAATAGCTCATGACCCAGTTAAAGTAGCACAAAAATGTCAGCATCTTCATGGGGTATGTGGTTTCTGGAATGACTTGCAGTGTGTACACATTGTGTCGTTTTGCTGCTAAGGGTAATATTTTCGGCTTTAGTGCAGAATGTTAACTCTGGACATTGGATTGGAATGTTAAAACATAAGAATTGATTTTAGAAAATGTAACAATCAGTTAAAAGGACAGTATCTGGTGGATTCTGGTTTACTAGATTCCTTAAAATGTTTTCTGTAACCAAAAGAAGTGCACAAAACCTTGTGCCAGTCTGCATATGGGAGATGTAATAAAAGTTCTTATGATTTAAAAATGGGGCTAATTTTGCCCCACCAGTCAGATGTTACTTACCATTTGAAAGCTAACATCTGATGGTTGGGGCAAAAATTAGCCCATTTTTAAGGATAGAACTTTCATTACATCTCCCTCTGTGTCCATAATGTGTCCTTTTGTTTATTATAAAGAGACACTATATATCAGTGCTTTTCTAAGCACTGTAGTTGGTAAATCGGAATGTAACTTTGGAGCATTTATATTATTTAAGAGTTTGATCATGTGGCCTAATATGCTGATTCACAAAAATCCAGTGAAAGGATATAGCTCTGATACTGAGAAATCTAACAGCAAAATGTTCGTTTTTTATGCTCACGCAGTTCCTATAAACTTCATTTATTGGGATTTTTAAAACAAAGTTGGGTAAATTGTTGTTTGCTTACATCATACTAAATAGGGTTGGGATATAAACTGACAAATCTATATATGCTATATGTAAAAAATCTCATTAACAGAAAGCAAACATAATCTCTGTTTTATTCATTTATTTTCTCATCATTTCACTAGAGAGTGGATGAACAGGGGAATTAATGTTTGGTGTTGTAAGCTTTCAGTCTTAAAGGGCATGTCCCACCCCCAAACTATATTAAACCCACTACTGGCCCCACTGTTGTAGTGTTGATAAATCCTTACCTACATCCCTGCTCCAATGGCTGCCTGCAATTTCGTAAAAGTGAAAGAAGGAAGCCTGGCTGTGTCCCCAAAGGTTTCTGCCTCTTACCTCTCCTCAGGAGAATTCTTCATGCGCAGGAAGCCCTCCCCTCTGGATCCCTTTTTCTCTCCATCCCCTAACACAAAACCCTTTGTGTGTGCAGTTTCCCTATCCCCACCCTCTTCTTTGAGAAAATCAACATCTTACTTTCCTTTATTCCTCCGGTTTCTGTCATTGGCCGCCCATGCCCTGATATGATTTCATTCCCTCCCTTTTTTGACTATTACACTATATGGCTGTTAAACTTATCAAGACCTGTTTACTATGTGCCGCTTTTTTCCAAACTACCCTTGCTCGCGCTTAACCGGTACTAAAATGTGGATGCAAGCATTTCCAAACTTCCACTAAATAGTCTTTTCTTCTATATCTTGGGTGCCTTAACAGTTGTTCCTTTTCTTTGACACTATACCCCCTTTTTATATTATACAAGACAATATCTTGCTAGCTTAGCTGTTATCTACTGAACCCCCCAAATCTGTTTTCATCAGAGATTTATTAGCACAAAACCATATATTATAGGCAGCACAAGGCTCAGTGAATGACGACGAAATGCCCTATACATGGAATGCTTGGTTGGAGGTCGGCCCTTTAGTACCAGGGATATATTTCATCGATCCGGAGGCTTTATTGATATTAATTTGCCTAATGTTTCCAACACATACCCCCCTGTCAGTCAGGGAACCTCTTTCATACCATTTTTACCTTCTTATTAATACAGTTTCTGCTATTAGGACTAGATTGCTCCTTAGTACAATGGCAGTACAAGCTGTAATGGTTCTCTGCCCACATCTTTTATTATTGATATACATTTGGAGTTGGTCAGCTTTGTTACAGTATTAAGTTTTTAGCTGCCTTAGTTGATTTTTTACCAAACCTTATTACAGCTTTATAATTCATAAATGATGGTTCTGTTTCCTCTGATTAAAGGGGAGCTGTGGTCTCCATACAAGTGTCCCTTATTAAAATAGCACACACCTACCTTTACAATGACTTCAGGGATGGGCTTCTAGCTGTAATCTATCCAAGGTTACAACAGTATAAAGTTTAGTTTTCCTTGCTAGTTCTGTGAGCTGTGAAATCACCAGCACTGCAGCTCTGCCCACAGTCTCAAGTTGGAGCATGCCACTGCTAGGACAGAACATCATCAGCTGCAATTCATTTTTAAAGTAGCCACAAGCCTAAAATATTTCCTCTCTCTCTCTCTCTCTCTCCCTAAGGGGTCCATAGGTAGAAGAAAGGACAGAGAAGGGTTGCAGTTTTGTAACTAGCCTCAGAAAATATTGCTTTTGGGGGGTGGAGCTTCTTACCAGTAGATCATGTGACTGTCTCAGACTCAGAAAAGTCAAGTCAGACAAAGTGTACATTTACAAGCCAATAACTTAAGATCCAGAAAAGGCTGGATACATAATCCTAGACTTGTTTGAAAGGTATGGAGAGAGCTCTTTTAAATAAATGTCACTTGAATGGAGACCACAGTTACCCTTTAAAAAGTTTACATGTCTTAAAGTCTTTCTTTCTTCCCATTTCCCTTTTCACCTGGGAATTAAGCAATGTAGGTGTATAGTGAAACTTTTTAATGTGGTTCCTTAAGAGTGTAATAGTTTAGTAACCCTTTAAAAAGCAGTATATCTGTTTAGTATCTTTATGACCAATTTGTTACTTCTTGGTAATTTATATAAGATGCAGTAGTTTCTTAAACAAATTCAATAAACAGAATGAGGTGTGTACCCAGCTTTAATCTGTTCTCCACCTTTTACTGTTGGATCCCTGTGGCTGCTTTTTGGGGGTCTAAGCAGTATTCAAGAGAAGTGATTTGTTCTGGTGGCAGAATTGTCTTGTTCCTGCCCTCCCCTTCTTTTTCATTCCAATGGGCCTACAACAGTTAATGAAAAAAGTACAAAACTTTTTAATTGCAAAAAAGTAAAACTAAAGTAAACACTTAAACTAAGTATATACAGGGAGATTCCCCCAGAGGCACAAGCGTTCTGGGCAAATCTCCCATAGTGGATTTACCCACCGCACAGAATCTGGTAAATAGGTTTGCGAAGGCTGCGTAAGTGTTTCTTCCGGTACTTGTGCAGCCACTGTAAAATGAGACTTAACGTCATGCTAACTGATGTGACAGTTAGCACAACTGTAAGAGCGCTGTGTGCCCAATCATTGGCCAATATAGTCCAATCATAGTCTCTCCGCTATTCATTGAGGTGTTTAGTGACAACAGAAGGTAGCATGTACTGATTGTTATTTGTCTTATTGAGCATTGCTAGGGCATTCTCAGCAGTGTTATGGGTGGGCTGAGTACACACCAGAGAGCTCGGCTGGGACAAATGATTTGTAGTTGTGGCAAAAGTTGCTGTGGCGACAGTTCGCCCAACCGATCGTACGGCCCCAAAGGAGGAACCCCACGAATGGCTGTTATTTACCAGCAGGTCTGATTGCCCGTTCGCCGATCCAGACGAATGGGAGGACCGAGCTGGGTTGGGCCCCACACCATGCGAAATTCTGGCTGACCAATCAATACACAACACTATCGGTCAGTCGCAGGAAAATATTTTATGCTATGTATAGCTTTAATCTGTTCTCACCTATTTACTGGAACTAGCTGCATCTTGTTTTTTACATTTTGAGTGACTTTCAAGCTGCAATTATATTTAGAAGAGAATGTGCCCATGTGACACTACCTTAAGAAACAGCTGGGGATGTGCATTGCTCTAGGAGGTTTGTGGGGGGGGGGGGGAGTAGTAGAGTGTGTTACTGCTTTGGTGCTATTTCTAAAAACCTTATCTCCTTGTGTTTTTTTTGTACAGTTATGCTTACACCACTGAATTTATTTTTTTAGAATTTACACAGAAAAAAACACAGAAGAAAAAAAAAATCAATATGTACTTAATTTATCTTGCTCACATTCAGTTTTGGAAGTGGTATTATAATAGTTTTATACCATTAATATTTTGCCTGTTCCTTCCCCGGCCCAACTGCATTACTATTATTCACAGAAAGTCCCCCATCTTTACTTACATGCCTCTATCCTTCACTGCACTGCCCGGCCTCTGCTTGCACAGAAATGCAAGCAGGGTGGGGGGACCAGCAGCCGTGATTGGCTGAGAGGCATGGTAAGTAAAGATCGGGGGCATTTCTGTGAATAATAGTAATGGGTTGGGGCTGGGGGAGGGAGCAGTACAATTATATAAAAAGGGTTTTATGGTAGGGGGAGGGAGACAAAATGGTAGGGGGAGAATGGCTGCAGTGCACATGCCAAACTTCTCCTGGAGGGGAGACAGGAGGCAGAGTCCTATATGGACATCTGCTATCCTCCTGCTGGCCAGTTTTTGGGACTTTGGGGGGGGACTACAGGAGAGCCATATGGAGCTGGGATGTGAGGAAGGATTTTTACACACTACATAGTGGGGCAGTGGTGGGTTAAATTATAGTTTGGGGGTGGACATGCCCTTTAAGATCCATTTATTAACAACTGTATTTTCTAATGTAAGCAACAAATTGACTGTATATTAACAATATATATATAAAAAAAAAATAGTGTGAGAGGAAAATGACCTTGTGATTAAATTGTCAGTTTAAGGGAACAACATTATGAGGGAAATGACTACGCAATGCAATTTACCAATAAAACTTCTTTGTGTAGAAATGTACAGATTCTATTTAGTGCATTTTATTTTTCTGTCACCTATGGATAATAAGTTTCTGATCACTTTTTTTAGATGTCTAGATCACATGCCTGCCACAGAGACAGTGCAGCATAGGAGGAGATACTTTACAGGCCTCAAACTTTGTATTGACAACAGCTTTGGGAATTGTCTTCCAGCAGATGTGTGGTAATAGCAAGTTCACTGAATAAGCTTTAAAAAGTGGGTTGGAAAGTTTCTAAAACTGAAAAATATTGAGATTACTGGTATTAATGCATATACTGGAGTTCTGGTTGATCTAGGGATACTTTCCGGTTTGCCATTTGGGTCAGAAAGTAATTTCCCCCCCCCCCTTTTTTAGCAGTTTTTTTCTTTTTAGCTTCCTCTGGAAACTGTTAGGCTAGGGTTAAAAAGCAGGATGAAAAGTTTGACTTGATGGATATATATGTCTTTATTCAATCTCAATTACTATGTTACTGTGTGTAGATACCTCTTACAATTAGGATTGTTGAAAGGTATGATATCACTTTTCAATAGAGAACTCTTTTAAGGAGACCACATTCCCCCTTAAATTTGAGTATTCTGCTAGCACTGGATTAATAGTATCTAGGAGTAGGAAAAATCATACTATATTATTTCAAGTATTTGTGTTGTTCCTGGCCTTAAAGGAATAGTTCACTCACAAAAAATGCCTTCAATGTATGATTTAAAGCCAAGCCAAGAGGTTAAGGACCTATGCGTACCTCCAGTTCTTCAAACAGTAAACTCAGGAGCTGGGTCCAAAAGTAAGTATATTTACCTTTTGCGTGATCCTCCACTGCAGAACTCAAGATCCCAGACTGCTTCCTGTTTGTAATTCTCTATTAAGCACATCAATACCTGAGGAAGGGGACAATACATCCCACGAAACGTTATCTTTTTGCTAATTAAATAATCACAGATTTTGTTAAGTAGTATGCCGCCTTCATTTGTCTACATAGATCGGATTATATTAGCCCTAAGGGTAGAGGGCTGTGAGGATTGCACCTACCTATTATAGGCCATTGCCCAAGTTTGGTGTGCTTGAATGGATGATATTGCAGTTCGAAAATCCTTACCTTACACCTTAGCTCCTCATATTCTCCAGTTAACAGCACACTAAATAGAACTATCTTTCCTGACAACCAGTCCTTCTGGATTTGTCAATGCTTAAGCAGATATTATAATAACCTGTGTGACATCCAAGAGACATCGAATCATTTTAACATAATCCACTAAACCACATATACCTTATTTGCCTTTCATTACAAAACCCTTCCTCATCTGTGCCATCAAAGCAAAGAAGAAATCATTAAAATAAATGTTAATGATGACTTTGAATGTACGATTATGCACTAATCAGCTCTCTCCCTTTTGCCTAATTTCAATGAAAAATGTCAAGTTCTCCAAGTCCACTAATCCATTTTTTCAATTAATATGTATTTCTAGATTTTAAAGAAGGGAGTTTGATGGGGAATATTAATAAATGTGGAAATACAGATTGAATAGCTGATAATTAAGTATGAGTGAGATGTGAGGTCTTGCGTGAATTTTATTTTTATTTTTTCTTAATTCTGTAAGTTTTAGTGTTCAAAGGCAAGGGATATGGTGTTAGATATTTTATTGTTCATTTTTTTATGAAGTCCGGTATTGTATTATTCATACTATTTGTTATTTGTAAAATGGTTTAAAAGTTCTTTTACATTTTAAAAGTTACTGGTTTTTGCAACTAAACCTGGGACCAATTTTTTAAAATTTTGGTAAAGTCATGGCTAACCAATTGTCAATGGGTGTTAGTGTGACTATAAGGGCGATTTTTGATGCTTTGGGCATCCCTTTCCTCTTTGTGGTAACGCATGCATTTCTGCATTTTTTTGTGCAACGGCATGCATTACTATAACAAAAATGGGGCAAATTGCAGCACAAAGTGGAAAATGTTATGTGAAGGGCAATGCAGTGACATAGTCTGATGCTTGTACAGATTTCTACCATACTGAGTTTTAACCTTCCAGTGCATGTCTGGTAAAAAAAATTTGTGGAGTAACACAAAAACCACTAGAATTAGAGTTTTTAAGTTACAGACAAGATGGTTTCATCCTCTGTGATAAAAATATATATCTGCACCACCGATTGCATCTAACAATTGTCATGTTCGTCCTACATTAGAAATGAAACACCTGTAGATTATTTCATCTGTGCTAAATTCTTTATTGGAATACAGAAAGAGCTGCAGATTTGTTGCCAAAAAGCATTTTGTGCAGCCTGCTATTTGAAACATTCATTCTTAAAAGAGATTTTTTTTTTGTTGATCAAGTTAAATCCAGGAAATTGTTTATTGTGATTTGATCAATGCACGTTTTATATTACCGCTAATTTTTACTATGTTTACGCTATTCTAGAAGGCACAGCAGGTCTATTTATAAAATGACTTCTTAGAAAAGGTCTAATTAATTGCATTTGAACCAAGGAAGCGGGTATCGTATATACAAGTTATAGGGAAACCTGGGTAGAGGGGGTTAAAGAGGAGGAGGATGAGGGGGTGGACTGGGAAGGGAAATAAAAAAGAACGACAGAATCGACAAGGGGGAGAAGCGCACCCACAACACCACCAATCGAAACCCCTAATAATCAACGAATAAATAGTTTTAAATAGTAGGAGATAGACCATAAAAGTAGAACTATAATAAAGGAATGTCCTAGTACAACACTAATACCAATGAAATTGAATAAAACAAAGATAATATTTACTCTATTAAAAATCTGTATATTCTCAATGTGCCATAAATTCCCAGAGCCCACTGTAAGTAAAGGGTAGTCCTTTGCATGTAGAGCCAGAGTCTGAATGTTGGGAAAACAATGTAAGGCACCACAATGATAGAAAAATGGAATAAATGGGTAATGGGTTTTATACTTGCCCTTTAATCCTTACAACTATAAAAAATTTGATTGAAGATCAAACATACCAAAAATACAGATTATTAACTGAATTAGTTCTTTAAGGTAGCAATTTCCATATACATCAGAGGTATAGGGTGGTTGATGGCTATTAAACAAAACAAGGTGGGCTTATTTACAAATATGGTAGTATATATACTCCCCTCCCCCTCGGTCCTCTTTCCACATAGTATCCAGAGTGAGGATACACCTCTAGCTACTTTACCTAACTCCTGCAAATCTTACTGAAAATCTCGCGCGGCGATCCCCCTTTCTTCCCCTGTAAGTGACAGATGGAAGGGCAGCCAATGGGAAGACACACATCTGCAAGCGGCATGTCTTCCTATTGGCTGCCATAGCAGAGTCACTGGACAGTGGAAGAGAGGAGGGACAAAAGCTGTGCTCCGAAGGAGACTTTCAGGAGTTAGTATTTACAGGAGTGTGTAAAAGTATCCAAGAGGTGATGACTTAGCGATTTAGGTCCTCACCCTGGGTACTATGTAGCTATTCATTGGAAAAGGTGAGTATAATTATTTTTTAAATATTTGATAATTTTGCAAACGCTTCATGTAAACAAAATTTGACATTTATAGCATTATAATTTCACATGGTAACTGGTATTTACAAAACAATTCACTGATGTCTTTTTGTGTACACTGATAACAAACAGACAGCTTTTAATACGTTCTTATTTACAGTTAAACAATATGCAAGCAAGAACCTTGGATGCACAAAAACTTACAAAAACATGTTCAAGCTTGAGACCTAAAAGCAGCTGCACACTGAAACAAATGTAGAAAGTACGTTACCTATCGAATTGTCATTACAAAAACTACCAAAAAACAATTGAAATGGTGAAATGTCGAGCTCACCCCACGAAACAGCTATTCCTAAAGAATGGGATGGGCTTTGTGTACATGAAAGTCATTGGGGCGATTTAGCTAGAGCCTCAATTGCTGGCCTCCAGGAATTTAATGTAACCATTGCAGTTCTGGGTTAAATTGTTAACTGGCTGTCATTGTCAATAGAAATTTACACAAGAAAACTGATAATTAAATAGGTTTTGTGCTGGCTTAGGGTGTGTCTTTTGTGATACCCGCGCAACAGGCACAATGAATGAGTTTAAAGTCGCCTTCTGTGGCTCCACGCAAAACTAGTCTCTGTGTTTAGAGATAGGATTTACAAGAGATGCACCCAATATATATGTTAAAGCTACATTGTAAAACAAGCATTGAGCTTAGTAACCTATTGTGATTGGTTTCACTGTACAGCATTGGAAGCACAGAAATATTTTTGGTAAATTTTCTCCCCAGGGAGAAAGTTCCAGAAGCAGTTAAAATTTGATTACTACCTATTACCCATTTTGTTTTTGAGATAGTAGGGCAATGTAAATATTGCTGTACTGCACCATTCTACGTTTAATACACCTTTTCCCAGAATTCCGTGTGTGGAATGCATGTGTGACATTCAAATACTCTAGCCATGGCTTCCATAAATTTGACTTGAAGATTGATGTTTTGTCTAACTCAGCTGATCTCATCTCTCGAAAAACTCCACTGAGACTTAGTTCTGCTAGAAAAGTCACCACTAAGGGCCCATTTATAAAAAGATCGTTATCGTTATTGAAAAAAAAATAACGATCCTATCGTAAAATAACGATCGGTATTTTCCGATAACGACCGTATTTTCCTTTAATGACGGTATTTTCCGATATCGTGTCGTTTTTTACGATAGCGATTGTTATTTTTCCGATAACGATCTTTTATAATAGGGCCCCAGCTCCTTAATTATCTCTTCTAAAATGGATTTATATTGGGTTGTTTTGGTTTTCATTTTATGTTAAATAATGCATTTTTGGATGGTGGTGAACAACTTTGCTTAATGATAGTTGTAATTAATTCAAGTGAGTTTTAGGCAATTTTTTTATAAACTTCATTCAAACACTTAATCCATTCATTGACCTATTGTTAATTACCAAAAACAATAAGAGGGGTTATATCTTGGCAATTACTGTAATCAGATTTGGTGCCCATATGGTACTGTTTAAAGTTTACAATTACTTGTGTTTAATTCCCTATTATTTTAGGGTAGTAACTTGACAAATCCAGTAAAGCAAAGCAAGTACATAAAGCAAAGCAAGTACATCTTCAGTACATGCTCGGTACATTGTACCGATTCCCCACTTGGATAACCATTATATAGTTTAGAGATCCAATGGGAGTGGGAGGGGTGCAGTCCTTAAGGAGAAGGGTGGTAGGTAGAGCTGATGCCACACATTTATCAGCATGTTGAAGGAAAAAAACGAGAAACTTTTACAAAGATATTTAATTATATTTTTAGTTGTTTGACTATGATAACTGTTTATATGTTGGGAATATTTTAAAGCTTTTACACAGTGCGATCGCGGTTGCCAAACCGCGTGCAAAATGTGTATGAGCGACCAGTTTCAGCGACACTCCTGATGTGTATGGACGCTTTGTCAGCCTAAGTGGACGCTCAGTCAAGCCTCATGATGCGATTCGCCTGACGGATCATTAACAAGCCCCCCGATCGTATGTATAATGAACCTTAACACACAATCCATGTATAATGCTATCACATGTTATTTGATACTAAAATGTTTCGTGTATTTTTTACCCTCTTTAGGCATCTAAGATTACAGAATTTCCACATATACTATAGTCTTTAAATCTTGGACGGCAATTCAACGCTACTCTCTTCCAAGATCTTACATTTACAATGGAGAACATTATCACAGGATCCCTACTAGAATGCCAAATTGTTTTAATTATTATAGCCCTCGAAGGAGGCCAAAACTGCTTGATTGTAAACACACATGTTGCAATCTGCTTACAGCAAATGCAGGGCTAGTCAAAAGACTTGAGATGCCCATGGTGCAGAGTGGGTGACAAAGTTGCCACCTGGATATTCTGTATCCCAGCTCCCTGATGATCCAGACGTTGTTGCTGTAAATGCTATTCCCTCACACTTCAGAAATAACCCCGGTTCATTAGATTGCCTACTAAGGTGCGTGCTACATGTGGCGCCCATGCCTGTCAGTAAGGAAAGAGCCCTATTACCTGGTGATATTGGGTGCAGGTTACTACCTGGAAGCCAGCAAAAAACAGTCACAGTTGTTACTGTGCATCAGTGGAACAACAACTTTGCAAGGAATGGAAGCATTCCACAGGACATTGCAGAAGAGGAACAATGAAAGAAGAGGGGTTGTTAAAAAGCTCTACTGGTCTGGAGTTTGCACTTGTGATTTTAGAGCATTGCTTGTACTTGTCTTCCTCTTGGGATTGTCCTACACACACATGTCTTGTATTTTCAAAGCGTTTTACTGTATTTCCTGCGCTGCGAATCAGACTTTGCAATTATATGTGAACATCAATGTTTCTTTAGAATAGGACTATGTCAACACAGACAAAATTTGACACATTAGAATGGCAAAATGCTAATAAATTAATGTCAGTCTAAAACAAAGCCAAACTCTTTTTCTTTACAGGAATTAGCTCTATGGAAGACAGAGTCTTGCTCCAGCAGTGTGGGTAGAGAAAAATGAGGGTTGCATGCACAGCCATTATTTGCTGCAAATGGGATTGGCGTGATGTTTATGACAGTAGGATAGTAAGAATGTTTTCTTCTTAGCTCACTGTGCTATGACCATACAAATTCCAGACATCTTAGATATGCCTTTAGGCATAGGTCTTTTTCATCCTAGTTAATACAAACAGTTTTCTCAGTTAAAAAAAAAAGTTAAAGTTTAGGGACCAGGAAAAAATTGGTTTTGCACATATTTGCAGTTGAGTAAGAATTTAAAATTAGAGAAATATTTTTACGGATGTGTAGATTTGTAAAAAACATAACTATGGTATTAAATTCACATTTAATGAAACAACCGTATGTCTCTACCTTACAACTAATCTTCTGCTGTTGATTGACATGGCATTTACTCTTACAAGGTGTAAATATATACCATTAACAGAATTATCCTTACCACTGTAAGTGAATTCTATCCTACAGTCTGTCCTTTATTTAAAAATACTACCCTTTCTGTCAAAATTTGTGTGCATTGTTTTTGTTGATTGAAACACAAACTTAAAAACAAGTCATGCCAATATGTCATAAACGTGATGGGACGTTCCACATTTTTCTTCTGTTGGAATACAATCCAGTTTACAATAAAGCAGTCATACTAATGTTTGCATGTAGGAGTTCTTTGGTGAACCATGCATTGAAGTAGCAAAAGTGTACATTTGTATTCCGAACAATAACCAGACAAGAAAAGCAAACTTGTGATGGTGGAGTAGAAGTAAATTTTTTTTTTTAAATTTTAATTGATTTTTTAAATTAGGATTTGCTCAGTTAAATTACAGAAATAAAGGTACATATAGGATAGCGCCTCAAAACAACTTGAACAACTCTTTTAGAAAGTGCCACTTGGATGCAGAAAAAAAACAAAAAAAAAAATTCGTAATAAAATATAAACTATTGTACCGGTATGTGTTGAGGAAGTGGCAATACCATTGAGATAAAGAGTATTTATAGTTTTTGCAGATAATGTAAAATGTAGACAAAGGCAGAGTAACTTTACAGATTTTCACTTCTTATTTTAAATAATTTTATAGGAATGATTAAATTCTATGTGTGAACAAATGATTTGTCTTAAAATTTGATATATCCCTCTTTTGGCACGCAGAAGTGCAGCCTTAACGTCAATATATAACCTAAGGCAATAGACCTTAAAGGTAAATAGCCAACAGATCAGTGTCATTGACATAGTACCCAGTATTGTTTCATTTATGCATTCTTGAACAGGGAAGCAAACCGGACTGGTTGGTACAGTAATACAGAGTGTTCTACTTCTTGAGAAAAGATTGCCGTGTAGCATTGTATCGGCTGTTTAGTTATAGTTATTTATAGCTTTGTGATGTTGATTACATCGTGTTTTTGTCAATAATATATTACATTTGTTTTTTTATTAAATTGAAATTGAGTAATTCTTGAATTTTAGTATTCAAGTCGACAAATTGCTACCGTTGTAATCATTTGAGATTTATGGTACACTAAGGGTTTTTTTTTATTTTGCTTTCATTTTAAAAATATATGATTCATGGCTATTTTTTTTAAACTATAGAGGGAGGTTCAGTGGGGATGGGTATTACCATTTTGTTTGAATATAAAGGGAAGTCACCCCCACAAAACTGTAAAGGTTAATGCCTACTTATCGGCCCAGGTAAAGTTTAAAAATAAGCTTACCTAATCTCTGGTTTCACTTATGGTTTCTCCTGCAATGCTTGTTCAAAATCCAGAGAAAAATCTCTAGTGAGTAAGGAGCTGTCTTCCTGCCAAAAATATCAGACTCTTACGATGCCTCGGGTTTTGTGGGGTTAGATTGTGACATGTGCATTGGTGAGCCTCCCCCCTTACCTCTCACGGATATCTTCCTGGATGGCCATCACCTTAGCATTGAAAATATTTTGTAGGGTAGGGAGCTCCCGACTCGCGCATACGCGGTCTCCCCGCCTCTCTCTTCTACCTAAAGCACAAGTTGTGCATTCCCAAGTAATGCAGCTGTTTTCAGATTTCATGCACATTAATATCGTCGTTATTTTTTATTAAATATCAGATGCAAGGCAAAGTACCAGCTGCAAGGCTAAGTACCCACTGAGTACCAGCTGCAATGCTAAATACCAGCTGCGAGGCTAAGTACCAGCTGCAATGCTAAATACCAGCTGCAAGGCTAAATACCAGCTGCAAGGCTAAGTACCAGCTGCAAGGCTAAGTACCAGCTGTTAATCCAGCTCTGTATATACTCTGCAAAGTTACAGTCAGGCTCGATGACTCGGTTTTCTCCAGTTTTGTATTAACTAGTGATGGACACAAAACGGAACTCAATTTTGAGTTTGAGCTGAACTTTATGAGTTCGGAGAAGCTCAAACTATTCAAATTAGTTAGTTTTTTCTGAACTCACGGCTGTTTACTTACCCTGGAATGTAACGTTCGCTAACCCTCAAAAGTATCATTCGTTTTCGGTAACCCTCGAATGTATAGATCGTTTTCACTAACCCTAGAATTTATCGTTTGCTAACCCTCGAATGTAGCCTTCGACTTTCGATAACCCTTGAAAGTATCATTCGTTTTCAGTAACCCTCGAATGTATAGATCGTTTTTGCTAACCCATGAATGTATCATTCACTAACCCTCGAATGTAGCCTTCGATTTTCGGTAACCCTCGAAAGTATAATTCGTTTTCGGTAACCCTTGAATAGTAACATAGTAATTAAGGTTGAATAAAGACATACGTCCATCAAGTCCAACCTATTCACCCTCTTTATATATATATATATATATATATTTTTGTGTGGGTCGAAACATGTTGGATCAATAAACACTTTGTGTTTGCAGTAATCCTGCGTGGCGTCCCCTTCCTTTCTACCTTATTTTGTTTGCCAATACTGCTGGGAACGGAGCAGTAGGGAGGAGTGACCCGAACCTCAATGGTCCCTGGCAGAGAAGCGTACACCTATTTGTTTTTTTCCCTGAGAATTGTACTAGTTGCAAAGTATCAATCCTTTAAAGATCCTTCAGAAACATATATGGAGAGAAACATAAGGATAAGCTTCATTGATATTGTCAGATATAAGACGTAAATAATAAAGAATCACCAATACTGTGTAATAATATTTTAAACGCTTCAAAAAGATTTCAACTCATATATATGGTTATATGGTTTTTTATGTATTTTTCTTTATTGTACTATTACACACTATTACTGATTCTTTATTATTTATGACTCATATGCGATAATAACAATGAAGCTTCTCCCTATCTTTCTCTCTATTTACGTTTCTGAAGGATCTTTTATGGATTGATACTTTGCAAATAGTACAATTGTATCGGTTTATGGATAGCAGTTATTATTATATTAACCTTTTAGTTATAGAACTATGGCGATCTTCTAAAAACTAGGTGATATTACTGTAATTGTAACAATTACCACTAAAGTGATTCTGTGATCACGGACATTGTTTCTTTTTGTATGCACCCTATTTGAGGGTTGGGTCAAGTGATACTGTGTCGTGGCCTTAAAGGGGAACTGTGGTCCAAAAATGACTTTAGGTAGATTGATAGGAATTGCTCTCCTGAGAATTTTTGCTAATTATTTTCATTGTTTATTTTGCATAGTTTTAAAGATATTTACATTTTTGTGTGTGATATGGCAGCAGCATCACCAGGTCCCCTGCACTTCCTGCTTCCTGCTCTGAAACCATGTCAGTCAATCTCCCCTGTGTCCCCTTTCTCCTTTGCAGCCCCCCTGGTCCCTCCCACTCATGGACCCCATGGTCCCTCCAGTTGCATAAGCCCAGCCCACTCGCGGGTGTCGTGTGCAACTTAGACCACCTCCACTCCTACAGAAAACTCTGTGGAAACTGACTTTTCAGGTAGAGTGAGAACTCTGCCTGAAAAGGCTGTTTTCACATAGTGGGAAAGAAGGGCTGTAGATTCCTTCTCTGTCAGAACTTCACACAGCAGAGAGGAGGAGGGACTTTCTGTCTCCCTCACACACTGAGGGAGTCTGAGGCAGTGCTTGCCGACAGCACTGTGCAGGAGAAGCCTTAGGAATGTCACATGTCAGCCTCCCACCCATTAACTTTCTGGTCAGTCATTTCTTTATATCTTGGGCTGTGGAGCACGTAGTGAGGTGGTTGATGGCTTGTTTTAAAGGTAGGAAACTGGTCTTTAATTTAAACTTGTTTGGTGACCACAGTTCCCATTTAAATCTTCCGGTCAGGGTTTGTGAATATTATGCCTATGATTATAGACATCTGAGGTCCAAAATGCGCTTGGCTGTCACAAATAAGAATGTTTCCGTTTTAATTCAAGAAGGAAGTCTGT
Source organism: Hymenochirus boettgeri (assembly GCA_019447015.1). Taxonomy (NCBI): domain Eukaryota; kingdom Metazoa; phylum Chordata; class Amphibia; order Anura; family Pipidae; genus Hymenochirus; species Hymenochirus boettgeri. Next base: position 48,252,061 of record CM033476.1, read on the forward strand.
GTCCATGCTGTAGCTTACCAGTTGGATGCACGCCTCCTTATTGGAGTTTCCGAACCGTAAGTGAAGTTGTTTGGGGGCAACTGTGACGCTAATCACATAGACAGAAAGAGGCAGTGTTGCCAGGCTCCTCTATTTGGATGGTATTGTCCTGATTGCAGGGAAAAAGCCCAAATCCTGCAGTCAGGGCGGAAATCCCTGGTACCATTATTAGCATGAACTGGACTCCAAAAAGCGCAAGGATTTATATGACAATGCTGTTTTTACTATAATGTGGTTTGCACCTGTATCAAAGATAGAACAATCTTTACATTATGAGATACTATATACCTCATACTGTTATATGGTCGTTGGACCTCCTTGGTGTGGCTAAAATAGTGGTGCGCTCATGGCTGCTCATGATAACCCTTTTAGGAATCCTTCCCTTAAATCCTGCACTTGCCCCATAGTAGCCAGATGGAGAAATAGCCTGGGACCCTGGTTATCCAGTGACTCCAGCAAACCTTTAAATCTGTAGCACTGCTGTTGTTACACTAGGCTAGACTGTTATGTTCTAGCTGCTTCTACCAATGAACTACTGGGAAAGTTTGAAGAAACCAACCTCTGTATAATCCCACAGATGACTGTTGACACCTACTTTATTACCTATAGTGCATCATTTTGCAGGCTACTTTTTTTAAAAAGCACCCTTAGGAAATTTAGCAAAAAATGTTGGCATTTGTGACTATTTAAAGCATGGTGTTGGTTGCATCGATTATTAGCCACACTGCATGCCTTTAATGAATCGGTACTAAACGTGCCCATACATGGGTAAATGACTTCAGGATGGTGCAAACAATCAATCCCTGCAGCGATTGAAAAGGCTTTGTCAATCTTGAGCAATTTCAAGCTGAAATATGCTCAAGATGTGTGGGTGTGCATGGAAAAACATTTTGTCTAGCCCTGATCACCTGCTCGATATAGACCACAGTGAGAATGAAAATTGAGCTATGATTGATTTTATTAAAACCGATGGAACCCATATAAAAACATTGACAAGTGTACGGTCAGCTTGTAGCATGTAGATTTTGGAGGTGTTCGTTTTCAAACAAGAGGCGGCAACCCAAGGTCAAAATGACTTGACTGTGTTCATTTTTCATAATTGTCAAGTCAGGGCCATGGAACTTGGTAATTCACTGGGGTTTATCTACTTTCGACAGATGGAGAATCCAGGGAATGTGAAAACTTCCATGCACAGCACTTCTGGGAAACCATTGGTAAGAATAACTTTTTCATACAATGCAGGAACAGTGGATAAAGTAAATAAAAAGTATTTAAAATCAGGGATCTGTAACATCAGTAAAATTCTTAGACTTTGGGGGAGACCTGAGAGTTGTAACACAAGAGCAGAGACATATTGTGAACCTTACAATCCTGAAACAAATAGTCTCTGGCACCTAAAGTGGAAAATAATGGTCCATTGCTGGCATAATATTTATTGTTGAGCAATACGTAATTCACAGACAGTAGGTATAATGCTCATATTTAGAGCTACTTTATAGCTAATGTTTACAAATGCTTATTTTTACCAGAGAAATGCAGATAAAATAAACATGAAGCTTATCCCCAGCTAATTTTTTTTTTCTTTTATCAATGCAACTCAGCTTTAAAAAATTGTTAAGTCCGAATAATGGGAGCTACTGCTCAATAATGTTTCCGATAGTCAATACCTAACATATAAGTAGACTGTAGGGCGGGGTGCTCTATCATTATAGAAACATCTGTTCATCCTTTTGATGATCCTTCTATTTCATTTTTTTTTTTTATTGCTTTTGTAAAAAATGAATTAAAATAATTTTAAAAAAAAACAATCATTTCAATAAATTATTTTAATAAATATGAAAGATAAGATTATTTCCATTGTTTTCACAGGGCACACAATTAAAGCTATTTCTCAGGAATCTACAAAGATGAGTTTAGCATTCTCTAAACCCCCTATTCCATCAGATGCGGTAAGTGGTAAGAAAAATGCAAGGCTGTGTGGGAGATCTGGTTGTATAGTTTCCTTCCTATTTGTTTTATCTTTACTCTTCTTCCAGGACAGCCAGAAACTATGTGATGGACTTCTAAATGCTGTTTTAGCAGCTGCGACTGTTTACTATTCACTTCCAAAGGAACAAGGTAAGAAGCAATGTCCTAATTTAAATAACCGTGAGCTGGAAAGATGATGGAGTGTACGTAATTCTAGTAAGTTCACAATACATTGCTCTTACATAGGTATAACCTTGCGTAAAACAGTGCGTGAGGCAGTCGCAGACATAGTAGAGGTAACCATTCAGCTAACGGAATTGATCCTAAATTCACGTATTCAAAGGTACCAAATTTGAAAGATTTTTGTAAAACATCTGGAGAAGTGTCTGCACTGGTTATTTTATTTTTCTTGTTTTTTTCTTAGTCTATCACAAGCACAACTGGTATCCACCGGCAGTGTGTGGGAAGCATGTGACCAATGCGAGAAACTACCTAAAGGTTTGCTTTAACTATATGTTTCTCCAATTCAGTCGCCTTTATGCATTTGTCTATTTTTACAAAAATCTTGATTGAGTATATTGTTTCCCTGCTGTCAGTACAGCACTTCTGTCTGTCCTTTTATTTTGTGGCCAGTTGTGTCTGCAGTTGGTTTTAGACTGTTGCGATTTCTTTTACAGATAACCATGCTGCTGTTGTGCTCAGTATATCAGGGTATCTTGGTGTTGTAAAGGATGCTGTAGAGGAAGTGGAACAGGTAATGTGATACTTACTCCTGACATATTTCATGTAAGACTTGGAAATTTCTGTATTTGCCTTTTACTTTTTGTTTTATTAAGGGAGCAGACTGTTCTGCTCTGATCTGTTTTATAGAGCAGAATTTTTTTTTTTGTACATGTGGCATCTTATAATTTAAATTTGTTAGTGAGGCAGTTAATCTCTTTGGTTTGTATCTACTTAATTATGTATTTTTATATTCCCCAGGCTCTAGCTGGTGGAGAAGATCCATTTAACGATATTCCAGATGATGAAGATAATGACATTGGAGCACGTGGGAATCAGGATACATATTGGTCAGAGGCAGATCGCAAGCTTATGGCTCCCTGCTTGGGTCTAATGAAAGTAGCCAAAGCCTGTCTGAAAAAATTGCTTGGGGCCCTAAAAGCTCATGGGAAAGTAGATACACTAATACATGTGGCTCAACTTGATGACCTGGTAGATGTAACTCAGGAAGTCAGTCCCAGGTAAGACCTTTTGGCATCTGCAAGCCAATATTTGAGTACCAAATATAAGTCCCATTCCCAAATAATGCAAGAAATACTCCATATAAATTATGGATGAACCTATCATACTACTATAGGTCTCTTCTCCCACAAAGGTTAAGAGCAGTTAGCAAAGGGGGATTAATATAATTTAAATAAGATAAACCCGTATATAAACGTCCACAATCACATATAATACAAAGGTATTGGGGATCCAGGAAAGCACCTTATTAAATTATCTGCTTTTTTGGTGCACTACATATTTGAGAAAAAATTCTTCCCGACTTTTTTTTACTTTTTCAAAAGATGTAGTAGTATGCGTGTTAAAATATTAATAGGTAAATGTGTTTTTTAAATATGTCAGGGTTAAGTTATGTTAGGGTTAAATAAAAGCATGCAGTCTTACCTTTAAAAGAAAATTAAACTAACATTTTTAAAATCCTAGTGTGAAATCTCTTCTCCCGTCTAGTTGCATTTCTGTACATGTAAGAAATAGATACTATAACTAAGAAGGCTTCCATGTTGTTGCCAGTACAACTCCCAACCCGTGTAGTCTTCAAAGAGTTTGTGAGCATGTGCATCTATTTGCCACACCCCCTTACCCCAGTATTCAGGTTTTTTTTCAGCCAGCATGAGTGGCACAAAGAAAAGCAAACCAGGAATAATACCTAATAGTCAGCTAATTTTACTGCTTCCCCCCCCACCCCCATTATTTTTTCTAGAAAAATATTACGTTTTTAAATGTACTAATATCCTCTATATATGAGCTTTGGTGTGATAGTGGTTAAATGCTCGCTTTTAGCAAGACAGGGTACATGGGGTTGCAAGCTCAATTCCCAAGACTTTTCAACTTAAGTTTTAATATTCGGTTTCTTACATCCATGCTAGCTAAGAAATAAACTGCAATGATTGCTTTTCTTTTTTGTATGAAAAGCAAAGGAATGTGTAATTGTCAGGGACATGAAGTTTAAAATATGTTTACAAAAAAACTACACTATAATCCTTGTTCTGCGTCGGAAAGAGAGGCAGGATTTCTGAGCTGTAAACTGGATTGACTGTCCGCTTTAAGGTGATAAGGTTCAGCTTCCTGTGAAGTGTACTGTGTACAATTAGCTGGGCAGGACTTCTACCAGAACAATGAAGTGGATAATGTGTGCCGACCTCTCGTACCCACAGGTTAATTTCATAATAAAATAACATTTGTAAAGCGCTTTTCTCCTAAAGGACTCAAAGCGCATAAGTCACCAAGCAGCCCCAGCAAAGGTAGAAGTTTTACACAGCTTGTTGTATCTTTGTCAATGTACTCTGTTTATTGGGCCAATTTTATGTGGTGACTTGATTTTCCCCTTCAAAATGAGCCCTGGGACATGTTTAACAATTTCAGGCTTATTCAATAAGAGTTGCAAATTTTTGCCCGAGTTCTTAATCTGCAGCAACCAAACAGATGTTATCAAATGTAGTAGACAAGTAAAAAGTTATCTGATTGGTAGAGGCAAATTAATGGCTTGGGCAAGTTTTTGCACCTCTTATTGAATAAGCCTGTTTTTGCCTTCAGTAGCTTTTGGGGCAGGCACCACCCATCTTTTGTTAGTGCAGGAAATGTGATCCGTGATCCGCGGCTCATATTAAAGGAAGACTGCAGGATATATCTGTGGTATTCAGATAGATCAACTGGTCATGAAGTTTAGCTCTTTTCCCTAGTCATCTGACTGGCTCTCTTAATTCGAAATGGCTTTGTTACATGTCATTCTGAATTGAGAAAGCCAATCAGGTGACTAGTATCTAGTGAAACGTCTTTTAAGAGCTTAACTTCATGTCCAGTTTATCTAACTGAATACTACAGATATACCATGACCTTGATGAATGAGAACCTTCACAAGTAGAAAGACTGCAGGCTTTTATTTAACCCAAACTGGTTTATAACCACAGTTATGCTTTAAGGCATAAATTTTAAAATAAACTTTTTGTGTGAACATTTTCTAGATTCTTGCTGAATGAATAATGCTTATCACCTACAAAGATATTTGTCATTTTTCTCTTAAGGCAACGCTACATATTAGTGAATCCCAGTACATGTGTTAAATATGGTCTGTGCGCTCTCACTATTGTACTCGCTGAATGAATAATGCTGACTTTTATTTTTTCTGTAGTGTTGATGATCTGGCATTAAGTATGTACCCCCCAATGATCCATGCTACAGTGCGCCTTAATGTATGTATATGTTTTACTCTCTGTGTGTGACATTTTTCTCTGTCCCTTTATCTTTTGCTTATTCTACATGTCTTGTTTGATTTAACCCATCACTGAATGCCCAGATCTGTGCTGTTGCTCATGTTTGTCGCAGATCAATATGTAGAACAAACTGGAGAGAGCCAAACCTGGTATTAATCCAACAGTGTTAACAAAATGTTTTGGAGAGATCACTCGCACTACATGTTTCGGGCCTACAAATGGTCCTTCATGGGTGCATTTGTCGCCGTTCAGTACATGGGGCATTCTGTCAAACTGAGGCAAATTTAGCCTATTGTTTGGTAAACCCAAATCTGATCATTTAATTGTTGTCTTTTTTTAGGTACTTTTCAACAAAGTTCACATGTAGCATTTAGAAACAAAGGCATCTCCAAGGGGAAGGACACCCAGCACCCTAGCACCCCACCAGGCACCCACCCCAGGGAGCTACTGTCAGAGGCATCCACATAGCCAGGCAGTGTCCCTATGCAAGAAAGATTTAAGAAGGGACTGGCTGGGTGATCATATCACTTCTTTTAAAGGGCATGTCCACATTTAAAACAAAAAAACTGGGAACTTGTCAGCTATTTGGTCGGCAGCTCCAACTGCTAGTTTTACCAGTTTAATAAATGCTGATATTTAATAATGTTTTCCTACTCTTAGGCAAAGGTATCCGCATCCTCCTTGTGCTCAATCAATGAGCTTTTAAGAGACTATAAGGACACGGCCACACTGCAGCGCAAACGCAATCGCACATGGAATCGCATGCGTTTTCTTCATTAGTTATAGGAAAACGCACGCGACTGTGATTAAAAATGCGGAACGCAAATCGCAAAACACCCGAAAATGCGCGTTTTCGGTGCGTTGCCACGTTTTCAATGATTTTTAAAAAATGCAAGCGTAAATGCAGAAAATTCCCAGCAGTGTGGCCTAGCCCTAAACCTGTCAATTATTGGCTCTGATGTCAGCAGTCACAGCCTTATTTGAGTGAGGAGCCAGCTTACTCTGCCAGAGGAAATAATAATCCTTTAAATATCTGGTTTGTAACGCTGAATAAATCAGTTGGGGTTGAGGCAGGTGACCAGTTTTTTTTTTTTTTGTTTTTTTTTAAGGATGGAGATGCCCTTTAAATTCTTGCACTTGTGTGCGTACTTATGCCTGGTGGGGGATGTATTTCGTGAGATTGCACTCCAAGAAAACCTGTCATAATGATTAGTACCTGCGTCCCTGGAGCCTCATGTATTACCTTCCACTTCCACCTGGTAGAACATCCGTCTCCTCTTCGGTGGTTAATATAATGATTCAGAAAGAAGTTCAGGCAGGCAACCGGAGTAAGGAGTATGATAAAACGTCACTTTTATTTAGCAATTTAAAACCATTGGAACGGTGTATTTGAACAGTCCGCCAAAGGGTAACACAAAGTTCTGCCCTACATGTTTCGTGGCCTTGCACGCCACTTCCCAAGGGCCTCCTGAAAACCTGTACCTGGCTTTGCAGTACACATGCACCTCTTCTGCTCTTTCTCTTGGAATACCTACACATTTTGAATATTATAGATTAGTAATATGATTACCTGTATTAGTGTGTATAATATCAGACAATCAATAAAATGTTATAGTTTTGCTTAATTCATCTTAATTAGACCCATACACTTTACATATTCTGTAAATGTTTCTTTTTAGGCTGCAAAGTTATCTTCTGTACTGAAAAAAGTCTTGAATATCACAAGGTTTGTAGCTTTCAAATATTTTCTTGTGTGTGTGTGTGTGTGTACAGAATCTTAGGATTTAAAAAGATGTATACCTGTTTGAATACATTTCAGTAAAAAACCTCTCCCACTTCCAATTTTATTCTCTTTAGCACAAGGATATACAGAATACCTAACTGGAGAATTCCTCTGTCTCTTCTTAGCTGAATTGCCAAAAACAAGAGCCAGAAGCAACCAAAGCTCCCAGATTACGGTACAATCACAGAAGCTTAAGCAAATAAAACAAAATTTATTGTAGACACACAATCTGGCTAGCTGCCATAAGATAACAACAAGTACAAATAAATACACAAGGAATAAAGTGCAAATAACCTGAATCCCCCTATATAATACATACAAATGTATATAGGGGTATTTTATGTAATTGTTGTCTACCATAAACTTTGTTTTATTATTTAACCGTTGGTGATTGTGCCATCATCTGTGGACTTTGATGACGTTCTTGCTTACAGTCTTGTTTTTGGTAGTTTGTACTTTTTCCCGTGTGCACTGCTGCTTTACAGCGTTATCACTGGTTGTTAATTGGAGCTGTGCACCTCTCCTACCTTATATATTTGATTTTCTCTTCTTAGATGAATTACACTAAGCATGCCTAAACTCATTTAGCTAGGGTAGGGGTCGGTAGCTGCAGGAATTTACTTATAGAGAGACAATTCTAAGTACAGAGTTTTTTAAAATAAAGGTTCAGTTCAAGGTCTTTGCACTTTAGTATGGACAAACTTGTATTTAATGGTGACCTATTTTTCCTCTAGGTCCAGCCATATTTGTCCTGACACGGAATATTCCTGGGTTCAGTTTCTTGACAATGCTGTTGACCACAATATGGAGAAAACAAAAAACTTAACTCAGGGTGCTATTTAACATTGGCTTTTAATCAGGCTGCAACAAATTATATGTCCTTAGCACATCCAATAGCAGTGGGGGGCAGATTCTTCCAACCTTTACCCCTAAAGGCTTAATAATATCCAATATGGTCAGCAAATTGTGAAGAATCGCACACCTAATGAAGGGGGAGGAGCCCCCCAAAATGTGTGTTATATTGCTGGTCCAATAAAAGTTTGTTCACTTTTCTACAAGGTGTGCGATTCTTCACAATTTGCTGACCATATTTAATCAGACTGCACTTGAACTTTTTTGCATTTTAGAATCCTGCATTTGACTCGCAAGGTTATTGTGAATATAGAAGTCTAAAGTATGATTCTTCAGAAATGTAATAACTATTCTGAACTAGGACAAAATAATTACACGCAATGTATAATTTATAACTCCTTACTATGCTTCCAAGTCATAGTGTTTGTTGCCTGTGCATACACACATTTTATTTTTTTGTTACATCTGTAAACAGAACAAATTATCCATTAACCTTTACATAGGACAATGTGTATTTGAAATGTTTGTTATATATGAATGTCAATTACATATATATTTTTTCAATGTAAGTTTTTATGAGCTTGATTTTTTTTTTTTGTAAAAATAAAAATTGTCTTTAAAGGCCGGTTGCCATCTTTTTTAACAACAGAAAATTGGGAATTTTAAATAGACAATAACATACGGATACTTTTATACAAGTGACAAGTTTGTGTTTGGTAGCAATTTACTAGGAGTTTTTGGCGACCGACATTGGAGAAACGCTATACTACAAACCAATAACTGCTTTAAATGTGATACTATACCAGATTTGGTTTTCGCGAGCTTGATATATTTACGTATATAGAAAAGGCAAAAGACAGCTGGCACTCTCTTCAATCAGACAATGCCTGGGTGGAGACCATAAAGGTTAAAGGGCATCTATAGTTAAAAAAAAAAAATTTACTACTTGCTACCTGTCTCTTACCTTTTGTCAGTGGCTTCGTTTTTGAGATAGACTAAGATCTCTGTGCAGGGGTGCCCTCACCCCCTCCCCTCTCTGGCTATTTCCCCCGTACCTGTAAGCCAGCTGAAAGGAAAGCCGCTCATGCATACAATGTCTTGAAACTCCTCACCTCTGCACAGTTACCATTTAAATGCAAGTGTCTCTGTTGCTTGTGAAGATTCTCATTCATCCAGGTCATGGCATAACTGTTGTATTCAGTTAGATCACCTGGACTTAATGTTTAGTTCTTGAAGACGTTTCACTAGTCATCCGACTGGCTTTCTCAATTCTGAATGACTTGTACAAGAATCTGTTGGTAATTATGTACCCTGGAAAATCCCAATTAGCATATCACAGCCAGGTGTTAGGGACCTTCTAAATAAAAGGCTTGATTGCATTGTGGCTAAGAGGTGTTATAGGATTACACCCTTGGACACATCTGCAAGGAGTTTGTATCTTCTCCCCATTCTTGCGTGGGTTTCCTCCGGGCACTCCATTTCCCCCCACAATCATAAAGACATACTAATAGGTTGTATGTGTCAAATAAATGTGCTTAGATTGCTCTTAATGGGCAGGGCCTGGTGTGAATGTATACATGTAATTGTAAAGAGCTACAGAAGATGTTGGCACTATATAAATCCACAATAATAATCAGCTATATAGCCTAAGGGGAGATTGGCTTAAAGGAGAAAAAAGCCCTCCACAGCCTCATTGAAGGGCATGTCCAGCAATAAAATGAAATTTTACCTATAGGTGCAGCACCCTCCAAAGCTCATTTTCTTTTAACTTAACTTCCTCAAAGATGCCCATGAAGATACTTACTAGACTGTGCAATAAATAATTTGTTGCTATGTGGAAATGTGCAATAAATATTCCACGCAGAGTGCAATAAGATAAGAGTGCAATGTGAGATGTGTAATATGATCAATTAGAGATAAAGTGACACTAAACTGAAAAAAAATGACATGCCTTTATCCTTTTCTATAATTTTAGTTCTATCAGGAACTATCAGTGCTCCCTGTCACTAGATCTCCTCATGTCCTGTTCAGCTCTAGGGTTGCCATCTTTTTGTAATTGCAAACCCAAACAGAAGTGGAAGGAGCATTTAGTGCGCGCCGCCGGCACAACTCGGTGGGCGGGGGTTAATTGGGTGTGGTTTTAAATGGGTGTGGCTCAAAAAGAAGCTTAAAACGGGGATACTTCTGAAAATTTATATAAATGCTGACAATTGGCATGGGGGCATGGTGCCCACTAAGGATGGAAGCATGGTACAGACAGTAAAGGTCCCATACAGTAAGAACAGACCGTAAAGGTCCCATGCAGTGAGAACAGACAGTAAAGGTCCCATACAGTGAGGACAGACAGTAAAGGTCACACATAGTAAAAACAGACAGTAAAGGTCCCATGCAGTGAGAACAGACAGTAAAGGTCCCATACAGTGAGGACAGACAGTAAATGTCCCATATGGTGAGAACAGACAGTAAAGGTCCCATACGGGGAGAACAGACAGTAAAGGTCCCATACAGTGAGAACAGACAGTAAAGGTCCCACACGGTGAGAACAGACAGTAAAGGTCCCATACGGGGAGAACAGACCTTAAATGTCCCATACGGTGAGAACAGACCGTAAAGGTCCCACATGGTGAGAACAGACAGTAAAGGTCTCACACGGTGAAAACAGACAGTAAAGGTCCCACACGGTGAGAACAGACAGTAAAGGCCCCATACGGTGAGAACAGACTGTAAAGGTCCTCTATGGACCGCACGATCGGTCGCGGTAACTGTCGGACGCGGCTGCTTTTGCCACGACCGACAGTCCTTCCTCCTGGCCGACCGGTCGAAAGTATCGAACGGTTGGTCAGGAGGAAAAATCGATAGGTGTGTACCTAGCTTTACTGTACACACTCTCATGCACATACTGTAGACTGTCACTCACATTATTATTACATGCTCACTGTCACACACATAAACAATCTTTTACTCATACACATAACTATCATACACACTCACATCACAAGGAGGTAAGTAACCACTCTGTTGCAGTGAGACTCTATTGCAGTTTATATGGAATAAAATATAGACAGTTGATAAATAACAGCTGTGTACAGTATACAATAAACCATGACCAAACACTACAAATGTAGCTTTAGAGGGAGGCAATGCAGCCAATTCTACTTTATCGATCCAACCTTTTCCTCTGTTCTGCTGCTTTTGATTTTGTGTATTATTCAGAGATTTACTTGCAACAACCCTAAACCATCCAATACAATATACATTCTGCTCCTGCACCCATGCTCACCCTATTCAGCTCACTCCTAGTTAGTATGAAGGTTCTTTGCCCTCTTTAAAAAGTAAAATTCCCAGAGCTAAAAAAACAAGAGATAGGAAGGTCAGAGAAGAAAAAAAAAGCAGATCTAAGAATGTCACAGTTTACATGTAAGTGAAATACCTACCCAGTGTAGAACTTGCATGGCATCGATATTCTGATTAAAGTGATCAGATAATCAAAGACACTTTTTCGGGTTTTCGATAGGCCGATTGGTTATATCGATCGCTCTGTCAAAAAAAAACTGATCGGGCAAGATCGAAAAATTTCCATCAACCTCATCTAACAGAACCAGACCTTCCCATAGTTTTCAAGCTGAAATCTATGGAAGATCAATGCACTTATGTATTAAGCTTGTACAAACATTTTAAAAATTTGTGATACTAGAAATGCATCATGTTTAATAATACATGAGGGGTTACTAAAAGTAGTATGTTAATTGGAGGGGTGGAATTAAAGGGTGTGCCTATTTCTATATATATAATGTGTGGATCACTGTGTCACAGCTATTCTGATGAAGGTGCTCATTGCAGCACCGAAACATTAAAAATAGTTAAAAGGTGTGCTCAGAAGATATTCTTTATTGTATCTAATATTTAGCAGATTATGGCATCTGCGTCCTTTGAAGTACCCATAAAGATTAATGGACTGAGTGCAAGTGTTACTACAGTTTGTTCATTCTTTATATAATATATATTTATATTTTCACAGGAGATTGCATAACATTTTAAGGAGCTAGCAATAAGGTGGGAGTATAGGGTATTACATATAGGAAAGGTGTATATGCATGATGTGTGTAATCTCGCTGTTACCATTAAAATTACCATCAATAAATGTATATAAAATATAGCACTGACGTATATTAGGTACAAGACAAAATATACAAAATGCATAAAGTTACTTACAGAGCTGAGATTCCTATTTTAATATGGGATAGTCAAAATGGGAGGTTAAACCACACCCTTGTGACTGCTAAGGGGTCTCCATATGAATACTGAAAGGAAGTGGTAATGTCAGTATAGCATCCAATGATGTGCTGTTTGTATACAGTCTTAGTCAATAAAAAACACTTTCCTTATGCTACACAGGAAGTGATGTGTGTGTAGGAAAGATGATATAAAGGATGGTACTTGCATGTTTTTCTTGATAACCTGGGAGGAAGAAATATGTGTTTATATGTTTAATTAGGGCAATGCTATTATAATAACATAAGTCTGTGAGGTACCTTCTGTTATACTATGAAGGGACCTTTCAGCTTTAATCCTACCTCTCCTTAAATTACAAAGCTAATCAGTATCCCATGGTGTCCTAATCCCATGGTGAATGTGAATTTGGAACTTGCTGTGGTTAAAAGTATGAGCCTAGCTTGTAAATCTGGATTCTGAATAGGATCTCAGGTTGTCCAGTGGTATTGTTTAGCTTGAACTGCACATTGTGGCAGGACTGTCTGTGTCTATTCTCAGACCTGCAGGTTTATTCCACTTAGACCCTCTAAATTCTATCTGGCAGGCAGGTGTAATAGGCAAAGTAGGGAAAGTTTAGTAAGTTCATGAAACCTACTACCGAAAGTAACCTATATAATCCTTCTCTATTCTAATAATGTAATAGGCAAGGATGGAAGGGGAGATGGATCACTTGCATGTTTGAGTCCTTTGGTAGGAATTGCTAAAGCATGACCATGGGTTTTTAATGTCTGTATGCTAGAAAAGCGTCTTTATTCCAGGATGTATGAAAACTAAATTTTCCAGCATTCTGTTCTGCCAGTGAATGCTGGAAGTTGTAGTTTTTAAAGATGTGAAAAGTTAAACACATATACTCTATATCATAAGGCTGTATTGCATCTGTATATATTTATTGAACAATGGACATAAAGAAGAAACTTAGGTCAAACAGAAAATGCTGGGATTTGTAGTTTTCAAGCTTGTAAAAGGTCACAAGATCAACAGCCCTGCTCTATACTATTATATTACTATATTATTGTATTACATCTGGACACATGTCTTAGCTGTAGGACATTAAGTAGAGACTTACTGCAAACAGAGAATCCTGGGAGTTGTAGCTTTTAAACATGCCTTAGCTAAACATTTTAAACATGCCTTAGCTACAGGACATTAAAAAAAAATTTTTTTACAAACAGAGAATTTATTTGTAGTTTTGAAATATGTGGAAGGTCACAAGTTCATCACCCCTGCTCTATACCATTAGGCTTTATTACATCTAGACACGACTTAGCTACAGAAATACTACCGCAGCCACGTGCTACGCTAGGGAGGCAACGGGAGCTCAGGAGTATAAATGCGTGGCTAAGAGAGTGGTGTAAGGAGATGGGGTTTGGGTTTTTAGAGAACTGGGCTGACTTTTCTGTTGGCTACAGGCTCTTTAGTAGTGACGGATTGCACCTCAATGGTGATGGTGCAACTGTTTTGGGGGAGAAGATGGCTAGGGGGTTGGAGGAGATTTTAAACTAGGTATGGGTGGGGAGGGAACGTTTAACTACACAGGGGTAGATAGAGAATTTAGGGATCTGGGGGCTAGTAACACAACGGAAGGAGGAGGGGGGAGCATAGAGGATAAGGAGGCATGTACGACCATGTATGGAAGTAAATCAATTGATAATCTAAAATGTATGTTTACAAATGCAAGGAGTCTGGCTGGAAAAACCGGCGAACTTGAAATAATAGCTCTAAAGGAAAGGTATGATGTAATTGGTATAGCAGAATCATGGCTTAATGATTCACACGACTGGACAGTAAATATTGAAGGGTACTCCTTATTTAGACATGACCGAGTTAATAAGAAAGGAGGAGGAGTATGTATGTATGTTAAACAGGAATTGAAGCCAAATTTAAAAGATGGAATAGATGGGGGAGCAAACGATGAGGCAGAAACATTATGGGTGGAACTGTGTACAGGAAGCAAGAAGGTAGGTAAATTAATTGTTGGAGTGTGTTATAAGCCGCCAAATGCCGGGGAGGAGGTGGAAATGAATATCCATATGTAGTTGGCAAAGGCTGCTGGTATGGGGCATGTTCTGGTTATGGGGGATTTTAACTACCCTGAAATAGATTGGAGTAATGGAACTGCCAGCACCTCAAAAGGTATAAAGTTCTTAAATTTCCTATATGAGCATTTTCTTTCACAGATGGTAGAAGTTCCTACTAGAAAGAATGCGTTGTTGGATCTGGTGATATCTAATAACCCAGAGCTCATTTTGGAGATGAAGGTAATGGGAAGCTTAGGGAATAGTGACCATGATATAGTGTCATTTAATATAGGTTGCAGAAAACTAAAGTGCACTGGCTTAACAAAAACTTTTAACTTTAGGAAAGCTAATTTTATGCTTTTAAAGGAATCGCTCCTGCTCATAGACTGGGGGGAACTGTTTCTAGGTAAAGATACTGAGCAGATGTGGACCACTTTTAAAGGGATATTAAACTATAACATTTCCAAATCGGTACCTTTAGGAAACAAGTGTAAAAAAATTAGGTCCACTCCTGCATGGCTTAATGCTCAGGTAAAAAGGGAAATGGAAAAAAAGAAAAGGGCTTTTAAAATTTTGAAAGCAGAAGGCACAGAACAGGCTTACAGGGACTTCAAAAGTTGTAATAAAGAGTGCAAGAAAGCAATTAAACTAGCTAAAATAGAAAATGAAATACGGATTGCCGAACAAAGCAAGTCCAACCCCAAGATGTTTTTTAAGTATATAAGTGGTAAAAAAATGAGGACTGAGAATGTGGGACCATTAAATAATGGAGCTGAGGTGGTTGTAGAGGATGCCGAAAAGGCTAATCTGCTAAACCGTTTTTTTACATCGGTTTTTACTGTTGAGAATCCTTACAGTAGGGATTGTAACAATGTGCAGGGAGGAAATGAAGAGTTTTCACATTGGATAACAGAGGATATGGTACGGAATCAATTAGACAAAGTTAATATCAATAAAGCGCCAGGACCAGATGGATTGCATCCTAGGATTTTAAAAGAGCTTAGTTCAGTTCTAGCAAGACCACTGTGTCTCATCTTTTCAGATTCACTTTTGTCTGGGGATGTGCCGCTGGATTGGAAAAAAGCCAATGTAATACCAAAAGTTCATTGAATAACTTTAAAAAAGGCCTGGATAAGTTTCTAAAACGAAAAAATATTGAGAATTACTGGTATTAATGCATATAGATCTGGTTGATCCAGGGATACTTTCCGATTGCCGTTTGGAGTCAGGAAGGAATTTTTTCCCCCCTTTTTTAGCTGGGTTTTTTTGCCTTCCTCTGGATCAACTGTTAGGTAGGGTTAAAAAAAAAAAAAAAAAAAGGGAATAGGTTGGACTTGATGGACGAATGTCTTTATTCAACCTTAATTACTATGTTACTATGTATGTTACATACAAAGAAAATGGAGAACAGGGAGGCTATACTTTGCCCTCAAGGCAGACTGCATAAATGGTGGCCAAACCAAATAATAAAGACAAAACAACCTTCCTAAAGGAACAAGAAGTGGTGAACGCAAATACAGATCTAAAACCCACTGCACAGTAAAATCTCCAGTCTCATAAAATACAGATACAAAATAGTGACACTAATATACTACTGATGAAGGCGTCAGGGCTGAAATGTCCGTGCCCTATTAAGTCCAGATAGTGGTATCACCTATTTATTGTTTAATCTCACCCACAGGTCCCACATAAAGATCCAGACACCATATCCGGCAATCATCCACTGAACTAGCGTCCACTTCAGCACCAGGGATGATCCAATAGCCAAGAAACAGAGCTATCCCGCAGCTGCCAATAGAGGAATGATCTCCTACCAGTCAGCACTAGGAAAGAGACTAGGAAACATATTCATAAACATATTCAAAACATATTAAAAATGGTCATTACATAGACTACACAATTGAAGATAGAGTAACTCTTTCCTCTGGAGGGTAAAAAAAAATAAAAAATACATACTCCAAAGGTATAGTGTCTCAGGTTTTTCTTCCCTAAGCTTTGACCTAGTGATCTTAGCTTAGCAATTCTGGAAAACCCCAACAGGATAGGTCACACACACCATCAAAAAATTCCAGAGTTACAGTAGATTAAAATCTCATTATTATGACATAGTGTGGGAGGTCTGTGATTCATTAGCAGTGTTGGGTGCAGCTATGTGTAGGGGCAAGCAGGGCCGGCCTTTGATATGGGCGACCTGTGCAACTACACAGGTTGCATTACCAGGGTGGTGCCAGCCTGACATCTTAGGCCATGGACCTGTAGGTCAAAGTTGTGTAACAGTGCCACAGCCCACCAGTTACAGTCCTGCAGATAAAATGTGTATTAGCACCACCCATGACACAGACAAAGCCCCAACACACGCAAGCCTTACTTAAGAAGTCTGTATGCTGTGCTGTTCTGTCTGTACGTTTAGTGGTTACATGTTCTGTTATGATATATGCACAATATATGCAACCACAAGCTGCAGATACTGAAAGACAGAAAGCGCAGGTGGCGGACATGATTTGAAGCAGGCCAAGGCATGCAGGATTTAGCAGAGTATTGTGTGTGTGCCGGGGGGGGGGGTATGGGGGGTTGGGGGAGCTGGGTTCTTATGGTGGGTTGGGGGGGGCTGAGTGATATGCTTCAGTAACAATTCTTGCACAGAGTGCTAGTTATCCTAGCAGCACCCTGGGGGCAAGAGTTGGGAAAATGTCTATGCAAAACTTTACCTTTAGCTCAAAAAATCATTGCTAAGACCAAATCTTCTCATTTTCATTCTCATTATAAATGTGTTTATATTCTATGTGCAATTTTAATGTCATTTTCATTCTAGTTTTTCCTTTAAGGCTAAATCGCAAAACTGCTACCCATTAATCAAACCCTACTTTAGAATGACTAAGAAAACAGATTTACAATTACAGGCACACACAGCCAACAGACAAAATGTCAACACCATTGCCCCTGAATATTCTTTTGACAACTCTGTATTTTATTCTTGCGTCTGTAACTGGTAGCTCTAATTTTCATTTTAATTACTTTTTTTTTTTTTGCTATTCCCGTTTTGCTGAGTGTCCTATTTACCAACTGCACAAATTACTTGCAAGTGCCTTAGCACATCCACTTACATGCTGTCTGTTTGCAATTACCGCGGACGGTTTGGAAAGAAATTTTTATGTGTTTAGAAAATACAGAGAATCTAGAGGCGCACTGCGCTATATTTAGTGCCATTCAACCTCTTTGTAATTGGCATCATTTTAGTCTAATAACAAATGGCTTTCTCGGCCAAAGGGTAGCAGTTTCATTGTATCCAGACATTTTATAACTTAACTAGTACATCGATTCTGCTTTCTGAATTACAAGGATAGAACAATATCACCTTCATTTAGAAAACCAAGACCTGCTAATTACAGACAACCAAGAGCTTTTTGCAGGTAATAATAAGCAATCGTTGTCTCTTATTTCAATGCTTCCATTTTTTTCTATCGCCTTTGAACTGAATCTGCTTCTCTCTTTGCCTCTTCATTTACTTCATTATTTGTCCTATGAAATGTCTATTTCTTCACCAATATGCCTTTATAAGAAGTTGGATTTTTGGGCAAAATTGGTTGGTAAGGGCTATACATAGTGCAATGCTTCACTATAGTTCTAACCAAAAAAAAGACAAAGCATTGAGTGGGATAACATCCCATAATAGGGATTTAACTTGAGTGGCACTGGGGTTGCCCCCAACTTAATAGAACTGGTCTCTGTGTATGGCAAGTCACCCATGATACAAGGGACAATTTTAGAGAACAATTAAAAGTACCCAGAATCTCCAGTTTCTAAATGGCTTATAGTGAGTACTATTGAGTTGCTGCTATTGATATAATAGCTAACTTCACATCCTGCCCTTATTTTCTCTGTTAGGAGCTTGCTGAGCCTAGGGCCCCCTTCTGAGTTTATCAGAAAGAGCAAAGGGATCCAGTCAAAATGGAGATTAAATCACTGAGAGCCAAGATGCAGACAGGACATTTGTGGGCAGGTGTGAAAATAATCGCTCAGTCAGTGAGAGAAGCCACACAGTAGCACAAGTGGGATCTTATCATTTTTATGACTACTGTGCTATTACCTGCATTAACATGAACTGCATTCTAAAGCTGGGTACACACGAAGGGACTATTTGTCAAATGTCTGTCGACCGCTGCAAATTTGGCCGCGGATTTGCAAACGATGGAACGTGCGGTCGAACAACACGATCGACCGGAATTTACCCACATGTCCGATGATTGAGGTTGGTCGTGGCCGGCCACCCCACACCAGCAATATTTTCCAGCGACCGACCGAAAATGCCGTGAATCGAAAATATCTGCTGGTGTGTACCCAGCCTTAAGTCTTATATAACATCAATAAACCCCTTTAGTATATTTGTACAGCTACAGCCCAGAGTACTAACCTCTGAGCTTATACATATTAATTACAGTACGTACACAGGATTTATAATTATAAAATACTATCATGAGGGTTGCACATTTAACAGTATAGAAACATTGCATTATACTTTTATATATACCTATGCATCATACTTTTATTATATGCCTATGCATCATACTTTTTATGTTCATTGGACTATTTTATCCTTATAAAAAAATATAAAAAAATAGAGGGTGCCTTATTCAAACTACAAAAAATCTAGGGACACTTTAACGACTGATCCTCCAATCCCTGCATCAACAGAATACCCTATCTGGGCAGTTGCATCCATGAAGCAATTATGGTCAGAGCATGACGATCCTGTACTATACAAGTCTATGGTGGCGTGCTCCCAATTTTCTTTTATTGTAAGGGGAGTAGCACCAGAGGTAATCTGCTCCCAGCGCTGCTCCCCCTAAGGGGGCTACTGTGTCCTGTGGTTTTCAGGAGAGAAGACAATCTCTGAAAATGTAAGACAGAGAGGTGTGTTATACTTTATAGCTGGCTGCTATATCAGGATTATAGCTATAGAAAATATACCCATGCAGAGAAATGGCAATGAAAACATGCAAAGTATACTTTAACATGGGAGTGTCTTTAAAAGAGTGTGTGGCTAAAATATAGTGGTATGCTGAGTCTTTTGGAAATTCTAAGTTTGCCCCTGAAAGCCTCTCCAAATGGTTTTCCATGTAACGAACATTGGTGGTATGTATTGTTATATACCATGTTCCTTCAATACGTAGGATTTATGATGTTACCTCTTTTATCTATTTTTTATCTTTGGAACAACAGTATACAGTATATACGTGATAATGCCTTTCATCTATAATTATTGAATTGGTTGTATTAATGAATATTCTGTATAGTTGAATGGGCTGTCTCGCTTGCTATATACTTTCAATCATTAAGGCAGTGGTTCTCAAACTTTTTCAGTCCATGGCACACCTTATAGTGAATTTATGGTTGAAATTAACCATGTTTTATGTACGTTACAGTGCACTGTATACTTACAAATGTATTATGTGTATTATATTAGCTTTCAGGTGATGTATTAGAGAATGTGTATATAACTGCCACATTGGTACCTGGCACCTGGATATTCCATTATTTTAGCTGCAACTTTGCCAATCAAGAGATCCAACTCCCGAAGTTCCCTGCAAAGAACAGCCTGGAAAGAATTTTGAAAGTTACAGATATTATCATATAAAGTTGGTTTTAATTTAGGGATTCAGATAGCGATTTGGAGTCAGGAAATCATTTTTACCCCCACTTTATATTGGGGTGGGTAGGGTTAGTCTTCCTCTGGATCCACTGTTAGGCAGGGATTTTTGGTTGGGTTAAAAAGGCTAGACCAGATAGAAGTATCTCTTTATTCAACAAGTGTTGCCTACCTGTGCATCTATGTATCTGGATCTGTAACCCGCTCCCTAAAGAAGCAGGTATCTGCAGAAATAAATAGATGATTTCTCTAAAATGATGCTGATCTCAAAGGTAAGAATTGTTAATAAATGTTTATTATCGGCAATGTCCAATAAATATGCTTTATAGCGATTAAGAAAAGGACTACAAGTAGCGTCCATTTTCTTGACCATAGTGTTGCTTTTGACCACAGCGGGGATCTATGGGCCTATACTGGACATTTTTGAAATACCAAGCGGTATCGGTCTTTGACCACAGCAAAGATTTTCATTGCAGTCAAAAGCAACACCACGGTCAAAAACAGAACCAATATGTGCAGTATTGTTTTGGCCTATTACAAAGGAGCGTGATCCTTTATAAACACTGACCTGTAGTTTTAAGACACGGTATCTCTATCTTGCTTGAGTATAAAAAAAGCGTTGCCCTGCATTATTTTATTTTACAAACTGTGCGGTAGCAATTGGTATTTTAAAACCCCTGTGTTATATAGTTCCGAGGCTCCATAAAACGATGGAATCCCCATGCATGATCCTTTACACTTCTAAGTCATCTTACAAGTGAACTTCCCATTAAAATCCCCAGTTTCATTAGATTTGTTTGGATGGATCCTTTTACTGCTGTTCACAGCTTCTGTTCTGTAAATCATTTTTCTCTATCTAGAAAGAAATAACGCAGTTAGGGGGAAACAAAGAAAAATTAATTTGAAAAAATCCAACAGTCAACATCCAATCCCGCGTCAAAGAACAAACAGCATTTTGATTGCTTTCACAGTCAATGAAACAGTATAATTTGGCAGACAAAATGGATATTCTGCAATTCATTTATCTAGATTTAGTCTGTTATAATACCCATAAAGGATCAAGGAGTTCATATTGGTTACTGATGTGATAATGAGATAATCAGGGTTTAATGAAAATCAACAGTTATTAGCTAATCAGTTTAGCTTAGTGGCTTTTGCTCTGTTATTGTAGGGAAGGAATAATTAAACGGCACTTAAGGTATAAAAAAAAAATGCTAGTTAGAAATTGATGTGAGCGCGAAAGTCTCCAAATGGCCGACGTTAACTGATCTTTTTTTTTTTGTTTCTATGGCAACGCAGTTGAGGAAGTTTCCCGTCCCCCGAAGTAGTAAAACAAGGGTACATAGAGCTTTTTAAGAAGTCGTCGTTGTAATCCCCTTTAAGTAGATCTATAAGTGTTACAGATGAACAGAACACTAAACATTCCTCCATGAATATTCATAATGCGAGTTGTTTTTTTTTGCCTGCCTAGTCAGCAGTCACAAAACACATGGTGTGTGTTGGCAGCATCTTGCCTAGGTAGAGGGCTATGGACTGAGGCAATGGCAGGAACCAAGACCTGTGAGGCTGACTGACATTTCCATCTGTAGATAAGGCTGGTAATTAACAGGAAGGAGTGCGCCTGCAGCATTGCACCATCTGCTAGGGAAACGGCTCAATAAGAAAGGAGTTGGATAGTATCTCAGTGGTGGCTCGATCTGGTTCTGACATGAGGCTGGGCATCTGTTAGCTGAGGAGA
This sequence comes from Hymenochirus boettgeri, assembly GCA_019447015.1. Classification (NCBI taxonomy): domain Eukaryota; kingdom Metazoa; phylum Chordata; class Amphibia; order Anura; family Pipidae; genus Hymenochirus; species Hymenochirus boettgeri. The sequence goes on from CM033476.1 coordinate 48,273,869, forward strand.
TAGGCTATTAGGAAATTCAGCTGGGAATGAACAACATGGAAAGAGCACTCTGACCTAGACCATAAAAGAAATTCTTTTTTATTCATAAAAAAAAACCCAGTAAAATGCTATCTTCTTTATCTTACTTACGCCAGACTTGTGAGAATGATCTGCTGAGAGGCCATTATGGGAATATTGGAAGTAGCACAATAGCTTTGAAACGGCCGTGTTTATTTCTCTGCGAACGTCCTTAAAATCCGTAGGCAGCTGTCTCCGTGTGACAACGCGCTGCCTAATTTTAGTCTGAAGATGGGATGTAAAAATGTCCCTAACTGTTTACATTCGACAGCAGCAGAGGAAACGTCGGCCCTGGAATATGAGGAAACCTGGCATCAATCACAGTATACAGACACACAGAACAATGGGAGGGGGGGGAGTAAATTCCAATGGAGCAAGGTGATGTGTTCAAGGATTTTTATATTCAGAAGTTGGTAGAAAGTTTATGACTGAGATTAAGGGAAACATTTCTAGAAAATCACGCCATGTGTCAATTTAAATAGATCAGGTGGCTAAATGCTAAAATATTTGCTATTGGTCACTACACAATCCTTTCAGACAGGTTTCCGCATCGGTTAAGGGGAAGTCGCTGGTGGTAAAATGCTACATGCGGTGTTGTATTGACGCTGAATGGCTGGAAATGCTGGGGAACTGCTCCAAGTGAAAGTAGACTTAGGTCACAACTAAATGTTAATTGTAGCATTTTGCCAACAGCCGCCCCAGAACTGAGAACAAATATAACCACTTGTGCCTAGTACAGGTGTGAGATACTGTTGTGGTGGCTCCTGTCTGCGTGCCCTGTGGTCGTTGCTTGCAATCCGTCAATAAATAACAGTGTTGGGAGCAGCGATACTCGTAAGATTGTTTTGACATTTGACGTCAATAATGTTGTGCCAGTATGAGGCTTCAGGGTTGCACGGAAGAAGCAGTTTAAATGCAATCAGTCTAGCTATTGCTTTTGCATTGTGTGAGCAGCTTCCAAAAAGCATTCTTGGTTAGCATGACCCTGTGCCTTTCGGTTAATAAGCCTGATGGTATTTTCCCTCTCTACTATTGGTCTCACTCGCTTATCATCACGTTTCTTGATCCATTAGTGTGTGAGAATTGCATGTTAGTGGCCACATTGTATGCACTGCGATTTGCTTTCAGAGTACATGCAATCACCAATTTTTTACAAATTGCATGTCCCACAAAAAATGCAAATCTGCGTAAATCACACTAACACGCGTGACTCATGTGCTATTGTGTTTGGGTAGTTCACATACATAACTGCGCATTGTAGTGCGGTCACACCCTCAATATACCATCCCAGGGTCCTTTTACCTTTTGGAAAATAAAACAAAACAGCTGCTCCAAATGGCTTCACTCAGTTCCCCCGGTCTCAAGTTCAAACACTTATGGTGATAACTCTAGAAGGTTAATAAATATGCCCCATGGTATACAACAGTCAACACCAAACAGCCAAGAATGTGCTTTAAATCTGTTGCAACCAATTAAATTTTATCTTTCTCTAGTTATGAACAAAACTAACAGATTTTGTTCCGCTAGTGGTTCCGCAGAAGTGAAATTCCAGAAAATCGGATTCGAACCTAATTGAACTGGAATTTTTTTTATAATTTTCCTATCTCGATTTTCTAATATTTAATTGGAAGTTTTGTTCTTTCTATGGGAAATTTTTTAATTTCTAATTTTCAGTTCCGACTTTTGGAATTTCCAAAAATTGTGGATTTTCTAAACGAGTTCCAAAACCAAACCAACAGGGTTATTCAATAAAAGTTCTTATCTGTCCAACTGTCTGCCATGTAAAATGCTGTTTTGACACCTTACTCTGGGCGTTCCTATAACACCTCCAATCATGCCCTTAACACTTGGCTGTGATATGCTAATTGGGATTTTCCAAGGTACATTATTGCCACAGATTCTTGTACAAGTCATTCTGAATTGAGAAAGCCAGTCGGATGACTAGCGAAACATCTTCAAGAACTAAACAGATAATAAAAGTTCTTATCGTTTAGAATGGTGCTAATTTTGCCTCAACCAATCAGATGTTCGCTTTCAAATGTTAAATAAGATCTGATTGGTTGGGGCAAGATTAGCACCATTTTAAACGATAAGACCTTTTATTGAATCTGCCTGCAGGTTTGTAGCTAACTGCAGCAACCCAGTAAAAAGCAAACATTTGATTGGTCGCTGCAAATTAAAAGCATGGGCAAACTTTTTCTTTTTTATTTCAACAAAATAGTGACAACTCACAGTGTTACAAAGAAAAAACAAGGAATGTATAGTTATAAAACACCCAGGACCCCGACCTGTGTATCTTCATTAAAATATAAATTATTTGACATTAAAATGCAGTGCTGTGAACTGTGAATTATTATAGCCTGTGCTGTTCAATTAATAACATGCATTCCTACTGTACATTGATTTATTAGTACATTGATGTATCACTAACTGCTGTGGCTATGCTATGGCTAATCCTAGTTTGAAAACCATTTGTACAACTTTTGCCATTAATCAAACTTCCAAAAAGGTTCTACCACTTGCTGCATGTAACCCTTTCTATTTTATTCCTTACCCATAGCTTTTATTAGTAGGTAATTGTTGCTTCAATGTCTAAATACTGTAGAGTGGAACGATAAGGAACTTACATCTAGATATAATACCTTTTAGGCAGTAGTTTTAGAGTACGCAGGATTTTATTTAATATTAAATTGTTTGGAAACCACACTTGCCCTTTAAATAAGTATATTCCCATGCCCCATGACTGGCGAGTTTTGTTCTGAAGTTCCGAAAATACAATTTAAACCAAATTGAATTTAAATATTCTGAATTTTTTAGGACACTTTTAAAATTTTCAGTAGGAATTTTCAATTACAATTTTTTGCACGAACTTTTGATTTTCAAATATTAGATTTTTCTAACATAATAAAGATTTTCCACTGAACAAGAAGTGTCCCACAGACTTGGGACAAAATGGGTAAAATGTATGTAAAGTGCACAAAAGGCCACCAAGTGCCTTACAGGAACAACACAATGAATTCTGTGCCAAGGGAATGTTGTCTTGTATGGTATTGTATCAGATTGGTCATGTGAAAATATAATGGGTTCTTCTATTATCGAAACATCCTTTCCATTTTTCAGATCTACCACTCGACACTGAAGATTGGGCCAGGCGGAACATTTTCCACTGACCCCATCTTAAGACTTCAAGCGGTTCTTCCAGTTATGTTTCCGATCATTGCACTCAATCAGAAAGCCGTTAGGAGGAACATTTGCCTGTGTATGGCTAGCTTAAGTTCACCAAAGCATAAACAGTTCACATTAATTTAATGTAATGGTGCACTACACTAAACACAGATCAGGCCTGTTCATTATGTGTCCCTGTAAGTTGTTGTACCTTTATCTGCTAGGTAAGCTATTTTTCAGGTCAGTAACTAATCAGTTCTCTTTTAAGTTGATATCAAACAATTTAAATATATAACAGTGGTGGGCTTTAAATTGCAGTCTGGACATCACACCCTGCAAATTATGCACTTCATCACCTAAGTCCGTGCCTGAGCACACCACCGCCCTGCTCATCTTTGCTTTCACTTTCTCCATGTTCAATATTTACAGTTCTATGGAGAGCACATTTTTGTCTGTTATAACTCACTACTACTTCCTGCAGGTTAGAGGAAAATTAACAGCACTGGTGTATATGGCGTATATGTCCTTTATTGTATTTCAGAATATATCCACAGTTTAAAAAGGAAAGAGCTAAAAATAGTTGTACTTTGCCATGATCCTAACAAACACTTAAGTAAGTCTAACCTGAAATGATGGCCAATGTCCTGTTATACTTTTTTCCCTTCCTGGCTCTTTCGGAAATGTGACAGTTGACATCACAGCCAATTACCAAATGTGATTCCCCTAAACTGCTAAGTTTTCACCCCTGGGCTCTTTGTAGTTACACTGGTATACTTACTTACTGTAGCGCAGCTCTGCTCCCAGTTCAGGTTCGGCAATGCATCCATTAGGAAGACACGCTCCTCGCAGAGCAGGTCTTCCTATTGGCACCGTCGCCAATGAAGAGGGGGGAAGGAGAGTACTGGAGAAGTGCTAAGTAATTATACCAGTGTAACTACAAAGAGCCCAGGGGTTAGGACCTAGTGGTTTAGTTCCTCACCCTGGGTACAAAGCATAGATATAAGAAGAGGAGTGGGTGGAGGTAAGTATAATTGTTCTTTAAGAGGCAGAGGGGTTGCATAACATAGTCGAAAATTTGTCAGCATCTAACTGTTATAGTTGTGGGGGTGATTTACCTTGATATGATGGATATAATGGTGGACATGCCCTTTAAGATATACTAGACATCACTTTAATAATTAGGTCACTTTTTTATCCCCCAGATTTAAAAAAGTGAAGTTATGAATCATTTAAAAAAAGGACTTGCAATTTTTAAAAACATTGATATGGTTATAATGTCAGTAAGCTAATAAAGATATCACCTTAAAGCAGAGCAGGATTATCCACAAGGCAACCCTAGGTACCTGCCTATGGCCCAGGAAACTTCTGGGGGCCCAGCTTCAGAAGCAGTATAATTGTGGACCCCTCCTTTAAGGCAGAGATGGATTAAAATCATATGGGCCCCAAGGCAGTGACATCATTTAGGGCCCCCTTTTTTGCTACATATATTGTTAAGACCAAGCTCACACCAGACCCCTGGGAAGCTAGTATTAATAAAAATTCCTCTCTGGTTTCATCTATTATAATAATTTTAATGGAATCTTGAGTGACACCACACAATGTCTACAACAATGTAGACTCAGTGGAGAGGGTAATAAATTGATATCACTACTAGCAAACCACCACCACGCAACTGCAAAGGGTTTGAAACTTTTACCCGTTCAGTAGGTTCTTCTTCATTTAGGCATCTATTTTATTCTTTCTCCTTCTTCCTCCTTCCTTTTCTTCTTATAGCATATTTATTGGGATTTTATATCTGTTTTGAAATACGTCAAAAACAGAGGTTACAGATCACACAGTGTTATTTCACAATGTAGACATATATGCAGCACTTCATTTTTATTTTATATTTGAATAGACTGAAGTTTTCCAGTGTATTGCACATGGATCCCTATACTGTACATAACTATCTTACTATCTTCCATATAATTGTTTCCGGGACCACTGTTGACCGATTTACCTAGCGCCCGAGCGGGAGGGGGCAGAGGAGGAACAGGAGGTGTAATGGGGCAGAGAGTAAATATAAATGAATATATACTAAATATAAATAATACGAAATCTAAGTAAATATATACTAAATGTACCTTTCTGTGCCCTCATTCTCAGCTGATTAATTCCGTGAATGGCTGCTAAGTATGGTAGCAATAATCTGGCATTGACCTGTGTAGTGAAAAAGAAGCATCTTCCTTATTATATTACTATATCCTAATACAGCCCAATATCATATTTCATTCATCAGAATAGACAGTACAATTAATCTGTATGTCACAACACTACAGTATTTTGGAGAACTTTCTACCATTTTTCTATTGCCCAATACTGTACAGATATTTCTTTTTATAATGAAACATGGTATTATGAGTATCTATAATATACCAGGTTATTAAGTGTTTATAGCAAATACCTTAAAGGGCAAGTTCACCCCAAAAAACTATAATTTGATAGGTTATTGACCATGACTGTAGGTTTAAAATAAGCCATCCCCCATTAAAATCCGTTCAGCCAAACTGAAGATACATACATTTTTGCAGCTTGCTTTTTGCAGACCAGGAACATCTCATTTGTAATCCAAGCTGACTGACATCACCTCAACCCGTACCTTTTCCGTGCCTGCAGCCTCCCTTGGCACCTCCCCCCCCCCCCCCTCCGGATCCATCCTCGGTTCCCCATCCCCCTTCCACCAAATCCTTTCCGGGGATGTTAGATGACCCCTGTCCAGACTAAAACACGTGTTATTTTTTTTAAAAAAGAATCCTATCTATACTTACAACCCTTTCGTTCCTGCAGCGCTTTCCGTGACGTCGGCCGTGTCTGTGATTGGCACAGGGCTGTTTTCGAGCTTCCGCATTTTATTTTCGAGAGTTACCGAAATCGAGCAATACTTTCGAGGGTTACTGAATTCGATCATTACTTTTCAGGGTTATTTTCATGATTTCGATTTTCGATTTTGATAATCGTCTATTTTCGATTTTTCAATAATCAACTACTTTCGATTTTTGATAAAAATAGAAAGTTCTGTGAAATCTGGGAGTTCCGAAAGTTTTGTCAGGACTTCGAAACCCTCAGATTCGAAACCTGGTTCTATTCGAACCCACATCACATCTCTAGTGACTATGGTTTTCTGTCACCTTTAGTCACATTGGAACCCAGTCCAATCTGCTGTACCAAGATGAGAACCTACAATGTTAGGTCCCTGGGAATACAGAGGATAAGGGAAAAACAATAAGAAAACAGAGCTCTAACCCAGTCCAACCCTGCCCCTTCAATGGGCCCCATCCAACCAATGAGAAGATGCGCTCTGCAAATAGCACCTTCCTGGTAAGTTTTCTCCTGTCATATTCCTAGGGGTGAGGGCCTAGTGTTTTATGTCATTATCCTTGGTACAATGGATCAGACTGGGGATGTTTTGGTCTCCTTTAAATCAGTACAGAACATCCACACTTAACTTATTGGTTGGAATTTATAAACCCTGCTGATATTGCACGTTTTCACAGCTGCATTCGTACATTTATGGATGTACAGCACCATGTGGTAGTAGACTATCGCTATAGTGTGGTGTATGCAATTGTACAATTACAATTCGTACACTTAAAGGGCATGTCCAACCTCCAAAACTGAAATTTAACCCCATACTGGCCCCACTCTGTAGTGTACAAAAATCCTTACCTGACATCTCTGCTACAAATGGCTGCCCTGCTGTGCCCCTCCAAAGTCCAGGAAACTGCAGTGTAGGAGCTCTGAGTGACTCATCCTGTGCCTGTGTCTGCCTCAACCTCGTCAAGGTTTGAGGCATGCGCAGGAGAGTCCTCACCCCCCTCCCTCTCCCTCCCCCTTGCTCCAAACCCCTTTGTTATATTGTAGTTATTGGTCTCCCAGCCCCAACTGCCATAATAGAATTATGACAAAGTCCCCCGATAGTTACTTACCTTACCGGCGTTCTGGGCAGCCGGCAACCGCATCCTTGATTGGCTGTCTCTCAGCCAATCAGAGACGCGACTGCCGGTCCCGCCCCCTGCTTGCAGTTCCGTGCAAGCAGAGGGCCGGGACACTGTGGCGGAGGAAAGAGGTAAGGTAAGTACCTATCGGAGGACTTTATCAAAAATCTATTATGGCGGTTGGGGCTGGGGGACCAATAACTACAATATAAGTAAAGCTTATAAAAGGGGGTGGACATGCCCTTTAATTAGCGATCATTAAAGGTGTGGTACTGCGCCTTTATAAATATGGCCCATTATTCCTAAATGGAATAAGGACACTCTCTTAATGAATGTTTAATAAAGAGAAAGTGGCTTACCATGCAATGAGTAGTGAACAGTATAATTGAGTGCATCATCATTAACTTATTTTACAAAATTAAAGGTTTATAACACTCATTTCCCCTGACTTATAACCCAAAAACTGCTAATTAAAATATGGCCTTTCTGTTTAAGGATCAACTTGAAACAAAAATGTGCCACTACATCTCCCCTTAACAAGCTCTTCATTTTTACCACCCCCTCTCTTAACTCCATGGATTTCTTTTTACTACCAGGATTGGCAATATCCAATATCTAATAACTCCCATTATCGTTTCTGAGAGAAGTACCAGCATAAAGAAAACTTGTTCCATCAGGCTTCGTCCTGGCTTCAGCACTATCTTTAATACAGAAAAGGCCAGGACACTACCCTGGCAGATGAAAAACTGTACGTGCTGGTGCTTCTCAATGAAATGATATTGGGAGGTAGGAATTAGTTGTCCTTTAAATACCAGCTCCATAAATCCTAAGAAGTTAGTGTTTAGTACAGTAGTTATTCTGCTTACCTAATGTTAAATGAAGAAAAAGGAACAGTCCGGTCATGATTGAATGCATGATCCTCATGACCTTAAAAACAGAATGACAGCAGTTTAATAAACATGACAAGGTTTGCACATCCTAATAATGTTGGATACATAAGGAATAAATATACAGCACAATAAAACTTGTTATTGGGTGTAGAACAGAGACTTGTGTTGCTTTTTGGGGTCACTGTCTGAGTTGTGTTTATAATCAGGTCTTCTAAAAGAAAAAGCCCCTATAACTTCATGTGCCTTGCTCTTATTAACTATTCACCTGTGAGCAGTTTTGCTGTAGCTGGAATGGTGGCAGAGATTTCACAGGTGGAATGCTGTATGCTGGGTGCAGGCTTGACAGTTGGTTTGTGGGAGGTCAGGTCAGAAAAAGTGGGAGCGGTTAAAAAAGGGAGGAGGGATACTGCTCCTGAGCAAAATATATACTGGATTGAAGGCATGCAGCAACACACACTCATCAGAGTTAGTGCTACTTACATATATTAATATGATGGGGGGGATTTCAGTATATTGTCCCTTAAAACTTTTTTCCTGCAGCTAGTTTCCTAATCTCCATTTGTACTACAAATTTAAACGTAATTGGCTGAGGCCTGTTGGCTCTGGTTGGTTTTGAACCTCATTTAAGGCCTTTCCCATGAGCGATTAGCTCTGAGCGATTTCCTGTTTTAAAGAGATTTTTCTGTTTTTAAGAGAATTGACAGCGTTAAAAAACGAAAGCGTTTATTAACTGTGGTTGCAGCCTAGTAAATGTACTAACCTAACACTATTTATTTCTAGGAGGGTGCCTGTGTAAGTAATTAATCACTAGTGTATTTTTATTTTTTTTTACTACTTACTGCTTGAATAAGGTGGTAGGAATTGTTTGAGTAAACTCAAAGCACTGGATTACTAAAACAAATACTTGTGTTTAAAAAACACTGTTACCTGTGGAGCGGGGGCTGGTAGGAGACAAAGGAAAGGGTTTTTTTTTTTTTTTTTTTCTCTCTCTCTGATTGGATGGGGGTGTAACTAATTGGTTTAAATTGGCTGAGGCCTGTTGGCTCTGGTTGGTTTTGAACCTCATTTAAGGCCTTTCCCATGAGTGATTAGCTCTGAGCGATTTCCTGTTTTAAAGAGATTTTTCTGTTTTTAAGAGAATTGACAGCGTTAAAAAACTAAAGCGTTTAAAAAAAGAAAGCGTTTAAGAACAACACTATTTCTCTGCTGTGTCTCTGCTGTGTATTGCTGTTTAGTATGGACAGTTTTGTTGGGGCTGCGCAATGTGCATCCTGCCGCATGTATGGGATCTTGGAGCAGCCGCCCCAGGGGACCTATGTATGTGTCAGATGTGAGTGGGTTGCCCATTTGGAATCTGAGGTACAGAGTCTAAGGGGTAAACTTGCAGCATTGCAGGACTTGGCAAACCTGGGGGAAATGCAGGTACTGGCAGGGGCCAGTAAACTGGTGGGTGGAGATGGGGCAGATAAGGTGGAGAAGGAAGATAGATTTGTAAGGGTCACCAGGGCCTTAGCTAAACATTTTAAACATGCCTTAGCTACAGGACATTAAAAATTTTTTTTACAAACAGAGAATTTATTTGTAGTTTTGAAATATGTGGAAGGTCACAAGTTCATCACCCCTGCTCTATACCATTAGGCTGTATTACATCTAGACACGACTTAGCTACAGTCTATAAATGAGTGAAAATATGTATTTATATGATTATTAGTGTAATGCTTTTACAATAATATGAGGCTTTGAGGTACCTTCTGTTATAAGAAGGCTCTGTTTCATTTTATACTCTGTTGGGAACTTTTAGCTCCTTTAACCCCTACCTATCACTAACCCATATAGCTAATCAGTATCCTGAGCTCCCAGTATCCTGTGCTCCCAAGTCAATAGTGACTGTAAAACTTAAATTTGCTGGTAAAATTCTCACATGTGTAAACGTAGATCACGCTTTGTGTTTAATAAATAGTTTGCAGTTTGAAAAATCCCACGTGTGCACCGGTAACTTACCTTTTTGTACTATGATTCTTCGGTGGCACCGGGGTAGCTGAAGACTGAGTGGGATTGCAGAGGATCAATTCACATTCCTAGGCCCCATACAATATATTCTCTGCACACTGGCATACATTATAAACAAAGGGGTTTTAGTATACATTACTGTGATCACATCACATGAATGAAAAGCCTTCCAACCACGTCTAGGTAACCCCAGTCTGGAAGGTCCTAACTTCTAACCTTTTTTACTTCAATTAGCACTAGTAAACTTTTGCATTTCTCATAGTTGTGCACTGGATCCATACAACAGGCTTTCACTTCCCCCCATGCCAGTGTGCAGATAATATGATATTGTATGGGGCCTAGGAATGTGCATTGATTATCTTTTCTATGTTTGTATAAATGTTTGACCAGATCAGTAGCACTTCCGCTAAATGTATTTTTTATATTTATTGGCTAAACTGCATACCGGGCGACGTTTCGGGAACCATCTGTCCCCTTTATCAAGCCCACAGTTCCACAGCCATTCCATATAAAGACAAAAATATAGTGAAAGACATTTTCAAAGTCACATGGTATATAAACACTCCCAATGCCCCACCCACTCGTATACTCATAATTAAGTGTTTACAATAATTAACAAGTAATCATTACCAAACGTCTCAACAAGAGCTAGACAGCAGAAGACGCTAAGGAGGGACACAGAGACCCACATAAGTACCTATTATATAACCACATCCAATTGCATAAATACACAACATAAATATTGACACATATTCATTAACCCTTTCACTGCCAGGAGATTTTCATTTTTTTTTTTGCGTTAACTGCCAGAAGAATTTTCAGGATTTTGCCCTTAATCGCTTTAGACTAATTTTACAGTAGGAAACCTTGCAGTAAATCAGGAATATTATACATTGTTTTTTTCAGCACAAAGTGTACTTTAACATGGTAACAGAATTTTGTAACTTTTCTGGAAATTTTACTGGAATTATGGGTAAAATATGTAAAAAAATAAATTAAAAAATTGCAAATTTTCATGGATTTTTCCCATTTTTACTTATAGTTATCTTAAGGTTACACACAAAAATCTTACTGTTTCTAAAAGCTCTGATACTCCTGAGTACAACGATACCAGATATATGTAGGTACCCGACTTTTCCTGTACAGGAGACCCCCCCAAACTAAAACTGCACCTCCTAGAATATTACACCAAATTAAAATGTAAAACCACTACTGACAGTTAACATAGAATATCTACCAAATTAACTAAAATATCCCAAACTAAAACTGCACCTCCTAGAATATTACACCAAATTAAAATGTATAACCACTACTGACAGTTAACATAGAATATCTACCAAATTAACTAAAATATCCACACAAGTGAGATATTTTAGTTAATTTGGTAGATATTCTATGTTAACTGTCAGTAGTCTTGGTCTGGACACACATTCCAGAACCAAGAACCGCAGGTCAGATTTTTTAATGTTGAACCTCGTGAAAATGTACAGGTACTGGTAGTTTAGAGTTGTGGAGATTGATGCTAGATTTATGTTGAGAAATCCTGTTTTTTATCGGCTGGGTAGTCTCACCAATATAGATTTTGTCACAAGGACAAGTAATGCATAAATAACATATTTGGAATCACAGTTAAAATATCCTCTTAAAGGGAAGACCTCCTTAGTATAGGGATGTACAAATTCTTTCGTTTTAATCACATGGTGGCATTGTTTGCAACTCCTGCAAGGAAACATCCCATGGATGCTTATACCCATTTTTTGGTTCATCCGAATATCTGAACTCACCAAATCATTATACAGTGATTTCCCCCTCTTATAAGAAATAAGGGGGGGTACAGAGAATTCCCCAACAGTAGGGAAACCTTCCTTGAGTAAATCCCAGTGTCTCTTTACACAGCTATTAATCGCTGGGCTTTGAAGTGAGTATTGAGTAACAAAAGGGATCCGCATCTCCCTAGTCCTAGGGCGATCGAATCTGTCTTTACATGCCTTAGTTAATGCCTGATTCAGAATTTTGGGGGGATACCCCCTTTGTCTGAATTTGAAATACATATCAGCCATCTGTTGAGACCTACATGCTGGATGGGAGACAATTTTAGTTACTCTCCCAAATTGACGGATGGGTAATGATTTAATAGTATTGCCAGGATGGAAACTGGTATACATGAGTAACTGATTACGATCCGTGGGTTTCGAGTACAACTCAGTTTGAAACCCAGCTTCTTGTACTACCATGACATCTAGAAAGGAGATTCGTTCTTTACTACATTCTAGAGTATATTGAATATTGGGATGTAGTGTGTTTAATATACGGTGGAACTCCATGAGTGTCACAATGTCGCCCCGCCACAGCACAAAGACATCGTCTATGTACCTCCACGAGACACAGCAGTGTCTGGAAAAAATTGGAAGCACATAGGCGAGGTCCACCTCCTGCCGAAGCATAAAGGCGTTGGCGTATGTCGGGGCGACATTGGACCCCATGGCAGTACCGCACAATTGCTGATAATAATCCTTGTCCAACATACCTAGAAAAAATTCAATTTGGCCAAAATTGTACATATTACTTTCAATCAACAGTTTTTTTACAGGCAGCAATACCCTCGTGGTGGGGTATAGAGGTATATAAGCTACCCACATCTAATTTAGCCATCAAAATAGGCTCATTGGTAGCAACCTTCACATTCGCCAACTTGTTGAGAAAATCCTGAGTATCACGGAGATATGACAGGCCCCCCTGTACCAAGGGTGCAAGAACCCTGTCCAGAAGGACGGCCAAAGGGCAGAACACAGAATCTATGCCCGCCACAATGGGATGTCCTGGAGGCTGGACAGGGTTCTTGTGCACCTTGGGCAGGGTATAAAGGACTGGAGTAACCGGATTTGACACCATTAATGTGTCCTTTAATGACATATGTATCACCCCTTTATTTACATGTTCATAAATCAACATAATACTAGCATCAAACTCCACAACTCTAAACTACCAGTATCTGTACATTTTCACGAGGTTCAACATAAAGAATCTGACCTGCGGTTCTTGGTTCTGGAATGTGTGTCCAGACCAAGACGCGGGGGTGATAGGGAACTCATGTTGAGGAAAAGAGAGGTCTGGTGGGTCCATAGATTGAACACCTTGCACCCAGCAGGCCTCAATCGTGATTACGATCTTCATGTATATCTATGATTAATGAATATGTGTCAATATTTATGTTGTGTATTTATGCAATTGGATGTGGTTATATAATAGGTACTTATGTGGGTCTCTGTGTCCCTCCTTAGCGTCTTCTGCTGTGTAGTTCTTCTTGTTGAGACGTTTGGTAATGATTACTTGTTAATTATTGTAAACACTTAAAGGGTATGTCCACCCTTAAAACAATTTTTTAATATAGTATTCCCCCTGTCCCCCCAGCCCCAACCGCTATGTTTTTATTTTTAGAAAGTGCCCCAAATTCTACTTACCTCCCCTTTTTCCCCCCGCTGCACTGCCGGCCCTCTGCTTGCGAGAAAATGCAAGCAGAGGGGCGGGATCGGCAGTCGCGTCTGTGATTGGCTGAGCGGCAGCCAATCACGAACGCGGCTGCCGGTCATTCAGTGCAGCGGAGGAAAGAGGTAAGTAATGTTCGGGGTACTTTCTAAAAATAAAAATGTAGCAGTTGGGGCTGGGGAGACAGGGGGAATACTATATCTAAAGGGATTTATGCTAGGGGGAGGGAATTAGATATTATATATATATATATATATATATATATATATATATATATATATACTATATAAATCAGAAATCTTGTATGTATGTATGTGCTCACCACACCCCTGAATGCTTCCACATAACGGCGACGGCCTCTGAAAGGGCCGACGCCCATGAAGTCCAATTTGAACGACAAAAAGCCTGCACGTCACTTGCAGAGTGTGATTCCCCAATTCAGCAATTCAGATAATGAGTCCACTTCAGTGACACAACAACAGTTCTGTGCTGCACACACAGAACAACAGCTTCGATAACAGAGGGAACCAGACATTTCCCTTAAGGTCTGTAACACATTTCAATTGGCTCTTGGAAGGTTTTAAAATAGAAACACTGGAAAGACTGTGTTGCTATTGGTTATATGAACCACATTTGCGGTTATTGTCATGCTAGGAAATTTAAAGCAGAGCCTCCTGGAATGTGACCACAACCCCAAACATCACGGTCACGCTCATACCCCAACCATCAAGGACACGCCCCCAAAGATAACTGCCGTGCATCGCAACCATGCCCCCAAATGTTGTGAATTACCTGCACTTAAGAAACAGACACACACTGCCCACATGTCACACACTTCAGTTGCAAGCAACATGTTTTCACAATGGCAAATTCCATGTAGCATGTTCACGAGTAGGTTCACCACAACATTTGTATATTTACGCTCCAAGTGGAAAAACTGATAACGTTGTATATAAGGTTTTGCAATAAACATATGTGCTATATGTCACTCATAACTATTAAATACATGACGTACATTACCAACTGTGCACTTCTTTTTCCGCCTGTCTCTTCTATCTAAGCCAAACACACACCTGCATGTAAAAAATACTATACCCACATGTGTACACGGGCAACGTCGGGTACGGAAACATCCAGGGGGGCCCTAATAAAATTAGTCTGAAGGTCCTGAAAAAAACCCAAGCAATCGCATCATATTAAATGAACAGACACACACTTATACCCACCTTTCCTATACTAACTGCCAACTAGAATATAGAGGGTCTATGTGGAGTAAACCTGCAGGTCTGAGAACTGACCCAGGCAATCTAAACAGCACCTGTGGGCAATCAAAAGCAGCCCATGCATATATCCGATTTTACTTTCCTGACAGTGCGCTCCCGCGACATTAGACCGATGCTGCAAGAACCGCCTGTCTGTGGCATAGAAGAATGGGAAAGGCAGTTCTGGCAGAATCAATCTAATATCGCAGGAGCGCTTGGTTGGGTAAGTAAAATCGGATATATATATGGCCACCTTAAATCCTATACAGTGTCCTAATTAACATGCAAGGTTCATACTTATTAGTAATTACCACAACAAATTCCAGATTTACAGTTAGGATTTGGTAGCACAAAATACTGATTGAATATACATGTTAGGGAGAGGTGTGGATACAGGAGCTAAAAGCTCCACACAGAGTATAAAATGAAATAGAGCCTTCTTATAACAGAAGGTACCTCATAGAATCGTGTTATTATAAGAGCATTGCCCTAATAATCTAACATATAAACACATATTTTTCACTTAAAGAAATGGGTGGGGACATGCAAAGTATCTTATAGCCTGTGGCAAAGGCATGTGTCTAGATATAATACAGCCTAATGGTATAGAGCAGGGGTGTTTAACTTGTGACCTTTCTTAATATCCCGTAGCTAAGGCATCTGTCTAGATCTAACACAGCCTAAGCTTGTGACCTTTCACATGTTTGAAAACTACAAATCCCAGCATTCTCTGTTTGCAGTAAGTTTTTTCTTAATATCCTGTAGCTAAGGCATCTGTCTAGATCTAATACAGCCTAAGCGTGTGACCTTTCACATGTTTGAAAATTACAAATCTCAGCATTCTCTGTTTTGCAGTTAGTTTCTTCTTAATGAACTTTTCACATCTTTAAAAACTACAACTCCCAGCATTCCCTAAGTGCACAGAATGTATGGATGTAGTTTTCATACATCCTGGAATAAAGACATTTTCCTGACTTACAGACATTAAAAGCCCACGGTCATACTTTAGCGCTTCCTACCCAAGGGTTTGAAGATACAAGTGATCCCTGCGCTTCCCTTACATTTATAGCTATAAGACTATTGGAAAACTATTAGGGAAGCATTATATGGGTCGATCAGTTGGCGCAACGTTAATTTAATGCCAGCTAATAGCTGGCGTTAAATATTTATGTGCGGGGGAGATTCACCCAAAATCACACTGCCTCTGGTAAATCCTGTAGGGGAGATTTGCCCAGAGAGCTTTTGCCTCTGGGTGAATCTTCCTGTTAGAGTCATAAAATTTACCATATTTGCACTCACTTCCAAATACCACCTACCTGGCAGTTATAATCCATTAAGTCTAAAGGTTCTTACACAAGTGCAATCGCGGGTGCCGACGTACAACGTGTACGAATGGCCATTTCGGCTGATAATCGTGCCGTGTATCGACAGAACAGCCATTTTAGCCGATAAAGTACTGATACATGGCATGATTATCGTCTGTTTGTACACATCGTGCGTCACGGGTTAGCACCCGTGATTGCACATGTGTACGAATCTTAAGGCTGGGTAAACACCAGTAACCAACTGATAGTGCCATGGATCAGTCGGCTGTAAACATCTGATGGTGTGGGCCGGCCAGCCTTAACCGAGTTTGGTTGCCCGTATCAGACAAACAGGTCAGTTAGTAAATCACGGTCGATCATGCAGTTCCCTATGGGACCACATAATCGGTCTGTCACATGTACTGCAGGCTGCAGCCACTGTTGCTGTGACCAACAATCATTTATCCTGGCAGAGCTCTCACTCAAAGCAGATGCTCAATTGGGACACATGATAGTGTTATATGTATTCAGCCTAAATGGTAATAACCTGCAGATCTGAAAACAGATGTAGGCAATTCTGCCACAATATGCAATTCAATCTGAACAACACCATTGGACATCCTGAGACCCAGTACAGGATCCAAAATAACATGCTAAGTTCATACTTATTGGTATTTACCACAGCAAGTTCCACATTTACAGTCACTGTGGGGTTAGGACTTGGAAACACGGAATAGTGATTAGCTTGACAAGTAATGGAGAGGTTTGGATAAAGGAGCTAAAAGCTCCCCACAGAGTATAAAATGAAGTTGAGCCTTCTTATAACAGAAGGTACCCCACAGCATCACAGTTATAATTATATCAATAGTGGAATAAAAGGGGAAACTGTCAATTTCTGGGTAGTTTTAGAGACATGCAAAGTCATTTAATCATTTACAGACATCACTTCCTGTCTAGCAAACAGAAACTGCATTGTCTCATTACTTTCCATGGAGAGGGGAGGGGGAGTAAATGTGAGAATCTGAAGAATTTTCTAATTGGCTAAGACTGTCACGTGTTTTACAAACAGCACATAACTGGGTGTAATACAGGAACTTCCTTACACTTCCTGTCTTGTCATGGACAGTGCCTAAGATAATTTTTTGATTTGTTAACAGTGTAAGATCAGAACCTCTCATTGGATGTTAGTAAAATTTTACTTCCTTTTAGTGTCTACATGGAAACCCTGTAGAAATCCTGGGGGTGTGGCTAGACCTATCATTTTGAGTTTTTCATTCAAACTTAGTGGTGTCCAGTAAAGTAACTATAATTTATTAATTGTATATCACTTGTTTTGTAATTCAGTAGTAGGCAGTAGTGCTATACTTTGTATATTGTTATTTCTTATTGTGATTTTAATTAAATAGTGATAATTACACACATACATACATATAGACCTTTCCTACGTGTAAAAGTGTTATATACCCCCACCTAATTGGTACCTCCTAAAAACGGTAAAAAATGCAATCTCCGTAAAAATATAAATTTATTTATATAATATAAGGGATATATATACTAGCAAAAGTGTGCCAGTTGGTGCACAGTGGGAAATGTGTGGGTGTATGTTTAGCTATATGTGGATACAGATGATATAAAATCTTTATACACACTACTATAAAATTTAGGGATTTGTACAAAAAAAATAAAGGCAAGATGTTAAAAATAAAAGAAATCCTATGAAATCCTGGTTCTATTAGTGTCACATCCCCATAATGAATATTTTACACAATATACAGAGGCAGAAGGGAACCTATTGGGTGTACCCCAATAGGTATTAGAGGGGACATATATACACACATCTTTCAGATTGTACTGGAAGTGTTAGTGCTTTAGAAATATATGTTAAATATACATAAAGTGCAGCCTAACATCTAGATAAGACAGACATTATCCATCTTATATTTGTTATATAACACTATCACATTTTTCTGTTTTGTTTATCGGTTTGTTTTAATAAATCTATACAGGAAGATATTTAAATCCAGGGTTTTGAGAGATGGGCGAAACTGCTAAAATCCATTCTGCCTGTGGACCTGGAAAATGGTCTGGGAAAAACTTACATACATCCAGAAGTTTAAAAAAATAACATTCCTCACAATCGAACTGTTTTTCAAGATTACACATTGTATTTTCGAGGGTCACTGAAATTTTAGAAAATTTGAAGTTTAAAGGAATTTTAAAAAAAATTGTAAAAATGATACAGTAACTTACTGTAAATGGCTCTGGGACCTGGGAAATGGTCTGGGGAACAGATAATCTGATTCTTTCAAATCAGAATTGGTTACAATCAGATTTTTTCAGAAACTAACTGATTGGTATACTAACCAATCAGATTCTTTCTGAAAGAATCTAATTGTAACCAATTCTAATTGGAAAATAATCTGATTGGTATACTAACAAATCAGAATATTTCTGAAAGAATCTGAATGTAACAAATTCTGTTTAAAAAATAATCTGATTGGTTAGTATACCAATCAGATTCTTTCTGAAAGAATCTGATTGTATCCAGTCAGAATTGGTTACAATTAGGTACTTTCAGAAAGAATCTTATTGGTACACTTTCTGGAAGAATCTGATTGTAACTAATCAGAATTGATTACAATCAGATTCTTTTAGAAATAATCTGATTGGTATACTAAACAATTGGACTCTTTCTGAAATAAGCTGATTGAAACCAATTCTGATTGAAAAATAATCTGATTGGTTAGTATAGCAATCAGATACTTCCTGAAAGAATCTGATTGTATCTAATTAGAATTGGTTACAATCAGATAATTTTAGAAATAATCTTATTGGTATGCTTTCTAGAAGAATCTGATTGTAACTAATTGTGATTGAGAAAGAATCAATATATCCAATCAGATTCTTTCTGAAAGAATCTTATTGTAACCAATTCTGATTGGAAAATAATCTGATTGGTGTAAGGGTCCGGTCAGTTGTATCAGATGTATCTAAGTATGCACAATTACCAAGTAAACCAGCGAGCCTCAGATGATACGTTCGGAGATCCGGGAGAGTGATTCAGGATACGAAAGTGACACAGAGTCTACAAGTCCAAAATCATTCTCTCTAGTTTATTGTGTAGCACTCTGGATTATATAGATAAAAACTAACACATAGTCACATGATACATAAAACATAGTAAAAAAGAGTGTTTGGTTTCGTTTCTCGAGAAATCAGTGGAGTTCTACATGATGAGAACATAACCAATTATTCTCAAGATAAGAAGCCCTGAGAATTTAGGGAGGACATAGGGAGTGTAGGCTATCTCATGGGGGTTGGAAAATCACACAGTGAGAAGGAAACTCATTCTAAGATATAAAACAAAGGCCTTCTGTAAGGTAAAATATGAACAGCACACAATATGAATAGCTCATATAAAATAGATGCTATATTGCTAAGCTAATACAAAATGGATGCTATATTGCTAGGCTACATATAAAGCAAATAATGTATAATATAAACCTGAATCTTTCAATCCCCTCTTAAAACATAACTATGTTTTCAAAATATTATACACCAGCAGAATTTGGCTTTTTTCGGTGTTCTCGAAGGTAGTTTATATAATCAAGGGGTTGATATTCACGTGGGGTTGTTGTAGATTTAATAGATAAGGTATACATGGACATATTATGAACACCCTTTTTTAACAATGATTTAATACATGGGATACCACAGCAAACAATTAAACCTACAACAATCAATATAATGAGTATGACTATAACAAGTTGAACCAAAACCTGTTTCCAATTTGTGAACCAACCAAAATATTGATCCCAAGGATTTTCAATACCTGAATTTTTCTTAAGTTCAATGGAAAGATCCTCAAGCTTTTTAATGGCAATGGTTACTTTACCATTAGGACCTGTATTATCAGGAATGTAAGTGCAAAAGGAACCAGTGCCCTTAATCATAGCACACACTCCACCTTTCTCAGCCAGAATCATATCTAGTGCGATTCTGTTCTGAAAAGTCATGGTGGAATCAGTATAAACCTGAACCTTTCAATTGGTATACCAATAAAATTCTTTCTAAAAAATAAAAAAGCTGATTGTAACCAATCAGAATTGGTTACAGTCAGATTCTTTCAGAAAGAATTTGATTGATATGCTTTCTTGAAGAATATAATTGTAACCAATCAGAATTAGTTACAATAAGATTCTTTTAGAAATAATCTGATTGGTATAGTAACCAATCAGATTCTTTTCTAATCAGAATTAATCAGGGACGGATTTACACCTCAGGAGCCTGTAGGCCCAAAGAGCCTGTGGCCCTACCCATAAACAGACCACATCCCCAAACCACCCATTTCCTCTTTTTGGGGAAGAAAATAAACTATAAAGGGGTTGGATTGGTGGGAGGAAATTGACAGTCGCCCCTTCAACCTCAGGCACCCCTAGGTGCATGCCTACTGTGCCTAATGGTAAATCCGGCCCTGGAATTGGTTACAATCAGATTCTTTCAGAAAGAATCTACTGTAATTGTCTTTTCCCCAAACCATTTTCCAGGTCCCAAAACTATTTACAATAAGTTACTGTATAATTTTTACAAAATTTTTAAAAATTTTCTTTGAATTTTCGAACGCATCTTGAAAAAATCTGCAAAGCAGAATTCCCGCAAAACCCGTGAATCACGGAAATCCATTGCGGAACTGGGTTCAGTAGAAACACCACAGTGAAATACAACTGTTGTGCAGAGCATGAATCAATCTTCCCTGTTAAATTTCCAACCAATAATAGATCAATACGAGATCCATTGGATCATTCTATAAAGTTATCAATCTGTCTTTCAATACTCACCCCTCCCCATTAAGGCCAAGGCCACACTACAACGCACCAAATCGTGCACACAACCGTGAGCGTAATTGCACACGATTTTGTGTGTGATTCTTGTGCGTTTTTGCGTGCGTTTTGTGCATGCAATTTTGCTATTTTCCATTACGGAAACGTATGCGTTAAAGCACCAAAAATGGCAAACGCATGCATTACCAAAATACGAACGGATGTGCAATCATATGCACATAGGAAATGGTGGGAATTTTTGCGTTCCTGTGACTTCCATTTTGCCAAAAATCACAGGCGCAAATGCGCGAAAAGCATGCTATTGTGGTCTAGCCCTCACAGCTGTCACCAGGGATTCCGTTAGAGAGGGATCACTATTGGTAAATGTGTTAGAGAGTGATCACTATTGGTAAATGTGTTAGAGAGGGATCACTATTGGTAATGTGGTAGAGAGGATCATATTGGTCAATGTGTTAGAGAGGGATCACTATTGGTAAATGTGTTAGAGAGTGATCACTATTGGTAAATGTGTTAGAGAGGGATCACTATTGGTAAATGTGTTAGAGAGGATTACTATTGGTAAATGTGTTAGAGAGGGATCACTATTGGTAAATGTGTTACAGAGCGATCACTTTTGGAAAATGTGCTAAAGAGGGATCACTATTGGTAAATTTGTTAGAGAGGGATCACTATTGGTAAATGTGTTAGAGAGGGACCACTATTGGTCAATGTGTTAGAGAGGGATCACTATTGGTAAATGTGTTACAGAGGGATCACTATTGGTAAATGTGTTACAGAGGGATCACTATTGGTAAATGTGAGGTCCTATAAAGAACCCAGACTATCCTGTCATGTTTCAGTCTTGTTACATTTATCAGTTCAGGACACAGGTTCATGGCTTCTATGGGGTCTATTGGTTAAATAATGTAATAAACGATTAATAAACTCATTTCATTGTCTCAGAGAAATGAGCATGGAGATGTTTTCCTTTCAGTCCCCCTATCATATATAGCAGGGATAAGCAACCAGTAGATCTCCAGATGTTTGAAAACTACAACCCTATAACTATGTCCATAGGCTACTATGTCATTATTCACTGGGTAACCCAATGTTTTTCTCCCCCTTCTTTCCTGGTTATTCCGGTTTGCAGCAGCCAGTCATGCTTGTGACAGCTGACATCACAGCAAATAACTGACTGCTGATCTCTGACCAACCTCCCACTTATCATTTATGATGACGTGAAGAGCTTGTGCAGCTATTCTAAAAGGAGGCAGGAACTATTAGGTTGGGTACACACTAGCCAATATTTTCAGCCAACCGACCGATTGATGGCACTTTTGGACGATCGGCCGAAAATATCGGCTGGTGTGGGGAGGGCAGCCGCCACAGACAACGATCGTTCGTTCATCCGGATTGGAACGATTTGCTATGGGATCGCACGATCAATCGTTTGCAAATTCGTCCACTGCGGAATTTGCCGTGACCGATGGACATTTGTACGAGCGAGCGCTCGGTCGGGACAAAAAGTCCCTCTGCTTGTACCCAGCCTTACGGGAGGGGACAGTGAACATCCTCGACATCTGTTTTTATTTTGTAAACAATACAATGACCAACATTACAAACATTTGTCTTTATTCATTATTCAGTATAAGTAAACATAAACATAAAGCAATATATAATGTCAGGCAGCACTAACATTACTGCTCTCTCTTGTGCTGTAAGAGATATCTTCTTCTGGATAATCTTCAAAATAGCGTAAATAATTAAGGAAGTAAAAAGAGAATATCAGGCTAGAAACATTTTTCCTGATTTACAGCCCAAAGATGTATTTCTTTCTAACTAATTCCTAAAAAAACATTTACCAGTGAAGTAAGTAAAATCTTTCACTGCAACAAATACAATGTATCACATTGAGCAGCTCTTCTCTCTATCCATTGCTCTATGCAATGAGCATGCCCGGACCAGTGGTGAAGAAAAGAGTGGAAAGAAATGGCTGGAGGGCCCGATTTGATAGCCAAAGGTGATAGCCAAAATAATACATACTATTAATTTGCAGTCTCCAATCATGAAAAATGTGTTTTAGGCGTCTTGAATGATGCTTGTGGACATTTTGTTACCAGTTTCCGAGTGGTTCCAGATGTTTTGCCACCAGTAAAAAATGTTTTTCAAAGTAAGGCAGATAAAAGGCCACAACGAAAAGATGGCAACCACAAACAAAATGTCATAGTGTCTTTCTTGTGAAAGAAGCCATAGTCTAAACTATTTTATTGCTGATTCCATTTTTTAAACAAATTCAGATAGGAGTAATTATAAAATTTGCACAACCATATCTATGACAGATTTAAAAGCGATTATTACATTTAATTCAGATTAGAACGGTGCAAACAAGAAAATCCAAATAAACTAAATAGATTGTATACTCTGACATTTGTCTCTTTTGTTCAGTATGTGTCCTGCGTTACCCACTGACATTTGGGTTTTGACAAGGTAGAACCTCAATGTTCTTGCTGTTTCTTACATCACGGAAATAGTTACAGTCGAATCTTACATGAAATTCGTGAATGCCAATCTGAGTTGGAGTAAATCGGATTTTGTATGCTTCTGTACTCTCTGGGTCAATATTTCCACAGCTGTAGTCAATAAAGACATATCAGGTTGTTTAATCAATCAATTTTTGGCCTTGCCTAATTATATATTGTTTTACACATCTTTTGTTACAAGTTATAATATCTGACTATATTGCTTTTACGTGGGTGCTTTTTTCTAGGTTCTACGATAGTGATCGTAAATTTACGACCGTGATCGTAGATTTACGATCTGCCATAGAATACCATTGCGGTAGTTTACTACCTCGTGGCATATTTCAGGCAAATGTTCGTACATTAATTTGCCATAAATGTAAGGTCATGGTTGTACATTTACGGCCAAGGTTGTTCAGTAAATAAAACTTTAAAGACAAACTTGCGATTCCAAAGGTTTTTAAAGGGCATCTATAGTGGGAAAATGAACCTTTTTTTCTTTCTTTCCATGTTTTCTATAATTCCTCACAACCCCCAGAGTGTCTTCACCTTTTTCAGATTCCCTCTCTGTCCTGAGATACACCAGTAAGAAGAAAAAGTGATTGCATTCCTCTAATCCTACTTGGACTGTCAATCAAATCCCTGTGACGTGATCCCCTCTCCCTGCTCTGTAATAAACATAGAGATAAGAGCATTAGCAGGGTCACAAAGAAAGAGTTTATAAACTGTACTGTTCTCCTTCTTCTTCCGTGTCTCCAGGACAGCTTGCTTTCTATTGGCCACTTTGCGTGGGTGTGTTTTTCAGGATGTTGAATTTTTAACTCCTACTGCACATGATAAGCTTGTCGGTTAGCTGGAGTTGAGACATGGAGGAGGTAACAGAAGGGAGGGGGAAGGGGGGAGTGCTGCACAGATATCTGACACCATGGTTAAACAAAGTCACTGACAGGGATAGGATTAAGGCAGCACAGAGTACATGAATTTAACTTTGCAATGTGTTTTTTTCACTATAGATGCCCTTTAAATATGGCCCTAAAAGAGTATAATTCTCCTTTAACTGAACTATCCACATCCTTTTACTGACAGTAAGGGGCATAAAGGGTCATACTGATAAAAAAAGTAGTCGTTTCATTGCAAAATTTTCTGTAGATTTTAACAATTTTATTATTTATAAAGATCCGAAAATTCACCTAAATGAAAAAATTCTGCTCTTATTAAATAATTAAATCATGACAAAAAGTCATAAAGGTTACATGCAAAGATACATACGTATTAGCTTTTTCTCACTACTACCACAATTTCAGTAATTTGTCTGCAGCTGCACCCATCACCACATACCTGTATTGTCTCTCTCTGTATATTAGACTTTGCCCAGACACTGTTAACACGCAGTCCTGTAAAGTCTCTTTAATTGGGTTTGTGATGCTAATTATGGCTGTAATGTACTGGTACTGCAATGCTTCTCTCTGCATCTATAATCAATCACATAGGCACATATTTCTGAATGAATTACTGATAAAATTCAGATCAATGGCTCCTGCAATATTGGTATACAGAAAGATAAGATTTAATTAAACAAACACTATCTCTTCTGAATATTTACAAACATTGGTGACAATGGTTGAATATACAGCAACCATTCAGATACTGGATTTTAGGTTGCTATGAGTCCAGTTTGACATTCACACTAGTTTGCCCATGCTATTAATTTCAACAGACTAGTACAGATGGTTTGTGCTATGTGTTAATAGAACATTCACACCTTTGTCTTTCTTAAAGGGCAGTCCACCACTAAACTAAAATTTAACCCAATACTGGCCCCACTGTGTAGTGTTAAAAAAAACCTTACCTTACTCCTCTGCTCCAAATGGTTCTCCTGCAGTGCTTGTCCAAAATGTCAAGAGAAGAAGCTTTCTGTGAGTCATCTGGTCCCTGTTACTTCCTTAATGGGCATGTCCACCCCCAAAACTGAAATTTAAACCCATACTGGACACATTCTGTAGTTTAAAAAAATCCTTACCTTATATCTCTGCTCCAAATGGTTCTCCTGCTATGCCTTTTCTAAATCCTGGAAACTGCAGAGTGGAAGCTGTCAGTGACTCATCCGGTGCCTGTCTCTGCCTCAACCTCATCAAGGTCTGAGGCATGTGCAGGGGAGCCCTCCCCTCCCACCATCCCGATCCATCCTCTGAGGCCGTAGCTCCTAGCGTGAAATCCTCTTCAGATAAGGTAATTGCTGCCCAACCCTAACCACCATAATATTTTTTTTAAAAAATCCCCCGATAGTTACTTACAGAGCCTTCTCTCCCGCAGTGTCTTCGATGACGTCAGTCGCGTCTGTGATCAGCCGCGTCTTAGCCAATCACAGAAGCTGATGGCGGACCAGAACCTGTTTGCAACTTCCAGAAGCAGGGAGCTGGATAGGAGACGTTGCGGGAGAGAAGGGGCTGTAAGTAAAGACCTCAGCATAATTTTAAAAATATATTACGGCGGCTGCTACCTACCTTATATCAAAAGATGGATTTCAGGGTGGACATGCCCTTTAACCTCAATAAGGACATGCGCAGGGGAGCCCCCCACTCTCTCCCTCTGGATCTATCTTTACTGCCTGGTGCCCTACCTATAAAACCCTTTCTGTAGTGTAGGGCATCCCTATTCCAACTGCCAAGTCCATTTGTTAAAAAAAAGAATCCGAACTCTACTTATGGTCCTTCATTCCCTCAGCGTTTTGAATTGCCGGCAGCCGCATCTGTGATTGGCTGCCTCTCAGCCAATCACAGATGTGGCTGCTGGTCCGGCCCCCTGCTTGAAGTTCCAGCAATCAGAGGGCCAATATCAGAGTGCCGGGGGAATGAAGGCATGTAAGTACCGTTTTTTTTTAACTAACAAACCTGGCGGTTGGGGGTGGGCTAGGGTCCACTACAGAATATTAAATGTTTTTTTTATGGGAAAGATACCCTTTAATAAACAAGACCATTAAAGTGTCATGTAATAACTGCTACTTGCCTGAATACTTAGAATGGGTTTGTATAAAGTCACTATCCTGCTGGTGGAGGCTGTGCTGGTCATGTCTTTCACTAGACACATCAGTCTGATTAAGCTGCTCTCCCACATGAAGTTTGCATACTCTACATGACTGATCCGAGTACCAACAGATTTCTCTGTAACCAAACGATACCACAGAAAGTTGGATGATTACATTTTGTTTTTTTGAAGACAAAATTAAGTTTAATATACCATAGTTAAAAGATGGACAATTACTGTGCTACGGTAAACTCAGACTGGATCTTGTGGTTAAAGAGAAATAGGACTACTGAGAAAGAATTCTTTAAAGGGCATGTCCACCCCCAAAACCATAATCCCCCCCACTAATGGCGCCATTGTGTAGTGTAGTTTAATCCTTACCTTACATCCCAGCTCCATAAGGTTCTCCTGTAGTCCTCCCCCAAAGTCCCAAAAACTGCCACCAGGAGGATAGTAGAGTCCATATAGGACTCTGCCTCCTACCTGGCCTCCGGGAGAAGTTTGGCATGCGTACTGCAGCCCTTCTCCCCCTCCCTCTCCCTACCTCCCCCCCCTCCCGATTAGCATTCCCTCCCCTACCATAAAAACCTTTAGGTAAATCATTCCCCCTGTCCCCCCGCCCCAAACCGCTCTATTTATTTATTAGAAAGTTCCCCAAAGTTTACTTACCTGCCCTCTTTCCTCCACCGCACTGAACTCCTGGCAGCTGCGTCCGTGATTGGCTGCCGCTCAGCCAATCGCAGACGCGACTGCCGGTCCCGCCCCTCTGCTTGCATTATCTTGCAAGCAGAGGGTCTGGCAGCGCAGCGGAGGAAAGAGGGCAGGTAAGTAAAGTTTGGGGAACTTTCTAATAAAATAAATAGAGCGGTTGGGGCTGGGGGGACGGGGAATACTATATCAAAAAAAAAAATTTAAACGACAATTATACTCACCTTCCTCGCTCACATCTTTGTGCAGTAGCTTTTACTCAGGGTGAGGACCTGAAACCTAAAGCAGCATCTTAGAGCAACGCTGCTCTGGTAGGCTCCACCCCCTCCTCCCCGTCGGCGACGAGGCCAATAGGAAGGCACGCTCTGCAACAAGCAGGTTCAGGTCCTCACCCTGAGTAAAAGCTACTGCACAAAGATGTGGAGCTGAGGGAAGGTGAGTATAATTGTCCTTTAAGGATGGACATAACCTTTAAAAACTACAACTTTCTCATACAATTAGAACTGACTAGGGAATAGATTAATAATTTTACCTGAATGAGCTTGTAGAGAAACATTACACTCAGCCTTCCAAAAGTCCGGACACAAGCTTCCATTTTCATTCATATACTGTGCACAGAGCAAGATGTCAAGTTCCTTATCTGTCCAGCTCTGATTTGATACCACAGTTTTAATGGCAATATTTTGACCATAAAACACAATATCATCTGATTGGATGTAAACTGATACAGAAGGCTCCGAATAACTTGTTGTGTGGAAGGTCTCAGTATGTTTTTGAAATTCCTTCAATTGGTGATTTGACCCTGCCAAAAACAAATGGTCAACAATGAATATCCTTTCTATCTAAAGCTGGGTACACACTTGACAGATTTTTCAAAAATCAAGAAATTACAAAAATTATACTTATACTACTTATCTCTACAGTTCCTCTGACAACTTATAAACTATCAAATGCTACCCATACCTAGAGTCAAAATATCAGAATATATATATGATGCTACCATCTATTCTGCTGCTAAATATGACAGGCAACGTCCCAAACAGCATTCAAACTTTTGGGAATCCTAGTGTACAGAATCCAAATCCACCTTGCTTCAGCTTTCAAAAGGGCTTGTTTTCTGTCCTTTTCTCTATTAATTTGTTGTATCACTTGCACCTGGAGCCTGGTGGCATCTCCACTATTACACCCTCTGAAGTGCCTTTCAACTGGACTTGCTTTTAGATAATATCTCCCAAGTGCTTCCTGGTTCTCTCCTTCAGGGGGCATGTGATACATCCAACACATTGAATGCCACAGTTTTGACAGGTAAGTAAATAAACCATATATGAAGACTTACAGTTAAAATATTGTTTACTACTGTAAGTCTTTGATGTACTATTACTTCTTACCTCATCACTTATGTCTATTTACTTACAGAGACATTCTTTTGGCTCCACATTTATGGGTTCCTTTGTGAGTAAAAAAGTTACTTGTATTCCTGACTTTCCTTTTCACCATACTTGGGCATAGGGTCCTTCATAGAGACAGTGAATACTGGGGTAAGGGGGCATGGCCAATAAGTGCACATTATTGCAAGTCTCTTTGAAAACTACATGGGCTGTAAGTTGTACTGGCAACATGAAAGCTATCTTAGTTACAAAATCTATTTCTCACATGTACTTAATACAACTTACTAGAGAAAAAAAAATGTATAGGTGTACAGGGGAGAAAAGCTTTCACATAAGGATTTTAAATAATTAAGTTAATTCTCCTTTAAACCATTTAGTAAAATTCCCTCATCCAAAACTATACAGTGTCTGATGCTCCTATGCTAGAGAATCTTATAAAACAGATATATTTAATTAATTCTGTCCCCCATAATTTCTCCAACAAACACAGCCTTAAATATATGTGCCATGGCTACTGTGGAACTGACATTTGTGAACATCAGCTGGAAGCACCTCCAGATGGTTAAAGATGTTAATGCTTCTGAATTTTCTGTTCTCCAATTGTACATACAGCCTTCTGGCCCCAACCTGTGTAGGGGTGAATGTGATTGGATAAGCTAAAGTTCCACCGGGAGCCATATCGCCACATCTGAAAATCACAAAACAGAAACAAGACATGTAGTCTTAGATTCATTACAGAAGCACAAGTGGTCAGCATAACTTAAAATTAACATCAGTTTAAAGTGACACTAAACTCACCAAAACAACTTTTCAATGCCAGTGGAGGAACTACTGCCCCCTCCACCCCTACGGGGGGCCCGGCAGGTAAAAGGGCCTGCACCAAAGGTCCGTGATCAGCTGTTTTTAAACAACTGATCGCGCATATGAAGTAAACATACGCGCGATCAGCTGTTTAAAATGTTTGGTTCCAGTCTTTTAAACAGCTGATCGTGCGTATATTTACTGTGCAGACTTTTGGAGCATTGGCGAAGGTGTGTGCTGGGCCTCCAAACTTGCGGGGGGCCCAAGGCCCCTGCTGTTACGCCCCTGCTCAATGCTTCTGCTCTCATATCTGTGTCTTCCTGCATCTTTAAGAAATATAATTGTTTCTGTCTAAATAATACATCACCCCACCATGAGGTAGACAGTGCCCCTAGCCTGTGGCACTGCCACTTAAGACATGCCCAGTGCAGACATGTTGCAGCATTTGAAAGGTCTTTTATTTTTATGTGCTTCCTGCCACTGGAATGGAGGCTACTGAAGATATAACATTTTAGTAGTCTCCATTCCAGTGCATTCTCCAATCATTCACTTTATATGTATGCGGTATCTAGGAATAAACCATGGTTTTGCATCTGTCAGCAGATTTTTATTTTATAACAAACTTGTAATGTTAGTGGATACCGGTATATTTAGTTGTCAGATCATCTTATAATTGGGGGAGACTTATTATAAAATAGCAGGGATGCATTCATTACAACCTGATTGTATTGACATTACATTGAGTCTGACAGCCTAGCAGCATGTTTTCAATATACAACCCTAACTGTTGGAGAGCGCTTGTCAGGGGAATGGTGGAAGCAGAAGTGGAACTTCATATTCACTAGGGGGCATATTTATAAAGCAACGAAAATAGCGCCAAAAAATTACCGCCGCACATCGCGGCCGTGAAAATAGCGCTATCGCCGTATTTATAACGGCGAGCGCCATTCCCACGATATGTATCGTGGCCGCGATGTGCTGCGGTAATTTTAAGCCCCTTCGCGGCGATACTGTATAGTATCGCCGCGAAGGGACTTAAAATCCCTTCCCGACGCCTCTCCTAAGGGGGCGGGGTGCATACGCCAACCCCGCCCCACACCCCCGCGGCGGCGGCGGAGACCACCCGCGCTGCTTCCCAGCAGCCCCTCCCAAACCGTTCCCCGCTCGCGGCAATCTCGGAACGGGAGGCTAGGAGGGGCTGCCAGGAAGGGGCCACAGCAGGTGGTCGCGACCACCCGAGCGCACCCCTCCCCGGCAACCCCTCCAAGCCCCCCGCCCCGGCCGCTCCGGGAGGGGAAGGGAGGGAGCCGCTGGAGGGGTGGAGGCTCCCTCCAGCGGGGCCCTGAGAAGGGCCTTTTGGGGTTAGGGGGTCCCGCAGCTCGAACCGGGACCCCCCCTCCCCGGCCTTGTAAGGGCCTTTGCGGCACTTACAAGTGCCCTTGCGGTTCTGACAAGAGCCCTTTGGGGCTTAAGGGGCCCCGCAGCTCGAACCGGGACCCCCCTCCCGGCTCTTATAAGGGCCCTTGCGGCACTAACAAGTGCCTTTGGCGGGGGTCCCACAGCTCGAACCGGGACCCCCAGTGCGGCTCTTAAAAGAGCCCTTGGGCGGGTCTTCTTTCTTCCAGTCCCGGCGACACCAGCTCCGCCGAGGCCGCCGACCCCGAGAGGTACCCCGGCGGCCGCCAGGGGTACCCCCGGCGGGCGCCGGTGACCTCAACGAGGGATGTTGCTGGCGTCTTGATCCGACGCGACGTCTCGGGCTGGCGACACCAACCTACTCTAGGTCGCCGATGCCAGGCAGCTCACTGCGGCCGCCAGTGAGCCGCTGGCACCGCCGGCCTCAGCGGAGCCGATGTTGCCAGCCGTTCTTTCTTCAGCCATCTACTGCGATGGCATCTGAGTTCCGCGGAGGAAAGCTCCTCTTTATATAGGTTTGCAGAAATCCATAATACGTTTCTGATTGGTCAATTTTTTAATACTTGCTTTACATTAACCAATCAGATTTCGGAAAGTTCGAAATCTGATTGGTTAATGTAAAGCAAGTATTAAAAAACTGACCAATCAGAAACGAATTATGGATTTCTGCAAAACTATATAAAGAGGAGCTTTCCGCCGCGGAACTCAGATGCCATCGCAGTAGATGGCTGAAGAAAGAAGCGGCTGGCAACATCGGCTCCGCTGAGGCTGGCGGTGCCAGCGGGCTCACTGTCGGCCGCAGTGAGCCTGCCTGGCATCGGCAACCTGAGTGGGGTTGGTGTCGCCAGCCCGAAGACGTCGCCCAAGGGCTCTTTTAAGAGCTGCACACTGGGGGTCCCGGTTCGAGCTGTGGACCCCGCCAAAGGCACTTGTCAGTGCCGCAAGGGCCCTTACAAGGGCCGGGGAGGGGGTCCCGGTTCGAGCTGGGGACCCCTAAGCCCCAAGGCACTTGTCAGTGCCGCAAGGGCCCTTATAAGGGCCGGGGAGGGGGTCTCTGTCGAGCTGCGGGACCCCTAAGCCCCAAAGGGCTCTTGTTAGAGCCGCAAGGGCACTTGTAAGTGCCGCAAAGGCCCTGATAGGGCCGGGGAGGGGGGTCCCGGTTCGAGCTGCGGGACCCCTTAAGCCCCAAGGCTCTGTCAGAGCCGCAAGGGCACTTGTAAGTGCCGCAAAGGCCCTTACAAGGGCCGGGGAGGGGGGGTCCCGGTTCGAGCTGCGTGACCCCCTAAGCCCCAAAAGGCCCTTCTCAGGGCCCCGCTGGAAGGAGCCTCCACCCTCAGCGGCTCCCCCCTTCCCTCCCCGGGAGCGGCCGGGGCGGGGGCTTGGAGGGGTTGCCGGGGAGGGGGTGCGCGGCGGGTGGTCGCGGGCTGCTGGGAAGCGGCGGCGGGTGGTGTGGGCGGGTGGTTGCCTGCCCATCCCCGCCGCGGGGGCTAGTATCGGCCTTCAAGGTGGCGAAGTAAAACAGCCAATACTAGCCGAGCGAAACCAGTACCGCCGCTTTATAAATAGAAGCGGTGGTAACAGGTAAGTATCGCGCGAAGGGTTACCGCTTCGTTAAATTTTCGCGGCCGTTTTCGGACTTTATAAATCGGTTAAACGCGATTATGCGTTAATGTCCGCGAAAACGGCCGCAAAAAAGTTAACGAACCTTTATAAATATGCCCCTAGGACTGCTCACATTTTTGCAGGCTTTTTGGACAAAGTGAAGGAAACCCAGGATTTAGGCTCTGTGAATAATATATTATTATTTACCTGTTATATCAGCATGTTTGTGCGGCTCATGAACTGCTGCAAAATTACACCATAGGTAAGGAACAGAGGAGCTAAAGACTATTCATTCCTGCTGTTCAACCAAATAACTTAAGCATAACTACTTGCATATCGCTAACCTAAATACAAATTCTGAATGCTAATTAAAAATGTAGCTTCTCTGAGGATTTCATGCTGTTTTATAGCGATCATAATTGGTCTAGAACAAATCTTAAATTTGATTAGATCTCCTATTATTGACCATATAATCATTTAAAACAGCAGAGGTCTAGTTCTGTTTTAGTGACAGAGCTGCTAGTTTGTGTTATTGTATGCAAGTATGACGACTGTCAAATGTTTGGTGCTTAACTGAACTGTCTCAATGGCCTGTTTTTAGATTAAGTGCCTGGTAGTTGCTGTGGGGAGGCTCTCTTTTCCCATTACACCTAATTTTTGTGTTCGGTACTCAGGACCATATATTTAAAAACCTGCAGTATATCGGGTTATGGTAATAGTATGATCGCAGACATTTACTAATGATTGTTTATACAATATTATGCAGTAGTAAAATAATGCAATGGTATTTAATGGGCATTAGTAGATCTCAACTGTAAATTTATGACCGCAATTGTTGATTTACGACCGCTATCGTAGATTTACAACTGTGATTGTAAATTTACAATCATGGTAACGCTAGTTAAGGCGCAGTATATTTAGGCTGTGGTATTGCAAAGCAACAATACCGTGCCTTTAGAAATATGGCCATCTGTGTCTAAAAAAGAGCGAAGCTTGAGTTTTCCTCAGTCTGGTCAAATTATAGAACTTTACTAGCTTTAAGTAACATGATTGGTGGGAGTTGTTTTTTGAGAACATTTGGAAAACCATGAATTAATCAGCAAGTCAGATTGATCACATGTATAAAATACAATCAATTTACAATAATGCAGCCTTACTAATTACATTAAAGGGCAAGTTCAGTCTAAAATAAAGTTTAGCCATAAATGTTAATCACCCCCCAAACCTAGCTTCCACATTGCTAATATATGCCCCTGAATTTCTTACCTCACCTGGTCCCTTGCCGCTTAGGCTCTGCCCCTGCTCCTGTGTCGAGCTTGTTTCAAGCAAAAACAGGAGCAAAAGGCTTCTGCACTGTCAGCCACTCTACTTCCTGGTCACGTATGTCAGGCAATTGGTAAGAGGCTTCAGGGGCATCTTTGGAATATATTAGTAATGTGAAAGCAAGGTTTGGGGGTGATTAACATTCATAGCTAAACTTTATTTTTGACTGGACATTGGCCCTTTAATCTGTCTGTCAGGCTCTGTATAATAAAAGGTTTGTTACCATGTATCTTTCATTTATTGCTTTTACAAACCAGGTGGGTTTGGGGGAGAGATGGCCTAAAATTTTTCACATTAATTACTGAGTTTCTGGTAAACTCTGGGGAGTCTGGGGAGTCACATTTGTACATGGGTAGAAAATTGGTTAATGAATAGGATGCAGAGAGTAGTTGTTAATGGGGTAATCATTATGGATTAAAGTGCTAAGTGGGTGTCCACCGGTTCTGTGTTTGGGGCCGCTTCTATTTAATCTATTTATTAATGATTTGGAAGTGGGTATTGTCAGCAAGGTCTCTGTGTTTGCTAACGACACAAAACTTTGTCGACCATTAAAAACTTCAGAGGAGTGCAATCCTTGCAGGGCGATGTAGATAGATTGTACATTGGGCTGCTAAGTGGCAGGTGAGATTCAATGTTGATAAATGTAAGGTGATGCATTTTGGACTTAAAAATCCTTGTGCTGCTTGTGAAGGTTATTATTCATCCAGGTCATGGTATATCTGTTGTATTCAATTAGATCAACTGGACTTGAAGTTTAGTTCTTGAAGACGTTTCACTAGTCATCCGACTGGCTATCTCAATTCAGAATCAATTGTGCAAGAATCTGTGGCAATTATGTACCCTGGAAAATCCCAATTAGAATATCACAGCCAAGTATAATGGCGGGATTGGATAGTGGCTAAGAGGTGTTATAGGAACACCCAGAGTAAGGTGTCAAAACAGCATTGTACATGGCAGACAGTTGGTGTCGAACCCCCCCACCTCTATTTAGGCTTGGTTTCTTTATTTTCGCATAAATGGTCTCCTTAACACCTCTCTTGAACCAGTCACGTTCCTTTGTCAATATGTTAACATTACAATCTTCAAAGGTATGTCCTTTATCCTTAAGATGCAGGTACATGGCTGAGTCCTGACCCAAGGACTGCTTATACTATAAATGGCTCTGAATGACTCATCCGGAGCCCTGCTCTCCTTCTGCCTCAACTCATCAAGGTCTGAGGCATGTGCAGGGAAGCCCTCCCCTCCCACCATCAACCGATCCATCCTCTGAGGCCGTTGCTTACCTAGCGTGAATCCTCTTCAGATAAGGTAATTGCTGCCCAACCCTAACCACCATAAATATTTTTTTAAAAAATCCCCCGATAGTTACTTACAGAGCCTTTCTCCCCCGTGTCTCTATACGTCAGTCCGTCTGTGATCAGCCGCGTCTTAGCCATCACAGAACTGATGGCGGACCAGAACCGTTTGCAACTTCCAGAATCAGGAGGCTGGATAGGAGACGTGCGGAGAGAGAAGGGGCTGTAAGTAAGAACCATCAGCATAATTTTAAATCTATTACGGCGGCTGCTACGCTCCTTATATCAAAAGATG
Organism: Hymenochirus boettgeri; assembly: GCA_019447015.1. NCBI lineage: Eukaryota > Metazoa > Chordata > Amphibia > Anura > Pipidae > Hymenochirus > Hymenochirus boettgeri. The sequence goes on from CM033476.1 coordinate 48,309,208, forward strand.
GATTTGCAGGGTGGATCCATGCCCTTTAACCCATAAGAACATGCGCAGGGGAGACCCCCCCACGTCTCTCCCTCGGATCTAATCTTTAACTGCCTGGGCCGCTACCTATAAACCCTTTCTGTAGTGTAGGGGCATCCCTATTCAACTGCCAAGTCCATTTGTTAAAAAAAGAATCCGACTCTACTTATGGTCCTTCATTCCCTCAGCGGTTTGAATTGCCGGCAGCCGCATCTGTGATTGGCTGCCTCTCAGCCAATCACAGATGTGCTGCTGGTCCGGCCCCTGCTGAAGTTCAGCAATCCAGAGCCAATATCAGAGTTGCCGGGGGAATGAGGCATTAAAGTACCGTTTTTTTTTAGACTAACAAAACCTGGCGTTGGGGGGTGGGGCTAGGGTCCACTACAGAACTATTAAATTTTTGTTTTATGGGAAAGATACCCTTTAATAAACAAGACACATTAAATTGTCATGTAATAACTGCTACTTGCCTGAATACTTAGAATGGGTTTGTATAAATCACTATCACTGCTGGTGGAGCGGTGTGCTGGTCATGTCTTTCACTAGACACATCAGTCTGATTAGCTGCTCTCCCACATGAAGTTTTGCATACTCTACATGACTGATCCGAGTACCAACAGATTTCTCTGTAACCAACGATCCACAGAAGTTGGATGATTACATTTTGTTTTTTGAAGACAAAATTAAGTTTAATAACCATAGTAAAAAGATGGACATATACTGTGCTACGGTAAACTACGAGACTGGATCTTGTGGTTAAGAGAATAGGTACTACTGAGAAAGATTCTTTAAGGGCATGTCCACCCCCAAACTATAATCCCCCCCACTACTGGCCCCATTTTGTATGTAGTTTAATCCTTACTTACACTCCAGCTCCATAAGGTTCTCCTGTGTCCTCCCCCAAGTCCCAAAACTGCCCACCAGGAGGATATAGAGTCCATATGACTCTGCCTCCTACCTGGCCTCCGGGAGAAGTTTGGCATCGTACTGCAGCCCTTCTCCCCCTCCCCTCTCCTACTCCCCCTCCCTCCCGATTAGCATTCCTCCCCCTACCATAAAAACCTTTAGGTAATCAATTCCCCTGTCCCCCAGCCCCACGCTCTATTATTTTTATTAGAAAGTTCCCCAAGTTTACTTACCTGACCCTCTTTCCTCAACCCACTGAACTCCAGCGGCGTCCGTGATTGGCTGCCGCTCAGCAATCGCAGACGCGACTGCCGGTCCCCGCCCCTTGCTTGCATTATCTTGCAAGCAAGGGTCCTGGCACGCAGCGGAGGAAAAGGGCAGTGTATAAGTTTGGGGACTTTCTAAAAAATAATAGAGCGGTTGGGGCTGGGGGGACGGGGAATACTATCTCAAAAAAAAAATTTAAACGACAATTATACTCACCTTCCCTCCGCTCCAATCTTTGTGCAGTAGCTTTTACTCAGGGTGAGGACCTGAAAACCTAAAGCAGCATCTTAGAGCAACGCTGCTCTGGTAGGCTCCACCCCCTCCTCCCCGTCGGCGACGAGGCCAATAGGAGAGCACGCTCTGCAACAAGCAGGTTCAGGTCCTCACCCTGAGTAAAAGCTACTGCACAAGATGTGGAGCTGAGGGAAGGTGAGTATAATTGTCCTTTAAGGATGGACATAACCTTTAAAAACTACAACTTTCTCATACAATTAGAACTGACTAGGGAATAGATTAATAATTTTACCTGAATGACTTGTAGAGAAACATACATTACACTCAGCCTTCCAAAAGTCCGGACACAAGCTTCCATTCTTCATTCATATCTGTGCACAGAGCAAGATGTCAAGTTCCTATCTGTCCAGCTCTGATTTGATACCACTTTTTAATGGCATATTTTTGACCATAAAACACAATATCATCTGATTGGATGTAAACTGATACAGAAGGCTCCGAATAACTGTTGTGTGGAAGGTCTCAGTATGTTTTTTAAATTCCTTCAATTGGTGATTTGACCCTGCCAAAACATGGTCAACAATGAATATCCTTTCTTCTAAAGCTGGGTACACACTTGACAGATTTTTCAAAAATCAAGAAATTACAAAAAATATTATACTTACATTATCTCTACAGTTCCTGACAATTATAAACTAAATCAAATGCTACCCATACCTAGAGTCAAAATATCAGAATATATATATTATGCTACCATCTATTCTGCTGCTAAATATGACAGGCAACGCCCAACAGCATTCAAACTTTTGGGAATCTAGTGTAACAGAATCAAATCCACCTTCTTCAGCTTTCAAAAGGGCTTGTTTTCTGTCCTTTCTCTATTAATTTGTTGTATCACTTGCACCTGAGCCTGGTGGCATCTCCACTATACCCCTCTGAAGTCCTTCAACTGGACTTGCTTTTAGATAATATCTCCCAAGTGCTTACTGGTTCTCTCTTCAGGGGGCATGTGATACATCCAACACATTGAAATGCCCACAGTTTGACAGGTAAGTAAATAAACCATATATGAAGACTTACAGTTAAAATATTGTTTACTACTGTAATTTCTTGTTATGTACTATTACTTCTTACCCCTCATCACTTATGTCTATTACTTCAGAGACATTCTTGGTTCTCCACATTTATGGGTTCCTTTGTGAGTAAAAAAGTTACTTGTATTCCTGACTTTCCTTTTCACCATACTTGGGCATAGGGTCCTTCATAGAGACAGTGAATACTGGGGTAAGGGGGCATGGCCAATAAGTGCACATTATTGCAAGTCTCTTTAAAACTACATGGGCTGTAAGTTGTACTGACTGGCAACATGAAAGCTATCTAGTTCAAAATCTATTTCTCACTGTACTTAATCCAACTTCTATAGAAAAAAAAAGTATAGGTGTACAGGGGAAAAAGCTTTCACATAAGGATTTTAATATTAAGTTAATTCTCCTTTAAAAACCATTTAGTAAAATTCCCTCATCCAAAACTATACAGTGTCTGATGCTCCTATGCTAGAGAATCTTATAACAGATATATTTAATTAATTCTGTCCCCCATAATTTCTCCAACAAACCGCTTATATATATTGCCATGTCACTGTGGAACTGACATTTGTGAACATCAGCTGGAAGCACCTCCAATGGTTAAAGATGTTAATGCTTCTGAATTTTCTGTTCTCCAATTGTACATACAGCCTTCTGGCCCCAACCTGTGTAGGGTGATTGTGATTGGATAAGCTAAAGTTCCACCGGGAGCCATATCGCCACATCTGAAAATCACAAACAGAACCAAGACTGTAGTCTTAGATTCATTACAGAAGCACAAGTGGTCAGCATAACTTAAAAATTAACATCAGTTTAAAGTGACACTAAACTCACCAAAACAACTTTTCAATGCCAGTGGAGGAACTACTGCCCCCTCCACCCCTACGGGGGGCCCGGCAGGTAAAAGGGCCTGCACCAAAGGTCCGTATCAGCTGTTTTAAACACTATCGCGCATATGAAGTAAACATACGCGCGATCAGCTGTTTAAAATGTTTGTGTTCCATTCTTTTAACAGCGATCGTGCGTATATTTCTGTGCAGACTTTTGGAGCATGGCGAAGGTGTGTGCTGGGCCTCCAAACTTGCGGGGGGCCCAAGGCCCCTGCTGTTACGCCCCTGCTCAATGCTTCTGCTCTCATATCTGTGCTTCCTGCATCTTTAAGAAATATAATTGTTTCGGTCTAAATAATACATCACCCCCATGAGGTAGACAGTGCCCCTAGCTGTGGCACTGCCACTTAAACATGCCCAGTGCAGACATGTTTGCAGCATTTGAAAGGTCTTTTATTTTTATGTGCTTCCTGCCACTGGAATGGGGCTACTAGAAGATATACCTTTTAAGTCTCCATTCCAGTGCATTCTCCAACATTCACTTTATATGTTATGCGGTATCTAGGAATAAACCATGGTTTTGCATTTGTCAGCAGATTTTTATTTTATAAACAAACTTGTAATGTTAGTGGATACCGGTATATTTAGTTGTCAGATCATCTTATAATTGGGGGAGACTTATTATAAAATAGCAGGGATCATTCATACAACCTGATTGTATTGACATTACATTGAGTCTGACAGCCTAGCAGCATGTTTTCAATATACAACCCTAACTGTGGAGAGCGCTTGTCAGGGGAATGGTGGAAGCAGAATGGAACTTCATATCACTAGGGGGCATATTTTATAAGCAACGAAAATAGCGCCAAAAATTACCGCCGCACATCGCGGCCGTGAAATAGCGCTATCGCCGTATTTATAACGCGAGCGCCATTCCCACGATATGTATCGTGGCCGCGATGTGCTGCGGTAATTTTAAGGCCCTTCGCGGCATACTTTATGTATCGCCCGAAGGGACTTAAAACCTTCCCGACGCCTCTCCTAATGGGGCGGGGCATACTCCAACCCCGCCCACCCCCGCCCGCGGCGGCGCGGAGACCACCCGCCGCTGCTTCCCAGCAGCCCCTCCCAACCCGTTCCCCGCTCGCGGCAATCTCGGAACGAGCTAGGAGGGGCTGCCAGGAAGGGCCACAGCAGGTGGTCGCGACCACCCACCGCACCCCCCTCCCCGCAACCCCTCCAAGCCCCCCGCCCCGCCGCTCCGGGAGGGGAGGGGGGAGCCGCTGGGAGGGGTGGAGGCTCCCTCCAGCGGGGGCCCTGAGAAGGGCCTTTTGGGGCTTAGGGGGTCCCGCAGCTCGAACCGGGACCCCCCCTCCCCGGCCCTTGTAAGGGCCTTTGCGGCACTTACAAGTGCCCTGCGTTCTGACAAGAGCCCTTTGGGGCTTAAGGGGCCCCGCAGCTCGAACCGGGACCCCCCTCCCGGCTCTTATAAGGGCCCTTGCGGCACTAACAAGTGCCTTTGGCGGGGGTCCCACAGCTCGAACCGGGACCCCCAGTGCGGCTTCTTAAAAAGCCCTTGGCGGCGTCTCTTTCTTCCAGTCCCGGCGACACCAGCTCCGCGAGGCCGCCGACCCCCGAGAGGTCCACCCCGGCGGCCGCCAGGGGTACCCCCGGCGGGCGCCGGTGACCTCACGAGGCCGATGTTGCTGGCGTCTTGATCCGACGCGACGTCTTCGGGCTGGCGACACCAACCACTCAGTCGCCGATGCCAGGCAGCTCACTGCGGCCGCCAGTGAGCCCGCTGGCACCCGCCGCCTCACGAGCCGATGTTGCCAGCCGCTTCTTTTCTTCAGCCATCTACTGCGATGGCATCTGAGTTCCGCGGAGGAAAGCTCCTCTTTATATAGGTTTGCAGAAATCCATAAACGTTTCTGATTGGTCAATTTTTTAATACTTGCTTTACATTAACCAATCAGATTTCTGGAAAGTTCGATCTGATTGGTTAATGTAAAGCAGTATTAAAAAACTGACCAATCAGAAACGAATTATGGATTTCTGCAAACCTATATAAAGAGGAGCTTTCCGCCGCGGAATCAGATGCCATCGCAGTAGATGGCTGAAGAAAGAAGCGGCTGGCAACAGGCTCCGCTGAGGCTGGCGGTGCCAGCGGCTCACTGTCGGCCGCAGTGAGCCTGCCTGGCATCGGCAACCTGAGTGGGGTTGGTGTCCGCAGCCCGAAGACGTCGCCCAAGGGGTCTTTTAAGAGCTGCACACTGGGGGTCCCGGTTCGAGCTGCTGGACCCCCGCCAAAGGCACTTGTCAGTGCCGCAAGGGCCCTTACAAGGGCCGGGGAGGGGGTCCCGGTTCGAGCTGCGGACCCTAAGCCCCAAAGGCACTTGTCAGTGCCGCAAGGGCCCTTAAAGGGCCGGGGAGGGGGTCCTGTTTCGAGCTGCGGGACCCCTAAGCCCCAAAGGGCTCTTGTTAGAGCCGCAAGGGCACTTGTAAGTGCCGCAAAGGCCCTGATGGGCCGGGAGGGGGGGCCCGGTTCGAGCTGCGGGACCCCCTAAGCCCCAAAAGGCTCTTGTCAAGCCGCAAGGGCACTGTAAGTGCCGCAAAGGCCCTTACAAGGGCCGGGGAGGGGGGGTCCCGGTTCGAGCTGCGTGACCCCCTAAGCCCAAAAGGCCCTTCTCAGGGCCCGCGCGAGGGAGCCTCCACCCTCCCAGCGGCTCCCTCCCTTCCCCCCCGGGAGCGGCCGGGGCGGGGGGCTTGGAGGGGTTGCCGGGGAGGGGGTGCGCGGGGGTGGTCGCGGGCTGCTGGGAACGGCGGCGGGTGTGTGTGTGGGCGGGTTGCCTGCCCATCCCCCCCCCGCGGGAGGCTAGTATCGGCCTTCGCACGGTGGCGAAGTTAAAACAGCCAATACTAGCCGAGCGAAACCAGTACCCGCCGCTTTATAAATAGAAGCGGTGGTAACAGGTAGTATCGCCGCGAAGGGTTAACCGCTTCGTTAAATTTTCGCGGCCGTTTTCGGACTTTTATAAATCGCGTTAAACGCGATTATGCGTTAATGTCCGCGAAAACGGCCGCAAAAAGTTAACGAACCTTTATAAATATGCCCCTAGGACTGCTCACATTTTTGCAGGCTTTTTGGACAAAGTGAAGGAACCCAGGATTTAGGCTCTGTGATAATATATTATTATTTACCTGTTATATCGCATGTTTTGTGCGGCTCATGAACTGCTGCAAAATTCACCATAGGTAAGGAACAGAGGAGCTAAAGACTATTCATTCCTGCTTTTCAAACAAATACTTAAGCATAACTACTTGCATATCGCTAACCTAATACAAATTCTGAATGCTAATTAAAAATGTAGCTTCTCTGAGGATTTCATGCTGTTTTATAGCGATCATAATTGGTCTAGAACAAATCTTAAATTTGATTAGATCTCCTATTATTGACCATATAATCATTTAAAACAGCAGAGTTCTAGTTCTGTTTATGACAGAGCTGCTAGTTTGTGTTATTGTATGCAAGTATGACGACTGTCAAATTTTGGTGGCTTAACTGAACTGTCTCAATGGCCTGTTTTTAGATTAAGTGCCTGGTAGTTGCTTGTGGGGAGGCTCTCTTTTCCCATTACACCTAATTTTTGTGTTCGGTACTCAGGACCATATATTTAAAAACCTGCAGTATATCGGGTTATGGTAAAAGTGATCGCAGACATTTACTAATGATTGTTTATACACTATATGCAGTAGTAAAATATGCAATGGTATTTAATGGGCATAGTAGATCTCAACTGTAAATTTATGACCGCAATTGTTGATTTACGACCGCTATCGTAGATTTACAACTGTGATTGTAAATTTACAATCATGGTAACGCTAGTAAGGGCGCAGTATATTTAGGCTGTGGTATTGCAAAGCAACATACCGTGCCTTTAGAAATATGGCCATCTGTGTCTAAAAAAGAGCGAAGCTTGAGTTTTCCTCAGTCTGGTCAAATTAGAACTTTACTAGCTTTAAGTAACATGATTGGTGGGAGTTGTTTTGAGAACATTTGGAAAACCATGAATTAATCAGCAAGTCAGATTGATCACAGTATAAAATACAATCATTTACAATAATGCAGCCTTACTATTACATTAAAGGGCAAGTTCAGTCTAAAATAAAGTTTAGCCATAAATGTTAATCACCCCCCAAACCTAGCTTCCACATTCTAATATATGCCCCGGATTCTTTACCTCACGCGTCCCTTGCCGCTTAGGCTCTGCCCCTGCTCCTGTGTCGAGCTTGTTTCAAGCAAAACAGGAGCAAAAGGCTTCTGCACTGTCAGCCACTCTACTTCCTGGTCCACTATGTCAGGCATATGGTAGAGGCTTCAGGGGCATCTTTGGAATATATTAGTAATGTGAAAGCAAGGTTTGGTGGATTAACATTCATAGCTAAACTTTATTTTGACTGGACATTGGCCCTTTAATCTGTCTGTCAGGCTCTGTATAATAAAAGGTTTGTTACCATGTATCTTTCATTTATTGCTTTTACAAACCAGGTGGGTTTGGGGAGAGATGGCCTAAAATTTTTCACATTAATTACTGAGTTTCTGGTAAACTCTGGGGAGTCTGGGGTCACATTTGTACATGGGAGAAAATTGGTTAATGAATAGGATGCAGAGAGTAGTTGTTAATGGGCTTCATCATTATGGATTAAAGTGCTAAGTGGGGTGCCACAGGTTCTGTGTTGGGGCCTTTCTATTTAATCTATTTATTAATGTTTGGAAGTGGGTATGTCAGCAAGGTTTCTGTGTTTGCTAACGACACAAAACTTTGTCGACCATTAAAAACTTCAGAGGATGGTGCAATCATTGCAGGCGATGTAGATAGATATTCACATTGGGCTGCTAGTGGCATGAGATTCAATGTTGATAAATGTAAGGTGATGCATTTTGACTTAAAAATCCTTGTGCTGCTTGTGAAGGTTATTATTCATCCAGGTCATGGTATATCTGTTGTATTCAATTAGATCAACTGGACTTGAAGTTTAGTTCTTGAAGACGTTTCACTAGTCATCCGACTGGCTTCTCAATTCAGAATCAATTGTGCAAGAATCTGTGGCAATTATGTACCCTGGAAAATCCCAATTAGCATATCACAGCCAAGTATTAATGGCGGATTGGATAGTGGCTAAGATGTTTTATAGAACACCCATATAGGTGTCAAAACAGCATTGTACAGGGCAGACAGTTGGTGTCGAACCCCCCCACCTCTATTTAGGCTTGGTTTCTTTTTTATTTCACATAAATGTTCTCCTTAACACCTCTCTTTAACCAGTCACGTTCCTTTGTCAATATGTAAACATACAATCTTCAAAGGTATGTCCTTTATCCTTAAGATGCAGGTACACGGCTGAGTCCTGACCCAAGGACTGCTATACTATAAATGGCTCTGAATCCCTGTTGGAAAGGGATCTTGGAGTTTTGGTGGAAAAGGTAGCAAGCAGTACCAGGCAGCAACATAAGAGCCAGCATGGAATTGTCTGTAAAACCAAGTTCGTCACTTGGAAGCTGCAGCTTTAAACTTGGATTCAGGAAGATTTTTTCCCCCTTCAGGAAATGAGTATATGCTAATTGGGTTGACTGGATGGACATATGTCTTTATCAACTTCAAGTACTATACTATACAAATACTATACTATACTACTATACAAATAATCTATAACCATAACTAATACTATACATATACTATACTATACACACTATACATATACTATACTATACACACTATACAATAGATATACTATACACACTATACATATACTATACTATACATACTATACTACTATACTATACTATACTATACTATACAATACTATACTATACTATACAATACTATACTATACTATACTATACTATATTTTTTTACCCCCTCTGAGATTTGCAGAATTTCCTGATTTGCAGCCTCATTTGGTAGCCCCACGCGCTTACTGTGTGGCGAGATGGCACTCACGTCGCGTCGCTGAGATGTCATGCGTAGCGCACAGACTTACCAAATGAGGCTGACCAATCAGGACATATCTGCACATTTCGGAGGGGTGGAGAAAACCAATTCATCTACAGTAAACAAGATGTCAGCAACTTTGAATCTTTAAAGTAGGCTCTGAGGGGCATAGGAAAAAATGCCAATACCACTTGCAGCTTCCAAGTGACCATAACTTGATTTTACGTGTGTACTTATCCTTTAAGACTTGAAGAAGAAATTTACTCTTAAGTGGAGAAGGTTTTTTTCACTGTGAGAACGGTAAAGCATATGGACTGTCTTCCAGTGGACGTTGTTTGGCAGGTTCATTGGTCAGTTTAAAAAAAAGCTGGATGATTTCTGCAAACAAGGAATGTTGCAACTGGTATTGTTACTGTTACTGGTATTGATTCATAAAGTAGAGTTTATCCAGGGAAATTTCTGATTGCCACTTGGAGTCATGAAGGAATTTTTTCCCCTTCATAAATTTGTGGGGTTTTTTGCCTTCCTCTGGATCAACAGTTAGGCAAATGAGGATATTGCTAATGGGTTGGACTGGATGGATGTATGTCTTTATTCAACCTCAAATACTATACTATACTCTTGCCTATACTATTTCCAGGAATGAACTCATAGTGACATCTTGTTTATCTGTAGATGAATGGTTTTCTCCACCCCTCCGAAATGTGCAGATATGTCCTGATTGGTCAGCCTCATTTGGTAAGCCCTGTGCGCACACGCATGACATCTCAGCGCACGCGACGTGACGTGCAATCTCGCCACACCGTAAGCGCGTGGGGCTTACCAAATGAGGCTGACAAATCAGGAAATATCTGCAAATCTCAGAGGGGGTAAAAAAATATAGTATAGTATAGTATAGTATAGTATTGTATAGTATAGTATAGTATTGTATAGTATAGTATAGTATAGTATAGTGTAGTATAGTGTAGTATAGTATAGTATAGTATAGTATAGTATAGTATTGTATAGTATAGTATAGTATAGTATAGTATAGTATAGTTGACTCATCCGGAGCCCTGCTCTCCTTCTGCCTCAACTCATCAAGGTCTGAGGCATGTGCAGGGGAGCCCTCCCCTCCCACCATCCGATCCATCCTCTGAGGCCGTTACTCCTAGCGTGAAATCCTCTTCAGATAAGGTAAATTGCTTGCCCAACCCTAACCACCATAATATTTTTTTAAAAAATCCCCCGATAGTTACTTACAGAGCCTTCTCTCCCGCACGTGTCTCGTATACGTCAGTCCGTCTGTGATCAGCCGCGTCTTAGCCAATCACAGAACTGATGGCGGACCGAACCGTTTGCAACTTCCAGAACAGGGAGCTGGATAGGAGACGTGCGGGAGAGAAGGGGCTGTAAGTAAGAACAATCAGCATAATTTTAAATCTATTACGCGGCTGCTACGTCCTTATATCAAAAGATGATTTGCAGGGTGGACCATGCCCTTTAACCCATAAGGACATGCGCAGGGGAGACCCCCCACTCTCTCCCTCGGATCTAATCTTAACTGGCCTGGCCCTACCTATAAAACCCTTTGCTGTAGTGTAGGGGCATCCCTATTCCAACTGCCAAGTCCATTTGTTAAAAAAAGAATCCGAACTCTACTTATGGTCCTTCATTCCCTCAGCGTTGTTGAATTGCCGGCAGCCGCATCTGTGATTGGCTGCCTCTCAGCCAATCACAGATGTGCTGCTGGTCCGGCCCCTGCTGAAGTTCCAGCAATCAGAGCCAATATCAGAGTGCCGGGGGAATGAAGGCATGTAAGTACCGTTTTTTTTAGAACTAACAAAACCTGGCGTTGGGGGTGGGCTAGGGTCCACTACAGAATATTAAATGTTTTTTTTATGGGAAAGATACCCTTTAATAAACAAGACACATTAAAGTTGTCATGTAATAACTGCTACTTGCCTGAATACTTAGAATGGTTTGTATAAATCACTATCATGCTGGTGGAGCGGTGTGCTGGTCATGTCTTTCACTAGACACATCAGTCTGATTAGCTGCTCTCCCACATGAGTTTGCAAGTGATACTCTACATGACTGATCCGAGTACCAACAGATTTCTCTGTAACCAAACGATAACCACAGAAAGTTGGATGATTACATTTTGTTTTTTGAAGACAAAATTAAGTTTAATATACCCATAGTAAAAGATGGACATTACTGTGCTACGGTAAACTACGAGACTGGATCTTGTGGTTAAGAGAATAGGTATCTAGACTGAAAAATTCTTTAAGGGCATGTCCACCCCCAAACTATAATCCCCCCCACTACTGGCCCCATTGTGTAGTGTAGTTTAATCCTTACCTTACACTCCAGCTCCATAAGGTTCTCCTGTGTCCTCCCCCAAAGTCCCAAAACTGCCCACCAGGAGGATATAGAGTCCATAGACTCTGCCTCCTACCTGGCCTCCGGGAGAAGTTTGGCATCGCACTGCAAGCCCTTCTCCCCCTCCCCTCGTCCTACTCCCCCTCCCTCCCGATTAGCATTCCCTCCCCCTACCATAAAAACCTTTAGGTAAATCATTCCCCCTGTCCCCCAGCCCCACGCTCTATTATTTTATTAGAAAGTTCCCCAAGTTTACTTACCTGCCCTCTTTCCTCAACCCACTGAACTCCCAGCTGCGTCCGTGATTGGCTGCCGCTCAGCCAATCGCAGACGCGACTGCCGGTCCCCGCCCCTTGCTTGCATTATCTTGCAAGCAGAGGGTCTGGCAGCGCAGCGGAGGAAAAGGGGCAGGTAAGTAAAGTTTGGGGAACTTTCTAAAAAATTAATAGAGCGGTTGGGGCTGGGGGGACGGGGAATACTATTCAAAAAAAAAATTTAAAACGACAATTATACTCACCTCCCTCCGCTCCAATCTTTGTGCAGTAGCTTTACTCAGGGTGAGGACCTGAAACCTAAAGCAGCATCTAGAGCAACGCTGCTCTGGTAGGCTCCACCCCTCCTCCCCGTCGGCGACGAGGCCAATAGGAAGGCACGCTCTGCAACAAGCAGGTTCAGGTCCTCACCCTGAGTAAAAGCTACTGCACAAGATGTGGAGCTGAGGGAAGGTGAGTATATTGTCCTTTAAGGATGGACATAACCTTTAAAAACTACAACTTTCTCATAACAATTAGAAACTGACTAGGGAATAGATTAATATTTTACCTGAATGAGCTTGTAGAGAAACATACATACACTCAGCCTTCCAAAAGTCCGGACACAAGCTTCCATTATTCATTCATATCTGTGCACAGAGCAAGATGTCAAGTTCCTATCTGTCAGCTCTGATTTGATACCACTTTTTAATGGCAATTTTGACCATAAAACACAATATCATCTGATTGGATGTAAACTGATACAGAAGGCTCCGAATCCAATAACTGTTGTGTGGAAGGTCTCAGTATGTTTTAAATTCCTTCAATTGGTGATTTGACCCTGCCAAAACAATGGTCAACAATGAAATCCTTTCTATCTAAGCTGGGTACACACTTGACAGATTTTTCAAAAATCAAGAAATTACAAAAAATATTATACTTACCTTATCTCTACAGTTCCTGACAACTTATAAACTAATCAAATGCTACCCATACCTAGAGTCAAAATATCAGAATATATATATTATGCTACCATCTATTCTGCTGCTAAATATACAGGCAACGCCCAAACAGCATTCAAACTTTTGGGAATCCTAGTTACAGAATCCAAATCCACCTTCTTCAGCTTTCAAAGGGCTTGTTTTCTGTCCTTTCTCTATTATTTGTTGTATCACTTGCAACCTGAGCCTGGTGGCATCTCCACTATTACCCCTCTGAAGTGCCTTCAACTGGACTTGCTTTTAGATATACTCCCAAGTGCTTACTGGTTCTCTCCTTCAGGGGGCATGTGATACATCCAAACACATTGAATGCCACAGGTTTGACAGGTAAGTAAATAAACCATATATGAAGACTTACAGTTAAAATATTGTTTACTACTGTAAGTTTCTTGTTATGTACTATTACTTCTTACCCTCATCACTTATGTCTATTTACTTACAGAGACATTCTTGTTCTCCACATTTATGGGTTCCTTTGTGAGTAAAAAAGTTACTTGTATTCCTGACTTTCCTTTTCACCATACTTGGGCATAGGGTCCTTACATAGAGACAGTGAATACTGGGGTAAGGGGGCATGGCCAATAAGTGCACATTATTGCAAGTCTCTTTGAAAACTACATGGGCTGTAAGTTGTACTGGCAACATGAAAGCTATCTAGTTTCAAAATCTATTTCTCACTGTACTTAATCAACTTCTAGAGAAAAAAAAATGTATAGGTGTACAGGGGAAAAAGCTTTCACATAAGGATTTTAATAATTAAGTTAATTCTCCTTTAAAACCATTTAGTAAAATTCCCTCATCCAAAACTATACAGTGTCTGATGCTCCTATGCTAGAGAATCTTATAACAGATATATTTAATTAATTCTGTCCCCCATAATTTCTCCAACAAACACAGCCTTAATATATATTGCCATGGTACTGTGGAACTGACATTTGTGAACATCAGCTGGAAGCACCTCCAGATGGTTAAAGATGTTAATGCTTCTGAATTTTCTGTTCTCCAATTGTACATACAGCCTTCTGGCCCCAACCTGTGTAGGGTGAATGTTGATTGGATAAGCTAAGTTCCACCGGGAGCCATATCGCCACATCTGAAAATCACAAACAGAAACAAGACTGTAGTCTTAGATTCATTACAGAAGCACAAGTGGTCAGCATAACTTAAAAATTAACATCAGTTTAAAGTGACACTAAACTCACCAAAACAACTTTCAATGCAGTGGAGGAACTACTGCCCCCTCCACCCCTACGGGGGGCCCGGCAGGTAAAAGGGCCTGCACCAAAGGTCCGTGATCAGCTGTTTTAAACAACTGATCGCGCATATGAAGTAAACATACGCGCGATCAGCTGTTTAAAATGTTTGTTCCAGTCTTTTAACAGCTGATCGTGCGTATATTTTGTGCAGACTTTTGGAGCATTGGCGAAGGTGTGTGCTGGGCCTCCAAACTTGCGGGGGGCCCAAGGCCCCTGCTGTTACGCCCCTGCTCAATGCTTCTGCTCTCATATCTGTGCTTCCTGCATCTTTAAGAAATATAATTGTTTCGGTCTAAATAATACATCACCCCACATGAGGTAGACAGTGCCCCTAGCTGTGGCACTGCCACTTAAGACATGCCCAGTGCAGACATGTTGCAGCATTTGAAAGGTCTTTTATTTTTATGTGCTTCCTGCCACTGGAATGGAGGCTACTGAAGATATAACATTTTAGAGTCTCCATTCCAGTGCATTCTCAACATTCACTTTATATGTATGCGTATCTAGGAATAAACCATGGTTTTGCATTTGTCAGCAGATTTTTATTTTATAACAAACTTGTAATGTTAGTGGATACCGGTATATTTAGTTGTCAGATCATCTTATAATTGGGGGAGACTTATTATAAAATAGCAGGGATCATTCATACAACCTGATTGTATTGACATTACATTGAGTCTGACAGCCTAGCAGCATGTTTCAATATACAACCCTAACTGTTGGAGAGCGCTTGTCAGGGGAATGGTGGAAGCAGAAGTGGAACTTCATATTCACTAGGGGGCATATTTATAAGCAACGAAAATAGCGCCAAAAAATTACCGCCGCACATCGCGGCCGTGAAAATAGCGCTATCGCCGTATTTATAACGCGAGCGCCATTCCCACGATATGTATCGTGGCCGCGATGTGCTGCGGTAATTTTAAGCCCTTCGCGGCGATACTGTTATGTATCGCCTCGAAGGGACTTAAAACCTTCCCGACGCCTCTCCTAAGGGGCGGGCATACCCAACCCCGCCCACACCCCGCCGCGGCGGCGGGAGACCACCCGCCGCCGCTTCCCAGCAGCCCCTCCCAACCCGTTCCCCGCTCGCGGCAATCTCGGAACGGGAGGCTAGGAGGGGCTGCCAGGAAGGGCCACAGCAGGTGGTCGCGACCACCCCCGCACCCCCTCCCCGCAACCCCTCCAAGCCCCCCGCCCCGGCCGCTCCGGAGGGGAGGGAGGGAGCCGCTGGGAGGGGTGGAGGCTCCCTCCAGCGGGGCCCTGAGAAGGGCCTTTTGGGGCTTAGGGGGTCCCGCAGCTCGAACCGGGACCCCCCCTCCCCGGCCCTTGTAAGGGCCTTTGCGGCACTTACAAGTGCCCTTGCGTTCTGACAAGAGCCCTTTGGGGCTTAAGGGGCCCGCAGCTCGAACCGGGACCCCCCTCCCCCGGCCTTATAAGGGCCCTTGCGGCACTAACAAGTGCCTTGGCGGGGGTCCCACAGCTCGAACCGGGACCCCCAGTGCGGCTTCTTAAAAAGCCCTTGGGCGGCGTCTCTTTCTTCCAGTCCCGGCGACACCAGCTCCGCGAGGCCGCCGACCCCCGAGAGGTACCCGGCGGCCGCCAGGGGTACCCCCGGCGGGCGCCGGTGACCTCAACGAGGCCGATGTTGCTGGCGTCTTGATCCGACGCGACGTCTTCCGGGCTGGCGACACCAACCCACTCAGGTCGCCGATGCCAGGCAGGCTCACTGCGGCCGCCAGTGAGCCCGCTGGCACCGCCGGCCTCAGCGGAGCCGATGTTGCCAGCCGCTTCTTTCTTCAGCCATCTACTGCGATGGCATCTGAGTTCCGCGGAGGAAAGCTCCTCTTTATATAGGTTTGCAGAAATCCATAATACGTTTCTGATTGGTCAATTTTTTAATACTTGCTTTACATTAACCAATCAGATTTCTGGAAAGTTCGATCTGATTGGTTAATGTAAAGCAGTATTAAAAAATGACCAATCAGAAACGAATTATGGATTTCTGCAAACCTATATAAAGAGGAGCTTTCCGCCGCGGAACTCAGATGCCATCGCAGTAGATGCTGAAGAAAGAAGCGGCTGGCAACAGGCTCCGCTGAGGCTGGCGGTGCCAGCGGCTCACTGTCGGCCGCAGTGAGCCTGCCTGGCATCGGCAACCTGAGTGGGGTTGGTGATCCGCAGCCCGAAGACGTCGCCCAAGGGTCTTTTAAGAGCTGCACACTGGGGGTCCCGGTTCGAGCTGCTGGACCCCCGCCAAAGGCACTTGTCAGTGCCGCAAGGGCCCTTACAAGGGCCGGGGAGGGGGTCCCGGTTCGAGCTGCGGACCCCTAAGCCCCAAAGGCACTTGTCAGTGCCGCAAGGGCCCTTAATAGGGCCGGGGAGGGGGTCCTGTTTCGAGCTGCGGGACCCCTAAGCCCCAAAGGGCTCTTGTTAGAGCCGCAAGGGCACTTGTAAGTGCCGCAAAGGCCCTGATAGGGCCGGGAGGGGGGCCCGGTTCGAGCTGCGGGACCCCTAAGCCCCAAAAGGCTCTTGTCAAGCGCGCAAGGGCACTGTAAGTGCCGCAAAGGCCCTTACAAGGGCCGGGGAGGGGGGGTCCCGGTTCGAGCTGCGTGACCCCCTAAGCCCCAAAAGGCCCTTCTCAGGGCCCGCGCGAGGAGCCTCCACCCCTCCCAGCGGCTCCCTCCCTTCCCCCCCGGGAGCGGCCGGGGCGGGGGGCTTGGAGGGGTTGCCGGGGAGGGGGTGCGCGGCGGGTGGTCGCGGGCTGCTGGGAACGGCGGCGGGTGGTTGTGGGCGGGTTGCCTGCCCATCCCCCCCCCGCGGGAGGCTAGTATCGGCCTTCGCACGGTGGCGAAGTTAAAACAGCCAATACTAGCCGAGCGAAACCAGTACCGCCGCTTTATAAATAGAAGCGGTGGTTAACAGGTAAGTATCGCCGCGAAGGGTTAACCGCTTCGTTAAATTTTCGCGGCCGTTTTCGGACTTTTTATAAATCGCGTTAAACGCGATTATGCGTTAATGTCCGCGAAAACGGCCGCAAAAAGTTAACGAACCTTTATAAATATGCCCCTAGGACTGCTCACATTTTTGCAGGCTTTTTGGACAAAGTGAAGGAAACCCAGGATTTAGGCTCTGTGATAATATATTATTATTTACCTGTTATATCAGCATGTTTGTGCGGCTCATGAACTGCTGCAAAATTACACCATAGGTAAGGAACAGAGGAGCTAAAGACTATTCATTCCTGCTTTCAACACAAATACTTAAGCATAACTACTTGCATATCGCTAACCTAAATACAAATTCTGAATGCTAATTAAAAATGTAGCTTCTCTGAGGATTTCATGCTGTTTTATAGCGATCATAATTGGTCTAGAACAAATCTTAAATTTGATTAGATCTCCTATTATTGACCATATAATCATTTAAAACAGCAGAGGTTCTAGTTCTGTTTTAGTGACAGAGCTGCTAGTTTGTGTTATTGTATGCAAGTATGACGACTGTCAAATTTTGGTGCTTAACTGAACTGTCTCAATGGCCTGTTTTTAGATTAAGTGCCTGGTAGTTGCTGTGGGGAGGCTCTCTTTTCCCATTACACCTAATTTTTGTGTTCGGTACTCAGGACCATATATTTAAAAACCTGCAGTATATCGGGTTATGGTAAAAGTGATCGCAGACATTTACTAATGATTGTTTATACACTATATGCAGTAGTAAAATAATGCAATGGTATTTAATGGGCATAGTAGATCTCAACTGTAAATTTATGACCGCAATTGTTGATTTACGACCGCTATCGTAGATTTACAACTGTGATTGTAAATTTACAATCATGGTAACGCTAGTTAAGGCGCAGTATATTTAGGCTGTGGTATTGCAAAGCAACAATACCGTGCCTTTAGAAATATGGCCATCTGTGTCTAAAAAAGAGCGAAGCTTGAGTTTTCCTCAGTCTGGTCAAATTATAACTTTACTAGCTTTAAGTAACATGATTGGTGGGAGTTGTTTTGAGAACATTTGGAAAACCATGAATTAATCAGCAAGTCAGATTGATCACATGTATAAAATACAATCATTTACAATAATGCAGCCTTACTAATTACATTAAAGGGCAAGTTCAGTCTAAAATAAAGTTTAGCCATAAATGTTAATCACCCCCCAAACCTAGCTTCCACATTCTAATATATGCCCCGGATTCTTTACCTCACGGTCCCTTGCCGCTTAGGCTCTGCCCCTGCTCCTGTGTCGAGCTTGTTTCAAGCAAAAACAGGAGCAAAAGGCTTCTGCACTGTCAGCCACTCTACTTCCTGGTCCATATGTCAGGCATATGGTAAGAGGCTTCAGGGGCATCTTTGGAATATATTAGTAATGTGAAAGCAAGGTTTGGTGGATTAACATTCATAGCTAAACTTTATTTTGACTGGACATTGGCCCTTTAATCTGTCTGTCAGGCTCTGTATAATAAAAGGTTTGTTACCATGTATCTTTCATTTATTGCTTTTACAAACCAGGTGGGTTTGGGGAGAGATGGCCTAAATTTTTCACATTAATTACTGAGTTTCTGGTAAACTCTGGGGAGTCTGGGGTCACATTTGTACATGGGAGAAAATTGGTTAATGAATAGGATGCAAGAGTAGTTGTTAATGGGCTTCATCATTATGGATTAAAGTGCTAAGTGGGGTGCCACAGGGTTCTGTGTTGGGGCTTTCTATTTAATCTATTTATTAATGATTTGGAAGTGGGTATGTCAGCAAGGTTTCTGTGTTTGCTAACGACACAAAACTTTGTCGACCATTAAAAACTTCAGAGGATGTGCAATCTTGCAGGCGATGTAGATAGATATCACATTGGGCTGCTAGTGGCAGTGAGATTCAATGTTGATAAATGTAAGGTGATGCATTTTGACTTAAAAATCCTTGTGCTGCTTGTGAAGGTTATTATTCATCCAGGTCATGGTATATCTGTTGTATTCAATTAGATCAACTGGACTTGAAGTTTAGTTCTTGAAGACGTTTCACTAGTCATCCGACTGGCTTCTCAATTCAGAATCAATTGTGCAAGAATCTGTGGCAATTAGTACCCTGGAAAATCCCAATTAGATATCACAGCCAGTATTAATGGCGGATTGGATAGTGGCTAAGAGGTGTTATAGGAACACCCAGTAAGGTGTCAAAACAGCATTGTACATGGGCAGACAGTTGGTGTCGAACCCCCCACCTCTATTTAGGCTTGGTTTCTTTTTTATTTCACATAAATGTTCTCCTTAACACCTCTCTTAACCAGTCACGTTCCTTTGTCAATATGTAACATTACAATCTTCAAAGGTATGTCCTTTATCCTTAAGATGCAGGTACACGGCTGAGTCCTGACCCAAGGACTGCTATACTATAAATGGCTCTGAATCCCTGTTGGAAAGGGATCTTGGAGTTTTGGTGGAAAAGGTAGCAAGCAGTACCAGGCAGCAACATAGAGCCAGCATGGAATTGTCTGTAAAACCAAGTTCGTCACTTGGAAGCTGCAGCTTTAAACTTGGAGTCAGGAAGGATTTTTTCCCCCTTCAGGAAATGAGTATAGTGCTAATTGGGTTGGACTGGATGGACCATATGCTTTATCAACTTCAAGTACTATACCTATACAAATACTATACGATACTACTATACAAATAATCACTAACCATACTATACTATACTATACTATACTATACTACACTATACATATACTATACTATACTATACTATACAATACTATACTATATACTATACTATACTATACTATACTATACAACTAACTACAACTATACTATACTATACTATCATACATACTATACTATACAATACTATACTATACTATACTATACTATATTTTTTTACCCCCTCTGAGATTTGCAGAATTTCCTGATTTGCAGCCTCATTTGGTAGCCCCACGCGCTTACTGTGTGGCGAGATGGCACTTCACGTCGCGTGCGCTGAGATGTCATGCGTGCGCACAGGACTTACCAAATGAGGCTGACCAATCAGGACATATCTGCACATTTCGGAGGGGTGGAGAAAACCATTCATCTACAGATAAACAAGATGTCAGCAACTTTGAATCTTTAAAGTAGGCTCTGGAGGGGCATAGGAAAAAATGCCAATACCACTTGCAGCTTCCAAGTGACCATAACTTGATTTTACGTGTGTACTTATCCTTTAAGACTTGAAAAGAAATTTACTCTTAAGTGGAAAGGGTTTTTTCACTGTGAGAACGGTAAAGCAATGGACTGTCTTCCAGTGGACGTTGTTTGGCAGGTTCATTGGTCAGTTTAAAAAAAAGCTGGATGATTTCTGCAAACAAGGAATGTTGCAACTGGTATTGTTACTGTTACTGGTATTGATTCATAAAGTAGAGTTTATCCAGGGAAATTTCTGATTGCCACTTGGAGTCATGAAGGAATTTTTTCCCCTTCATAAATTTGTGGGGTTTTTTGCCTTCCTCTGGATCAACAGTTAGGCAAATGAGGATATTGCTAATGGGTTGGACTGGATGGATGTATGTCTTTATTCAACCTCAAATACTATACTATACTACTTGCTATACTATTTCCAGGAATGAACTCATAGTGCGTATACGATACAAGGGCCTCTGAATCCTGTGGAAAGGGATTTGGAGTTTTGGTGGAAAAGGTAGCACGCAGTCCAGCAGCAACAGCTAGAGCCCGCATGGATTGTCTGTAAAACCAAGTTACGGTCACTGGGAAGCGGCGCGCGGAAACGGGAGGCAGGAAGGAAGGGGGGCCCCCTGCGGAAAGAGTGAGGGCGATGGGGGGGGACGGGAGGGACAGAGGGCGGGAGCAACGGCAAGGACGGGACGAGACAGACCCCCCGAACGAGAACGAGCCGAGACAAGACCGAGACGGAGGAACAGAAGAGACGAGACGGACGACACGACACCGAGACGAGACGAGACGAGACGGAGGAGAACGAGACAGACGAGCGTACGCTATACTATCACTACTTCTATACTATACTCACTATACTATACTATACTTATATCTACTCTACTATACTATACTATACTAACTATACAATCTTATCTAACTATACTATCTATATATTACCCCCTCTGGATTTGCAGATATTTCCTGTTTGTCAGCCTCATTTGGTGCCCCCCGCTTACGGTGTGGCGAGGCACGTCACGTCACTTCGGCGGCTGAGTCCTGACCCAAGGACTGCTTATACTATAAATGGCTCTGAATCCCTGTTGGAAAGGGATCTTGGAGTTTTGGTGGAAAAGGTAGCAAGCAGTACCAGGCAGCAACAGCTAGAGCCAGCATGGAATTGTCTGTAAAACCAAGTTACGGTCACTTGGAAGCTGCAGCTTTAAACTTGGAGTCAGGAAGGAATTTTTTCCCCCTTCAGGAAATGAGTATATTGCTAATTGGGTTGGACTGGATGGACATATGTCTTTATTCAACTTCAAGTACTATACTATACAAATACTATACTATACTATACTATACAAATAATATACTATATCATACTATACTATACTATACTATACTATACTTGACTCATCCGGAGCCCTGCTCTCCTTCTGCCTCAACTCATCAAGGTCTGAGGCATGTGCAGGGGAGCCCTCACCCTCCCACCATCAACGATCCCCATCCTCTGGAGGCCGTACTACTCCTAGCGTGAATCCTCTTCAGATAAGGTAAATTGCTTGCCCAACCCTAACCGCCATAAGATTTTTTAAAAAAATGCCGATAGTTACTTACAGAGCCTTCTCTCCCGCAGGTGTCTCGTATACGTCAGTCCGTCTGTGATCAGCCGCGTCTTAGCCAATACAGAAGCTGATGGCGGACCGAACCTGTTTGCAACTTCCAGAAGCAGGGAGGCTGGATAGGAGACGTGCGGGAGAGAAGGGGCTGTAAGTAAGACGAATCAGCATAATTTTAAAGTTATTACGCGCTGGCTACCGTCCTTATATCAAAAGATGATTTCAGGGTGGACATGCCCTTTAACCGCATAAGGACATGCGCAGGGGGAGCCCCCCACGTCTCTCCCTCTGGATCTATCTTACTGGCCTGTGCCGCTACCTATAAAACCCTTTGCTGTAGTGTAGGGGGCATCCCTATTCCAACTGCCAAGTCCATTTGTTAAAAAAAGAATCCGACTCTACTTATGGTCCTTCATTCCCTCAGCGTTGTTGAATGGCCGGCAGCCGCATCTGTGATTGGCTGCCTCTCAGCCAATCACAGATGTGGTGCTGGTCCGGCCCCTGCGTGAAGTTCAGCAATCAGGAAGCCAATATCAGAGTGCCGGGGGAATGAAGGCATGTAAAGTACCGTTTTTTTTAGTAACTAACAAAACCTGGCGTTGGGGGGTGGGCTAGGGTCCACTACAGATATTAAATGTTTTTTTTATGGGAAAGATACCCTTTAATAAACAAGACACATTAAAGTTGTCATGTAATAACTGCTACTTGCCTGAATACTTAGAATGGTTTGTATAAATCACGTATCCATGGTGGTGGAGCGGTGTGCTGGGGTCATGTCTTCACTGAGACACATCAGTCTGATTAGCTGGCGTCTCCCACATGAGTTTGCAAGAATGCCATACTCTACATGAACTGATCCGAGTACCAACAGATTTCTCTGTAACCAAACGATTCCCAGAAGGTTGGATGATTACATTTTGTTTTTGAAGACAAAATTAAGTTTAATATACCCATAGTAAAAGATGGACATTACTGTGCTACGGTAAACTACAGACTGGATCTTGTGGTTAAGAGAATAGGTATCTGATGAAAGAATTCTTTGAAGGGCATGTCCACCCCCAAACTATAAATCCCCCCACTACTGGCCCCATTTGTAGTGTAGTTTAATCCTTACCTTACATCTCCAGCTCCATAAGGTTCTCCTGTGTCCTCCCCCAAAGTCCCAAAAACTGCCCACCAGGAGGATATAGAGCCATAGGATCGTGCCTCCTACCTGGACCTCCGGAGAAGTTTGGGCTCTACTGCAAGGCCCTTCTCCCACCTCCAGCCTCGTCCATACTCCCCCCTCGCTCCCGATTAGCATTCCCTCCCCCTACCATAAAAACCTTTAGGTAAATCATTCCCCCTGTCCCCCAGCCCCACGCTCTATTATTTTATTAGAAAGTTCCCCAAAGTTTACATTACCTGCCCTCTTTCCTCACCCACTGAACTCCCAGCTGCGTCCGTGATTGGCTGCCGCTCAGCCAATCGCAGACGCGACTGCCGGTCCCCGCCCCTTGCTTGCATTATCTTGCAAGCAGAGGGTCTGGCAGCGCAGCGGAGGAAAAGGGGCAGGTAAGTAAAGTTTGGGGAACTTTCTAATAAAATTAATAGAGCGGTTGGGGCTGGGGGGACGGGGAATACTATACTCAAAAAAAAAATTTAAACGACAATTATACTCACCTCCCTCCGCTCCACTCTTTGTGCAGTAGCTTTTACTCAGGGTGAGGACCTGAAAACCTAAAGCAGCATCTAGAGCAACGCTGCTCTGGTAGGCTCCACCCCTCCTCCCCGTCGGCGACGAGGCCAATAGGAAGGCACGCTCTGCAACAAGCAGGTTCAGGTCCTCACCCTGAGTAAAAGCTACTGACACAAAGATGTGGAGCTGAGGGAAGGTGAGTATAATTGTCCTTTAAGGATGGACATAACCTTTAAAAACTACAACTTTCTCATACAATTAGAAACTGACTAGGGAATAGATTAATAATTTTAACCTGAATGAGCTTGTAGAGAAACATACATACACTCAGCCTTCCAAAAGTCCGGACACAAGCTTCCATTTTCATTCATATCTGTGCACAGAGCAAGATGTCAAGTTCCTATCTGTCAGCTCTGATTTGATACCACATTTTTAATGGCATATTTTGACCATAAAACACAATATCATCTGATTGGATGTAAACTGATACAGAAGGCTCCGAATAATAACTTGTTGTGTGGAAGGTCTCAGTATGTTTTTAAATTCCTTCAATTGGTGATTTGACCCTGCCAAAACAAATGGTCAACAATGAATATCCTTTCTATCTAAAGCTGGGTACACACTTGACAGATTTTTCAAAAATCAAGAAATTACAAAAATATTATACTTACTTATCTCTACAGTTCCTCTGACAACTTATAAACTATCAAATGCTACCCATACCTAGAGTCAAAATATCAGAATATATATATGTATGCTACCATCTATTCTGCTGCTAAATATGACAGGCAACGTCCCAAACAGCATTCAAACTTTTGGGAATCCTAGTGTACAGAATCCAAATCCACCTTGCTTCAGCTTCAAAGGGCTTGTTTTCTGTCCTTTTCTCTATTAATTTGTTGTATCACTTGCAACCTGAGCCTGGTGGCATCTCCACTATTACCCCTCTGAAGTGCCTTCAACTGGACTTGCTTTTAGATAATACTCCCAAGTGCTTACTGGTTCTCTCCTTCAGGGGGCATGTGATACATCCAAACACATTGAATGCCACAGTTTGACAGGTAAGTAAATAAACCATATATGAAGACTTACAGTTAAAATATTGTTTACTACTGTAAGTTTCTGTGTTATGTACTATTACTTCTTACCTCATCACTTATGTCTATTTACTTCAGAGACATTCTTGTTCTCCACATTTATGGGTTCCTTTGTGAGTAAAAAAGTTACTTGTATTCCTGACTTTCCTTTTCACCATACTTGGGCATAGGGTCCTTAATAGAGACAGTGAATACTGGGGTAAGGGGGCATGGCCAATAAGTGCACATTATTGCAAGTCTCTTTGAAAACTACATGGGCTGTAAGTTGTACTGCTGGCAACATGAAAGCTATCTAGTTTCAAAATCTATTTCTCACTGTACTTAATCAACTTCTAGAGAAAAAAAAAGTATAGGTGTACAGGGGAAAAAGCTTTCACATAAGGATTTTAATAATTAAGTTAATTCTCCTTTAAAACATTTAGTAAAATTCCCTCATCCAAAACTATACAGTGTCTGATGCTCCTATGCTAGAGAATCTTATAAACAGATATATTTAATTAATTCTGTCCCCCATAATTTCTCCAACAAACACAGCCTTAATATATTTGCCATGGTACTGTGGAACTGACATTTGTGAACATCAGCTGGAAGCACCTCCAGATGGTTAAAGATGTTAATGCTTCTGAATTTTCTGTTCTCCAATTGTACATACAGCCTTCTGGCCCCAACCTGTGTAGGGTGAATTTGATTGGATAAGCTAAAGTTCCACCGGGAGCCATATCGCCACATCTGAAAATCACAAACAGAAACAAGACTGTAGTCTTAGATTCATTACAGAAGCACAAGTGGTCAGCATAACTTAAAAATTAACATCAGTTTAAAGTGACACTAAACTCACCAAAACAACTTTTCAATGCAGTGGAGGAACTACTGCCCCCTCCACCCCTACGGGGGGCCCGGCAGGTAAAAGGGCCTGCACCAAAGGTCCGTGATCAGCTGTTTTAAACACTGATCGCGCATATGAAGTAAACATACGCGCGATCAGCTGTTTAAAATGTTTGTTCCAGTCTTTTAAACAGCTGATCGTGCGTATATTTTGTGCAGACTTTTGGAGCATTGGCGAAGGTGTGTGCTGGGCCTCCAAACTTGCGGGGGGCCCAAGGCCCCTGCTGTTACGCCCCTGCTCAATGCTTCTGCTCTCATATCTGTGCTTCCTGCATCTTTAAGAAATATAATTGTTTCGGTCTAAATAATACATCACCCCACATGAGGTAGACAGTGCCCCTAGCTGTGGCACTGCCACTTAAGACATGCCCAGTGCAGACATGTTGCAGCATTTGAAAGGTCTTTTATTTTTATGTGCTTCCTGCCACTGGAATGGAGGCTACTGAAGATATACATTTTAGTAGTCTCCATTCCAGTGCATTCTCCAACATTCACTTTATATGTATGCGTATCTAGGAATAAACCATGGTTTTGCATTTGTCAGCAGATTTTTTTTTATAACAAACTTGTAATGTTAGTGGATACCGGTATATTTAGTTGTCAGATCATCTTATAATTGGGGGAGACTTATTATAAAATAGCAGGGATGCATTCATACAACCTGATTGTATTGACATTACATTGAGTCTGACAGCCTAGCAGCATGTTTCAATATACAACCCTAACTGTGGAGAGCGCTTGTCAGGGGAATGGTGGAAGCAGAAGTGGAACTTCATATTCACTAGGGGGCATATTTTAAAGCAACGAAAATAGCGCCAAAAATTACCGCCGCACATCGCGGCCGTGAAAATAGCGCTATCGCCGTATTTATAACGGCGAGCGCCATTCCCACGATATGTATCGTGGCCGCGATGTGCTGCGGTAATTTTAAGCCCTTCGCGGCGTATACTGTTATGTATCGCCGCGAAGGGACTTAAAATCCCTTCCCGACGCCTCTCCTAAGGGGCGGGCATACGCCAACCCCGCCCACACCCCGCCGCGGCGGCGGCGGAGACCACCCGCCGCGCTTCCCAGCAGCCCCTCCCAACCCGTTCCCCGCTCGCGGCAATCTCGGAACGGGAGGCTAGGAGGGGCTGCCAGGAAGGGCCACAGCAGGTGGTCGCGACCACCCGACGCGCACCACCCTCCCCGCAACCCCTCCAAGCCCCCCGCCCCGGCCGCTCCGGGAGGGGAGGGGGAGCCGCTGGGAGGGGTGGAGGCTCCCTCCAGCGGGGCCCTGAGAAGGGCCTTTTGGGGCTTAGGGGGTCCCGCAGCTCGAACCGGGACCCCCCCTCCCCGGCCCTTGTAAGGGCCTTTGCGGCACTTACAAGTGCCCTTGCGTTCTGACAAGAGCCCTTTGGGGCTTAAGGGGCCCCGCAGCTCGAACCGGGACCCCCCTCCCGGCCTTATAAGGGCCCTTGCGGCACTAACAAGTGCCTTTGGCGGGGGTCCCACAGCTCGAACCGGGACCCCCAGTGCGGCTCTTAAAAAGCCCTTGGCGGCGTCTCTTTCTTCCAGTCCCGGCGACACCAGCTCCGCGAGGCCGCCGACCCCCGAGAGGTACCCGGCGGCCGCCAGGGGTACCCCCGGCGGGCGCCGGTGACCTCACGAGGCCGATGTTGCTGGCGTCTTGATCGACGCGACGTCTTCGGGCTGGCGACACCAACCCTACTCAGGTCGCCGATGCCAGGCAGGCTCACTGCGGCCGCCAGTGAGCCCGCTGGCACCGCCGGCCTCAGCGGAGCCGATGTTGCCAGCCGCTTCTTTCTTCAGCCATCTACTGCGATGGCATCTGAGTTCCGCGGAGGAAAGCTCCTCTTTATATAGGTTTGCAGAAATCCATAATACGTTTCTGATTGGTCAATTTTTTAATACTTGCTTTACATTAACCAATCAGATTTCTGGAAAGTTCGATCTGATTGGTTAATGTAAAGCAAGTATTAAAAAATGACCAATCAGAAACGAATTATGGATTTCTGCAAACCTATATAAAGAGGAGCTTTCCGCCGCGGAACTCAGATGCCATCGCAGTAGATGGCTGAAGAAAGAAGCGCTGGCAACACGGCTCCGCTGAGGCTGGCGGTGCCAGCGGCTCACTGTCGGCCGCAGTGAGCCTGCCTGGCATCGGCAACCTGAGTGGGGTTGGTGTCCGCAGCCCGAAGACGTCGCCCAAGGGCTCTTTTAAGAGCTGCACACTGGGGGTCCCGGTTCGAGCTGCTGGACCCCCGCCAAAGGCACTTGTCAGTGCCGCAAGGGCCCTTACAAGGGCCGGGGAGGGGGTCCCGGTTCGAGCTGCGGGACCCCTAAGCCCCAAAGGCACTTGTCAGTGCCGCAAGGGCCCTTAAAGGGCCGGGGAGGGGGTCCTGTTTCGAGCTGCGGGACCCCTAAGCCCCAAAGGGCTCTTGTTAGAGCCGCAAGGGCACTTGTAAGTGCCGCAAAGGCCCTGATAGGGCCGGGAGGGGGGCCCGGTTCGAGCTGCGGGACCCCTAAGCCCCAAAAGGCTCTTGTCAAGCCGCAAGGGCACTGTAAGTGCCGCAAAGGCCCTTACAAGGGCCGGGGAGGGGGGGTCCCGGTTCGAGCTGCGTGACCCCCTAAGCCCAAAAGGCCCTTCTCAGGGCCCGCGCGGAGGAGCCTCCACCCTCCCAGCGGCTCCCTCCCTTCCCCTCCCGGGAGCGGCCGGGGCGGGGGGCTTGGAGGGGTTGCCGGGGAGGGGGTGCGCGGCGGGTGGTCGCGGGCTGCTGGGAACGGCGGCGGGTGGTTGTGGGCGGGTTGCCTGCCCATCCCCCCCCCGCGGGAGGCTAGTATCGGCCTTCACACGGTGGCGAAGTTAAAACAGCCAATACTAGCCGAGCGAAACCAGTACCGCCGCTTTATAAATAGAAGCGGTGGTAACAGGTAAGTATCGCCGCGAAGGGTTAACCGCTTCGTTAAATTTTCGCGGCCGTTTTCGGACTTTTATAAATCGCGTTAAACGCGATTATGCGTTAATGTCCGCGAAAACGGCCGCAAAAAGTTAACGAACCTTTATAAATATGCCCCTAGGACTGCTCACATTTTTGCAGGCTTTTTGGACAAAGTGAAGGAACCCAGGATTTAGGCTCTGTGATAATATATTATTATTTACCTGTTATATCAGCATGTTTGTGCGGCTCATGAACTGCTGCAAAATTACACCATAGGTAAGGAACAGAGGAGCTAAAGACTATTCATTCCTGCTTCAAACAAATACTTAAGCATAACTACTTGCATATCGCTAACCTAAATACAAATTCTGAATGCTAATTAAAAATGTAGCTTCTCTGAGGATTTCATGCTGTTTTATAGCGATCATAATTGGTCTAGAACAAATCTTAAATTTGATTAGATCTCCTATTATTGACCATATAATCATTTAAAACAGCAGAGTCTAGTTCTGTTTTATGACAGAGCTGCTAGTTTGTGTTATTGTATGCAAGTATGACGACTGTCAAATTTTTGGTGCTTAACTGAACTGTCTCAATGGCCTGTTTTTAGATTAAGTGCCTGGTAGTTGCTTGTGGGGAGGCTCTCTTTTCCCATTACACCTAATTTTTGTGTTCGGTACTCAGGACCATATATTTAAAAACCTGCAGTATATCGGGTTATGGTAAAAGTGATCGCAGACATTTACTAATGATTGTTTATACACTATATGCAGTAGTAAAATATGCAATGGTATTTAATGGGCATAGTAGATCTCAACTGTAAATTTATGACCGCAATTGTTGATTTACGACCGCTATCGTAGATTTACAACTGTGATTGTAAATTTACAATCATGGTAACGCTAGTTAAGGCGCAGTATATTTAGGCTGTGGTATTGCAAAGCAACAATACCGTGCCTTTAGAAATATGGCCATCTGTGTCTAAAAAAGAGCGAAGCTTGAGTTTTCCTCAGTCTGGTCAAATTAGAACTTTACTAGCTTTAAGTAACATGATTGGTGGGAGTTGTTTTGAGAACATTTGGAAAACCATGAATTAATCAGCAAGTCAGATTGATCACATGTATAAAATACAATCATTTACAATAATGCAGCCTTACTATTACATTAAAGGGCAAGTTCAGTCTAAAATAAAGTTTAGCCATAAATGTTAATCACCCCCCAAACCTAGCTTCCACATTCTAATATATGCCCCGGATTCTTACCTCACGGTCCCTTGCCGCTTAGGCTCTGCCCCTGCTCCTGTGTCGAGCTTGTTTCAAGCAAAAACAGGAGCAAAAGGCTTCTGCACTGTCAGCCACTCTACTTCCTGGTCCATATGTCAGGCAATGGTAAGAGGCTTCAGGGGCATCTTTGGAATATATTAGTAATGTGAAAGCAAGGTTTGGTGGATTAACATTCATAGCTAAACTTTATTTTGACTGGACATTGGCCCTTTAATCTGTCTGTCAGGCTCTGTATAATAAAAGGTTTGTTACCATGTATCTTTCATTTATTGCTTTTACAAACCAGGTGGGTTTGGGGAGAGATGGCCTAAAATTTTTCACATTAATTACTGAGTTTCTGGTAAACTCTGGGGAGTCTGGGGTCACATTTGTACATGGGAGAAAATTGGTTAATGAATAGGATGCAGAGAGTAGTTGTTAATGGGCTTCATCATTATGGATTAAAGTGCTAAGTGGGGTGCCACAGGGTTCTGTGTTGGGGCTTTCTATTTAATCTATTTATTAATGATTTGGAAGTGGGTATGTCAGCAAGGTTTCTGTGTTTGCTAACGACACAAAACTTTGTCGACCATTAAAAACTTCAGAGGATGTGCAATCTTGCAGGGGATGTAGATAGATATGCACATGGGCTCTAGTGGCAGGTGAGATTCAATGTTGATAATGTAAGGTGATGCATTTTGACTTAAAAATCCTTGTGCTGCTTGTGAAGGTTATTATTCATCCAGGTCATGGTATATCTGTTGTATTCAATTAGATCAACTGGACTTGAAGTTTAGTTCTTGAAGACGTTTCACTAGTCATCCGACTGGCTTCTCAATTCAGAATCAATTGTGCAAGAATCTGTGGCAATTATGTACCCTGGAAAATCCCAATTAGCATATCACAGCCAAGTATTAATGGCGGATTGGATAGTGGCTAAGAGGTGTTATAGGAACACCCAGTAAGGTGTCAAAACAGCATTGTACATGGGCAGACAGTTGGTGTCGAACCCCCCACCTCTATTTAGGCTTGGTTTCTTTTTTATTTCACATAAATGTTCTCCTTAACACCTCTCTTTAACCAGTCACGTTCCTTTGTCAATATGTAACATTACAATCTTCAAAGGTATGTCCTTTATCCTTAAGATGCAGGTACACGGCTGAGTCCTGACCCAAGGACTGCTATACTATAAATGGCTCTGAATCCCTGTTGGAAAGGGATCTTGGAGTTTTGGTGGAAAAGGTAGCAAGCAGTACCAGGCAGCAACAGCTAGAGCCAGCATGGAATTGTCTGTAAAACCAAGTTACGTCACTTGGAAGCTGCAGCTTTAAACTTGGAGTCAGGAAGGATTTTTCCCCCTTCAGGAAATGAGTATAGTTGCTAATTGGGTTGACTGGATGGACCAATGCTTATCAACTTCAAGTACTATACTATACAAATACTATACGATACTACTATACAAATAATCTACTAACGGCATAACTAATACTATACTATACTATACTATACTACACTATACATATACTATACTATACTATACTATACAATACTATACATATACTATACTATACTATCTACAACACTATACTACAACTATACTAACATATAACTACATACTATACTATACTATATACTATACTATACTATACTATATTTTTTTACCCCCTCTGAGATTTGCAGATATTTCCTGATTTGTCAGCCTCATTTGGTAGCCCCACGCGCTTACTGTGTGGCGAGATGGCACGTCACGTCGCGTGCGCTGAGATGTCATGCGTGCGCACAGGACTTACCAAATGAGGCTGACCAATCAGGACATATCTGCACATTTCGGAGGGGTGGAGAAAACCAATTCATCTACAGATAAACAAGATGTCAGCAACTTTGAATCTTTAAAGTAGGCTCTGGAGGGGCATAGGGAAAAAATGCCAATACCACTTGCAGCTTCCAAGTGACCATAACTTGATTTTACGGTGTACTTATCCTTTAAGACTTGAAGAAAAGAAATTTACTCTTTAAGTTGGAAAGGGTTTTTCACTGTGAGAACGGTAAAGCATGGAACTGTCTTCCAGTGGACGTTGTTTGGCAGGTTCATTGGTCAGTTTAAAAAAAAGCTGGATGAGTTTCTGCAAACAAGGAATGTTGCAACTGGTATTGTTACTGTTACTGGTATTGATTCATAAAGTAGAGTTTATCCAGGGAAATTTCTGATTGCCACTTGGAGTCATGAAGGAATTTTTTCCCCTTCATAAATTTGTGGGGTTTTTTGCCTTCCTCTGGATCAACAGTTAGGCAAATGAGGATATTGCTAGATGGGTTGGACTGGATGGATGTATGTCTTTATTCAACCTCAAATACTATACTATACTATCTTGCCTTACTAATTTCCAGGAATGAACTAAGAGCAGTGTTCTCCCCAGAATTTTTTTCCAGCCGGGTGGCATGAAAAAGTAGCCAGGTGGGGTGGGACGGGGAAATTTGGTGGTGGGGAAAAATGTGCACTGCATCATGCTCATTATATAGGACAGGGATGTCTAACTTTCATCCCACTAGATGTTTGAAAACTATGACTCCCAGCATTCTGTGGTTGTAGAATGCAGGGAGTTGTAGTTCCCTTCTGAAGGTAATCCATGTAACAAGGCAGCACAAGCACATGTGCCACCCTTTTGTGGCCTTGGGGATCTTGGAAAAGCTAGTAAACATGTGCTAAATAATCTTACAAGTGTAAAAAACGGGTCTGGACTGGGCAGTATTGGCGGGAGTTTTTACTGACCTATTGGCACCTATTAAACCTAGATCTAAAGTTCTCTCAAGGAATTTTTTTCAGCCGGGTGGCATGAAAAAGTAGCTGGGTGGGCCACCTGGCTAAAAGACCCTAGGGAGAACACTGAAGAGTTTCATTCACATTTGTAATAATTGTAACGTGGGGCTAGTGTAGACAATTTGAAACTTTCTTCTTAAAGGATATGTCCACCCCCAAACAACCTTTTTTATTTATCCTTATTTCCCTCCCCCCAAAAAAACTTTGACCGTGCAAGATTCATAATGCTGAAATGTGGTCCTAAATCTACTGTTTCTACTTGACTGTTTCCTGTCTGGTTTTCATTCTTATTCTGTGCATGGAAACTGCAGAAGGGGCCAGACAAGCAGCAATGCCTGTGATTGGCTAAGACATAATGTGGTAATACACTTAATAGAGAAGAGCGTGGATGTTGACACATTAGTGGGAGGGTGAGACTATACTTCAATCACTAATTGTAAGGTCCTCTCTCTGAAACAGGAACATTTATAATTCTAATATTTACAAAACAGGTAGACAGATTTGGATAAGAGAGACATGTTGTGGGATAGGAATATTATACTTTAATTATGAGGTTTCTAAAAGTTTGACCTTGGGCAGTTTATGTGCCCTTTAATGTCATTTTAATACTGAAAGACTAGAGAGGTGGAATAATCTTCAATCTGATTTATCCATAGGTAGATTTCCAAATGCCGTCCTGATTACATGCAAAGACTATCGATTCATTAGACAAACAGTCACCCATTTAGCTCATATAATAGTTACCGATATTTTCTTTTGTTATGGAACAGCCCTTTCCCTGATGCTGTGACCACACAATCATCCAAAGTTTCTTCCAAAGGGTTTGAGATGTGGACCATGGCCATAGTGGGCTGGTACTGCACAGTGATATTGGGGATCTGCACATACAAAAATAGAGTTAGTTAATAGAACTGGCACTATTTTAAAACAGCTAATAACACTCACCTTTACTAACAAACCATTGGTGGCTACGCGGAGGGGTGTGTGTGTGTGCTAGAGGTAAGAGGGCTCGCAATCGTGCGTATATTTACATGTATCTGATATGCGAGACCAGCTGTTTAAAAACAGTTGTGCTTGGAACTACTTGGGAGGTAGGGTGTGTGTCAGTGGTCTGACCTCCAATCTCGCATGGGTGGAGGATCAGACCCCTGCTGTTACACCCCTGTAATATAGCTGTTTGCGGTACCTTGGTGATGATAGGCAGGCCTTCTTAGTACCCAGGCCCTCCCGCCATCACATGGGTTTCAAGGGCTATTGTTAAGCCACATCTAATTACATGTGAGAACCAAATGATGCGCCACAGATCCTATAATTGTAAAACCATTTGCCTTGCACTTGTGAGTTCAGCCTTAGTATACAAATAATTTGTAGAATACTTCAGGTTACTGGCAATCTATCATGTCACTTCTGCTTTCTAGTGTTGCCTCTTTCTGTTGGTCAAGGACACAAAACTCCTTCTGCACATGCTAAATAGGGACCTCCTATTTGTGTCCTGATCCACCATACAATAAGCTGCATGAAACAGTTGACCCCTGACTCTATACCTGCCATAGTCTCCCAGAAAATCATCAGAGACAACAGCGAATATGATTAGCTTTTTTTCTGCTCAAACACAGTGTAGGTATCCCACCCCTCTCTTAGAAGTGCAATGCAAGCTGCATTGATTTCAATGTAGCCATACAGTATGTAATTAATGCAATGGTACTTAGCACAGTAACACAACAAAAATAAAACTCTTTTATTGGAAAGGTGGCAACACTAGTACATTTGTAATAGTACTATTACTGCAGTTTCATACTGTCTGATAGCAATGAGACTGTATAGTATAAGCACAGTAGCACATATAGCACGTATAGTATGGGTGCACTGTAGTAAAATACCAGGTGCTATTGGAATTTTACAATGCAGTTGCTATTGTTCACCATGGTCATAATCTTCCAATATGATATTGTAAAATACTTCGACGTAGCAGTGTTTTATACGTGTTAACATTTCTGATACTGTAGGCTATTAAAAAAATCACACAATATCCCTGTGGAATTTGTATGGGGGATACTAGTATTGTTATTTTTTAACAACGTAAAATGACCAAGCCATAAAAAAACAATGCTGATTAAAGGAGCTGTATTGCAAGATAGCGATACCACAACTTTATAAATACACCACAAAGTATCTATAAAGTAAAGGGGAACATACATGCAACAATTACGATAGATAATAAAATGTTAAAGAAATCCCTTACAGCCAATGGTACTTGCTAGGGGCATAACTATCAGGAGTTTAGGGAGCCCAGGAGCCAGAGGGGCCCCACCTTCTTACTTTCCCTATGACAGATACAGTCTTCCCCCCAGAAAACCACTGTAGATGAAGCAAAAAAGGTGGCCCCATCATAGTTTTGCTATGGGGGAGGCTGCTGGGGCTGAAAAAACATTAATGACAATTCTCTGTCAGTTAAAAACTCTAGTTGTTCTTGGGGTTTAGTTCTCCTTTTAAATATCTTCAGTATTTTGCTCCACATAGGGGCATATTTATAAATGGGCGTTAACTTTTCAAGGCCGAGTTTCCTGCATATTTCGCCAAAATCGATATTAACACGTTTTACAAAAGGGCAAAACCCAGAGGCTAAAGTTCACATCAGTTACTGCTTGCTTCTATTTATAAAGTGGCAGTAACTGACGCGCGGTGTTAATCTTGACTGTTTCAATTCGCCACCTTCAACATCGCTGGGGGGTCGGGGCGGGGGTGTACGTCCAACCCGCGGCAGGTGGTCGCACCTGCCACGGGAGGCACACCACCTCGCCCCGAGTGGTTGCATTCGCCAGAGGGGCATGGCAGAGACATACACCCCCCCGCCCTTGCCCCCTGCCCAGCTGCCCCTCCCAGTCCCCTGCCCCGTACGCTGCCTTTAGGGGCTTAGGGGGTTCCACAGCTCAAACCAGGACCCCCCCCTCTCCGGCCCTATCAGGGCTCTTGCGGCACTTGACAAGAGCCCTTTGGGGCTTAAGGGGTTCAAACCAGGACCCCCCTCCCCGGCCCTGTCAGGGCCCTTGCGGCACTTAGAAGTGCCCTTGCGGCCACTTCTGCGTTCCCCGCAGCTCAAACCGGGACCCCCCTCCCCGGCCCTTGTATCCGGTGATACCAGCTCTGCTGAGGCCACCAACCCCGGGAAGTACCCCATGCGGCGTCTTGATCCGACGTCTTTGTTCTTCACAGCTAGAGACACAGTTCTCATCCAATTCTGATTGGTCAATTTTTCAATGCTTGATATCACATGCATATCACATATTTCTGAAATATGATTGGGTACTGTATAACCATGTGATATTAAGCATTGAAAAACCAACTAATCAGAATCGGATTAGGACTTTCTGCAAACCTATAAAAAGAGCTGCAATCCTCTGCGGAGCTCAGAAGTTATTGCAGTAGATGGCAGAAGAAAGAAGAGGCCAGCAACATGGGCTCCATTGAAGCCGGCGGTGCCAGCGGGCTCACTGGCGGCCTCAGTGAGCCTGCCTGGCATTGGCAACATCAGCGGTGTTTGTGTCACTGGCTGTGAAGAATGAAGATGTCGGATCAAGACTCCGGTAACATTGACCTCGTTGAGGCCACTGGCACCGGAGGTATCCCTGGCAGCCGCAGGGGTACTTCCCGGGGTTGGTGGCCTCTGCAGAGCTGGTGTCACCAGATGGAAGAATGAAGGGCTCTTTTAAGAGCCGACGGGGGTCCCAGTTCGAGCTGTGGGACCCCCAACAAAGGCACTTCTCAGTGCCGCAAGTCTTATTCATGTCCATGATTTAAATCAATCAGTATCATAAGATGCTTGTCTTACCTGCAAAGATAAACAGGGATTGCAGATTGCTATATCTTCCTCAGCTAGAGCCACATTTCCATAGGTAGGATCCTTCACCAAGGCAGTGATGCGCAGCAAGTTATTGTCCAGAAGGGAAGCCTCGTACAGGGAGTGGCACAACTGGATGGAGACGCTGCTCTCTGAAGAGAGAGATCACAGAAACACATAATTAAAACTGTAATAAAGGATATACCCGTCATTGTTTTACAGGGATGAGTTTAGTGTAGGGTGGGTGAGGTGTTTGCCTTCCATTCTCCAAAGTAGTTCCTTGTCTCAAGGCATTTGATTTATTTGAGTATTATCATTTTTAACCCGCAGATTAACCACTTGTTTTTCTATACTGTTTACCATATCCTGTGTACATAAAGTGCTATGATAACCCTGTATTTAATATATCAAAGGGAACTACAGCCAATTATCAGGGAAACTTCTCTCTCTTAGGTGCGAGCAAAAGACTAGAGGCCACTCCTTTAGACTTGGGGAAAAGCCATTTCAGCATTAGAAACATAAATGGTTCTTTACTGTGAGGGCAATACGGCTGTGGAATGCTCTACCTGAAAATGTAGCATCGCCTGAATCTCTAAACACATTCCAAGGAGGCTTGGATGTTTTCTTGGACAGGCAGAATATCCAGGGTTATAGCGGGTGACTGGATCATGTGTGGGCAAATGTGTTTGGTTGTATCCTTGTCTAGTTTGGTGTACTGAGGGGAATGTATTATTTTGAGTGGAGTAGGACGGTGCATTTTTTGTTAGGTTTGGGGGGGCTGCAGTTTTGGTTTTTTTTGTGGAGGGGTTGAACTTGATGGACTGATGCATTTTTTTTCAACCCCATATGAACTTTATATGACTGTGTATATATCAGAAAATTTTTCAACCCATTTAATATGTCAGTCAAATCACATATGCTGCATGTAAAAACACAATTGGGTCTTATTCGATAAGGTTCAATATTTTGCTTGTGTTTTTCATTCTTCAGCAACCAATCAGATGTTATAAAATGTTTTCTAACTGTAGTGGACCAGAAAAAAGGTAACATCTGATTGGTTAAGGCAACAGCTCAGGCAAAGTTGTGCACCTTTTATTAAGCCCAAAATAACTTTGTATTACCTTGCTGAATATTTTTTACAGATGCTATTTCCTCTGTGTTAATAAAGCATAACACTATTACATGTATATTTGCTAAAATATGCTTATGAAGGTTCTCATTCATCCAGGTCATGGTATATCTGTTGTATTCAATTAGATCAACTGGACTTGAAGTTTAGTTCTTGAAGACGTTTCGCTAGTCATCCGACTAATATATATATTTGCTAAGTTTCGCTAAGTTTAAGTGAGTTACACACTAGCGATAAAGCCCCAATATCATGAAATCGTTGGCAGCGTCTTTCCCGAACAAGCTTGTGGCCGCTGAACTTTCAGGTCAGCCTCACGGTCGTTTGGGAAAGACTTAAAATTTCCCTTGGCCACAGTAGTCTCACTATAGGGGAGTCGGCTGTATTCCTGAACTTAAAGTCTCTGTTTATATTCAATATTGTCACACGCAATATGTTGTACCCATAGTAACTGACTAAGAAGAAGACTTTTGTGATGAAAACATGGGGACATTAGTAATGTGTTACTGTCTGGGGGTTTGGTATACAAAGTAAATGAATTACTTTACTGGAATTCCACTTTTAAATCATGTTGAAATAAATGTTTATAGACAGAAAACTATTTGCTGTGTGTAAGATGAAAGGGAAAGAACAGCACAATCATATGTATCCCTTTGATTTAAAATTGTGAACAATCCAATGTGATAGATCAGAGAATTCGACTCGTATTAATAAATGTTCACATTCCCTTCATATTTAGTAAGTTGGGTCGAGTGAAGGAGCATAAATTCTAACTGTGCATTTGTTGTTTCTTTGCTTACCTTCATTAGGCTTTAAGTGAAAGGAGAACTCTTCCTTCCAAAACTGTGCCTGTGTGAACCCGGAATCATGAACTGGCTGAGCTCCTACAACCAGCTGGAAATCCTTCTGCTCCCCACTTACATTTGCCACTGTCACCTTGAAATGAATATCATTTGCATATATCTGAAAACTTTTTGAGGAAATAAAGACACTGGCTGGACTAAGGAGAATGTCTCTAGTTTCATTGTGATGGTGGTCTTCAAGCATCTTCTCTCTGTCTCTTTTCAACACTTCTTTTTCCTCCTCTGATCCTGTCATTAAGCAGAGCAATCAAAACC
Organism: Hymenochirus boettgeri; assembly: GCA_019447015.1. Taxonomy (NCBI): domain Eukaryota; kingdom Metazoa; phylum Chordata; class Amphibia; order Anura; family Pipidae; genus Hymenochirus; species Hymenochirus boettgeri. The sequence continues at coordinate 48,347,929 of CM033476.1, forward strand.
ATGCAACTATAATGCAAGCTTTGGGCCCTTTAGGTCGTTAGAGCTTCAACTATTTTAAAAAACAGCTAAATAACAATAAATACAACTTAAACTGAGAGGATAACCCATTATACCCACTCCTCTCTGACAGAACCATTAAAATAATTAGAGATCATGCTAGGAAGTAGAGCCCAGTTGACAGTTATATTACAGTTTTTTTATACTTTTTCAAGGTTATTTGAAATTGTAATAAAGTGGTTGAGGTCTCCATTGGGTGGCCAAAAAGCACAAGCACAGTCCCCAAGTGGTCCTTTAATGTTACAGGTTATAAATAATACATGTGAATACACATACCTTTAGGGTATTTATAATTATGGACAATATCCTTTTGCATGTCACTTCCAACACTTTTAGTGGTGATGCTGTCTCCAACAGGTCGGGACCAACTATGAACCTTCTTAAAATGCCCGTCAGCGTTTTGCACCCAGACCACAGTGTCTGTTACCAGCTTAGAGAACATGTGACCTACATCATAATTTACACCTAAATGTCTTTGCTTTATCGCTCTCACAGGTGCAGGGCCACTGACACTCAGTGAATCTGCAACAGAAAAACGGAAAAGTTAAATGAGGAGCAATATTCTGCAGCACATAAAGGGAATATTTATAAAAGGGAAAATTTACACTAAGGGGCATATTTATAAATGAGTGGTAACTTTTTGCGGACGGTTTTCCCGCTGTTTTCGCGATTTATAAAATAGCAAAAACCGTACGTGAAAAATGCATGGTTCTGCTGAGGCCAGCGGTGCCAGTGGGATCACTGTCAGCTGCAGTGAGGCGACTTCAGTGGTGTTGGTGTAGCTAGCCTGAAGATGTCGGGTCGGATCAAGACTCCGGTGACATCGGCCTCGTTGAGGCCACCGGCACTAGAGGTACCCCTGTGGTCGCAGGGTACTTCTCGGGGTCGGTGGCCTCGGTGGAGTTGGTGTCACCAGATGGAACAAAGAAGACTTCGCCAGGGGCTCTTTTAAGAGCTGACGGGGGGTCCCAATTCGAGCTGCAGGATCCCCAACAAGGGCACTTTTCAGTGCTGCAAGGGCTCTTACAAGGGCCGGGGAGTGGGGACCCGACTCGAGCTGTGGAACCCCTTAAGCCCCCAAAAGGCACTTTTAAGTGCTCCCGCTGGAGGGTCCCTCCACCCCCCCAGTGGGCCCTTCACCACGCAACTACCTGCCGTGACCCCTTCCCAGCAGCCCCTCCCAGCCCCCTTCTCCGTATCACTGTGAAGGGATTTCTACTCCCTTTGCGGCGATATTATACTTAGCGCACTGCGATGTCGCTTGCCATTATAAATATTTTTGCCGCGATGATGTGCGGCGGTAATTTTAGGGCATTTTTTTCAGCCCTTTATAAATATGCTCCTAAGTCTGATCACTACCCTAGCCTGCCCAATACACCCATATCCCACAATGCTCTAGGACAGTGTGGCAGGGCCCAAAAAACTATTTGTATGGAGATAGCTGACAAATACATCAATCATTTCAGCAAATTGTGGGTATATTTAGCAGATTGTCTCTTTTCTCTAGAAAGCGTTGACTAATGATTAGACGGAATTTTAGACCAATGATTAGACGGAATATTAGACAGAATATTAACCAATCAGTATGGAATACTTTACCACTAAGGGCTAGGCCACACTGCTTTGTTTTTGGTGCATTTGCGCTTGTGTTTTTTTCAGATCATTGAAAACGCGGCAACAGACCGAAAACGCGCATTTTCGGGTGTGTTGCGATTGTGATTTGCGTTCCGCATTTTTAATCGCAATCGCATGCATTTTCCTATACCTAATGAAGAAAACGCATGCGCAATTGCAACGAAATCGCACATGAAATGGCATGCGATTATGTGTGCGATTGCGTTTGCGGCTGTGCCCTTAACCAGATTTTTATGTCCACGTATGTAATTTTTGCAAATTCAATCAAACTTAGTTCTAGGCCACACTAGTGCATTTCTTAAATGCGCATTCTCTTTTGCGATCCGTTTGTGTGTGAGAACTGCATGTGCTATGATAACGCAATATTAGAAGAATGCAAAACAATGCAAAACGCATGGTAATACGTGTGAAATGTGCTGCGGTGTGGCCGCAGTATAAAGAAAAATCAATGAGATTATCTTTGTGCTGTAGCTTGCAGCTTTGGCTTGAACCAACAGTGGTATGAATGGGAATGTTACCATTATGTCTCATCTGAGCTGTGGCATCTACTGCTTGCCATCCACTGTACTCTGGGGGCAGATCTTTTCTCTCCATCCAGCACTCATTCCACACATGAAAGTTACTGAAGAAAAAAGTAGTAGTAAAGCAAAATAGTGGACTAAACTGTTAATTAGAGGTATCAATTATATATTTAAAACATTTCAGGGAAACCAATCATTATGCTTAATATTGTCGAGAATGAAAATATTGAATCAAATAATTTTAAATTCTATTCACAAACTTGGTATGAACATGCAAGACAGAAGTATGAGATTACACTTGAAATGCACCTGAATCTGAGGGTAGGTACTTCAACATACACTGTCTCTCTGACACAAACACACAATTTCGGCATAAATATAGTTATATTTCAGAATGAAATATGAATGTTGTTAATGGGTTCTAAAATTTGTAGCACACACACACACACACACACAAATAGGGCTATATGCAGCTAGCACAAAACCAAGAAAATTATTTAATTTAATCCCTCCCATGGATGTTACCCCTTATTTCCCATTTACCAGATGCTGTCACTCCGTGCCCTGTGTATCCGTGCTCCTTTCCTATTGTAATAGATATCTTGTTGTAACTTGCAGCCTGTATCATAAGCCGAATTATAATTTGTAACAAGTCGAGTGGGAATCCCCAAGCAGCGGAGTACTGTTGGACACATAAAATATGTACATTGTATTATTTACTCATTAGTCAATGATAAACAACTGTTAACATGTAGAAGAAACTTAATCACATATGGGGCCAAAATAAAAAAGACGGGCTAAGCGGTGGGCCGATTGTGCCTAGTGGTGGTTCTCGGCAGGGGAAGGGTATGACGCACACTGTTTTGGACTAGGTTCACTGCCTATGGCGTGATCATGTGCTAATGTGGAACACCCAACCTTACTCTTCTGGTGCGGTAATAGAACGGCCATTTCCAATGGAAGGCCCTTTTTTCACACCTCCCTCCCCAGCGCTGGGCTAGATACTCGATCAGATGTTGAAACGTTGACTGCATCCAAGCTTAATTACTCAGCTATCCATTTGTGCAAGATCTATTTGTTCAGTCCCAAGCAAGCAGCGGTATAAATATACATTAAGAACAGCTGATTGTGGTATCTAGCAGGCAGATCTATATTTATGTCGATGCTTGGGACTACACAAATAGATAGCAGTGTAGCCTTGGATGCTGCACAATCATCGGGGACAAAAAAAAACAGCCAGATGAGCTGGATTCGGCCCATAGGCCTTGAGTTTGACAGGTGGGACTCACTAAACAGATTTCATGTACTTTGTTCAAGTACATGAAATCTGTTTCTATTTCAGACATCCCACCCTGCCCTCTCAGGCTTCCAGGCAGGGTGGGAAAGGGAGCGTGACAAGAGGGGCGTGATGTCACATGGGGCGGAGCATGACATTACGCAGAGGCATGGCCAGCATTCTAGGGTGGTGGGAGGTGGAGTTAGGGAGGAGTTAGGGGCATTCCCGAGGCGTTCTGGGGGCGTGCCTGTAAAAAGTGGGCATGACTGAGGAGGAGACTCCAGTCTCCTCTCAGTCGTGGGAGTCTGGGGTGGTCTTGCGGGAGTGCGGGAGACCACCCCAGAATGAGGGAGACTCCCGGACAATCCAGGAGAGGTGGGATACCTGCTATTATTCACAGGGAGTTGAGAACACTTATTCCCTCCTCCCTGGGAGAAGGAGCCACGACTGAAGTGCTGATAAGGTAAGTGTTGCAATGTTTCCAGGGTGTTCTATTATTCACAAGAAGGTGGGAATATGGATTTTTACCTCCCTGTATATAACAAAGACGGATTACATGTAGTTAAAAAGCACAGTTTAGTGTCCCTTTAATAGATAAGGAGGGAACCCAGAACATTGCTGTTTTAATATTTGTAAATGTGATAGGATAACTAAACACAAATATTTACTGTTATGTAAGATAAGCCAATAGTCCAGCACCCACTATACCCAGCATGGACGCAGGACCACTGACTAAGGGATCACAGGACTTTGTGGTGCCAATAACTTGCAAGATCATAGGTGAGTAATGTTAGAAATATTAACTTTTGCGAAGTTTAAGGCAGGAATCCTGGGTGCTAGATTGTTGTCCCCTCTTACCCTAAATGTTTTTATTTGGGTTAAGTTTTTTCTTTTTTAATCAATGTTATGGTGTATTTGGTGACAATGGTTATTTTTCTATATAAAAGAATACTTTATCTTGGAAATTTATTTTAAAGAAATAAAAGAACATTGTTGCTGTGTTAATATGAACTTTTAGTAAAAATTACCCAGGTAATAGTTTTGTGGGTTATTTGGAAATTGACCACATAATGTCACCATATCTCTCTACATAGTGGTTCATGAGTAGAATGAGAGAAATTACCTGTGCACAAAACTGCTGCAAACACCCAGTGGTGACCATAAAGAGTCTGACATTCGGTCTGAAACCACTTGTGCAGGACAGGAACACTGCTTATCCATGAATATGAAGGTCTCCCATTCTTAACCATAAAGGCTACTCTGTCCTCTTCATCTTTTCTACTTATCTGCCAAAATAATCCAACAACCACAGCTACAAAATGCATTTAATGAAATAAAGAGGATGTTTCCATGCAATTCATTAGTGGTATTTAGTGGTAATAGTGATATGGGGTGCAATTCCATTACTATAGGAATGTATTTAGTATGAACCCCTCCCTGTGGTTCCCCCCAGGACCACCTTTGCTAGTAAAATGCAAATGATACAATCTGATCAATACAGGTGGCTTTTTATGTGATTCGGTTGGAGAGATACAATAAGGGGGATCTCTGGAAAGAACCTGCCCAATACACTGTATTGGAGCATGGCTAGAATCTAGAGTTCTTTTTCACAAATTGAATCAAAATAACATATTTTTTTAATACTAAACAATATCAAACAGTTCTTGTGGTAAAATCAGTTAAATCACAATTCACAAGAATTAAATTTCAGCTGACCTGTCCCACTTTAAACCTCCATAACAAGGAATCACATACCCCAGCATAGCTATGATGGGGCCCCCTTGTTTTCAGTGGTTTTCTGGGTAAAGGCTATATCTGTCATAGGGAAAGTAAAAAGATGTGCTCTCCCTGCCGTCGCAAGGGTTGCTTCCCTGCTACTTACGCTCCTAGAGCTGACTGTCCTGTGGGATAGATCACTTGCATTTTTTAGTTGTATTTATTAGGAAGTTAATTCCTTATTATCTGTTGGCGCTGGATCTTGCTGTAATGAGCCAGCACAGTTTAATAACATTCAATGCACCAAAGCACTGAAACAACAGATAACTTCGGAATTCAACTTAAATGGTAGAAAGAGACTGTTCCCTTAGAAAATGAATGTGTGCAGGGCTGGATTAACGCCCCAGGAGCCTGTAGGCTCCATAATGATTCCCTTTAAAAATGGTTTCAACTGAATGCAAAGCATATGGATAATGGCTGGAACAAATTCTAACTTGTGTCCAATGCTATTTGATAATCTTATATCATGTGATCAGATAGTTTCCCAGAGTCTGTGCACACTTCTCCATTGTTATTTGAGAGTTCAAAGGGGTTTGGATTTAATACATTTCATTGGAGAAAATAAATGCAATCAGGGCACTGAATTTAAGATCAAAATCCTATATTGTATAGGAATGCTGCTAGTCTGAAATATACTAATATATTAAATAATAATAATAATAAATAGTAATATACTAAATGACAAGAAAAAGAAGAACAGCACCGATTTTAATACTAAGTATACAAAAGTAAAATTGTCCTTGTTTATCATGTTAGAATAAAGTCGATATAGTACACCATAAAGCACAATTACGTAGTGTAGAGTCTTGTAAATACTAAGGCTGGTCAGGGCAATACAGCAGCAGGGGGCACTGTTGTCATGAATGCTCTTTGCTCCAGAAAAGCATCACCAGAGCTTTTTCAGAGTCAATACACTTCATAGACTTGCTTACTTCATAGAATTACTTACACTGACAATATCCATTACCCTACATGTTATTCTTTCTTACCACATCACCAAGGACTCTGGTGACATAGATTGGGTCATTTCTCTTCAAATATTCTTTTTTTGGCGCTTTCCTGTAGTATGGGTTCATGTCAAGAAACTTGATGCTGATATCAGCGATTTCAGATTCAAACTGTAAAAGTAATTGAATATGTTCAATGTCATAAAAAGAAGCTTGTTTCAGTATTTTAATCTTGTTGGTATCTTGCCTTCTGTTGTATGACTATAATAAGATCTCCTTCACTACAGCAAAGTTATTCAGTAAACATTTTTATCATATGTATCTCGGTAATATAAAAAAGCTCCTAAACATATACAGGGTGATTCACTGGGAGATGCTATTGGCTCCCTGGTGCAATTGCACTGCAATGTAATATACTAATAGAGAATCACAATGCCCTTTATCCTTTGTGAAACTTTTGCAGAAGTTTAACACCAGGTATTTAAAGTTCCGATTATCGGGATTTTATATCAATTGTGGTAGTATCTATTGCAAAACCTTTGAAGTTGCTGCAAACCTGAGTTCAAGTCACATTATCAAGTATAACTTTGGTTTACATAACTACATGACTGCCTAGCGGCTGGTGGTATATCTACCTATGTCCCTCTGAGGATCTGTGGTTGTTTGTGGTAGATCAGGTTTACCTAACAGGTGGGCCACATTTAGTCTAATGAGAGAGAGAGAGAGAGAGAGAGAGAGAGAGAGAGGGAAAAGAGAGAGAGAGAGAGGAGAGAGAGGAGAGAGAGGAGAGAGAGAGAGAGAGAGAGAGAGGAGAGAGAGAGAGAGAGAGAGGCTGAAACAAACTGCAGCACCTAAAGAAGCCAGGAAAGTGGAGGATTATACATATAATGTAGCCCCTTTCTGTAAATGAATAGTGGGGGAGAGTCTCTCCATTTGGGGGGGTTCTCTTTTCTGGGGGGGAGAGCGGGGGTCTCCCCAGAGAAAGAAATGGGGTGGTGTGAGAGAGAGAGAGTGGCTGACACAAACTGCAGCACTTTAAAGAAGCCTGGAAAGGGGTGGATTATAACATATATTGTTCCCCCTTTCTGTAAATTATTAGGATATTGTAAGTCACCTGCGGCCTCATGCTTCTCCTCAGTGATTTATAATTTCCTTATAATTTTCAGAAGGGGGTACATTATCTAGTATATATTACACAGTAACGGGCACATCACATGTATTATACTGAAAGGAATGTATTATCACTTATATTACAAACTGATTTCACTACCAAACCCACCTGTCCGAAATGCCAGGGATGTTGAAGAATGCAACTCTCAGTGCCCAAATAGATAATGCCATCTTCATTGAGGACATATTCCTCCCTCCAGCCTTCATTTTCTAGAAACACTGGATCTTCTATAAATTGAACAATGATTTGTCATATGAATCACATAGGATAGATGACATGCAATGTTTTCATTAAAGCTAAATCATTTACATGTGTTCATTTTAAACTGTTATTTATAAATGGAGCCTATAAATTGGATTTATAAACAAGAATTCACCAATGAGCAACACTATTATAGCTTGGGACCATGTAAGCGGTTTAAAAGGTACAGTTATAAAAACAACATGGTCAGAGCTGCAGGGGAAGGCTAATGAAGAGAACCCTATCTTAGCATTTTCAAGGGATTCAGGGCTTTGTGGGAGTTTCTCGCGGGTGTACAGGAGACTACCCCAACTTGACCTTCCCAAAATAGACACAAATTATTCCTGCTGTGCACGAAAGGGCACATAGACTAGCTCAAAAGGAAAAAAGCCGGTGGAAGCCTTTGGTGCCTTTCTTATTGCAAACATGAGTAGGAGTAACAAGCAATCCCAGTCATGAACATCTGCAGCCACTACTTGCTTCAATATCCCTTAAAGAGTTTTATTGAACCCCCTCAACTGGACTATTTGTTTGAGGGTGATAGACTGAGGTACCTAAATGTGAGATTTTCAGAATTTTTAGTCTTTAGTGACTTTATTCATGAAGAGCGTGCCACGATCAGTTAAGATTTGTTTTGGTATGCCAACACGGAAAAACATAACAAGCAGTTCCTTTGCAATGGTTTTTGAAGAGGTATTCCTTATAAGGACTGGGTTAGGATAACATGTAGTGACCTCTAGCAGACTTGATGAGAGAACCAATAATATCCATGGCTATCTTCGCAAAGGGAACCTCAATAATCAGTAAGGGGACCATGGAACTTCTAAAGTGTGGCATGGGAGCAGTTACTTGACAGATAGGCAAAGCAATAGTTGAGGTTTGTTCCGTGTTAGCCATAAGTAAGAGAAGAGAAGTAGAGCCGTGATACCTTTTATTGGCTAACTAAATAAAAAAATTAAGCAAGCTTTTGGGAGTCCTAAGCCCCCTTCATCAGGCTGGATGTTAAAAGTTATCACAGCTCTACTTCTCTTCTCTTGACAGATAGGACAAGACACAATAATATAGAAAAATAAGATTACATCTTTATACACTACTAGCCAACAGAATCTTTGTAAAACCAGCCCCAAAACACATCTTACTTGTGCCAGATGAAACAATTCACTACTGAAAACAAACTTGCTAGTTTTACTCTACTATCTGTAGGTAGGAATCCTTATAGGAATGTGTGACAAAAGCCTTACCTGTGCCGGGATCCCGCGGCGTCTCTTGGCTCCCGATGCGCGCTTCCGCTGTTGTCACACGGCCGGTCTCTTCTAGGTTTTCAGCCAGTGCTGTGCGGACACGCACAGGCACTGGCTCTTACCTCCTCCACTCCTCCACATTGGCTATTGGATGGAGTAGGGCTTGTTTATTCAAATAAACCTATCCCTGCACCTCACACATTATTCTGCTCTCCCCAATGGTTCCTCTGTGTATTTAAACCCCCCAGCCTATTCTGCCCTTGCTCAATATAGCGGATAGTTTACTATTCTTGCTTGTGGTGTGATTATTCTTGTGCTTTCCTGTTACCGACCTTTGCTTGCCTTTTTGACTCTGAACTGTATCTGCCTGTCCTGACCTCTGCTCGTTCCTGACTACACTTTTGCCTTATCCTCTGTACCGTGCCTGGTGGCCTGACTACTGGTTCTGACCCATTGCTCTATTTCTGACCCTGCTTCTGCCTGCTCCTTGTCTGTACCTCGTATTTTGGTCTTTGACCTTTGTACTGTATCTCTCCATGTGCCTTGCCTGTCAGTTTTGTTCCGGACTTCTCTTGTATTCCCGGCCTCAGATCGGATACCTTGCATTTTATGTATATATATATTTCATACAATGTCCATATACAACATTTCGGGAAGCACAGACCCTTTACTTAAGCTAGACAGGTAGAATAACATTGATATTTTTACACATCTCATAACATAGCTAGTACAGAAGTGACTTAATGCTAGTCCCCGCCTCTTAAAGACACATTAATCTCATCCTATATACTAATTGACAGCTGTAAATATGCACAGACACTGGACCCATCTGGGCAGACAATGAATGCATGGGGGGTGCACGTGCCATGGGGTTTGCTAGTATGTCATAATACAAATATCAACAAGTAAAAGGAATTTATCATCCAGATTTCACATATAAAAATGGAGATCATATTAAGACATTGGGCACAACTTAAGCATTTATACATATGGTTTTTGCGTCTAGGTTACCATGTTAAGGGCTTAGACACACTAGTTGTCCTGACACTAGTTGGAAACACAGAATCAATTGTGAGTCCCTTTCTAAAGGAGCATAGAGAATGTTCAGCAAATGAAGGGTAACCTTTTCTAAAAATGTACCAGTATGATTTCGAAATTTAAGAGATTCTACTGAGAAATATCTCTCATATTGAGAAACAAAAGGAATTCTGGCAATATTAGATTTCTGTTTGACAGCTTGGTCTTACTTCCATAATGACAGATTCTGGGTATCCTCTGTCACGATATTTTAAGGACATATCTTGTATCTGGCTAGAGCAAACCTCAAGGTCTGAAACATGTCTTTTGACCCGTGAAATTTGACTTATGGCAATGGAGCTTTTCATATGTCTAGGATGTTGAGTATTTGGTTTCTATCACTCGGTTTTGTATATAATCTGGTCTCAAAAACCTTCCTCTGCTTCTTTATCAAAATGTCTAAAAATGTATCTCCACTTTACCAAACATTCAAAATGAACAAAATAGACACTGAGTCATTCAGTAAGGCGTGGAATGCGAGGGGGTCTCAGAGCTGCCTGAACTTTCTCTGCTTACTAAATAAATAACACATTTTAATAAAGTTGATTTAAGTATAGACTTAATTAGAAAGAAACACTTATAAATATCATAAATGATATTTTCCTTGCATCTTCATTAATGCAACAATTTATTTTTAGAAAGTATCTTGTTTGTCAGAAAAATACTATAAACATTTACCTACCTTTACACCAGGGATTAAAAAGAATCACAAATACACCTATATCTTGTGAAAATGATTTTGGCTTGGAGGCTTTGAGTAACAATGTGTACTTTCCAATAATGGCACTTGATGGAGTTGTGACAGATATTGTCCATAGACCCTGCTGTGCATCAATGACTCTTGCACTCCAGGTTTTCCTATCCCCTAGACTGGTTATCCGAAATTTGTTCTTGGTTCCATTCTTTTTGGATGGATTGGGACCTACATAAAATTTTGAGAGATAACAAAAAAAGGTTCACATAGTTATATAGTTAATTTTGAAAAAGTCAATAGTCCATCAAGTTCAACCCCTCCACTAAAAACTCAACCACCCCCAACCCAATAAAAAAATAGTTTCCAACTGGTAGGTCCAACATGGCCCCAGTACACAAACTAAACTGGAGCACAACCAATCAGACATGCCCACAAACGATACAGTCACTAGCTGTAACCCTGGATATTCTGCCTGTAAAAAAAGAAGACGTCTTTAAATGTGAAATATAGAAATGGTATAATTCTGATTTTGGGAATGACAGTCCAATTTATGATAACGAGCAAATTAACAAGTAATTGTACTAGTCGATGGAGATGAAAATTGTAGTTATTTACTTGTATCTCCTTATTGTTATTCATTAAGTAATTTTCTGTCTCACCTGTCTTTGCAGTAAGGGTGATATTTTCCAGTTGCTCATGCTTGATTCGAGGTGGGTTTTGGAACCTCAGTGTTATGGTAAATTCCTGACCTCTTCTCAGGAAAAGTCGACTTTGTTTACTGAGCTCATTAGTCCGATGGTTCTCATTGTTGCTTTCCACTCGTAGGTCACATATAACACTCGGCAGATCTTTCAATCAATAAAGATAGCCATGTTTGGTTTAAGTATAGTCACTTATCACCACAAGTACACCCCCAAAAAATCATCCTTGTATAATCAAAATTATAATTCTAATGCTCCTTGCTCCTGTCTCCCATATTGGTCCCTTAGCCCAGATCCCACTACCAAACTGAAATCCTGCGGTGCTGCTGTCTCTTCAAACTCTACTCTGTCTCCCCCTTGAATGCCACCCTGCCCCTATCTATAACAGAGGCGTGGAGTTGTATACAAGGGGGGAGTCCGATGAAAGCTGACAGGGGAGACACAGCAGCACTGCAGTATAAAATATCTTAGGGGAATGCTAATATTTCGTTTTTTATTACTTTTAACACCAATACTTTTTATTGGTAACACCAAATGCAAAATACTCTATGGGGCTATTTTCGCCATTTCGCTATCGCAGGACATCGCAATGACAAATAGCGCTATTTTGCCTTTGCGGAAAAGTATCGCTGAAGCGATGTATGGCGCCTTGTTCATTGCGTTAAGTGTGTATCACTGCGATAAGAAGTTTCCCTCTAGTGTAATTTCAGAGCTATTTTTGTCACTTTTTCAAGGGCACTTTTAGGATTCTTGCTGCCTGAGCCAAACTTTTGAATGCCGCCCTTGATTATTTCCAGGCATGGCACAAAGGTATTTTAACAGTTCCTCAGACAGTCAATTAGAAATAATGTTAATGACTAGAAATAGACATTACATCCCTTTCTCAAACAGCTTGTGGTGCCTCTCACCTGATGAAAGGGACAGTGTGTCCCTGAAACGTTGTGTTATGTGATCCAATAAAGATACGTATATTCACAGAAGAGTGCCCCTCTCATGACTTTTTATGCTTGTGGTGCCTCTCCCATTTTGCTCCTTTCTGGTTTTTGTTGCTCAAATCAAAATATCTTATTTTTTAGCATGTGCTATACATGTTGGTTCAACTGTTACAATACATTAGAAATGCCATACTTTCTGTAGTATAAAAGATTTGGCAATTGCCATAATCACCTCTATGGCAGATATTTATTATTTACAATTTAAAGCAAATAGGAATCTAAGGGCAGGAAAATACTAAGTTGCCAATTCTCTATACACCCACTTACCGTGCATTTTTCTTTCTGGATCCGGGTGTCAGTTTTGTTCTCTGGCAGTTACAAGTTCTTTCCCTTGTCTTGTGACCCTGTGTGACAAATTTGAAGTGCCCTTATCTATCATCCACACCCTGTTATCTATGGCTTGTTGGTCTGTGTAGCTGTGGGTGTGACTTTATTGGAGTAGTACATTTTACTGTGTCATCTGGGATTTCTGTGAAATTCTCATTAATGTGTTTCAAGTCAAAACTTCATTATGTGCTCTGAAGATATAACAATTGGGTCGTCCCCTGTAAAAGTTCTTATTTTTTTTCATTTGGAAGTTTTTATTCTCCACTTTCTACAAAGCTACATTCATGTATCTGTAATATGTACATATATCTGTAAAGACATCCTCTGCGTATCAGTAGAGCATCTATTTGACAAATAATGCTGGCAATACACCAGAAAAATGAATTCCTGATGTTTCAATGTTGTTGTAGGTTCTGGCCCAATCACTTTGCTGTCAATATTCGATTGCAAATGAATGGGCCAGGACACTGACTGTTGTAGGAATGTCGGGAAGTAAAACCATCTCTGTTATCAAGTCATATTTGAAAGTTTCCAGCTTGATGTACTTTTATTTTTTCACAAAATCTAATCAAATCATTTGGGCAATTTAGTGGCAGCCTCAATCTACCCATTTCTGTCTTGAAAGTCATGCTAACCTATTTACCACAGGTTAGTGTGATTTGTTCAGTTCCCTAGAGTATTCAGTTACTTAAATTCATGCTAGCTAAAAAGGGTTAATTTTATATATCACCCAGCAGCCACAACAAAGGGAGAGGTGAGACACAGCTTTTGGTATCTTAGTGAATGTGCTCTTTCTGTTGGGGCAATGTTGTCTGAAGACTTAAAGGGCATGTCCACCCCCAAAACTATAAGTTAACCCATTACTGGCCCCATTGTGTAGTGTAATAAAATCCTTACTTTACATCCCTGCTTCAAATGGCTGCCCTGCTATGTCCCTCCAAAGTCCAGAAAACTGGCCACCAGGAGCCTAGCAGAGTCCATATAGTAATGATCAGTTGAGTTTCTGGACATTATAATATGGTGGTTGGTGCTGGGGGAGGGGGACCTACTATACCCTAAAAGTAAAAAAAAAGGGTGGACACGCCTTTTAAGCTTCCTTTATAAAAGGTTTTTGTTTCCTTTTGTTTAGAAGCTTGTTCATTCCTCAGTGAGCTTTCTTGTAATCTCTGATCACGTAAATACTCAGAAAATTTTCAACTATGCAAATCATTTCTCTGTATTCCATTCTGCTGGTAAATAATCACAACTGTATGTTTACAAGTCAAATGTTTATTTTAAAATTATTAAGAAAAATTTGAAAAATTCCAGAACAAAATGAAAAATATTTACAGTTTATTTTGTAACACTGAATCTAATGCAATGTAGCAGAAAAGTTCACAAGAAAACAAAAATAGTTTTTGCATATCCTATAATACTATTATCCTACAGCAGTCACTCAGATGTAGGCTATCATTTTAAAACTGCACTAGGCCAGTAAAATCTGTCTGGTATACAAAATCATAATTAATTCATAATTCTTTACATTTCTTGTTTTGAACATCTTGTCCTCCATGTTGTTTATATTACATTGTTCATTTATATTGTAGCTTCTTAAAAACATTTTGAGTCCAAGATTAGTGTTTGACCACCACACTCTTAAAACCTTTGAAGACTCTTAATCGATTGCTGCTGATGTTTACCTGTAATTGTCGAGGGCCAGCTTTAAATGGAACAACATCGCACTCCAGTACAATCTTCTCTCTTGGTTTTATTGTCCCAATGCTAAAAGTAAGAAGTTGTATTAAAGTAAGATGTAAAAAAAGTAAACGTGACAAAAAAGTAAATAAGTTACTTTTCATTATACTGTTTTTGGAAATGGAGGTTCTACAAACAATAATTTAATTTTAAATTCGAGAAGACATAATGAGCTTCACAATTTTTTTCTATGTTATCTGTGCTTTCCAAGATAGCTAAATGAATCTGAGTTATAATCTTTTAGGCTGGGTACACACGCACAGACTATTTGTCCCGACGTTCGCTTGTAGCGAGCGCTCGGCCCCTTTGGGAACCGCACAATCTATTGGAATTTACCGACACGTCTGATTGTCTGTTCGAATGATTGAGGTTGGTCGTGGCCGGCCACCCCACACCAGCAGATATTTTCGCTCCACCAACCGAAAGTGCCGTGAATCGGTCGGTCGGTTGGCCGAAAATATCTGCTGGTGTGTACCCAGCCTTACACAGAAGAGGCAGATTTGTATTTTTTTATTTTTATGATTTAATTTTTGATCAGCCATGAAAAGTATTTAATTTTTCATTAATGAATATTTTTGGAGAGTTCTGCTATAACAAGGGCAAAACTAACATTATATATTGACAGGGGCATGACTCCCATAAAACAAAAAGTTTGCTCATGGTGCACTTTACATGGTGCTCATGTAAAAAAACAACATATACTGTATTTACCAGTCAGTATGAGCATCTTATATATTTAAAAGTCTGTGCGCATAACTTATATTTACCAATCTGTGTGGGCATGTTATATTTACCAATCAGTGAAGCAACTTAAATTTACCTGTCTGTGTGGGCAACTTATGTAACTTAGATTTACCAGTCTGTGTGGGCACTTATATTTTCCAGTCTCTGTTTGGGGTTAAGCCAACACAGGCTGGTGAACTGGAGAGCTAACTTAACAGTGGCTGCTGAACTGGATGAATGACTTCACACTGGCTGTTGAACTGGAGTGCTGACAACACTGGCTGCTGAACATGAGAGTTGACTTAACACTGACTGCTAAACTGGAGGGCTGACCTAACAGTAGCTGCTGAACTGACTGGCTTAACACTGTCTTACAAGTTTAGCAGCCATTCTTAAAGGGCAACTGTAGTCTCAAAACAAGTTAGGATTAAATGAAAGCCTGCAGTATTTCCTTTAAAAGGAGCTGACACTAGAGAAAAGGAGCTTGCGTGGGGATATGATTACTGTGTACTCTGTACATTAACAGGCCATACAATAAACTATCTGGGGCATAGAACATGTCAGAGGACGCACAGACATCCCTTAAAACTTGAAGAAAAGAAGTTCAGAAGGGATTTTTCACTGTAAGAATGGTAAAACTGTGGAACTGTCTTCCATTGAATGTTGTGATGGCAGGTTCATTTAATCATTTTTAAAATAAAGCTGGATGAGTTTCGGAAAACAAGGAATGCTACTGGTATTGATACATAAAGTAGACTCCACTTGGAGTCAAAAAGTAATTTTTTTCTCCCTTCATAATTCTGGAGGGTTTTTCGTGCCTTCAACAGTTAGGCAGGAAATGTGGGTTTTGCTGGTAAACGAGGCCCTATGTTTTTAGCATGATTTGTTTTTTCTAGTAGAACCTTCTGCATAGTCCAAAGTGAGCTCAAAATAACCACATAAAAGTCCAACATTAGATTTTCATTTTATGTATTAGCATATGTTAACATTTTATGTTATTCATTTTTTTGGGGAACATGTAACATGGTGCATATTGGGATCACATGCTGTACCTTGTATATTGTTTATGTAGCATATTTAGTTAATTGTTATTACTTTTTCTTGATTGTATGTTCTTCATAAGTAAAATTGCTATATTTAATTTAACATAGAGTATATGTTAAAGCACAGGAGTTTTACCCCGTTAAAAGGAATGTTCTTATAAACTTGCTTAAAGTAACATTTGTAACCAGAAAGGGAAAGTTTTAAGTATAAACTTTGAATTTCTGTTTTAAAATCTGTTTGTGCTGTAGATTTTAAAACTCAATAATGCCAATGAAGAGGACATTGTTGTTTTTTTGTCACATGCATTAAAGGTAGGTCAGTTGGTGTGTGTGTATTCATATCAGGTTGGGGGATAAAATACTAACTTTTTTGATGATTGGTCAAAATGTGTTTTTTTTTTACTATAGTTACCCTTTAAATATGGCTGCCATGGAAATGGAAGGGTTGGTCAGTAGGTGTGTGTACCTGGATCAGGTTGGAAGTTAAAAAAACAAACTTTTGATTATTGATCAAAATTAGTGTTTTTAACTTTAGTTACCCTTTACGTATGGCTGCCATAGTAATGGATAAGTAGATCAGTAAGTGTGTGTACCTGTGTCGGGTTTTTTGATGATTGGCCAAAATTAGTTTTATTTTTTTTTTTTTACTTTAGTTACCCTTTAAGTATGGCTGCAACAGTAATGGAGGGGTAGGTCAGTAGGTGTGTATACCTGTATCACGTTGGGGGTTCATAAAACAAACCTCTTTGATTATTGATCAAAATTAGTTTTTTTGACTTTAGTTACCCTTTAAGTATGGCTGCCACAGTAATGGATAAGTAGATCAGTAGGTGTGTGTACCTGGGTCTGGTTAAGGGGGTATGTCTTTTTTGTGTTTATAACCATAAAACTATCTTTTATTGGGAATATTTTTTTTTTTTTTTTTACTTTAGTTACTCTTTAAGTATGGCTGCTACAGCAATGGATAAGTAGATCATTAGGTGTGTGTACCTGGGTCTGGTTGAGGGGTATGTCTTTTTTTTGTTTACAACCATAAAACTATCTTTTATTGAGGAAAAATCGAAATTAGTTTTTTTACTTTAGTTACCCTTTAAGTATGGCTGCTACAGCAATGGATAAGTAGATCATTAGGTGTGTGTACCTGGGTCTGGTTGAGGGGTATGTCTTTTTTGTGTTTACAACCATAAAACTATATTTTATTGAGGAAAAATCGAAATTAGTTTTTTTGACTTTTGTTACCCTTTAAGTATGGCTGCCATCGTAATGGATAAGTAGATCAGTAGGTGTGTATACCTGGGTTCTGGTTGAGGGGGTGATGTCTTTTGTGTTTTACAACCATAAAATTATCTTTTATTGAGGATAAATCTAAATTAGTTTTTTTTACTTTAGTTACCCTTTAAATATGGCTTCCATGGGAATGGAAAGGTAGGTCAGTAGGTGGGTGTACCTGTGTCAGTGTGGGGGGTTGGGGGTATCACCATTTGTATTTATGACCATGAAACAAACTGTTTTGAAATATCCACATTTGAGGATTGTTACCATTATAGTCTATGGGAAAAAATATCCGTAAATTCGCCAATAACGCTGTAACACTTCCGCGAAATCCTTAGCTAGAAGATAGCACACCTCCTATATGCCCCGCACGTCTGTACTAAATTTCATGTCTCTCGCTTAAAAACTGTGGGAGGAGATACGGTCCAAAAAAGCGAAAGAATAAAACGGAAGAAGAAGAAATAGAAAGAACAGTAATTTGGCTTTTTCAAGCCAAATTAATTATTTTAGAGTAAAATGGTGTGTCATGTTTCATAAATATTATCAAACTGTGTAAAGTAGAAAATTTTAAAGGGCATGTCCACCCTCAAAATAAAAAAATACAAAAATAAAAAATGACAGGCCATTACAGCCTACTTTGCTGCTACTGCAAACTGGTTTTAAGCTTGCACAACAGCAGAAGTAGCTTCGGTAGTGGCCATCAGCCATTGACTGTGATGTCAATATCACGGCACTGACTGATGGATGCTACCTGGGAGAAGCAAAGTGCCATGGCGGGGGATATGTCTTTGTAATTAAAAAAGTCAAATGAAAAGGTATTGCCATAAATAGTTTCCTGGAATCTGATATATTTTCACCATACACAAACACAAATGTTGTATATTATTTGCAATGTGTGTGCTCAACTCTTAAACTGTCCATAGATCGGATCAATCCCATAAGGATACATTTTTCCGCCCATGTTTCTTGCCAGAAGATCCCGGTGAAAGTGCCTGGAAATGCCTGATGCACTTTGCATGTTTGGGCATGCCAAATTCTAAATGTAACTTCTGCATTTTCCCCCTCTATTTACAGTCGTGTGAAATTATTAAACAGTTTACAAAAGAATGAAAAAAAATACAAGGAGCTGTGTAAGTTGCACTTACTGTGATCTTAGGTAATTTTTCAGCAAACCACTGCCCTCAATAAGGACATGACAATCATGCACCTCTTCAAGAATAGGGTTTGTAAAAGAGATTTGTACTTTACATGGCTTGGATACAACAACAGGTCCTAGGAACTAGACAAAGGTAAAAGGATGTTAGTTGTAGTGATATTTTAAAGGAACACTAAACCCCCAAAAATAACTCTGTGCCATTCGTTTCTATTATTCACAGGGAGGTGAGAACGCTTATTCTCACCTCCCTGTGAATAATAGGACGCTCGGAGGACCTGGAACTTACCTTACCCGCCGCTCCACTCGCAGCCGCTCCTTCACTGACAGCCCGATCTGTCACGAACCGCGCGCCCTATCTAAGGCGCATGCGCGCCAATACAAAAGATTGGGAGAGAACAGCTGTTCAGTGAAGGAGCGGCTGCGAGTGGAGCGGCGGGTAAGGTAAGTTCCAGGTCCTCCGAGCGTCCTATTATTCACAGGGAGGTGAGAATAAGCGTTCTCACCTCCCTGTGAATAATAGAAACGAATGGCACAGAATTATTTTTGGGAGTTATGGGGAGTTTACAGTCCCTTTAAGCATCATTTTTGTAAAATTGTCATGATACAGAGAGTATTAAAGGGTATGTCCAGTGATTTTTTAAAAAACTTTTTAACTGAAAGACAGTAGGTAAACGAGCTAGGAGAGAGGACAGAACTTACCGTGGATCAATCCAGGGCTGGCTTTTCACTCACAGTATCCGAGGCATCCACAGCTCCCTTACAATGTGGTCATGTGCACACATAGTAAGGGACTGGGGATGTGTCTGAGACTGTCAGTGGCGTCAATGGCCGCCAGTGGTGCTTGAGCAATCTACGGTAAGTTCTGTCCTCTCCTGCATGGTTTATTAAAGAACGGGAGGAAAGACATAGCTCACTTACCTCCCATTCTTCAATTAAGCAGTAAAGGCAATGTTAAAAAAAAATCGCCGGACATACCCTTTATAATCATTGTGTATGATACACGGGAAGACACTGAAAGGCTTAGTAATGTGTGAAAACCAAGATGGTTTCTCTACAATGCTCAAAATTTTTTTTGAAATACTTACATTTATAATTACTTCGGGTAAAGCCAAGTTAATATCTTTTTTCACCATAATCTTTTCCCAGGTGATATTTTGTTCTCCAACAGCAATAAATCTGATTAAATGATTGTCCTGTAGGAATGGCCCGTATTTTGTATATGGGATTTTTAATAAAATTAGTTTTTCTGCAAACCAAAATATTAATATTAATGATGACCCAGGTTGAAACAGGAGAAAAAGAAAACATGTTGTTGTATTGAATTGTACAGAATATTGATCACCTAAGCTCTAAGCAACTGCCTTTCTGTATTCTGTATGAGCAGGGCTGGCCTTAGGGGGTGTGACCTAGGCAAAACAGGACATTGAATGGATCTGGGACACTTGCTGGGATTTTAGCCATACTCCTGCCAAAGGTAAGTTCTGTATTGGTCATGCATGCCCAAGCCACACTCCACTCTGACATCTTGGCTATGCCTGCTCTGCTAGGTTCTGAATAGTCTAAAGCCAGCTCTGTGTAAGATATTTTAAACAGGTGCTCATCAGCAGAAATCTTCAAACAAACTTTTCTTTGAATAAATTATTGTACTGTGTTTAAAAATGCATTTCCTCTATACTGGTGCCAATAAATAGTTAGCCTATGAGAACTAAACAAAAATCCTGAAAGCAAAAATCACTAATGCAATTAGTGTGTCAAGCAAACTCCATAGTTACCTTCATGCGGCCCAAGGTCAACATACATGGAGTCTCTCCAGAACTGTTGTCCTGGTTTTCCATCATGTTTTATTGCTTGTCCACTTAGGCAAAGCTTTAATGTTTTGGAAGTTGGAATCAAATTACAAGCCACTAGCACCAAATTGATGGTTTGTCCAAGTTGTGGTGATTCTGCTAATTTAAATTTCAGTGAGAGCAAAGCCTCTCGAAGTGGGCGGTTGATGTTTAAGTTCTGGTTTTGAGCTGAACTTCCCAAATATACAGGCAGTAAAGGTGATCCAGAAGGAAAAGATGTGCTTCTATTGTGCGATATTCCATTCATCCGCTCAGTATCATTAATTATATCATCTGAAATAACAGCATCTGGGTTTTGGAACCGACTGAGAGCTTTTTTAAAGACTTTTCTTTCTTCAATGCTTCCTTCATTAAAAAGAACAAAAAAGAACTTACATTACTAGAATGAAAAAAGGGATAAATAGTATTTAGTTAAAAACCAAAACTGACAGAAGCAACGCATTCATTCAGATTTGGCAAACCCATTCTGTTCCACTGGGTGGTTTGCAAAATACTGTTACATTTTTGTGTCAAAATTTGGACTACGAAATGTTTCTGCTTCTTTGTTAAAATCATGGTTTCAACATAAAAATTTTGATAACAAATTTGGAAATATTGATGTTGAAACTGTTAGTTTTGTCCCAAAACTACCATCCAGATGTACTTAAAGGGCATGTCCAGCCCCAAAACTTAAATTTCCCCCACTACTGGCCCCACTGTGAAGTGTTAAAAAATCCTTACCTTACATTACTGCTCCAAATTTTTCTTCTGCAATGTCTGTCCAAAGTCACAGAAAGTGAAGACCAGGAGCCTGGCTGTGAGTGAAAACATTTCCGCCTCTTACCTTTGCTCTGAGAGGTTTCTGGCATGCACAGTGAAGCCCTCCCTCCCTCCCTCTGGATCCCTCTTTGCAGCCGTCTTTCCTTCCTTTAAAACACTTTTCTGTACTGTAGTGGCCCCTATCCCACCCCCAACCGCCATATTCATTTGCCAAATATAGAATCGGAAATGTAATTTCAGGGGTTCGTTCCCCCGCTGTTCTGCACTGACTGCAGCCGCATCACGGACATGGCTGCCGGTCCGGCCTCCTGCTTGCAATTTCCTACAAGCAGACGTCCGGATCAGAAGGCTAGGGGATAGAAGCTCGGTAAGTACATTTCTGATTCTTTTCTTTGGAAATAAACATGGCGGTTGGGAGTGGGATCGGGGTCACTCCACTACAGAAAAAATTGTTTTAGAGGTGGAGATACCCTTTAAAGGAATTGTTCACTCAGAAAGTGAACTATCCCTTTACTGCTTTAATTAAAGAACCAGAGGAAAAGGAGCTATGCCTTACAGGGGTGTAACTACCAGGGGAGCAGGGGGAGAAACCACAGGGTGCAAAGGAGCGAGGACACGCGTCCTCGCTCTGTCGCACTGTGTGCGCATGTGCGCACAGTGCAAAAGACTGGAGATGTGTCGGAGGCGTCTGGGAAGTCGCAGCTGAAGCGGGTCCGCAGGGTAAGTTCTCCTCCTCTCCTGGAAGATTTACTGAAGAATGGGAGGTAAGAGATACTTGCTTTTTTGCTGGACATACCCTTTAATAATAGTATAATATTTGCTTAGCTGTAATTTCTTTTCTACATCCTCACCTCATTTAGCAAGAATGTCTATATAGCATTTGTATGTATAATTTGCATTTCCAATGATTGGAATAATTGTATTTATGTTATTAGGAAGTCAACTTTCTGTTATTAGGTTTAAAAGTTCATTAAAGGGGAACTGTGGTCTCCAAACAAGTTGAGTTTAAATGAAAGGCCAGTTTCCTACCTTTAAAACGAGCCATCAACCACCTCTCTACATGCTCCACAGCCCAAGATATAAAGAAATGACTGACCAGAAAAATAATGGGTGGGAGGCTGACATCTGTCATTCCTAAGGCTTCTCCTGCACAGTGCCGCCGGCGAGCACAGCCTCAGACTCCCTCAGTGTGAGGGAAACAGGAAGTCCCTCCTCCTCTCTGCTGTGTGAAGGACCTAAAGCTGCAGAGAAGGTAAGGGAATCTACAGCCCTTCTCTCTCAAGGTGCTGTGTCAGAATGGCCCACAGCACCTGCGAGTGGGTGGGGCTTATGCACCCACGAGTGAGCGGGACTTAGGCACCCATGGGTGGGTGGGACTTAGGCACCCGTGAGTGGGCGGGGCCACATGGGGCGAGGCCACATGGGGAAATGGGCCAAGTGGGGCCTGCAACTGGAGGGACCATGGGGTTCATGAGTGGGAAGGACCAGGGGGGCCGCAAAGGGTAGGAGACACAGGGTAGATTGACTGACAGGTTTCAGAGCAGGAAGCAGGAAGTGCAGGGGACCTGGTGATGCTGCTGTCATATCACACACAAAAATGTAAATATCTTCAAAACTATGCAAAATAAACAATGGAAATAAATTGCAAAAACTCTCAGGAGAGCAATTCCTATCAATTTACCTAAAGTCATTTTTGGACCACAGTTCCTCTTTAAGAACACTATTCTAAATAATAATGAAGGATACCTACCTTCTTCAAACTTATAACGATTAGTTATATCTTCACGCGCATCACTGCTGACGCACTTTGTGCTTATTTCATTTCCAACTAAATGAGGGTCACAAAAATGTCTTTCTTTCCCTTTGGTGGACACTGTCCAGGTAACACAATCTGCATTCACCATTGCAAATACAAATGGAGTGTCGTATTTGAGATTCAGCTCTCCTTCCCGAATGGCTTTAACTGAAGTGGGACCACAGACAAAGATTCCTAGGGGAACATAAATATAACACAAAATTGACTCATTTTTCCATTTTATCAGCATGGCCTGTGACATAGATAAGGGACTATAATAAGGAAAAAAACTGTCACTCTGCTGTCACAAACCATGAGACCCTGTGTTTTTGCTGTTCTTTTCAACAATACTTCAATTTCATTCATTTTTTTAACATATTTATAAAAAAACAAGAATTTTCAGCATGGCTAATTTTCAACCCAGTTAAATTAATAGGGTAACACACCATAGCTATCTCTAACCAAATTTACAGTCAATGGCAGCAGTCCATGTAACAGTGCATATTTCCCAAACAAGTTGAGTCTATCTACCAATACAACAACAAATACAGGGGCTATAAGTCTTTTACTTGTTATGATGTTGTGAAGGGGGCTTAGGACTCCTGAAACCTTGCTTCATTTTTTTAAAATCTAATTAGCCAATAAAATGTATCACAGTTCTACTTTTCTTCTCATATAAACAGTGCTAATATAATGATACCTGCTTTCCCATACCCATTGGAAAGATCACTGATAATAGTCATATAGGCCCTAGTGGGGTCATCCATAAGTTTACAATAGATCTGTGTATCTGTGTTTTGGCTGCCCCTTAGATATATAGAATATAACAAAAATAAAATATAAAAGACCAATTAGTTTTAAATGTCCTTATCTAGTTTAAAGTTATTTTGAAAGGTATATGTTTGCAAAGGGATAAAACAAAGAAAATGTCACTTGTTACATATTTGCCCCTAACACCAACTTCTATTATCAGCTTTGTTACATGAATTTCTGACCAGATATTTAATGATAATTTTGCCCTCGTTCTCTCCCTTTCTGGGTTGCTGCCCCTGCTTTTGGGAACTTAATCGTGTGCAAATGAGGCAGCAGAGGAAAGAGCAGTCATTTATAAGATGTGATGTCAGCAGTCACAGCCACAACATGGAGGGAGGAGCCAGCTTCCTCTGGCAGAATGGATGCAATAATTATGATTAAATATATGTATGCCCCCGAGTGACAACTGCCAAAAAACATGAACACTAAGTAGTAAAATAAATGTTCAAAACAATGTGCACACATTTAGGTTAATTAATTGGCAACATGTAAATTACTTCACAAAGAATTAATATTTACAATTTTAGGTTAGTTTTAAACTAAATAAGCTGAATTCAAATAAAAAAGATGAATACAAAGACAAGACACATTAGATAAACTGAAGTAGGAACTCCCAATATCCCTTTGTGTGTTCCTGTGTACCACTCCTTACCATCACTAATCTCTTGAGGGGTTGGGTCAAGCACCTGCCACCCCCCATAACCTGGAGGTAAATCTCGACGGGCCATCCAGGATTCACACCATACATGGAAGTTCCTAAAGGTAGAGCAGTTTTCATAGTTAGGTTGCATTTTGTGCTTTTAAGTGTTTGTACATTATAGGGTAACTGTGGACTCCGAACATGTTAAAGTTAAATAATATTCCTTTCATTGTACTTTTTAAAATGAACCCTGGATCACATCTATAGGTAAAACATGTAAGAAGTTATATTGCTGGAAAGGCTAAGCAATATAACTTCCTGGACACTTCCAGCTTTCACCAGCATGTAGCCATGTGGCCAGTCTCTGCCTGCATTAATACCCCCCCTCAATTGTCAATTGTTTTTATTTTTAAAGTCTGTGTAGGTACTTCTGGACTTTCCCAACATTAAGTCCAAAGTGAGAATGCTCAGACCCTGGGGACAGGGAAGGGCCAGAGGTTCATGGGATATCATGTAGTTTGCACATTATCCGCTATATGGCACCTGGAAAAGGTCTGAGGAACATGTCCATATCACCAAAACTTGTTTAAACACTAACTTTCCTCGTGATTGGGCAATTGTTGGGCTTCCGCATTGAGTTTTTGGTACATTCAAGGCTTTTTGACGAATTTGAGGGATATCGAATTACTGGTATTAATACATATACTGCAGTTCTGGTTGATCCAGGGATACTTTCTGATTGCTGTTTGGAGTCAGGAAGGAATCCCCCCCCCACACACACCTTTTTAGCTGTTTTTTTTGCCTCCGCTGGATTAATTGTAATTAACATAGTAATAGATCATGCAAGCGGCATGATCTATCTCATCTTTTAAATTTGGCTTAAATACTTGTTTAACATACATAAATACTCCCCCTCCTTTCTTATTAACTCTGTCATGAAGGAATATTCTTCAATATTTACTGTCCATTCATGTGAATCATTTAGCCATGTTTCTGCTATACTGATCACATCATACCTTTCCTTTAAAGCTATTAGTTCTAGTTTTTCCAGTCAGACTTCTTACATTTGTAAACATACATTTTAGATTATCATTTAATTTTCTTCTATACTTGGACTTACATAGCTCCTTATCCTCTATGCTCCCCCTCCCACATCTTCTTTCCCAATTATCATATTAGCCCCCTGATCATGGGCATCCGCAGAATGTTTTCCAGGGGGGGGCAATAGAAAAATAATTGTAGCGAGTGTAACGCGCCACCGCTATGGACAAATGGGTGTGGCTTATTGTGTGGGGTGTGAATGGGCGGTGCTTGAACACATGAATGGAATATTGAAAGAAACCAACAGCAAGAAACAAGGAAATATCCAACTACAGCTATGTAGATGAAAACGAAGAAAGAAACCATATCAGCCAGAACACCATTTATGTATGCACCAGGAAGAGTACCAGTGGTATAGATTTTTGTGGAGAGACACAAATCCGATTCAGACTCAAGTGAGCATTTTACTGAACCACACGGTGTCAGCGAGATCAGCCTCCCTCTCCCAGTCCAGTCCTCAGCCACAGATCTGCTGCCACACAGAGACTCCCGGGGCTGGTGACCGACACATGGATTGGACAGAACACCAGAAGTTTCTGGGACCCCAACGCCATGTAACAGGAGGATCCACCACAATCCTTCCTCCTCCTATGACCGAAAGAACTAGCAGAGGCGGTGTCTTTATAGGTGCACGTAACAAGCACGGCACCGTCGTGTTTAAGGCTAAGTCTTGTACCGAGTCTCTCTCATGATAAGCACTAAAGGGGACAGGACAGTTCACCCCCCCCCCCCCAAAAAAAAGGAAAATATCCAGGGGAGGGGGTAAATGCCCCACCTTGCCCCTATGTTGCGGACACCCATGCCCCTGATCCCTAAACCCTCTATCTACCCCTGTGTAGTCCAACTTACCCTCCCCCCATACACAGTTTAAAATCTCCTCCTACCCTCTAGCCATCTTCTTCCCCAAAACAGTCATTGTCATTGAGGTGCAGCCTGTGGCCAACAGAAAAGTCAGCCCTGTTCTCTAAAAACCCAAACCCCATCTTCTTACACCACCCTCTTAGCCACACATTTATACTCCTAACTCTCAGAAAGGACCTCACCTCCTCCTCTAACTTTGTCATTGGCACAAACATGAACCAAGACTGCTGGGTCACTCCCAGCGCCACCCAATAATCTGTCTACACGATCCACCAAATGTCGAGCCCTACCACCAGGCAGGGTGTTTACAGGGTCTTGGCAACAGATTACCCTATCTACCTTTCTAATAATGATTCCCCTACCACTACCACCTGTTTATCCTTCCTAGCCTCCAGTTAGGTAGGGTTAAAAGGTTAGGGTGAAAAGGTTGGACTTGATGGACATATGTCTTTATTCAACCTACATTCGAGGTTTATCGTAAATACAAGGTAACCCTTAAATTGGCGTTAACTCTCAAATTTGCGATAATCCTCGAATGTGAAATAAACCTCGAATATGCGGTAAACATCGAATTTGCGATAACCCATGAATTTAGCATTTGGTAACCCTCGAATTTGCAATAACCCTCAAATGTAGCGTTCAGTAACCCTCTAATTTGCAATAATCCTTGAATTTAGCGTTCGATAACCCTCAAATTTGTGATAACCCTTGAATGTGAGATAAACCTTGAATAAGTGGTAAACCTCAATTTTGCGATTAAATATAGCATTCAGTAACCCCCGAATTCGGCTAGAACCCTCACATGTACAAAATGCCGCATTCTAGGGTTATGGAGCGCTTAATTCAAAAATATGTCCGTGAATTCAGAAAACAAGAATGTTTGTTGTTTGGAGAGTTCTAAATAGTTTGAGTTTGTGTGAACTCATAAAGTTCGTCTCGAGTTTGAGTTCTAGTCCATCCTTAATCAGAATATAGAATTGAGTATATGCAATGTTTACATTATGAAGTAAACAACAAACACTGTTTATTTGTTATATGTTACTGGGTATTCCTTAAGTTTTATTGTTGTTATGGTGGATCTGGGTACTTAAGTTTACACTGGGGAGTGTCAGTACAAAGGGGCGTATTTAAAAAATAAATAAAGCACTATTTATCTGCATCAACCAATTAATTGTCACCTTTTTACTGTTCTTATACATTAAACATCTGACTTGTTTCTGCAGGTTAAAAGCACAGCCCCCCATTATGGTAAAGAATTCTCAAAATGTATTATTTAGTCTAATGGCCGAGGAGTCCAGCCTCCTAAGAACATTTTTACCTTAGGTAGATTACCCACACAAACCCCGTTTTCATTTTACTCCCAGGCAATGATTTTCTACAATACCCTGATTCTTTGCTGAGGCTCGTTCTGTAACGCCCATCAGCCATTGGCTGTGGTGTCACCATCACGTCTGTGACTGATGGCCATTACCAGGAAGAAGAGAGGAGGCACAGCAAGGGATCCTTGTTTTGTAAGTAGAATATCTCTGCCTGGGAGCATCTCTGAAATGAAATAAAAAAAACAGGGTTTGTGTGGATGATCTACCTAAGGTAAAAAAATTCTTAGGAGGGTGGAGATACCCTTTAAAAAAATAAAAATATCTCTTATATTCCAGGTGAAAATATATTCAATGTCCATAGTAATTATCAAAGGGCAACTATACTGAAAAAAAATTATTCTCATGTTAATCTATAAATTACACTTAGTAGCACTTAAGCTAGGTACACACAGTACCAATAAAGCCACTATACCATTGGATCTGATGGTATTGGGGCTTTATGGGCACTGTGTGTGGACACTTTTCCCTCTGCCACAGTAACTTTCTATAGAGGGAGTCTGCCAAGTCGGCCAAGCAAAACACACAGTCCTGAGTGTTCACCCTATAGGGAGAATGCTCGGGACTGTGTGTATGCAGATCTTTGAAAAATAACAGACATGATCTACAAGATCCTGTCTGTCATCTTTCAAAAATCTGTACTGTGTGTACCCAGATTTACTCTGAGGGGTGTGTATGTTGCTGCATGGTTTTAATCCAGTTCTTGTTTTGTTCAGGCTTAGTATCCCCCTCCCTCTTTTGACCAGAGCACTGAAAAATTTCCCATATACCAACCAAAACAATACAGAGCATATGGAATACTAACTGTCAACATACCATTCCAGCTCAAAGCAGAAATCTTTTTTGATAATAATGAGGTACTTGATTGACATCTGAAATACAAGACGTTTCAGATTGGATCTTAAGAACTAGGGGACAGATCACCAAAGAAGGTACAGTGGTGGTTGTTAAAAAATATAGTTTCCAATAATGGTCAATTTAAAATATATTTTTTCAGTATAGATGCCCTTTAACAAGATGGAATTGTTCCTCAAGAATTAGCTTTGTCTATTTATTACATTTTCTCCAATAAAATAACACCCAGTTTAATTGGGATCTAATTCACACTTCAATATTCCTGCTCTGGTGCATTTAGTTGGTGAATTTGTAACTTACCATATGCTGTCTAGACTTTCCTTATTTAGTTTCTTGCCAGTTGGATCATAATATTCATCAATGAGGAGATTCTGATTTGTGTCATGAGCCGAGTTAAAGTTTGTTACAACCCGAGTTGGGATTCCTAAACTCCTCATAACTGGGAACAAGAGAGAAAAAAGGATTATTATGCAGGTATTAAAAACCTTTCTTTTCAGTATAATGGCTTAAAATGTTTTGTCAAACATACATTGATGACAATTTGCATTATCCTATAAAAGTTAAGATCAGATGAAATCATTCATTATTGAATAATTTCATATATAAACTTTAAAAGACTTTTGAAAGAATGCAAAGGTGGCATGGTTGTAAAAATCACACTGGAGGGCATTGCTGTACACATGTACACATTCAGGGTATTTTTGTGCTTCTCATGTAATTCTTCAAAAGTCCACTAGATGGTGTGGCATTTTCAAGTTTGGATCGATATAGACATTGTGTTCACATACTTGTAATGCAATCTCTAACTTAAAAATAATACATTGCATGGTATTCTGTGCTGTCTCTGGAACCTTCTAAACCCAGGGGCAGGTGCAGGATTTTGAAGGGGGAGGGGGGGGGGGCAGCCACAGTAGGAACAAGCACTGTGGGAAGTTCATTTCCAAATACAATACTATTTTATTTGGATCATCTAATAATATTATATATATTCTTTACTTGACATAATTATTGTGACAGTAAGCCAATACCCTTTACTTTTGTTATAAACTATATTCATTTAGGCTGGGTACACACAAGCAGATTTCTGTCTATTGGATGGTTGGTGCGAAAAATGTGAAGTGATTTTGCCAGCAGATTGGACATAGAAGCAGATCATGCAGTCCATATGAGACATTTGCCTGGATCAACAGTGCTTTGTAGCGGGGAACGGGCAGGATAAAAGGTTTGTCCATGTTTTGCCGATAACATTGGATCATGTATGGGCACATAGATTGATTGTTCTGTATAAGGAATATACGGAACCATCGCTCCTAATATATAAAATATAATGCAATGTTGCCAATCAGCTATAAAACCACCACCAGGATGTCCCCCTCTTCCTGCTCACTAAGCTCCATCACAGTGTAGTAGGTACAGTAAGTACTGTATATAAACCCAGTCTTAGCAATCTCCTCAGGCAGCTGAAGGGTTAATGTTGATACAGATCTCTATGCTGCTGTCAATCACTGGGCAGACTGGATACATTTGTGAAACATAATAAAATGCTTCTCACTCTCAGCTCAATTAACAATGTAACAATCTATGTAACAATCCATGTAACAGTCAATATGACAATCCATGTAACAGTCTATGTAACAATCCATGTAACAGTCTATGTAACAATCCATGTAACAGTCTATGTAACAATCCATGTAACAGTCTATGTAACAATCTATGTAACAATCCATGTAACAGTCTATGTAACAATCTATGTAACAATTTATGTAACAATCTTTGTAACAATCTATGTTACAATGTAACAATCTATGTAACAATCCATGTAACAATCTATGCAACAATCTATGTAACAATGTAACAATCTATGTAACAATCCATGTAACAATCTATGTAACAATCTATGTAACAGTCTATATAATAATCTATGTAACAGTCTATGTAACAATCCATGTAACAGTCTATGTAACAATCTACAGTATATAACAGTCTATATAACAATCTATGTAACAGTCTATATAACAATCTATGTAACAGTCTATGTGACAATCCATGTAACAGTCTATGTAACAATCAATGTAACAATCTATGTAACAGTCTATGGACACCAGGAGAAGTGGCACAGCAGAATGCACTGAGCAGACAGGAAGGGGGGATTCCAGGCACCAGAAATCCCCCCTAAACATGCCCTGAAACCTGTATTTAGCAATGCAAACAATACAAATGACTCAGGACAATTTTCATGTCCTATGAATGTTAAAGCTAGTGCTTTAGCTAGGATGTAATAGAGGACTTGTAATCTGGCTATTATTTAATATTTATTATTAGTTGTAGGTGCTTTGCCATACATCAGCAGGGGGGGCAGGGGGGCTTTGCAGTTTCATCACTTTGTGAATGGAAGTCCTAACCCTCAACCAGCACTGCCAATACTAAGCAAATCCTGATGCATTACAAGTAGCTATTGCTTTACCTATTACTTATTATCAGAGTGAGAACGAATGAATTCCAACCTATCTAATCCCATCTATGGAATTATGAGAGATTGGTGTGCTCTTACTTACAGTATATGGCTTTTAGAGAGAAATGAAACCAGCTGAATATTTAGAATTTTCACAATTGTCATTTTTCTAATGTTTGATTTTTTTGATCTCAGTTTCAAAAATGTCTGAAACTCCATCTGATCCGTGTATTTGCTAAACTGGCAATTCTAAAAGCAGGTTTGTTTAGTTTGTTTGGTAATTTAGAAGATATTTTATAGTATCTTAGGTTACTATGAAGGTAAAGTGAATTGTTTATAAAAGGATTTGACTGCATTTTTAAAATGATCTCTTAGCTTGAGTCTTTTTCAGAACAGACAGAACATTACAATTACCTGTACACATCACAGCAGCGAACACCCAGCACTGTCCATACTTTACTGGGTGGCAATCTGTTTTATACCATTGTCTTAAAATGGCAACACTCCCATTCCATATTGATGGGGAGACACCATTTTTATAATCTCCACTCCAGTTACCTTGTAGCACCCCCTGATCATCATTACTGTTGATCTGGAAAAAAATAGGAAAAATAAAACAGCATTGCATTGCCAAATATCTAAAATTTGGTACAGTATTCAGTGAAAGTTACCACTGATGTAAAATACTGTGTAATGACATATGAAGTATCCAAAAGTTTTCATGACAATAAAAGGCAGCAGGTCAAGGCATTCATATTCTTATTTCAAATTATTTGATCGGACAAAACTTCAATCCAATAGCATAAGTGGGAATTCACAGATAAATATGCAATTAGTTGATCAGAATAACTTGCAAATTTTATTTTAAACTTAAAGTGAAGAAATGGAACAGAAGATTCCATTCTGTTCCTAGGATAAGATAACATTTCTAAATGTAGTGACTTTTTGTATAGTATATACAAAGACTTCTGCTAAAACAAAGAGGTGGATTATGGGAGTTGACCCCTAGCACTCACAGGTTTATTTCATAAACCATGAGCTCTGTCTATTGGTACAATTTTGCCTGGTGACTTTAGTTCTCATTTAACTTTAACCCATGCTAACCTGATATTTCATGGTATTGCCTATGTGTTTACGTATTTCACTGGTTTGTGGGGGGAAAATCCCCTTAATTATTTTACGTGTACCATAAATTCTTACTCACCATGGCACAGATTACTCTGCTGATGTACACAGGGTTGTTCCTGCAGGATAAGTCTTTGAATGCATCTTGTTGATAGTTTAAACTTTTATCTAAGATTTTAAGGCTGATATCCACAATATCATCTTCAAACTACAATCAAAAGGGATACATTATTGTGACTTGGCAGAGCTGTAGATTAAAAACAAAAAACTGTTTAAATATCATATGCATACATAGTCATTTACCTGTCCAAAGTTCCATGGGCAGGGTAATATCCATTTATGGTTTCCTTGATATATAAAACCGTAGTCATTCATAATGTATTCCTGTCTGTCTGCCTCTTCTCCCATGTACACATCATCGTCTGTTAAGTTAAAGCAAGAGAACTTTCACAGCCAAATGAATTACTGTGCAAAATAATTTTATAAAGTCTTTTATGGAACTTTTATGTGCAAATGGCTGGTAAGAAAACATATGGATTTTTGTTGCTACTTAAGCAACACGAAAATGTTGGAGTTAATGGAAAGAAAATAGTGACCACATTTTAATGATTAAGGTGTTCAAACTTTAAGAGCAAATTCCTGATCTAATATTTTAGTTACCAACAAAGGAATACTTTAATTACTGGTTTGTTTCCCCTATAAGCCTCATAACCTACTGTAAGTACATTGTTGGCTGGTAAATAGAAACCAGAACAAGCTTATTTTTGGGCATTTTGTTTGCTGGGAGTGAAATGAGGTTCTTGTGTACTGCAATGGCAAGATAAAAACCTCTATTAAAATAAGAGATTAAGGGGGCGATACAATACCAGACATTTTTATTAGTGCATTATATTTAGATATTAGTGCAAAATCTAGGCAACCCGATGTAATATTGAGTTAGCGTGGGTTTTGAACAAATATTGAGATGTCCATGCCATTTCCAAAAATGTTTAACCAATGTAATAATGGCTTAGTTAAGATGATTGCAACAATTTTGCACTGATCTTAACAGCATTTTTACAGTGGTTTACGGCACAGTTAAATCACTATAAAAAAATTTTTATAGTGTTTTAAATATCTTTCTTTAATTGCAACAATAATCAAATTAATAAATCAGGGGTTCAAGCTATCCAATGGATACCAAGAGATAGCAGAAATAAAGACAGGGTATAAGCAGTCTAAATAATTAACAGACAAAGCACATGTGCGATAGTGATACCAATAATAAAGAGGCCACTGTTTTAATAAATTAAGAATCACCAGGAATCTGGGATAGCATACAACTATACATATACGTTTAAGTAATGAGCTGAATTTAAATATTACCCGCAATGATTTATCAGAAGATCCTAACAGTGCTCAGTAAAAAAAAAGAAAGAAAGAAAGACAGGGAATGCCAAACATGTTTACGATTTTGGTGCAGATTTAATAATGGTAGTTAGCCAAATAAGTGTACAACCAATGCTACCCAATGTAATATCTGGTTAGTATAGACTTTACACTTTACAGCCGGGGCCTGCGCCATTTTGTATTAATAGCATGGGCGCCCTATGTAATATTTATATGTTTATTGAAAATATGTTGTGCAAAACTTAACATCTCACGAAGGGAGTAATAAGGCAACACTCCAACTTTCCTGTCAACGATCCCACAAAATGATTACTGCATTGGGAATCTCGGGCAGGTAAGTGCTGCATACCATTATTACATCTGAATTTCAGTACATTATTACATATATTAAATAAAATCCAACCCACCAGGACACCATGGATTGAAAAGTAAAGCGAATGTTGCCAAATTATAGATGGTGTTTTTGGTCCCACAGGAAATTTGCATCTTCAGATGATATTGTCCAATTATAGCATTGGGTGGAGAAAACAAGACAAGTCCCATCGTATTGGATTCTTTTTTCTCCACCATGGCACTCCACATTCTTTTGTTTAATGCTTTGGTCAAAGGGAATTTGCCTCTCGTTCCAGAAGCCTCATCAGGCCATGGTCCTTTCAAAAACAGTTGTAGAATGGAAATTATGATTGACTACAGATGTTTGTAAACATTTGTGATCCATCTCTATGATTTGTCATTGCATATATAAAAGTGCTCAAAATATATTGTATTCCACCTGTCATGTGTGTAAGATGCCTTAGGGATCATAAGGAGTCCCACTGGAGATAATGATTTGTAATTGACTGAAGCTAAATAAAACATCTTGTAAAGCTAGTATTTGACTAAAAGGCAAGGTATTAAGCATGATTTTAGGCATGAAAACATGATCCAAAATATTGTTTTATTTTACAAATGAGATAAGAGTAAAATCTCAAAAGTACAAACGAAAATATTTATTGAGGGGCTATTTTGTTAAATGCTTGTTAGGGCAGATCTATGTATCACTGTGGGAGATTTTTGAATGATAAGGGCAGATTAGATTGTGGTTAAAAACATCTTCCACATCAGTATGTGTCCAAGGTTGTGTACATGTTTCGATATTTCAGCCCGATAACGGAAGTATATAGGAACTAATTTCCAGGAGAGACAAACTAATGTCGGCGGAATGTTTATCCAAATCCAATCATGCATTTTTCAATGGACCTTAGAATCAGTTTGCGATATATCGACCCAGACGAAAGTGCAGGTTGATTGGGTCGAAATATTGACTTGTGTGTATCCAGCCCAAGAAACAGAATGGGCAGAGACTAGAATTGTGTGTAATCTTTTGTTGCCTTTATTGTCCTAAAAGCCTCATTGCCATTCACCTTCTTTTTACCAGTTTTAGCACCACTAAACAATAAAAGTGTTATGGAATGTTTAATTATAAATGTATGGGCAAATACAGACAAAGAATATTGTATTAATGAATCCAATTAATGAAAATGAATTATATTCATAACAAGGATATGATTTACCTTTAAAAGATGCACCTATTAGAAGAACTAACATACTACAGTTGTTGCAGAACTTAAAGTTTTTCTAATGCCCTTGCCTCTATCTCATACCTGTTTCTGCAATGAAAATAGCATTGTCCTGTCCTTCTTCAAATTCTCTGTTTTTGAAGTGAATATTTATAAAGAATGGTTGTCCTCGTCGGATGATGAGATGTCTGTCGCCAATATCATGTGTATGGTGGGCCGCATTGTTTCTCTTGCATTGAAAGTCAGAGAAAGTGATTTCCAGCACTTCCAGAGAAAGACAATAGAAGCCATTGATAATTGCAAATCTAAAACTCCATGTGTATTGTGTTTCACGTTGCAAAATACAATCAGGGAGATTCAATAAAAGTCCTTATCATTTAAAATATCCTTTAAGAAATTAAATTTAAAGGTATTAGAAATTTGATTTGACATCAGGGACAATCAGCCTGTACACAGTGGATTGAATTACTGCAAAATAATCATTATATTATAGAATATCATTTTGTTACATTTACCCATATTTAAGGGTAACTGTGATCCAAAAATGACTTTAGGTAAATTGACAGGAATTGATTTCCTGAGTATTTTTGCAATTTACTTTCATTGTGCTTTTTACATAGTTTTGCATATTCCCTGCACTTCCTGCTTCCTGCTCTACATAGTAACATAGTAATAAAGACATACGTCCATCAAGTCCAACCTATTCACCTTCTTTTTTTTTTTTCGTTTTTAACCCTACCTAACAGTTGATCCAGAGGAAGGCAAAAAACCCCAGCTTAAAAGGAGGGAAATTCCTTCCTGACTCCAAACGGCAATCGGAAAGTATCCCTGGATCAACCAGATCTATATGTATTAATACCAGTAATTCTCAATATTTTTTAGTTTTAGAAACTTATCCAGGCCTTTTTTAAAGCTATTCAATGAACTTGCCATTACCACATCTGCTGGAAGACAGTTCCACAGTTTCACCGTTCTCACTGTAAAGAAACCTTTCCTAACCTGAAGATGAAACTTCTTTTCTTCCAACCTTAAAGGATGTCCACGTGTCCTCTGATATGACCTATTAGTAAACAATGCACCAGAGAGTTCATTGTATGGGACATTAATATATTTGTATAAGGTTATCATGTCCCCATGCAAACGTCGCTTCTCCAATGTAAACAGCCCTAACTTGTCTAATCTGCCTGCATATTCAAGCCCCTCCATTCCCCTTATTAATTTAGTTGCCCTTCTCTGAACTGCCTCAATTTCCAAGATGTCCCTTTTGTATATGGAATTCCAAAACTGCACCGCATATTCCAAATGAGGCCTTACCAATGCCTTGTAAAGAGGGAGAATAATATTTTTCTCTCTTGAATCTATTCCCCTCTTTATACAAGACAATATCTTGCTAGCTCTAGCAGTTGCTACCTGGCATTGTTTGCTACAGCTAAGTCTGTTATCTACCAGAACCCCCAAATCTTTTTCCATTACAGACTCACTTAACACAGAGTTATTTATGGTGTAGGTGGCACAAGGATTATTAAATCCCAAATGCATCTCCTTACATTTATCTACATTGAATCTCATCTGCCATTCTGCTGCCCATTTTGATAATCTATCTAGGTCTGCTTGCAGCACTTGCACATCATTGGAAGTTTCCATGTGAGCATAAAAAAAAAGATAAAAATGTACACACCTTACACACTACCTGCTGTGGGCTGTGCTGTTCATTAAGAATGTTTTTGGGGGGTTATCATTCTAAATATGAAAAGTTATTCTGGGGCTGGAGTTACCCTTTATTACATTTATCTTGTGTAATGCTAACTACACACTTAACATTAACATGAAATGTTGTTTCAATGTTGGATTGACACATTGATAATATCAAGATATAAGAATTCTCTGCCCTTGTTTATTCATCTGAAAATAATAAGATAAACATCTGCTTAAAAATGATTTCTAAATTTGTGATTAATAAGTAAGTCCCAATGGTAGGGCTACACTGCTGCGTTTAAACACACAATCCCATCGCATGTTAAAAATCAATTGATGTGGCCACACTAAGGGTGCTGCCATGCAGATTCACTATTCGGAACACATGCGGTCTGCAATTTTTACACAATTACCGCACAATGCAGCGTACACTAGTGCCCCTTGGCTTTGGCCTTACTGAGGATTTGCTAAGAAAGAATACAGTCCCTGCGTTATGTAACTAACTGTTTTTTGACAGAGATGACAGCAGAAATTTTCTTTTGATCTTATTACCGATTATTTTAATAATTGATTTAAATGATTTTTTAATGGTAAATTTCGATTTTAGAAAATTCCCTCTGATCCAATCAGGTTCGTTTTGAAACAGGGACTTACCACTATTCTTTGATGCAACTAAATTTTAAAAAAAGAATAGATTAGTGAATTAGAAATCGTATTAAGGGTTTGCATACACCTGTATAAATAATGCAGCATTCCCGAAAATATATTATAATGCATGATCTTTGCGTTATAGAAAACAGCATACTTTGAAACAAGGTTAAAATATAAAGGGTCCTGCATGCATTTTATAATTCTAACTAACAGCTGCATTTCTTAATTATTAAATCAGTAGCCTTTTAGATAAACTATAGCACTGATTTTGTGGGTTTCATAAACCCAGATACCTGCACATGTTTAGTGATTTCTTTAGCCCTTTCTCTCTCTGAGCAATGTCAACTTACTACTGGGTGACCTGCACCCGACCTTTCTAATCATAACTGAGCGGCCAGTCAGAAATCCAATTGTTACTCCAAGGGAAGGGTTGCAAAAATCAGGAAAAGAAACAAAACTGAAATTACAGATGATTTTCCCATAATACTGCTAGCTTCATTATTGAACACTATTAATAACTGTAAGTAAGAATGCTAAAATACTTTCAGACATTTAAACTTTTTTTTGTCTTTTAAAGTGCAGAAGAAATGAAAAAAAAAAGTACAAACCTTGTGTCATGTTGGGTTTGTCTTGCTGTGTTTGTCTGACGATTCTTGCTGCTGCCTCCTCTGCTTACTGTCCTTTCCTGATTTGCTTTAAAATTCTTTTTGTTTTGTTTCCTTTTTTTGTTCTGTGTTACCACCTGGGCCTTCCTTTCTTGTAAATTGCAAGAATTTTAACAAGCTGATTTTAAGGTGACACTGCCAGCTTCCTTCCACCGAGAAACCATAAGAAAGGCGGGACATAAGGTGTTGGCATTCAGTGTATAGATCACAACTGGTTTGCCCACTTTAGATCCTTTTTTTTTTATGGGAGACTTTAATATTTAGGAGTGACTACATGAGATGCTGTAATCTTGGTTTCAGCATGTGTATTTTGGCTTAGCATTTGTTCATATGCCTAATTAGGGAAGATTTCTCTTCATATTAGTGAAGTGTTATATTTGTTTACAATAATTAAAAAATTTAGCCCAGAACAGGTAAACTTTGCTCATCTGGTCCACTTCTGCATCCTTCATAGGTCCATGATCTGTTCGATGGGAAGAAGTGCTTCTTACCAAGCATCTTCCCATAGGTCTTGTAGTCACCTTTAGAATGAAAGGCAGAGCTGCACCGGGTCACATAGGGAAAGTATTATAACTGATCTGGACTAAACCAGTGGTGAGGACCATGTGGTGTATAGTAGGTCCTAACCTGGGTAGGGGGTGAACAAGTTATGTGTCAAGGAGAGAGGAACACAATAGGGAGATATTACAGAGATTCACAACACATATTCCTGTCTTAAGATCACTGTAATTAGTTTGCACCTGTTCAATACTGTTTAGTGTGGTTTTAATGCTAGGTTCATACGAACGTTTACCAGTGTATTCTTAGCGTCCTAGCGGCAAAACATCTGGAAATGTTTTAGTATAGTATAGTATTTGAGGTTGAATAAAGACATACGTCCATCCAGTCCAACCCATCTAGCAATATCCTCATTTCCTGCCTAACTGTTGATCCAGAGGAAGGCAAAAAACCCCCACCAAATTTATGAAGGGGGAAAAAATTCCTTCCTGACTCCAAGTGGCAATCGGAAATTTCCCTGGATCAACTCTACTTTATGTATCAATACCAAGTAACTTGTAACATCCTTGTTTGCAGAAACTCATCCAGCTTTTTTTTGAAAATGACCAATGACCTGCCATAACAACGTCCTGAAGACAGTGGAAGACAGTTCCATAGCTTTACCGTTCTCACAGTGAAAAACCCTTTCCGAGCTTGAAGCCTAAACTTTTTCTTCAAGTCTTAAGGGATGTCCTCATGTCCTTTGACATGTTCTATTGGTGAACAATGCCCCAGATAGTTTATTGTATGGCCCGTTAATGTATTTATACACAGTAATCATATCCCCACGCAAGCGCCTTTTTCTCCAGCGTACATAATTGTAACTTTTCCAGTCTCTCTTCATATTCAAGCTCCCCCAATCCCCTTATTAATTTAGTTGCCCTTCTCTGAACCCTTTTCATTTCAAAGATGTCCTTTTTGTACACAGATTCCAAAATTGCACTGCATATTCCAAATGAGGCCTTACCAATGCTTTGTAAAGAGGGAGAATTACATTTTCCTCCCTTGAATCCATACCTCGCTTTATACAAGACAATACCATGCTGGCTCTGGCTGTTGCTGTTAGTAAAACGCTGCCAAAATGTCTACAAAGCCTTCATCTGAACCTAGCCTGATAAGACAGGATTTTGGACTTATTTTCTGCGTTTTCTACAGTGTTTCCTGTTGATTTTCCAAAAACTGCACACACACACAAATGGACTGGAAATGCGGACAAATGCATAGAAAACCGCATGTCTGTTAACCTGCAAATGGACAGGAACATTACATTGTCCTAAACGCACTCAAAATGGGCACATAGTGGGACTTCATCCTTAGTGTTTGTTTGATTGGGGCTGCGATTTATCATTGTAAAAGAGAGAAGCAAAAACTAAAACAAAACGTGTTTTAAGAAACTGATTAAACATGACCAAATCTGGGGGTACATGAAAATTCCAGAGAAAAGTAATATTAAAGTAATGAAGGGGGTAGTTAGGTAAGTGGGGTAATCCACAGAAATGGATGAGTTTGCAGATCAGAGTTCCAGGAAAGAAAAGGTCAAAAGGAAACCACCCACAACAAAAAAACAATTGGCCATTGAATACAGAATACCCCATGCACATTTCCAGTCAGAGCTGATTGGAGTAGAACCAGGGACCACCAACATTCTGCTCACCTGTGTATTGCTTCCTAGGCTACACTAGACCTACAAACCGTGCTGGGTCATATGTGAAGGTTGGACTGGATCGACGTATGTCTTTATACAACCAACAATTCTGTGTAACTAATATGTAGCAAACCACCCAGCAACTTTCCACATTTCCAGCCCCTAGGCTGCTTTTGACAATGTACAGAGCTTCTTGAATTACATTTTTTTTAACTTTTCACTTCTACATCTACAGTATTTGTGACTAATTTAATTACACAAAGGTTTTTAGATCAGGCAATGGACTGTATTGCTTACTGCAATATGTGTGTGTTCCTGTTTTACACCAAACAACTGCAGGCAGCTAGTAATTTGTTCTGACTTGTCCTAAAACTCTCATGGTTTATAGAAAAAGATTATTTTACTAGATGTGTTACTGTACGTTTCTTGGATTTACCTTTCTTAAACAATTATAAATTAATAAATTCTGTCTCAGTACACATACTTACAGCACATCAATTATGTCTCAGTAAACATTCTTACAGTACATCAATTCTGTCTCAGTACACATTCTTACAGTACATCAATTCTGTCTCAGTACACATGCATACAGTACATTAATTATGTCTCAGTACACATACTTACAGTACATCAATTCTGTCTCAGTAAACATACTTACAGTACATCAATTCTGTCTCAGTACACATTCTTACAGTATATCAATTCTGTCTCAGTACACATGCATACAGTACATTAATTATGTCTCAGTACACATACTTACAGTACATCAATTCTGTCTCAGTAAACATTCTTACAGTACATCAATTCTGTCTCAGTACACATTCTTACAGTACATCAATTCTGTCTCAGTACACATGCATACAGTATATTAATTATGTCTCAGTACACATACTTACAGTACATCAATCCTGTCTCAGTAAACATACTTACAGTACATCAGTTCTGTCTCAGTACACATGCTTACAGTATATCAATTCTGTCCCAGTACAAAAGTACATAAATTTTGTCTCAGTACACATTCTTACAATACATCAATTCTGTCTCAGTACACATGCTTACAGTACATCAATTCTGTCTCAGTACAAAAGTACATCAATTTTGTCTCAGTAAACATACTTACAGTACATCAGTTCTGTCTCAGTACACATGCTTAGAGTATATCAATTCTGTCCCAGTACAAAAGTACATAAATTTTGTCTCAGTACACATTCTTACAGTACATCAATTCTGTCTCAGTACACATGCTTACAGTACATCAATTCTGTCTCAGTACACATTCTTACAGTACATCAATTATGTCTCAGTACACATGCTTACAGTACATCAATTCTGTCCCAGTACACATGCTTACAGTATATCAATTCTGTCCCAGTACAAAAGTACATCAATTTTGTCTCAGTAAACATACTTACAGTACATCAGTTCTGTCTCAGTACACATGCTTACAGTATATCAATTCTGTCCCAGTACAAAAGTACATAA
The DNA here is from genome assembly GCA_019447015.1 of Hymenochirus boettgeri. Classification (NCBI taxonomy): domain Eukaryota; kingdom Metazoa; phylum Chordata; class Amphibia; order Anura; family Pipidae; genus Hymenochirus; species Hymenochirus boettgeri. The sequence goes on from CM033476.1 coordinate 48,389,762, forward strand.
ATTTTGTCTCAGTACACATTCTTACAGTACATCAATTCTGTCTCAGTACACATGCTTACAGTACATCAATTCTGTCTCAGTACACATTCTTACAGTACATAAACTCTGTCTCAGTACACATTCTTACAGTACATCAATTCTGTCTCAGTACACATTTTTACAGTACATCAATTCTGTCTCAGTACACATGCTTACAGTATATCAATTCTGTCCCAGTAGACATCAATTCTGTCTCAGTACACATACTTACAGTACATCAATTCTGTCCCAGTACACATGCTTACTGTACATCAATTCTGTCCCAGTACACATGCTTACAGTACATCAATTCTGTCTCAGTACACATGCTTACAGTACATCAGTTCTGTCTCAGTACACATTCTTACAGTATATCAATTTTGTCTCAGTACACATGCTTACAATACATCAATTCTGTCTCAGTACATCAATTCTGTCCCAGTACACATGCTTACAGTACATCAATTCTGTCCCAGTACACATGCATACAGTACATCAATTCCGTCTCATTACACATGCTTACAGTACATCAGTTCTGTCTCAGTACACATTCTTACAGTATATCAATTCTGCCTCAGTACACATGCTTATAATACATCAATTCTGTCTCAGTACACATAATTACAATACATCAATTCTGTTTCAGTACACATTCTTACAATACATCAATTCTGTCTCAGTACACATGCTTACAATACATCGATTCTGTCTCAGTACACATGCTTACAGTACATCGATTCTGTCTCAGTACACATACTTACAATACATCGATTCTGTCTGAGTACACATACTTACAGTACATCGATTCTGTCTCAGTACACTACTTACAATACATCGATTCTGTTCTTGAGTACACAGACAGAATCGATATCAATTCTGTCTCAGTACACATGCATACAGTACATCAATTCTGTCTTAGTGCACATACTTACAGTATATCAATTCTGTCTGAGTAACATACTTACAATACATCAATTCTGTCTCATTACAACATGCTTATAGTACATCGATTCTGTCTCAGTAACATACTTACAATACATCTCTGTCTCATACACATGCATACAGAATACAGTACATCATTCTGTCTCAGTACCATGCTTACAATACATTGTTTTGTCTCAGTACACATGCTTACAATACATCGATTCTGTCTCAGTACACATTCTTACAGTACATCAATTATTTCTCAGTACACATGCTAAGTACAATCAATTCTGTCTCAGTGCACATACTTACAGTACATCAATTCTGTCTCAGTACACATGCTTACAGTACATCGATTCTGTCTCAGTAAACATACTTACAATACATCAATTCTGTCTCAGTACACTACTTACTGTACATCGATTTTGTCTCCGTACACAGCTTACAGCACATCAATTCTGTCTCATACACATGCTTACAGTACATCAATTCTGTCTCAGTACACAAACTTACAGTACATTGATTTTGTCTCCGTACCCATGCTTACAGTACTCGATTCTGTCTCAGTACACATACTTACATTTCATCAATTCTGTCTCAGTACAAATACTTACAGTACATCAATTCTGTCTCAGTACACTTGCTTATAGTACATCAATTCTGTCTCAGTACACATACTTACAGTACATCGATTTTGTCTCCGTACACATGCTTACAGTACATTGATTCTGTCTCAGTACACATGCTTATAGTTCATCGATTGTGTCTTAGTACACATACTTACAGTTCATCAATTCTGTCTCAGTACACATACTTACATTTCATCAATTCTGTCTCAGTACAAATACTTACAGTACATCAATTCTGTCTCAGTAACAATACTTACACTCATCAATTCTGTCTCAGTACACATGCATCAGTAATACAGTACATCAATTCTGTCTCAGTACACATGCTTACAATCCATTGTTTTGTCTCAGTACACATGCTTACAATACATCGATTCTGTCTCAGTACACATTCTTACAGTACATCAATTATGTCTCGTACACATGCATACGTACATCAATTTCTGTCTCAGTGCACATACTTACAGTACATCAATTCTGTCTCAGTACACATGCTTACGTACAACATCGATTCTGTCTCAGTAAACATACTTACAATACATCAATTCTGTCTCAGTACACATACTTACTGTACATCGATTTTGTCTCCGTACACATTGCTTTACAGCACATCAATCGTCTCGTACACATTCTTACAGTACATCAATTCTGTCTCAGTCCACAAACTTACAGTACATTGATTTTGTCTCCGTACACATGCTTACAGTTACATCGATTCTGTCTCAGTACACAATACTTACATTTCATCAATTCTATCTCAGTACAAAACTTACAGTACATCATTCTGTCTCAGTACACTTGCTTATAGTACATCAATTCTGTCTCAGTACACATACTTACATTACATCGATTTTGTCTCCGACACATGCTTACAGTACATTGATTCTGTCTCAGTACACATGCTTATAGTTCATTGATTGTGTCTTAGTACACATACTTACAGTTCATCAATTCTGTCTTAGTACAGATACTTACAGTACATTAATTTTGTCTCAGTACACATGCTTACAGCATGTTAATTCTGCCTTTGTACACCTACTTACAATACATCAATTCTGTCTCCGTACACATGCATACATACAATCAATTTCTGTCTTAGTGCACATACTTACAGTATATCAATTCTGTCTGAGTAAACATACTTACAATACATCAATTCTGTCTCAGTACACATGCTTATAGTACATCGATTCTGTCTCAGTAAACATACTTACAATACATCAATTCTGTCTCAGTACACATGCATACAGTAATACAGTACATCAATTCTGTCTCAGTACACATGCTTACAATACATTGATTTTGTCTCAGTACACATGCTTACAATACATCGATTCTGTCTCAGTACACATTCTTACAGTACATCAATTATGTCTCAGTACACATGCATACAGTACATCAATTCTGTCTCAGTGCACATACTTACAGTACATCAATTCTGTCTCAGTACACATGCTTACAGTACATCGATTCTGTCTCAGTAAACATACTTACAATACATCAATTCTGTCTCAGTACACATACTTACTGTACATCGATTTTGTCTCCGTACACATGCTTACAGCACATCAATTCTGTCTCAGTACACATGCTTACAGTACATCAATTCTGTCTCAGTACACAAACTTACAGTACATTGATTTTGTCTCCGTACACATGCTTACAGTACATCGATTCTGTCTCAGTACACATACTTACATTTCATCAATTCTATCTCAGTACAAATACTTACAGTACATCAATTCTGTCTCAGTACACTTGCTTATAGTACATCAATTCTGTCTCAGTACACATACTTACAGTACATCGATTTTGTCTCCGTACACATGCTTACAGTACATTGATTCTGTCTCAGTACACATGCTTATAGTTCATTGATTGTGTCTTAGTACACATACTTACAGTTCATCAATTCTGTCTTAGTACAGATACTTACAGTACATTAATTTTGTCTCAGTACACATGCTTACAGCATGTTAATTCTGCCTTTGTACACCTACTTACAATACATCAATTCTGTCTCAGTACACATACTTACAATACATCAATTCTGTTTCAGTACACATGCTTACAGTACATTAATTCTGTCTCAGTACACATGCTTATAGTACATCAATTCTGTCTCAGTACATCAATTCTGTCTCAGTACCCATGCTTACAGTACATCGAATCTGCTCATTACATATGTTTACAGTTCATCGATTGAGTCTCAGTAAACATGCTTACAGAACATCGACTCAGTCTCAGTACACATGCTTACATTTTCTCAATTCTGTCTCAGTACACATGCATACAGTACATCAATTTTGTCTCAGTACATATACTTACAATACATCAATTCTGTCTCAGTACTCATGCTTACAGTACATCAATTCTGTCTAATTACACATACAATACATAAATTCTGTCTCAGTACATATGCTTACAATACATTGATTCTGTCTCAGTACACATACTTACAGTACATCGATTCTGTCTCAGTACACATACTTACAGTACATCGATTCTGTCTGAGTACACATACTTACAGTACATCGATTCTGTCTCAGTACACATACTTACAATACATCGATTCTGTCTGAGTACACCGACAGAATCGATACATCAATTCTGTCTCAGTACACATGCATACAGTACATCAATTCTGTCTTAGTGCACATACTTACAGTATATCAATTCTGTCTGAGTAAACATACTTACAATACATCAATTCTGTCTCAGTACACATGCTTATAGTACATCGATTCTGTCTCAGTAAACATACTTACAATACATCAATTCTGTCTCAGTACACATGCATACAGTAATACAGTACATCAATTCTGTCTCAGTACACATGCTTACAATACATTGTACAATCATATCTAATCTCAGTACAACATGCAATACAGTACAAAAATCAAAATGGTCTGTCTCATGTGCACATACTTACAGTCCATCCATTCCTGTCTCAGTAAACATGCTTACAGTACATCGATTCTGTCCTAAAGTAACATACTTACAATACATCAATTCTGTCTCAGTACACAACTTACTGTACATCGATTTTGTCTCCGTACACATGCTTTACAGCACATCAATTCTGTCTCAGACAATGCTTACAGTACACTCATTCTGTCTCAGTAACACAAACTTTACAGTACATTGATTTTGTCTCCGAGTACACCTGCTTACGTACAATCGATTTCTGTCTCAGTAACACATACATTTATTCATTTCATACATCAATTCTGTCTCAGTACAATACTTACAGTACAATCAATTTGTCTCAGTACACTTGCTTATAGTACATCATTCTGTCTCAGTACACATACTTACAGTAACACAAAAATCGATTTTGTCTCCGTACACATGCTTACAGTACTTGATTCTATCCTCGTACACTGCTTATAGTTCACTCGATTGTGTCTTAGTACACATACTTACAGTTCAGTCAATTCTGTCTTAGTACAGATACTTAACAGTACATTTAATTTTGTCTCATTACACATGCTTACGCATATTAAATTCTGCCTTGTCCCACTACTTACATACATCAATTCTGTCTCAGTACACTACTACAATACAACAATCTGTCTTTCACGTACACATGCTTACTATACATTAATTCTGTCTCCGTACACATGCTTATAAGGTAATCAATTCTGTCTCAGTAATCAATTCTGTCTCAGTAACCAGCTTACAGTACATCGAATCTGCTCAATTAACTATGTTTACAGTTCATCGATTGAGTCTCAGTAAACATCTTACAGACCATCGCTCAGTCTCAGATACACCAGCTTACATTTTTCTCAATTCTGTCTCAGTACACATGCATCAGTACATCAATTTGTCTACAGTACATACACCATACAAACAATCAACAATTCTGTCAACAAAAGAATAACACTGCAAATAAAAGACATTAAACGTCATACATCCAACATCAATTCTGTCTATACACTCAAAGTTCTGCTCAGTACATATGCTTACATACGTTTCTATTCCTGTCTCATTACACATACTTACACGTACACATCAGATTCTGTCCTCAGTACACATGTGTGCAGGAAATTAATTCCATCTTAGTACACATTGTACATAACCTCAATTTCTATCTCAGTACACATCATTACATGTACTTAATTGGATTCAGTCTATACGACAATGCATGCTTACAGATAACATCATCATTGTCAGTAACATGACTTACATAGTATGTATATAGTTTAAAGTTTATTACTAAAGTGCCACTAGGGGATAATAAATTCATACAAGGGGGATAAATACATAGATTACATATTTGTCAATATTGTATGCTAAGGAAATCAGTGTAACTAATTTTCCATTGATTTTTCAAGCAAAGGTACAATTGTATTTACAACATAATTCATTATAAGCCTTTGTAGTAGGTTGATGTGTGTGGACGTTTAGTGGATGACATGTCCAAACAATTATTTCACTACTTCTTCTCCAGTAAACAATGTGTTGGTTTTTACTGGATATATAAAGTAGAGTTGATCCGGGATATTTCTGATTGCCACATTTTTTTTTCTCCGCCTTCAAGAAATTTGGATCAACAGTGTAGGCTTGGAAAATTAGGGTTATCTAGTGGTTTTCGACTGGATGGACATATGTCTTTATTCAACCTCAAATACTATACTAAATACTACAGTATACTATACTATGTGATAGATAATTCAGTACATAAATATGTAAATTAAGTGCTAGAGCTTTGCCACAAGAGGAAAGGAGGTCCCTTACCAATAGAGCTTAGAATCTAGGTGGGTCACATACAGATACGATGGAATGGATATAAGTGCTGAAGTGAGATAGCAGTGCAAATAAAACTATAGATAGGATGTAAGGCTAGATTTAAAACCGCTAATTGAGGATGGGAACCACGAGAGAGAAAGGTTTTTAAGGCGAGTGAATGCGTATGCTTGGGGGTCTGTACAGGAGCTGTTCTGCGATACGGTTAGGTACGGGCAGGAATATATGGGGGACACTAGAGAAAAATACGGGGAGCAGCAGAGCGAAGGGATTAAAGTTAGTCGAGAATGATTGTTGACAATGGCTTCTTATAACCGGGGAGCCAGGTTGTTGATTTGGGATCCAATTTATGAGAGAGAAACAATACTGATGGCAGGTTAAGTATATACTGAAGGGGAGAGAGGTAAGTAGTAGGTTTGCAATAGTCCAGGTGCATGAGGATTGGAGCATATGCATAAGCATAGCAGTGGACAGAAGAAAAGGAACCTGGTGGATTTTTGGCTACATTGCAAAGGACACAGACACAGAATCTTTCTCTGCAACATAGTTAAGGTGGTTTAGAAAAGGAGAGAGAGAGTCATATTATCCGTAGTCAGCGTGCTGATTGGATGGGGAATATGGGGGTATTGTAACAGAAATAAAGAAAGATGGGACAGGACTAGGTTTAGGAGGGGAAATGATCAGTTCAGTTTTGGAAAGATTTAATTCGAGGTAGCGTTGAGACAGTGTTGTAATTGTATTGTTCCAGTTGTAGATATCACCGTGTTGTAAATGTATTGTTCCAGTTGTAGATATCACCGGTTGTTGTCAATGTATTGTTCCATTGTAGTACACGGTTTTGTAATTCTCCTGTTCCAGTTATAGATACCGTGTTGTATTGTACTGTTCAGTTTAGATAACACTTTTTAATTGTACTGTTACAGTTGTAGATAACACCGTGTTGTAATTGTACTGTTACAGTTGTAGATACACACCGTGCTGTAATTGTACTGTTACAGTTGTAGATAACCCAATGTAGTGTAATTGTACTGTTACAGTTGTAGATAACACCATGTTGTAATTGTACTGTTACACGTTGTGAATAGGCACCCGTGTTGTAATTGTACTGTTACAGTTGTAGTAACACCAGTGTGAACTGTACTGTTACATTTTGATACACCGTGTTGTAATTGTACTGTTACAGTTGTAATAAACACTGTGTTGTAATTGTACTGTTTACAAGTTGTTAGATAACACCTTGTTAGAGGAATTCAGTAGTGTTGTATTGTACTGTTACAGTTCTAGATAACACCACTTGTAATTCTACTATGTTCCAGTTGAAGATAACACCCGTGTTTGTAATTGTATGTTCAGTTGGAGATAACACCGTGTTGTAACATGTATTTCCAGTTAGATAACATGGTATTGTAATTCTCCTGTTCCTAGTTATAGATAACACCCGTGTTGTAACACTGTACTGTAGATACACCGTGTTGTAATTGTATTGGTTCCAGTTGTAGATATCACCGTGTTGTAAATGTATTGTTCCAGTTGTTAGGTTCACACGAGTTTTGTAATTCTCCTGTTCCAGTTATAGATAACACCGTGTTGTAAATTGTACATGTTACAGTTGAGTAACGACCTGTTGTAATTGTACTGTTACAGTTTTAGAATAACACCAATGTTGTAATTGTACTGTTACGTTGTAGATAACACCATGTTGTAATTGTACTGTTTCACGTTGTAGATAACAACCGGTTGTAATTTGTACTGGTTCCAGTTTGTAGATAACACCGTGTTGTAATTGTACTGTTACAGTTTAGATTAACACCGTGTTGTATTGTACTGTTACAGTTGTAGATAACCCTGTTTAGGGAATTAAGTAGTGTGTAATGTAGACTGTTACAGTTTATGATAACACCGTGTGTAATTTGTACTGTTCATTGTAGATAACACCGTGTTTGGAATTGTACTGTTGCCGTTGGAGATAACACATTGTAATAGCTCCGGCCACGGGTTAGGGGGCGGGTCGCCTGACCCTCGGTGGGGTCCACGTGAGAGATGCTGGGAACTGTAGGCCGAACAACAACAATCGGATTCTGTCTGTAAATGAACGAGTGGGAAACAGAAGGAGAGGTATAAAGACAAGAGAGGGGAAGAAAGACAGGGGAGGGGGTAAAAGGGGGGGCCTCGGGGATGAGTGAAGGAAAAGGAAAAGCGCAGGCATAGTGGTAACAGAATGGGTAATGACACAGATTGATTGTACGGGGTATAGTAGTGCAAATGTAATCTATTCTGTTCCCAGTACACATTCTTCCATTAACACATACACATCAATATTTCGCATAACCCCATGCCATACAGTACATCAATTCGTTCTCAGTACACATCATACACGACATCATTCTGTCTCAGTACACATGCTTACAGTACATCAATTTCTGTCTCAGTACACATCTTACAGACTACCTCATCTTCTGTCTCAGTACACATACTTTCAGTACAACCGCCAAGACAGAGAATACTTCTGTACAACAGGTACATATTTTGTCTCCGTACACATGCTTACAACAGCCACCTCACTTCGGGCAAATTCTTGAGTCTCTGTCCTTCCTGTCGAATTCTGCAATAGTCAATTCTTCCAGTACACATGCTTACAGCTACGACGCAAATTCCTGTCTCAGTCCAACAAACTTTATTAACAAGTAACAAACAAAAAAGCAAGCGAACGCAGGTACATTGATTTTGATCTCCCCGCGTACACTATCTTGTTACAGAAGATAACACCATGTTGTAATTGTACTGTTACAGTTGTAGATAACACCATGTTGTAATTGTACTGTTACAGTTGTAGATAACACCGTGTTGTAATTGTACTGTTACAGTTGTAGATAACACCGTGTTGTAACTGTACTGTTACATTTGTAGATAACACCGTGTTGTAATTGTACTGTTACAGTTGTAGATAACACTGTGTTGTAATTGTACTGTTACAGTTGTAGATAACACCTGTTAGGGAATTAAGTAGTGTTGTAATTGTACTGTTACAGTTCTAGATAACACCACGTTGTAATTCTACTGTTCCAGTTGTAGATAACACCGTGTTGTAATTGTACTGTTGCAGTTGGAGATAACACCGTGTTGTAAATGTATTGTTCCAGTTGTAGATAACATGGTTTTGTAATTCTCCTGTTCCAGTTATAGATAACACCGTGTTGTAACTGTACTGTAGATAACACCGTGTTGTAATTGTATTGTTCCAGTTGTAGATATCACCGTGTTGTAAATGTATTGTTCCAGTTGTAGATATCACCGTGTTGTAAATGTATTGTTCCAGTTGTAGGTAACACGGTTTTGTAATTCTCCTGTTCCAGTTATAGATAACACCGTGTTGTAATTGTACTGTTGCAGTTGGAGATAACACAGTGTGATAGCTCCGGCCCGGGTTAGGGGGCGGGGCGCCTGACCTCGGGTGGGGTCCACCGGCCTCATTCACCATCTCTCTTACCCGAAGGTCAGCTCGGTAATGACTGTATCCATTAAGGATCTTCCATTTCCTCTCCTCCAGTGTTAGCATTACTTAGGGGCATTTTTTTAAAGCAACGATATAGCGCCTACAATTACCGCCGCACATCGCGGCCCGCGAAAATAGCGCTATCCGCCGTATTTACGGCGATCCTATTCCGCGAATGTATCGCGCCGCGATGTGCTGCGGTAATTTTAAGCCCCTTCGCGGCGATACTTAGTATTGCCGCGAAGGGACTTAAAATCCCTTCCCGACGCCTCTCCTAAGGGGGCGGGGATACGCCCACCCAGCCCACACACCCCCGGCGGCAGCGGCGACCACCTGCCGCCGCTTCCCAGCAGCCCCTCCCAACCCGTTCCCCGCTCGCGCACATCTCGGAACGGGAGGCTAGGAGGGGCTGCCGGGAAGGGGCCGCAGCAGGTGGTCGCGCCCACCCCGCGCACCCCCCTCCCCGGCAACCCCTCCAAGCCCCCCGCCCCGGCCGCTCCCGGGGAGGGGAAGGAGGGAGCCGCTGGGAGGGGTAGAGGCTCCCTCCAGCGGGCCCTGAGAAGGGCCTTTTGGGGCTTAGGGGGTCCCGCAGTCTCGAACCGGGCCCCCCCTCCCCGGCCCTTATAAGGGCCCTTGCGGCACTGACAAGTGGCCTTTGGCGGGGTCCCGCAGCTCTGAACCGGACCCCCAGTGCGGCTCTTAAAAGAGCCCTTGGCGGCGTCTTCTCTTTCTTCCAGTCCCGGCGACACCAGCTCCGCCTGAGGCCGCCGACCCCGAGAGGTACCCCTGCGGCTTTCCAGGGGTACCCCCGGCAGGGCGCCGGCGACCTCAACGAGGCCGATGTTGCCGCGTCTTGAATCCGACGCGACGTCTTTTCGGGCGGCGACACACCCCCACTCAGGTCGCCGATGCCAGGGCAGACTCACTGCGGCCGGGCCGATTGAGCCCTGCTGGAACCGCCAGGCCTCACGGAGCCGATGTTGCCAGCCGCTTCTTTCTTCTTTTCTTTCAGCCATCTACTGCCATGGCATCTGAGTTCCGCGGCGGAAAGCTCCTCTTTATATAGGTTTGCAGAAATCCATAATCCGTTTCTGATTGGTCATTTTTTAATACTTGCTTTACATTAACCAATCAGATTTTCAGAACTTTCCAGAAATCTGATTGGTTAATGTAAGCACAGCTATTAAAAATTGGACCAATCAAAACGATTATGCGATTCTGCCATACCTATATAAAGAGGACTTTCCGCCGCGAACTCAGATGCCTCGCAGTAGATGGCTGAAGAAGAAAAACCGTCTGGCATCATCGCTCCGCTGAGGCGCGGTGCCAGCGGGCTCACTGTCGGCCGCAGTTAGTCTGTCCTGGCATCGGCGACCTGAGTGGGGTTGGTGTCGCAGCCCGAAGACGTCGCCCAGGCTCTTTTAGAGCCGCACACTGGGGGTCCCGGTTCGAGCTGTCGGGACCCCCACGCCAAAGGCACTTGTCAGTGCCGCAGGGGCCACTTGTCAGTGCCGCAAGGGCCCTTACAAGGGCCGGGGGGGGTCCCGGTTCGAGCTGCGGGACCCCTTAAGCCCCAGAAGGCTCTTTGTCAGAGCCACAAGGGCACTTGTAAGAGCGCAAGGCCCTTACAGGTGGGCGAAGTAAAACAGCCATCTACGCCCGAGCGAAACCAGTACCGCCGCTTTATAAATAGAAGCGTGCGGTAACAGGTAGTCATCGCCGCGAAAGGTTAACGCTTCGTTAACTTTTCGCTGCCGTTTTCGGACTTTTCGGTAAACACGATTTATATGCGTTGATGTCTGCGAAAACGGCCGCGAAAGTTAACGAACCTTTTATAATATGCCCCTTAGACACTTGGTACTAAGATGTCTGGAGTTTAACATAACTTTCAGGCTAGATGTACCGGGTGTTTTAACTGTATGGCGGATGCTTTATCTCGTTTCCAGTGGCAGGATTTCCGCAGCTCAAGCCGACGCTCAGCAGCAGGGATTGGATTGCCCCGGATTTTGTATGGGAGATAGTCGGCAGCACCTGAGGCAGTTGGTACAGTCAGCATCGCCCTTCGACATGGGCGAGCCGGTAAGGCCTGGTCCGAATGGCTTCATTTACAGCTGAAAAGATGTTAACGTTTATTCTCATATTAAGGCTGGAATCTCTACTGGACTACCTAGAACACCTAAGGTCATCAGGTTCGTCGGGCTTAGTAGCCCAACGAAGTTAATTGTGGTTATCCTTCTTTTTTAGGTTATTAGGCTGGAAAGATGTGACCAAGGAATTTGTAGTGAGGCTATTATAAAGGTTGGAGAAAAAACCGTGGCAGGTGCAGCCCAAACGTCCCATTACCTTTAGTTTGCTGGTTAGTCTAATCGAGGTTCTGCCTCGTATTTGTAATTCCCCTCAGGAGACCAGTCTATTTGAAGCTAGTTTTTGCGCTTGCTTTCTCGGGGCTATGAGGGTGGGGGAGCTAGTGTCACCCAGTTCAAAGAAAAAGGGGGTTTAATGCTAGAAGACTTATTTATCTCCTCAACTGTAATCAGGGTGAACATAAAAAGATCTAAGACAGATTATTTGGGGAAGGTAATGGTTTTCGGATCTCCCCATCTCAGGTCCTTGGTGCCCAGTTCAGGCAATCTGTAGTTTGCTTCGGCTAGATCATCTGCCCCCGCCTTCCTATCACATCAGGACGTTCCCCAGTGACTAGGTTTCAATTTGAGGCGGTGTTGAGGAAATCTATCGGATGTTGGGCCTATCCATCCCCTAAGGAATTTGGGACTCATTCATTTCGAATCGGGCCACTACGGAAGCATATTCACTGGGGTTTTCGGAGGAGCGGGTTCAACAGGTTGGGGCTGCTGGAGGTCTAGCTGTGTAGCGCGTTATATACGCCCTGATTTAGCGGTTATTGAGTTTTCTTTTACGGTGTTCACAGAATTCGGTCTGGCTTGTCGGGCATCTTATCTCTACTGGGCGGAAAAAGGCGGAAGTTCGGCCAGGAGGACGCAATTTAGGATTTCAATCGGCGACATTGTATTGGAGGGGATAAGGGGGCTAGCTTGGTGGCAAGTGATGCTTGAAGTAGTGCTGATAAGCAGAGCCGATCCTGGACCTACAGTCCTGGTCATCCATGCATCTGGGAATGACCCTTTGCGGAATCGCCTCTCGGATCTACTTTTTCTGATGAAAACGGATTTGATGAGATTTCGTTCACTATTCCGAGAGATGATCATAGTCTGGTCGGAGGTCATCCCTAGGGTCCAATCGCAAGGGGCCAGAGATCAGGGCGCAGTAGAAAAAGCCAGAGGGTTCTGAATACCAGAATCTCTGGTTCATTAGGTCCTCAAGGCGGGGTAGTGTTAGACATCGTCAGTTAGAAGGCGATAATGAACGCTTATGAGGCAGACGGGGCCCACCTTAATGAGATTGGATTGGATATATTCTTATCAGGGCTCCAAGATGGATTGAACACGGCGCTATATATGTTTGGGTGGGCGGTCGGAGTGCAGTGTAGGATTACACTGTCTCCTTAGTGGCGGATACATCCTTGCGAACGGTATGGTTTCACAAGCGGCCTGGCATTTAGCATTGGCTACGGCTGGGAATTTATTGGAGCGAACGCAAGGATGTAAATAATTAAGATCTGGCCTATTGTGTGTAAACACATGTTGTAATGTTGTTAATAAAGCTGTGGCCGTTTATTTACACCCAACTCTGTGCTGCCTGTTCATTCATCTAAGTTAAGATCTAAAAAGCTGGTAAAGCTAAAATGGGAAAGCAGCCTAGTTCATCCCAGACTAGGGGGCATATTTATAAAGGATTGTCTTTTTCGCCAAATAATTAGCGCAGCACATCGCAGCGAAAATAGCGCCATTTGGGGCTTCTTTCGCCTTATTTATAAAAAGCAAAAAAACACACACCCGCAACCAGAAAAAGGCGAATGGCGCGATAAAGAGCGAAAAGCAAAAAAAAAAAAAACACTCCGCAACCAGAAAAGGCGAACGGCCGCTAGATAAGACGAAAAGTATCGCAGCGAAAACTTAATGCATCAAGACGACTGCATTGTGAAAACCATTCGAAACCAAAAAAGCCCCTAGAAAATGATGTCACGTTCAAGGCCCCCTCCATTTACAAGAAGTCACCATGTCTTTTTAAAATTTTCAATCTTTTAGAATTTCTCATAGGAATACAATTTTCTTTTGCACTGCACATTCGCCTTTCTAATGCGCGTTCGCCTTTCTAATGTGCGTTCGCCTTTCTAATGTGTGTTCGCCTTTCTACATGCGCGTTTCGCTTTTCCAGGCATATTCCATTATAATGTGCGTTCGCCTTTCTAATCGCGTTCGCCTTTCTAATGCGCGTTCGCTTTTTCCAAGGCTATATACAATCTAATGTGTGATCGCCTTTCTAATGTCGCTTTTCCAAGGCATATTACATTCTATGCGCGTTCCGCCTTTCTAATGTCGCTTTTCCAAGGCATATTACACTCTAATGCAACGATCGCCCTTCTAATTGCGCGTTCGCTTTTTCAAGGCATATTACCCATTTAGAATGTCTTTTCACCCAAACAATGACTTTTTCACACCTTCAGGGTCGCGCTAATCTTTCGCTCTTTTTAAACGCAAAAACCACCTTTTCGTCTTTTATAAATCGCGTTATGCCTTTTTGCTCCTTTTTTGCTAAAATTACCATTCGAAGTTAGGCGAAAAGGGTTTAGCGATAGCTCGCGGAAACGGTTTCGCCATTCGTTAACGCTACCTTTATAAATACGTTAACTGTCTTTTTGGCGAAAACCCTGCGAAAAGCGAATGCGAAACATTTCGCTACTTTTCCTCTTTTATAAAATATACCCCTAGGTCTGATAGCTCCGGCCCGTGGTAGGGGGCGGGCGCCTGACCTCGGGTTGGGTCCACCGCTGAGGATGCTGGGAACTGTAGGGCCGTATTTTATCCCCCTTCTCGCGGGGTCCCTGCGCGGCCTCGCTGATGACGTCAGCGCGCGCCGGTATGTCTCTTCTCATTGGCTGCGCTGGGCCTCGCGAGATTCGTGAGATGAAGTCACCATCGTTGTTAACAGGGGGCGGCCACGAGTCTCAGTCGCCATTTTTGATTACATTGCAGAGGAATTCACTTCTTCCCTCCCTCCCTCCCTAAAAGATAGGTTTTAAGTTAATTTGTATGTGTGGTTTTGTAAAATGTTAAGGAGAATGGTTTTTTTGAGTCCACATGCTGGCAGATACATCCCTGCGAACGGTATGGTTTCACAAGCCATTACATGCCCTCTGGGGATCCAGAGGCCTGGCATTTAGCATTGGCCTATGGCTGGGAATTTATTGGAGCGAACGCAAGGATGTAAATATTAAGATCTGGCCTATTGGGTAAACACTGTTGTAATGTGTTAAAATAAAGCTGTGCCGTTTATTTACACCCAGCTGGTAAAGCTAAAATGGGAAGCAGCTAGTTTCATCCCAGACTAGGACTTGTAATTGTCTGTTTTAGTTGAGATAAACCGTGTTGTAATTGTACTGTTCAGTTGGAATAACCCGTGTTTTAACTGTACTGTTCATTGGAGATACACGTGTTTTGTAACTGTACACTGCTACAGTTGTAGATAACACCGTGTTTGTACTGTACTTTCAGTTCTAGATAACCCGTGTTGTAATTATACTGTTTACAGTTGTATATAATACCGTGTTGTAATTTTACTGTTACAGTTGTAGATAACACCGTGTGTTAATTGTACTGTTACAGTTCTAGATAACACCGTGTTGTATTGTACTGTTACACGTTTGTGATAACATCTGTTAGGGAATTAAGTAGTGTTGTAATTTGTACTGTTACAGTTTGTAGATACACTGTGTGTGTAATTGTACTGTTCCAGTTGAAGATAACACTGTGTTATGTTGTACTGTTACAGTTTTTTAGATAGCATTGTGTTTTAATTGTACTGTTACAGTTTTAGATAACATTGTGTTGTAATTCTCCTGTTACAGTTGTGATAACACCGTGTTGATAATGTACTGTTACAGTTTGTAGATAACATTGTGTGTAATTCTCCTGTTACAGTTGTAGATAACATTCGTGTTGTAATTCTCCTGTTACAGTTTGTATACACCATGTGTAATTGTACTGTTACAGTTGTAGATAACACCGTGCTGTAATTGTACTGTTACAGTTGTAGATAACACCGTGTTTGTAATTGTACGTTACAGTTGTAGATAACATTTGTTTATATGTACTGTTACAGTTGTAGATAACACCCGTTGTAATGTACTGTTACATTGAATAACTGTGTTGTATTGTACTGTTACAGTTGTAGATACACCGTGTTGTAATTGTACTGTTACAGTTTTGTAGAAACATCGTGTTGTAATTGTAACTGTTTACAGTTGTAATAACACCGTTGTATTGTACTGTTACACTTGTGATACACCTGTTGTAATTGTACTGTTTACGTTGAGATTAACCCATGTTGTAATTGTACTGTATAGTTTGTAGATAACACCGTGCGTATATTGTACTGTTACAGTTGTAGATAACACCGTGTTGAATTGTACTGTTACCAGTTGTAGATACACAACCGTGCTGTAATTGTACTGTTACAGTTTGTAAGATAACCACCGTGTGTAATTGTACTGTTACAGTTTGTAGATAACACCGTGTTGTTAATTGTACTGTTACAGTTGTAGATAACACCGTGTTGTAACTGTACTGTAGATAACACCAGTTGTAATTGTACTGTTACAGTTGTAGATACACCGTGTTGGAATTGTACGTGTTACAGTTGTAGATAAACCTGTTTGTACTGTACGAGATTAACACCATGTTGTTTGTACTGTTACAGTTGTAATAACGCTGTGTTGTAATTGTACTGTTACAGTTGTAGATAACACCGGTTGTAACTGTACTGTAGATAACACCATGTTGTAATTGAACTGTTACAGTTGTAGAAACACCGTGTTGTAATTGTACTGTTACACTTGTAGATAACACCGTGTTTGTATTGTACTGTTACAGTTTAGATACACCATGTTGTAATTGTACTGTTTACAGTTGTAGATAACACCGTGCTGTAATTGTACTGTTACAGTGTTGTAGAGAACACAGTGCTGTAATTGTACTGTTACAGTTTTAGATCACACTGTTGTTAATTGTACTGTTACAGTTGTAGATAACACCGTGTTGTAACTGTACTGGTATTAACACCATGTTGTAATTGTACTGTTACAGTTTAGATAACACCGTGTGGGAATTGTACTGTTTACAGTTGTATAACACCGTGTTGTAACTGTACTGTAGATAACACCATGTGTAATTATACTGGTTACAGTTGTAGATAACATGTGTTGTAATTGTCTGTTACAGTGTAGTAACACCGTGTTGTAACTGTACTGTAGATAACACCATGTTTAATATGTACTGTTACAGTTGTAGATAACACCGTGTTGTAACTGTACTGTAGATAACACCATGTTGAATTGTACTGTTACAGTTTGTAGATAACACCGTGTTGTAACTGTACTGTAGATAACACCATGTTGTAATTGTACTGTTACAGTTGTAGATAACACCGTGTTGTAACTGTACTGTAGATAACACCGTGTTGGAATTGTACTGTTACAGTTGTAGATAACACTGTGTTGTAACTGTACTGTAGATAACACCATGTTGTAATTTACTGTTACAGTTGTAGATAACACCGTGTGTAAATGTACTGTTACAGTTTTAGATAACACTGTGTTGTACTG
This sequence comes from Hymenochirus boettgeri, assembly GCA_019447015.1. Taxonomy (NCBI): domain Eukaryota; kingdom Metazoa; phylum Chordata; class Amphibia; order Anura; family Pipidae; genus Hymenochirus; species Hymenochirus boettgeri. The sequence continues at coordinate 48,407,319 of CM033476.1, forward strand.
TAACTGTAGATACACCATGTTGTAATTGTACTGTTACAGTTGTAGATAACACCGTGTTGTAAATGTACTGTTACAGTTTGTAGATAACACCGTGTTGTAATTGTACTGTTCAGTTGTAGATACACCGTGTTGAATTGTACTGTTACAGTTGTAGATAACACCGTGTTGTAACTGTACTGTGATAACACCGTTTGTAATTGTACTGTTAAGTTGTAGATAACACCGTGTTGTAAACTGTACTGTAGATAACACCATTTTTATATTGTACTTGTTCAGTTGTAGATAACACCGTGTTGTAACTGTACTGTAGATAACACCATGTTGTAATTGTACTGTTACAGTTGTAGATAACACCGTGTTGTAACTGTACTGTAGATAACACCATGTTATAATTGTACTGTTACAGTGTGTAGAAACACGTGTTGTAACTGTACTGTAATTACACCGTGTTGTAATTGTACTGTTTACAGTTGTCGTAACACCGTGTTGTAACTGTACTGTAGATAACACCATGTTTAATTGTACTGTTACAGTTGTAGATAACACCCGTGTTGTAATTGTACTTGTTACAGTTTAGAAACACCGTGTTGTAACTGTACTGTAGATAACACCATGTTGTAATTGTACTGTTACAGTTGTAGATAACACCGTGTTGGAATTGTACTGTTACAGTTGTAGATAACACCGTGTTGTAACTGTACTGTAGATAACACCATGTTGTAATTGTACTGTTACAGTTGTAGATAACTCTGTGTTGTAATTGTACTGTTACAGTTGTAGATAACACCGTGTTGTAACTGTACTGTAGATAACACCATGTTGTAATTGTACTGTTACAGTTGTAGATAACACCGTGTTGTAATTGTACTGTTACAGTTGTAGATAACACCGTGTTGTAATTGTACTGTTACAGTTGTAGATAACCACCTGTGTAATTGTACTGTTACAGTTGTAGATAACACATTGCTGTTATTGTACTGTTACAGTTGTAGATAACACAGTGCTGTAATTGTATCTGTTCTTTACAGTTTAGACACCTGTGTTGTACTTGTACTGTTACAGTTGTGATAACACCTGTTGTAACTGTACTGTAGATAACACCATGTTGTAATTGTACGTTACAGTTGTAGATAACACCGTTGTTGGAATTGTACTGTTACAGTTGTAGATAACACCGTTTGTAACTGTACTGTATAACACCATGTTGTAATTATACTGTTACAGTTGTAGATAACACTGTGTTGGAATTGTCTGTTACAGTTGTAGATAACACCGTGTTGTACTGTACTGTAGATAACACCATGTTGTAATTGTACTGTTACAGTTGTAGATAACACCGGTTGTAACTGTACTGTAGATAACACCAGTTTAATTGTACTGTTACAGTTGTAGATAACACCGTGTTGTACTGTACGTAGATACCACCATGTTTGTAATTGTACTGTTACAGTTGTAGATAACACCGGTTGTAACTGTACTGTAGATAACCACCGTGTTGGAATTGTACTGTTACAGTTGTAGATAACACTGTGTTTAACTGTACTGTAGATAACACCATGTTGTAATTGTACTGTTACAGTTGTAGATAACACTGTGTTGTAATGTACTGTTACAGTGTAGATAACACTGTGTTGTAACTGTCACTGTAGATACCACCATGTTGTAATTGTACTGTTACAGTTGTAGATAACACCGTGTTGGAAATGTACTGTTACAGTTGTAATAACACCGTGTTGTAAATTGTACTGTTACAGTTGTAGATACCACCGTGTTGAAATTGTAACTGTTACAGTTGTAGATACACCGTGTTTGTAACTGTACTGTAGATAACCACCGTGTTGTAATTGTACTGTTACAGGTTGTAGATAACACCGTGTTGTAACTGTACTGTAGATAACCACCATGTATAAATTGTACCCGTTACAGTTGTAGATAACACCGTGTTTTAACTGTACTGTAGATAACACTGTGTTGTAATTGTACTGTTACAGTTGTAGATAACACCGTGTTGTAACTGTATTGTAGATACCACCATGTTATAATTGTACTGTTACAGTTGTAGTAACAACGTGTTGTAACTGTACTGTAGATTAACACAACGTGTTGTAATTGTACTGTTACAGTTTGTATATAACACCGTGTTGTACTGTACTGTAATAACACCATGTTATAATTGTACTGTTACAGTTGTATATAACCCCGTGTTGTAACTGTACTGTTACAGTTGTAGATAACACACGCGTTTTGCAATTGTACTGTTACAGTTGTAGTAACACCGTGTTGTAACTGTACTGTAGATAACACCATGTTATAATTGTACTGTTACAGTTGTAGATAACACCGTGTTGTAACTGTACTGTAGATAACACTGTGTTGTAATGTACTGTTACAGTTGTAGATAACACCGTGTTGTAACTGTACTGTAGTAACACCATGTTATAATTGTACTGTTACAGTTAGATAACAACGTGTTGTAACTGTACTGTAGATTACAAACCGTGTTGTAATTGTACTGTTACAGTTGTAGATAACACCGTGTTGTACCTGTACTGTAGATAACACCATGTTATAATTGTACTGTTACAGTTGTAGATAACACCGTGTTGCAATTGTACTGTTACAGTTGTAGATAACACCGTGTTGTAACTGTACTGTAGATAACACCATGTTATAATTGTACTGTTACAGTTGTAGATAACACCGTGTTGTAACTGTACTGTAGATAACACTGTGTTGTAATTGTACTGTTACAGTTGTAGATAACACCGTGTTGTAACTGTACTGTAGATAACACCATGTTATAATTGTACTGTTACAGTTGTAGATAACACCGTGTTGTAACTGTACTGTAGATTACACCGTGTTGTAAATTGTAACTGTTACAGTTGTAGATAACCCGTTGTTGTAAACTGTACTGTTACAGTTGTAGATAACACCGTGTTGGAATTGTACTGTTACAGTTGTAGATAACACCATGTTGGAATTGTACTGTTACAGTTGTAGATAACACCGTGTTGTAATTGTACTGTTGAGGTGGAAAGTTGTAAATGACAAACCTACCCTCAACAAATTAGTTTGGCAAAAAATTTCTGTAAGGGAATTTGCAGTGTTTTTAATCAACATGGTGGACCACACTTTCATTATCTGTCCAAAAACAAATTTTCTTATCCTGTATTTTCAGACCCCATAACTCTACCGCCACCACTATGGGAAAAAGCTCTAACAAAGTGAGGTTCCTACAATATTGGCCTCCTTTCCAAGATTCAGGCCAAGGTGCTGCACACCACTCCTCTCCCAAGATAGCACCAAAACCTACGGACCCAGCCGCGTCCGTGTAGAGCTGCAGTTCTTGGCTAGATAGCTCCTCCTCTTGAAAACAAGACCTGCCATTATAATTACTCAGGAAGGTATGCCATACCCCCAGGTCATCCCGCAACACCCTCGTGATTCGAATGTGGTGATGCGGGGACGGAACGCCCCGAGAAGCTAATGACAATCTCCTGAAAAAAACTCTCCCCATCGGCATTATTCTACATGCAAAATTCAGTGAACCTAATAGAGATTGTAACTGCCTCAAAGTTACTTTCTTGACCTGGAGGAACACCGAAATTGCGTCTAACATATCCTTTACCTTCCCAGCTGGTAACCTGCACTCCATCTTAACCGTATCAATTTCTATTCCCAGGAAGGATAACATTGTGGAAGGGCCTACCGTCTTCTCAACTGACAGGGGAACCCCAAACTTTTTCATTAAAAAACTGAAGGAACGAAGTAAAAACTCACACTGAACAGAATCTCCCGGGCCGACAAACAAGAAATCATCTAAGTAATGTATGATGTTAATGGAGTTGGTTTCATACGCTACAGCCCATTCTAAGAATGAACTGAATATTTCGAACAGGGAGCAAGATATAGCGCATCCCATGGGCAAACATTTGTCGTAGTAATACATTCCGTCCAACTGACACCCCAGAAGGTGAAAACATTCCGGGTGAATTGGCAATAGTCGGAATGCCGACTCAATTAGCTATGTCCCCCGCCGTTGCTGCTGCAACAGCTGGGCGGGCAGACCTTGGTATCCATGGGGCAAGGCCTCCTCTACCCCTGGTTCTTCCTCTACCTGATGCTGAGACGGGGATGTAGGGAACCACAGGCCCTACCTCCAGAGCCTCCGAATGAGGACGATGGACATCCACCCGAACTAACTGGGATGGATGTATCATATTAAAAGACCTGAGCAGGCCCTCAGTCACTGCCCAGCCCCTTGCCGTGCCCGACTGCCTGATCTGTGAACCCCGGCGTCCCCTACTGGCTCGTGGGGGACTGGGACTCAGACGCGAGGGGGCAAAGGAGGGGCGCATAAGCCTGCCAGCCAGCCGGCTAACAGACCTGGTATTGGGCCTAGGCCCAGTACTCACGTTCCTGGTGACAGGAGAGTCTGCACTAAGAATCTCCTGCAGCCATCCTGCCCCCTCTACGCTGATCCTCTACCTAATCCTGTTCAGCATCGCTTGATTGTCCTGTTGAGCCATTATGGCTGTCTCCACAGTGCCTGCTGATATGATTGCCCTGAGAAGAAGTGAATTCCTCTGGCAATGTAATCAAAATGGTGCCTGAGACTCGTGGCCGCCCCCCTTTTAACAACTACCGGCCTACAGTTCCCAGCATCCTCAACGGTGGACCCCACCCGAGGTCAGGCGCCCCGCCCCCTAACCCGGGCCTGTGTGTGTATTAGTGTGGTGTTTGGTAAAAACACTTTGTATACTGATAGTGAAAACAATTTGTTACAGCAAAATAGGATGTGCAACTTGCATCTCTCCAGATAAAAACTACAATTCCCAGCATTCCACATCATACTCTCTGCAGCGCCAAAGAGGGCTGTCAAACACCTGGAAAGGCACAGGTTGCATGTCCTTGCCATTGATTGTAATCCTATTGAGTACCAAGAGATATTGAATGAAAGGATGTATAACAAACAATACCAGCTGTTTTTGGGTCTGTGTTGCATTTGCACTTGCATTTTATTTTTCAGGGTTATAACACTATTACCATCCATAAATCAGCATTTCCTACTGTTAATCTGGTGATGTTTCACTCTCACAGGGTCACCCTATGTTGGGAGTGTCTGACATTGTAAAGTAGCAGAGTAAAAGAGAACCAAGACCATGACGCCAGCCTGGAGCGTGGCTGAAACGCTACGGTTAATTCTCTTGGGCATGGAGTTCACTAGAGCTTTACAGTTTGCCACTGGAATCCTTTTCCACTCCTCCATGATGACATCATGGAGCTGGGGGTTGTTATAGACTCCTCCACCTTCCGTTTGAGGATGCCCCAAAGATGCTCAATAGGGTGTAGGTCTGGAGACATGCTTGACCATAAATATATGTATATAAAGTAAAGTACTCACTTATATTATGTACTTGACAAAATATATAAAGTTTAGAAATGTACTTAAATGTGTTTAGACCAATTAAAACTGAAAGAAACTGAAAATGCCAAACATATATGTATCAGACCCTCCTCTCCTCTCCATGGGAAGACTTTGTGTAGGAGGGAGAGGGCAGCTGCTATTTGCTAGACAGGAACTCATGTCTGTGTATACAACAAATATAGGATGCATATTTTCTGCCTTCTCCTATATTAATCTAGAAATTAAGTTGCACTTTATGCACATGTATTTCAATGTTTTGTATGAGTAATATGTAACTTTTCACCAGGGCCATTTTTAGGCATAGGCCACCTAGGCAAAATGCCAGGGGAGCGCCGATGGCAGCCCTGCCAGAACTGTTCTCCTCAGTTGAGCTCATCCCCCCCTCCTTTCTTAAAGGGCATGTCCACCCTTTATACAAACTTACTGTATATTATAGTCCATGTTCCCCCCAGCCCCAACTGCTATAATTATATTCTCAGAAAGTCCCCCGATCATTACTTACCTTACCTCTCTCCTTCGCCGCACTGCCCCGGCCCTCTGCTTGCACGGAACTGCAAGCAGGGGGCGGGACTGGCAGCCACATCTGTGATTGGCTGAGAGCCAGCCAATCACAGACGCGGCTGCTCAGAACGGCGAAGGAGAGAGGTAAGGTAAGTAATGATTGGGGGACTTTCTGAGAATATAATTATAGCGGTTGGGGCTGGGGGAACATGGACTATAATATACAGAAAGGGATTTACGCTAGGGGGAGGGAGACGAAAGCAGGTGGGAGAGGTTGGGAGAGGGAGGGAGAGAAGGGCTGCAGTGCGCATGCCAAACTTCTCCCGGAGGAGAGACAGGAGGCAGAGTCCTATATGGTGGCCACTTTTTTTTACTTTGGGGGGGACTACAGGAGAACCATTTGGAGCTGGGATGTAAGGTAAGGATTTTACACTACAGAGTGGGGCCAGTAGTGGGGGGGATTAAAGTTTTGGGGGTGGACATGCCATCTAAACTTCAGTTCATTTGCAACATTGTTTCCAAGTAGAGTTCAGACTCTCTACTCATTACAATGTTGCAATTAATGCAGCAGAACAGGGAGAGCAGTTCTAACACAGCAAGTAAAAGCTGACAGGGAGATGCTAGAGAGAAAACACTGGGTGATTTTACGTAGTTTTTTTGCCTTCCTCTGGATGAACATTTAGGCAGGAAATGAGGATATTGCTAGATGGGTTGGACTGGATGGACGTATGTCTTTATTCAACTTTAAATACTATACTATACTATACTATACAATACTATACTATACTATACAAATACTATACTATACTATACAATACTATACTATACTATACTATACAAATACTCTACTATACTATACTATACAATACTATACTATACTATACAAATACTATACTATACTATACTATACAATAATTATACTATACTATACTATACAATACTATACTATACTGTACTATAGAAATACTATACTATACTATACTACAAATACTATACTATACTGTACTATACAATATCCTTGTGCACAATATATTGTGCTAACTGCTAAAGATTAGCTGTGTCATTGGGGTGGAATAGACACTTTTCCATATACTCATTTTAATACAACAAATTTTAATTAAATAACAAGGAAAAGTTAAATATATGATGTTCTAGAATTCCTTACAATACTGTATAAATAGTCTAAATTGGTGGGAGATTGCACTTAAATTTTATTATTATTCGGTTTGTTTTATATTTCCATAATAAATTCAAGTAAAAGGGTAGCTGTTTGCTAATATTCCTAAATTTAAATTGATGTTAGGGCACAACCACAAGCCCTGCCCATGTTATAACTATTGAGACTGGTATTTGTTGGGCGAGACTGAAACCCTGCCATATTTGTAAATACCCATTTTAGAAAATGAGGGCTAAGCATATTGCTGAAATGAAATGCATGACTTTGCACTTTAACATATACCACTTTGGAGAGCTGGAAGTTTTGCTAAGCAGAACAGGGAGTTGTTTTGGCTGAATAGTCCCAACCAGGAATGTTCAGGTACAGGAAAGCTCTAGGAGACATTAGTCTCTTGGTGCATACGATAAGTCACAGAGGAGGAGCTAGTCACAGAGCGAGATTGTTTAGATTGTATGACATGACCTAATGTGCTCTTCCGTTTAAAGCCAAATGGAAAAGAACTTAGAATATCTTTTTAGAACTACGTATTTAGTTGTATAATACAATATTATCTTTTATTTGCGAATAAAGCATGTCCAACAATCCATTTCAAAGTTACACACTTAATTTTGGGTTGAAAAAAAGATAGAAAGTTCAACATGTAAAGAAACATTAATTTCAATTAACAATGCTAACAGAAACCCAAGGGGAAAAACATGGAGAAGTTATTCTCTCTCCCTGCCAAACATGTTACAGATCCTTGAAAACCTCTCCAGATATATAGGTTAATAGGAAATAGACACTTTTGGGTATTTTCCATGGTAACCCTTTAGGCATTCCTCGAGCTAAATGCATAAACAAAGCTCCAACTATAGACCAGTTTCGGCTTTATTAAGCCATCATCAGTGTAGTGTGGGCTTTGGGATTGGCAGTATGAAGAGGCCACTAAGAAATTAATTAGAATAAGGCATTAGATCTCCCCTTAATCATATGCAAATAAGAATGAGACTTCTGGGTAATTTCCATGTTCCCATGGAAGCCCTTTATGAAATGCTAAAGCTTCTAATAAGGATTAATAGAATTCCACAAAAACACAAAACAAAAGCACCAACTACACACCTACACACCAGTTTCAGCTTTATCGAGCCATCATTAGTGAAGGCATCTGGTTTTGCAGTGTGAAGCGCCTATGGACAGCTGTCACTAAGAAATTAAATAAGATAAGAGAGTATAAGGCATGAGGCCTCCCCTTACTGATTTGACTATAGGTAACAGATATTTCTGGCTAATTTTCATGGAAGCCCTTTGGGAAACACTACACCTTCAAAGAGTATAGTATAGTATATTAGTGTAGTATAGTATAGTATAGTATAGTAGTATAGTATAGTATAGTATTACATTAGTATAGTTAGTATAGTATAGTAGTATAGTATAGTTAGTCTAGTCCTCGTCTCGTCCTCGTCCGTCGTTCTCTGTCTCCACCAGTCGCCACGACTCACCCAAGCAAACGTCTCGTCTCGTCCTCTCTGTCTCGTCCGTGTCCGTCTCGTCTCTCTCGTCTCGTCTACGTCTCGTCTCGTCGGTCTCGTCTCTTCTCGTCTCCGTCTCGTCTCGTCCTCGCTCGGTCTCGTCTCGTCTCTCTCTCGTCTTTGCGGTTGCGCTCCCCCCCTCCACGTCCTCCCTTCCCCCCCCATCCGCCCTCTCCTCTTTCCCTTTTCCTGTCCTAACTGTTTGGATCAGGAAGCAAAAAAAACCCAACAAATTTATGAAGGGGAAAAAAAATCCTTCCTGACTCCAAGTGGCAATCGGTAATTTCCCTGGATAAACTCTACTTTATGTATGTTTAGGCTTTAACAGAATTCCACAAGCTAAATACAGAACCAGAGCACCAACTATAGAACAGTTTTGACGTTATCGAGCCATCATCAGTGTAGTGTTGGTCTCTGGTTTTGCAATATGAAGAGCCTATGCACAGATGTCACTAGGAAAATAAATGCAATAAGGAGAAAATAAGTCTTTTAATCTCCCCTTACTCATATTATAAAATAAGGAACAGAGATGGTTAGGGGAGGATTTACACCTTGTGCCCCACTCCTTAACACAGACAGAACACACACCCAAACCACACCCATTTTTTTTGGAAGAAAATAGAATATATAGGGAGTGGAGTGATGGGGGGATATTGAGAGCTGCCACTCCAAGCACAGGCATCCCTAGGCTCATGCCTGCTGTGCTTTAAACTAGTTAAAATAGTAAATGAAACACGGATAGCCAAACAAAGCAAGTCCAACAACAAAATGTTTTTGAAAGGAACACCAAACTGAAAAAATCACTTGCCTTTATCCTTTAATCCCTTTTTGCTCTCAGTGCTTCCTGTCACTAGATCTCCTAATGTCCTGTTCAGCTCACTCTTAGTTAGTATGCATGTCTCCTCTTCATGTATCCACCCCCTCCCAAAACTGAGGCACAGCTAGAGTGTGGAACATGTGCAGTGGAGATGATCTGTGCCCCCCTACAGCCAATAGCATTCCCCCAGTGATTTCTTATTATAGTGAAAGTGAAAGTAAAACTGCTTTTCTATGGGAAGGTAAGCAGCACTGGGAGCTGTAATCACTGCTTCAATAAAGTAAGATTTAGCTGTAGGAGTTTGTGTGTGTGTGTGTGTGTGGGGGGGACTCTGTAATTGATTTCTTTAGATACAGTGCTACATTGGGACTTAATTAATACAGACAGCAGCTAACTGCAGGATTGGTTTTATCTGCACAGAAAGAGCACAGAGTAACAGATAACGCTTATTACCTTTCCTGATCTTAATGCTGAATCAATAAGCCATGCAGTGAGAAATAAGCTTTACTTTTATAGAATGGATAGTTTCTACATGTAGTGTGCCAGGGGGAGGGGCTGGGTGATTGACAGTTCTTTACTAAACAGCTGGGCCTGCCCTCATTAAAAAGTAAAACTCCCAGAGCTAAAAAAAACAAGGGATAGGAAGGTCAGAGAAGAAAGAAAAGCAGATTTTGATTGGTGGTAATTAATCCTAATTATTGTGTGATTAGTTAAAAAAATTATTTGCCTCAGTTTGCATGTCCTTTAAAGGGGAACTGTGGTCCAAAAATGACTTTAGGTAAATTGATAGGAATTGCTCCCTTGAGAATTTTTGCAATTTATTTCCATTGTTTATTTTACATAGTTTTGAAGATATACATTTTTGTGTGTGATATGGCAGCAACATCACCAGGTCCCCTGCACTTCCTGCTTTCTGCTTTGAAACTGTCAGTCAATCTGTCCTGTGTCTCCTTCTCCCCTTTGCAGCCCCCCTGGTCCCTCCCACTCATGGACCCCATGGTCCCTCCAGTTGCAGGTCCCTCATGGACCATTATCTTACAGCTCCATGTGGCCCTGCCCACTCACGGGTGCCTAAGCCCCGCCCACTCATGGGTGCCTAAGCCCCGCCCACTCACATGTGCCGTGGATTATTCAGACCCCCCCCCCTACAGAACTCTGAGAACTCTGCCTGAAAAGGCTGTTTTCACACAGTGAAAGAGAAGGGGTGTAGATTTTCTTGCCTTCTCTGTCAGGACTTCACACAGCAGAGAGGAGGAAGAACTTCATGTTTCCTTCACACACTGAGGGAGTCTGAGGCTGTGCTCGCCGGCGGCACTGTGCAGGAAAAGCCTCAGGAATGTCACGTCAGCCTCCCACCCATTAACTTTCTGGCCAGTTATTTCTGTATATCTTGGGCTGTGGAGCACGTAGAGAGGTGGTTGATGGCTCGTTTTAAAGGTAGGAAACTGGCCTTTCACTTAAACTTAACTTGTTCGGAGACCACAGTTCCCCTTTAAAGTATATCTGTAGTAAAAAGATAAGGACTGAGAATGTGGGACCATTAAATAATGGGGCTGAGATGGTTACGGAGGAAGCCCCAGGACCAGGACGAAATACATCCTTGGATCCTAAAAGAACTCAGTTCTATCTAGACCACTGTTTCTTATGTTTTCAGATTCACTTTGGTCTGGTGATGTGTCGCTGGATTGGAAAAAAGACAATGTACCAATATTCAAAAAAGGTAGTCGTTCCCAGCCTGGTAACTATAGACCTGTAAGCCTAACATCAGTGGTAGGGAAGGTGATGGAAACTTTGTTGACTTTGTCTCCAGAACTGATCTTATAAGTAATAATCAGCATGGATTTATGAGAAATAGATTGTGCCAGACCAATTTAATTGGTTTTTATGAAGAAGTGAGTAAGAAGTTAGATTCAGGCACAGCAGTGGATGTGGTATACTTGGATTTTGCTAAAGCTTTTGATACTGTGCCACATAGGCGACTAATGTATAAACTGAGGACTGTTAGCTTAGAAGAAAACATTTGTACATGGATAGAGAATGGGTTATTGGATCGCAAACAGAGAGTGTTGGTCAATGGAGCTACATCTATGTGGGCTAAAGTTCTAAGAGGAGTGCCTCAGGGTTCCGTACTTTTTTGGCAGCCTGTAGTGTGCAAGATTGGACTTTTATTCACAAATGAACATTGGCATTACTTATAATTGAAAGGTTACATTTAGTAAGACTGAGGCCACACTACAATGGATGGCAATGCAAAGGAAATGCACGTAAGTGCGCGCATTTCTCATGCTTTATCGTCCCCTTGCCCTGCGGTTCGCTTTCCAATTGCAATGCATGTGAATCTCCAAAAAATCGAGATTGGATGCCCTCTGAAAACAAATCACAGCTCAGAGCAGCACTGTGGCCACTGACATTTCTCACACACAAACGGATCACAAACGTGTGAGAAACACACTAGTGTGGCCTTGCCGTAAGTCTTATTTGACTGTGAAACAATTAACCAATCATTTTGTCAGTTACGAGTTGCCCTTTTCCTATCTCCTGTGGTACCCATAATGTGCCAATGTACTCAATGTATTCAATTCCCTATATTCCGGTGCCATTTGCCCTTTTTACATTCTGTTTATAAATTTACTTTGTTATAAAAGATGTGAAAGATATCAATAGTAAGAAGATGAGGACAGAGAATGTGGGACCATAAAAATGGGGCTGAGTAAAGAAGGTGGTGAGTTCTTTTCTCTGTATGAACCCACTATAGAGCAACCTAGTCCAAATAGCTGAGACTGTAGTAATAAGAATAGTATAAAAGAAGGATGTTTACACTTTGGCTAAGAGAGAGTAATGTACAGAAACAATTAGCCAAGTCAATACCAATAAACCCCTAGGACCTGATGAAATACATCCATGGGTCCTAAGAAGGCGAGTTCTGTTTTATATTGACAATTTGTCCTTTTTATGAAATTCACTTTCCTTTGGAGATGTGCCTCTGAATTGTAAAAATCTGATGTAATACTAATATTTAAAAAATACTATTCCATTGGTGGCGAACATTACCTTTCTTAACTGCGATGGGCATGTTAGAACACCACCAATATGCACTATTCATAGGACTAAGCTTGAACCTGCTACAAGTAACTTCTTCTCTCCTCTCATCATAGAATGATTTTCAATGACAAAGGGACCCACTCACTCCCACACCATTAGGTATGTTGAACCTCTGTATAGAAATCCAATTACACTTCACTATATATCTACTGTAATAACTGTTAGATTATTGATATTATTGAAAAATTTATAAAATAAAGACATCCAGCTTTCTAGGAAGATATTTTTTTGATCACCAACGCGCGTTTCACCTATGCCGTTGGTGAGGAATGAGACCGGCTTGTTGCTGTGAGCTGTTCCGCTTTATCCCCTGAAAAGTTTCCCAGTACCACGAGTATTGAAGTGGACGGAGCTGTAATTGGTTGATGCAGAGTGTCACAAGGTCGGGACTTGGAAGAGTGAGATCCCGATACCGGCTCGACTGTAGAGCACCAGTCCGGGTGAAGAGATCTACGTCTGAGGAAGGAGTCACACGGACACCGAAACGTCACGTGTTAAATAAATGGATTTGAACATTTAAGACTGGTGTGCGCTCTGAATTGCTTTTGTTTGGATACTATTACCATTGGCTATGGTTTTTGGAGCAGCACCCAGCGATTTCAATTATACACTATAGGTGTGCGGTGGAACTATCTATTTCTGAGATCGCGGAGGTCACGTGCCTATGTTTGAGGGGACTTTTGCTGGACTCTCTTGGAGCTAGCGCTTTGGGGTGTTTGAACGTTTGGTTTTCCCCTCGAGGCACCACTGTAAACAGCGTACCACAGTCTAAAATTCCATGGTCTGTGCACTCTCATACTTATTTGTTTGAAAGGACCTAGATTGCCTGAAACATGTAGTGTGTTAGCACAATAAATGCACGTATGTTAAATGCAACTTCATAGAGTGGAATTTATATTCTATTTTATAGTCATTATGTCCTTAAATAAACATAGGAGCAACCAGAGAGTATAGAGACTGTGTGGGTATCTATATAGTTGTATATATTCATATATGCTTTCGGGAGCACCGGAGTCGAAAGAGTTCAGAACTTATTCTCAATAGGTATGAAAAAAGGACAATCGACCAATAGACACAGCACCAAGGCTGTCCCAGCACTACCATGTCTGCAAACTTGTATATGTCCCATAAGCTTTAGAAATACAGTGTGCTGGATGGCTGTCTCATCATTCCCGTTTGTCAAAAGTTCAAGTTTTCATTTAATCCTGTTTTGGCTTTAAGAAAAAATATCAATTTCTGTGAAATGTTCCTATAATAGCAGGAAGTGTTTTTTTTACAACACACATTAACGTCCAAAGCCAATCTCTTCTCTAGCTCTACAAGCATTACATATGCCAAGGATCTGGACAACAAACTGCTATGAATCATAGATGCCAGTTTCAGAGGTAGAGAAAAGGAGAAAAAAAACTAAAATTGAAACACTGGTGGAATTAATAATCCATTAACAGTAACATTTCTTTGAGATATAATGGCCCTTGATTAATATGCCTCAATGAAAATAATAATACATGCAGGACAAATACATTATATATATGCAATATATACTAGAAAAAACATGTTAAGAGCTTATTCTGAATATAATAATGGCTTTTCTACAAACCAGACCCTTGGCTGTCTGCAGGCAGTTTAACCAACGCCCTGAAATGAATCATTCCAGGTTTCTTGCCAAAAAGAGATTCGAGCCAGTAAGTAAAAGTAGAACGTTCTGTATAACTGCTATGAAACTTGAAAGGGTTTTGACTTGAATGTAATTAGTTAGCATAAACTCTTTCGTATCTGCTGAGTTGGAGAATTCAAATTTAATTTGACCTAGAAAAAGGAAATCTGGAAGACAAATGCCCATTAATAATAACCAAAACTGTAAATTAAATGTATCATGCCTATTCATCTATTATGCAATAAGTGCAAAGGAATTATTTTGAAGTATAGTTCTAAACTATGCTAGACTTTATTAATGTGCAAAAATTAAGATAAAATATAGTTCAAAATATTCAAATATAATTGTAATTTAATAAAGAAGAATAAAAAAAGAATAAAAAAGCAAGAATCCGATATTGTGCACGCATACACAAAATGACATGGTGCTAGGATGGTGCTAAGATGAGGCTCAGGCCAGATATGTTTTATTGGACATCATCCAGGTAGATACTAAAGATACTAAACACAAATACCCATTCCTAGGAGAATATGAAGGGACTTTTCACAGTATCCTAGGAATTGGTAAACATCTATGCTCCATAAGTTACAGAACTTAGAGCATGTCTGCAGTATTTGATATGTGTGTAGGTTTTAGAGGGAGATAATATTTCTACCGTATCTTGCACATTCAAGTTATCTTTTTCCATGTAATATTGTAGTAGGACCAAACGTTCCCAATACATTCAAACCTTAAAGGAGAACTGTATACCATTGGGGGAAATACTTTAGTAGATAGCCAAGCGGCGCCAACCCAATCTACAAATGGATGAAGACATTCCCAGATCCCCATCTCTTACCCTGTGTAATAATATGCAGGGAAGAAATGGAGAGTATTCACATTGGCTAACAGAGGATATGGTACGGAAACAATTAGACAAAGTTAATATCAATAAAGCGCCAGGACCAGATGGATTGCATCCTCGGATTTTAAAAGAGCTTAGTTCAGTTCTATCTAGACCACTGTTTCTCATCTTTTTAGATTCGCTTTTGTCTGGGGATGTGCCACTCGATTGGAAAAAATCCAATGTAATACCAATATTCAAAAAAGGTAGTCGTTCACAGCCTGGAAACTATAGACCTGTAAGCCTAACATCAGTGGTAGGGAAAGTGATGGAAACTTTGTTAAGGGATCATATCCTTGACTTTGTCTCCAGAGATCATCTTATTAGTAGTAGTCAGCATGGGTTTATGAGAAATAGATCATGCTAGACAAATTTAATTGGTTTTTAGGAAGAAGTGAGTAAGAAGTTAGATTCAGGCACAGCAGTGGATGTGGTATATTTGGATTTTGCAAAAGCTTTTGATACTGTGCCACATAGGCGACTACGACTAATGTATAAACTGAGGACTGTTGGCCTTGAAGAAAACATTTGTTCATGGATAGAGAACTGGTTATCGGACCGCAAACAGAGAGTGGTGGTTAATGGAGCTACATCTATGTGGGCTAAAGTTCTAAGCGGAGTGCCTCAGGGTTCTGTACTGGGGCCGCTTCTGTTTAATCTGTTTATAAATGACTTAGAAGGGGGCATTGAGAGCAAGGTCTCAACGTCTCACTGTTATACTGTCTCCGGGATACCCCTCCCCAACATATGATGGTAAAATACAAGAACCATTTGATTTAAGATTTGTGCAAGACAAATTAGATTTGAGGGTTGTTTATGGAGACACTATACAATAGCATGAAATCCACAGAGTTCTTCTAAGCAGTCAAACTAGTAGTTCTTGCCTTTGCATTTAGGTTTGAGATTCGCAAGCAGATGCACTTTGTGCCTTTATTATTTGCCATATGTTCTACTGGTTTCCTTTAAATATAACTTTTTACTCAAAAGAATCCAGCATAACATATGTCAAATAATAAACATTGTTATTTTAAGATAACTACATTTTATAAATACATCCTAAATCTTAAATTGTATGTTTAAAAACAGCTGATCGCACGTATGTAGTAATTTCCACACAATTGGCTGTTAAAAATTTTAATTAGGAGTTGATCAATTAGGTAACATAGTAACATAGTAACATAGTAATTAAGGTTGAATAAAGACATACGTCCATCCAGTCCAACCTATTCACCCCCTTTTTTTTTTTTATCCCTACCTAACAGTTGATCCAGAGGAAGGCAAAAAACCCAGCTTAAAAGGGGGGAAAAAATTCCTTCCTGACTCCAAACGGCAATCGGAAAGTTTCCCTGGATCAACCAGATCTATATGCATTAATACCAGTAATTCTCAATATTTTTTAGTTTTAGAAACTTATCCAGGCCTTTTTTAAAGCTATTTAATGAACTTGCCATTACCACATCTGCTGGAAGACAGTTCCACAGTTTCACCGTTCTCACTGTAAAGAAACCCTTCCTAACCTGAAGATGAGAATTTCTTCCAACCTTAAAGGATGTCCACGTGTCCTCTGATATGACTACCTGTTAGTAAACAATGCACCAGAGAGTTCATTGTATGGGCCATTAATATATTTGTATAAGGTTATCATGTCCTCACGCAAACGTCGCTTCTCCAATGTAAACAGCCCTAACTTGTCTAATCTGCCTGCATATTCAAGCCCCTCCATTCCCCTTATTAATTTAGTTGCCCTTCTCTGAACTGCCTCAATTGCCAAGATGTCCCTTTTGTATATGGGATTCCAAAACTGCACCGCATATTCCAATGAGGCCTTACCAGTGCCTTGTAAAGAGGGAGAATAATTTTTTCTCTCTTGAATCTATTCCCCTTTTTATACAAGACAATATCTTGCTAGCTCTAGCCGTTGCTACCTGGCATTGTTTGCTATAGCTAAGTCTGTTATCTACCAGAACCCCCAAATCTTTTTCCATACAGATGCACTTAACACAGAGTTATTTATGGTGTAGATGGCACAGGGATTATTAAATCCCAAATGCATCACCTTACATTTATCTACATTGAATCTCATCTGCCATTCTGCTGCCCATTTTGATAATCTATCTAGGTCTGCTTTCAGACTTGCACATCATTGGAAGTTTCCAAAGCTCTGCATAGTTAGTGTCATCAGCAAACACCCGGTAAATAACGGTCGTTATCGGTAAATAACGGTCGTTATCGGTAAAAACCCGGTCGTTATTTTACGATAACGATCGGTATTTTACGATAACGATACCGATCTTTTATAAATAGGGCCCTTTATCACATGTCCATGTGGTAAATATTATATTGGCAAGACGACCACTGCCTTACGAGAACGCCTGGCCAATCAAAGGCTATTAGGTCAGCATTACAGTCCAGTACCACCACAAGGGACACTAATCCAGGGGTAGTTGATAAGTTTGGTGAACAATCAGTGGCTCAACACTTCAGAGCCAATTCAGAACCCTGTGGCACTCCACTCTTGAAACATTCTTTGGACTATGTTCCTGTATCAAACTTTCCAGTATCTTCCCCACTACTGAAGTTAAATTTACAGGCCTGTAATTACCCGGCTGTGAACTACTCCTTGTTTTGAATATTTCCAATCCAGAGACACACTTCCAAACATGAGGGAATCTGCAAAAATAAGAAACAATGGCCAAGATGAAACTGAACATAGCTCCCTAAGGGACCAGGGGATTTATTAATAATAATTTATAATAATAACCTTTTTTAGTTGATTCTGCACCATATCCTCAGTTAACCAAAGTGCACTTGCATCTTTTACCCCATTATTGTTACTGTACTCTAAGCTATCAGTACTTTGATCTTCTATAGTGTACAGAGAGGGGTAAATGTTCAAGACATTTGATTTATCGCAATCCTCCGTAACTAACTTATCCCCATTGATTAATGGTGCCACATTTTCAGTCTTCATCATATTAATATATTTAAAACATTGTTTAGGATTAGTGATGCTTTGTTCAGCTATCCTAACTTCATTATTAATTTTAGCTAGCTTAATTACTTTCTTACAACCCTTGTTACAATTCCTAAAGGCCCTTTACATTCCCTCTGACTTAAAGGTTTTAAATGCATTTTTCTTCTTTTCCATTTCATTCTTTACATCAGAATTAAGCCACATGGATGCAGACTTTTTTTTTTTACATTTATTTCCCAAGGGTATAAATTTAGATGTGAAATGTCTTAAAATCCCCTTAAAAACAGTCTACTTCTGTTCATTTATTTTACCTGATAATATCTCATCCCAGTTGACATGTTGAATAGCTACTTTTAGCCTAGGAAAAATCTGCTTTCTTGAAATTAAAAAGTCTTTATTAACCCAGTTACCCCAGATATGACCCATTAGTTGACAATGCATCAGAGAGGTTCTTATATGGTTTATACAAATATATTATTTGTAATAAATAATAATAATTTGTATAAAGTGGTCATATCCCCACAGAAATGCAGCTTCTCCAATGAAAAGTCCTAACTTGTCTAATCTGCCTGTATAGTCAGGCCCCTCCATTCCGCTTATTATTGTAGTTGCCCTTCTCAGAAATCCTTACATTTTCAAGATGTCCCTTTTGTATATGGGATTCCAAAACTGCACCGCATATTCCAAATGATTCCATACCAGTGCCTTGTAAAGAGGGAGAATAATATTTTTCTCCCTTGAATCTATTCCCCTCTTTATACAAGACAATATCTTGCTAGCTCTAGCCGTAGCTGTCTGGCATTGTTTGCTACAGCTAAGTCTGTTATCTACCAGAACCCCCAAATTTTTTTCCATTAGATATTCACTTAGCGCAGTTATTTATGCGGTAGGTGGCATAAGGATTGTTAAACCCCAAATGCATCACCATACATTTATTAATATTGAATCTCATCTACCATTCTGCTTACTATTTTGATAATCTAGCTAGGTCAGCTTACAGCAATTGCACATTGAATGAAGTTTCTAAAGCTCTGTATAGTTTAGTGTCTTTGGCAGAGACCTTGCTTTCAATGCCCCCTTCTAAGCCAGTTATAAACAGATTAAAAATTGGCCCCAGTACAGAACCCTGAGGTACTTCACTTAGAACTTTAGCCCACATTAATGTAGCTCCATTGACCTCTACTCTGTGTGCTATCCAACAAGCAATTCTCAATCCATTCAAAAATGTTTTTTTCTAGGCCAACTGTGCTCAATTTATTAAATATTCGCCTATGTGGCACAGTATCGATAACAAAATCCAAGTATACTACATCCACTGCTATGCCTGAATCTAAATTCTTACTCACGTCTTCATAAAGTATGATAAAGTAAGATAATAAACAGTGGTCTAGATAAAACTGGACTAAGCTCTTTTAAAGGACATTTCTACCCTCATAATAACATCTTTTAGAAAGAATGGCCTCTTTAAAATATGTTGATATATCATAGTTTGTCCTATGAATTCATTTCTGAATGCCTGCTATGCTTCTGGATGCCTCATGGAAACTGAGCAATTTAGAAACCTGTACTGAGCATGCTCAGAAGAAGCAGACAGGGGATTAACATTCAGTCATTGGCTGTGATGTCAACTGACAATTTCTAACTGGAAGAACCAGGAAGCAGAAACAGGGGCAACAGGACATTGTGCAGGATTTCAGGTTAGACTTATTTATTTCACATTTCAAACTATTGCCGATTAGGATTGTGGGGGGTGATTTACCTGTATGTAAGTTTTCATTTTGGGGCTGGATCCCATCCAGTCCTAGGGTCTTATTGATATTAAGTTGTCTAATAATTTTCTTAACATATCCTCTCTCAACCAGAGTGAAAATTCCTCATTTATACCTTTCATATTATTACCTGCTATAAGGACTAAGAATCTCTATGGTGACTAAAGAAGGGGCCGGGGAACGGTTTAGCTCATTAGCCTTTTCAGCAACGCCTATGTGGCACAGTATGAAATAACAAAATCCAAGTATACTACATCCACTGCTATGCCTGAATCTAAATTCTTACTCACGTCTTCATAAAAAACAAGTTGATATGTCTGACACAATCTATTTCTCATAAATCCATGGTGATTTCTACTAAGATCAGTTCTGGAGACAAAGTCAAGGATATGATACTGTAACAAAGTTACAGTTCCAGCACCTTCCCTAACACTGATGTTAGGCTTACAGGTTTATAGTTACCAGGCTGTGAATGACTACTCTTTTTGAATATTGCTATTACATTGGCTGTTTTCCAATGCAACGGCACATCACCAGACAAAAGTGAATCTAAGAAGATAAGAAACAGTGGTCTAGATTAAACTGGACTTAGCTCTTTTAAGATCCACGGGTGTATCCCATCCAGTCCTAGGGTCTTATTGATATTAAGTTTGTCTAATTGTTTTCTTACCATATCCTCAGTGAAAATTCCTCATTTATACCCTTCATATTATTACCTGCTATAAGGACTAAGATTCTCTATGGTGACTACAGGGGGGGGGGGGTAGCTCAATAGCCTTTTCGGCATCCTCTATAAGCATTTTGGCCCCATTATTTAATGCACATTCTAAGTCCTCATCTTTTTATTATTGATATACTTAAAACCCATTTTGGGGTTGGATTTGCTTTGTTCTGCTATTTGTAACAGGGCAAATCTCTTGGGATGAACTAGCTGGTAAGAAGCAAATCTACCTTTCTGTCCCATAATTCCAATAGTGACCATTACAAATCTAGCTTTCTTCACCACTTTATCTGCCCCATTCCCCCCTTCCAGATAACTGGCCCCTCCCATCCTCTATAACCATTTTAGCTACATTATTTACTAGTCCCCCATTCTCAGTCCACCTCTTTTTGAATTTATATACTTAAGAAACATTTTGAGGAAAAACTTTGTTCTGCTATGCGTATTTCATTTTATTGCTTTCTTGCACTCCTTATTACAGCTTTTATATTTTTTGTAGGACTGTTCTGTTCCCTCTGATTTCAACATTTTAAAAGCCATTTTTTCCTTTTTCCGTTTTTCCTTTTTACCTGATCATTTAGCCAGGCCAGAGTGAACCTAATTTTTTTTTACACTTGTTAAATTTAGAAATATAATAGTTTAATATCCCTTTAAAAGCAATCCACTTCTGTTCAGTGTCATTACCTAGGAACAAATCCCCCCAGTCTATAAGCAGGAGTGATTTCTTTAACAACATAAAATGAGCTTTCCGAAAGTTAAAAGTTTTTGTTAACCCAGTGCACTTTTGCTTTTTGCAACCTATACCAAATAACACTATATCATGATCACTATTCCCTATTGGAAATTACATTATATCATGATCACTATTTCCTATAATAAATGACACTATATCATGATCACTCTTTTTTATATATATATATATATATATACAAACATAGAAAAGATAACCAATGCACATTCCTAGGCCCCATACAATATGATATTATTTGCACACTGGCATACTTTATAAACAAAGGGGTTTTAGTATACATTACTGCAATCACATGAATGAAAAGCCTTCCAACCACATCAAGGTAACCTCAGTCTGGAAGGTCCTAACTTCTAACCTTTTAAAATTTCTTTTACTTCAATTACGATTAGCAAACTTTTGCATTTCTCATTCTTACACACTGGATCCATATATAAGACTTTCACTTCCCTCCAGCCCTTTGGCTTTTTAAAATGAGGGAAGAGGCCATCCAGTGCTTTATATTAAAGGCATAGGTAACAGCACCCCCAACACGCCCCTTTTATGCAAGGTCCTATGCCTTTAATATAAAGCACTGGATGGCCTATTCCCTCATTTTAAAAAGCCAAAGGGCTGGGGGAAATTGAGAGAGCCTGTTATATGGATCTAGTGTGTAAGAATGAGAAATGCAAAAGCTTGCTAATCGTAATTGAAGTAAAAG
This sequence comes from Hymenochirus boettgeri, assembly GCA_019447015.1. Classification (NCBI taxonomy): domain Eukaryota; kingdom Metazoa; phylum Chordata; class Amphibia; order Anura; family Pipidae; genus Hymenochirus; species Hymenochirus boettgeri. The sequence goes on from CM033476.1 coordinate 48,429,307, forward strand.
AAATTTAAAAAGGTTAGAAGTTAGGACCTTCCAGAATGGGGTTACCATGATGTGGTTGGAAGGCTTTTCATTCATGTAATCACAGTAATGTATACTAAAACCCCTTTGTTTATAAAGTATGCCAGTAGTATAGTTTAGTATCCATTAACAAGCAGAAATATGATTTTACATTAACCATTTCCTCTTCTGCTGCCATATCTGGTTTCATTTCAACCGCTGGCTGTTTAAAAGCCCCCTTGAGTGGAATGCTGGGTCGTTCTCTGTTTATGTTATTTAGGAGCTGGCCCTATCAACAAAAAATGAACTTTATTTCTTATTTTTTTTAATTACTGAGCAAGAATTCTTAATTAGTTTTTTTCTGGTCAAACACCTTGTAACAATTTCTAACAGTAAAGGAAAGCCATGGCATGGTAGCAGTTCTAACATTTTACAAAGACCATCAAAAATATTGCATACCATTGAATATATTTAATTTTGGTATTCATGTGTAAACAGACAGCTTCTTTACATTCTGGCCTTAGAAAAATAAGATTTTACAAGGAGACAAGTGAGATAGGGAAATTTTCCCCACAACTTCCTTACTCATCATGCAAATAAAGGGAAAAGAGGCTTCTGGGTAATTATAATGTTAATTTTGCATTTCTCAGCAGTAAAGACAGCAGTGAGCATGCTCCAACCCTAAATCCAGGGGGCGGTGCAGATGATCTGGTAATCAATGGCAGCCTCCATAAGATACATACAAAATGGAGGACCACAGTTCCCCTTTAATTCTTATACATAATTCATTTATGAGTATGTGTGTACGCCTCTCCGTAAATCCGCCCCATAATGATCGAGTTCTTTGAGTGACAATATTTAATACTATTGAGAATATTTGTCAATTTATTTATAATTTGTTGCTCAGTCATACACCAAACCAGCTATATTTTACTCAAATTTACCACATTAATATGTATAGTCATTTAATTTCACTCATTTTTTTGTTAGTACAGAGGATGAAAATAGAGTGTCCAGTAATATATAAAGATTTACATAAAAGCATGTGGGAACCTGGTGCCATATTTTAGAAAAAGTTTAACAGTGATGAAGATTTTCTATTTTACACAGAACTTGGTTGCGATATGATAACAATAGAATACTAACATTTTAATATACCTTGCTTAACTCTTGTTCTTCCATTAAATGTTACACATGTCAGCTTCCTGTCTGCACTATCTTCTACCCTAATGTCTTAGGGTAGAGAGGAACTCTGCTGCAGTGCAAGCACCTTATTCTTGCCCAGTGGAGAAAAATGGGGGGGAAAATGGGAGAAATGCTTATACTGTACCTAGTAGACAACAGTCTCATTTTCACTGAGGTGAAAATAGAGTAGAGATGGACTAGAACTCGAACCCGAGTTCGAGCCGAACTATTCGAATTCGAACTTCTCGAACTATCCCGGACCCGGATTTTCGATATTTTCGGACTTTCGATAAATATCAAATGTTCGATCGTTCGAAGGTGTACCTATACGCGAGCATTGAATCCGCAAGTAAAATGTCCATGGTATCTAGGCGTGAACGTGAGCATCGAATCCGCGAGTAAAGGGTCCATTAAAACCTATATGCGAGCATCGAATCCACGAGTAAAATGTCCATGGTATCTAGGCGTGAATATCGAATCTGCGAGTAAAGCGTCCATTAAAATCTATATGCGAGCATCGAATCCGCAAGTAAAATGTCCATGGTATTTAGGCGCGAACATTGAATCTACGAGTAAAGTGTCCACTAAAGCCTATACGCGAGCATCAAATCCGCGAGTAAAATGTACATGGTACCTAGGCGCGAACGAACTCGAAAATAGCGCGAGTGAGAGTAAAATTGATTTTTCGAATGTCCTGGATATTTGAACATGTTCCCTAGACCATTTCCCAGGTCCCACAGCCATTTACATTAAGTTACCATTGATATTTTAATTGTATTTCATTAGAACTTTTTGAACTATTTGACTCCCATTGACTTTAATGGTCCGTTTTCGAACTTTCTATATAGTTCGAAAACGGACCAAACTTTCGAAAGTTCGGCCATTTCTAAAATAGAGCAGATTAAGCAGTAATAATATTACGAGATGCAGCATAGGACACTGGAGGGGTAAGGCACCCTTTTTAGGATAACTATCATGTGTATTAAGTTTTTTTTTTTAAAAAACAGTTAAAATGAAAAGTACTTGGGACAGGGATATAGGACTGGTATTTCCTACCTCCCAATATTGTTTCTGTGAAGGAACACAAACCCAAAGAAAACTGATTCTGCCAGTCTTCCTCTTGGCTTCATCACTATCTTTAATAAAGGATTAGTCCAGGACTAACCTGGCAAATTAAAACTGTAAGTGCTGTAGCTCCTCAACGAAAAGATATTGTGAGGTAGGAATAATCAATCCTGCCCCCCTGCCCCTGAACTTTACATTTCTAAAAATTTTAAAGAATAGTTGTCCTTTACAAACTTTTCTTTTAGAATATAAATGATTTCACCACAGTGCCCCTTCAACAATAATTTAAGACCAAGAAGCTGTGAAATACTGAAAGGATAGCTAAAGGCTAAAAAAACAAATCTGAAAAAGAAATGTTTTTTTCAGTTTCTTTAGAAATATTGCATTGAGTACCCCTCTGTATATTTTTATATTGTCCATTTTTCCAATGCACAATAAATTAACCTTATTGCAGGGCTCTAAAGGGCACTGGTAAAAAAATCCTCTTCTGGCATACTGTACATCACGGTCAAAAATTATTCAGCAAAAATAGTTGAAATGCAGAGCATGTTCCAATCCAATGTAACACTGTCCCACTGTTGTCCTGCAGTCAAAACATGTTAGCAAAGTGCCTGTGTAACACACCAATGAAACCTACAAATTAGTTCTTTACATGCTTTTGGACACTGATGCACATCCTAGACAATCTGCAGTATGGGCAGTTGATTATAAAGGAGACTTTTGATTGGTAGCTTGAGTATCTGATGAACACGTCTTTGTATAGGGCAAAAATATTGGCTTTTAGTAAAAGTTTCAGAACCATAGTATTACTTCAAATTACTATCATTAATATAAATGCCCTTTTTTGGATATTTGGTTAAATTTGACTGATGTGTACATTAAGGTGAACAACAGCTGTTGCATATGAGAAGTAGATGGCTTACCATGTGGATAAATGTGTGCTGTGGTCTTGTCACAAAGCAGTGAAAGTCTGATTATCATATGATCACTTCCATTAGTTCAGTCAATGCTGATTTGCCATTAGTGAATTTAATTTAATTTCTCTGTTGCTGGTGTCATGGGTTATTTCTTCCATCACTTAGAAGAATTAATTTCCTTGGTAAACTCTATCACCTCAGAAAGAAATATTTGTCATATGATTCTTTCTTTCTTGCCTAATCAGGATCCTAATTTTCCTTGTTATCTGTCTTTTTCAAGGCCGATAGCACAAGCAGACCATTGAATTATGATGCAAATTTGACGGCAACAAAATTGTTTCCCCCTCTATAGTGTGTCATTGTCATGGCTACATTGAAAACTCTTAAGGCTGGTACACACAATATGATAATTTGGCCCGACCGACAGTTCAGTGTATTGTATGGTGGCTTTTTGCCACCTCGATCGACTGCTGACCGTTCGCTCGTCCAAATCTGATGAAAGAAGGATCGGACAGGTCGGACAATCACAACCGATCGTGCGGTCCTCTATGGACCATACGATTGGTTGCGCCTAACTGTCGGCCGTGGCTGCTTTTGGCGTGACCGACAGTCCTTCCTCCTGGCCAACCGATCGAAAGCCTTGAATGGTCGGTCAGGAGGAATGGTCATATAGTGTTTACCAGCCTTTAAATCATGCACTAATAACACAAAGTTAAGTGCTAAATGCAATATCTTAAAGGGACACTAAAAGGTTTCTCTGTTCCACCAGTTCACAGCATAGGCAAGAAAACCAGCCATGTGGACAGATCATTATGCAGGAGGTTTGGGGTTTTATTTTTTGAACTCGTGTATCTTCTCTTTTTTTTCTTTTTAAACATTAAATATATTACAGTTCAGTTCTTCTACAGTGAATTACCTCAGCTAAAGTTTATATTGGTCTTTAGTTCGGGTTTAAAGTAAATTGAAATGTTCTCATGACAGGACATTTTGTAAATGTAATTTATTCAGTCTTTGGTTGCCCTTTAACAGATCATTCCTCTAAATTGTTTTGTAGGGCAGATGACCTCTGTGTTTGTCTTGTTTTGTTTTTGATGTGGGTGCCAGGAAACACTAGCATTAATCTATCCCAGAGATTCTAAGCCTCTCCTTACAATAATGTCACAGTTCTCTTGTCAGACAGGAAAACTTTGCGGGAAATGTTATTCATTACAGCACCAAATCTGTCACAGGGGTTGGCATGGCTCGTTAATGACAACATTTATTTCAAAGAACCATGTTTCGCTTTGTTACAGGAGAGTTGACTTTGTGATCGTAAAATGTAATGAAATGCCAAGATGATAGAGTGAAATAAGTTTGCCAAAAAACCAACTAAAGTGATTCAGATCTTCTTCAGAAAAAAATTACAGAACCTCCTAAGAACATTCAGTTATACGTTGGGGACTTACAATGAGTGACATAATGATTTGAAAAATCTGAATCTAGTTGTTACCTTCCCAATTAATATGAGCTAACACTATGTGATCTATCATCCATACGTGGGGTATAAAGAAAGAGATTAGAGTTCTAAGAGGAGCTAACAGTCATTTTACAATGCAAACATTAAGCGGGAGGAAAATTAAGTTCTTACTGATATATATATATATATATATATATATATATATATATATATTTAATCATATAAGTATAAGGGAAAACAAGACTTCAGCTGTGCCAGAACTAAATGTTTCACAAGGGTCTGTTTATCACAGCTGCAGATAGATATACATTTATATTTATATGATTTAAGACATGAGTAAACTACTCATGCACGGCAAGTGGCTACAGTAAACCTCCCATGGATTCCTTTCCAATATAAAGACGCTTCATTTCCTGACTTTCTATTGAATGATTATACACTTATACAGTATATGCCACAAAAATAACACAGTTAAAGAACAAAAGCCATTTTGTCATTTTAGTCAACAAACATTTTGATGAAATATTTTTAGAACGGTACTAGATATTTTTCTCTTTTTTTAGTGATAAAAAGAAACTTTTATCATAAATATTACATTATATATTACCCGATTCACAAAGCTGATTTCCCTGGCTATGCAGGGTTCTGAGTACACAAATAAAACTCCCCTAATTCAGAAGAATTCAAAATCAATTAGAGAAACTGTTGGTTTTGGGTAGTGTATTTATGAATGTTCTGTAGGTCACTATATGTAAATGCATTTTTGCATATCAATATTACAGATAAACTCCATCTCTAGAAGAGCAAGTCTGTTGCTTTGCTAGCCAATTAAAAAATAACCCTTTTAGAAGTTTTTTCATGTTTCCATGGCAGCTCTGCTATGAATGCCATGCCATATTTGAGCTTTTAAAATATAAAGCATCATTGTAAAGTTTGCCAAGGTAATCAACTTAAGCAAAGAGCAGGTAATCTTGATTTATTGTGCTAAAAAACTGTATGTTGGAGGCTGGGTACACACAACAGATTTTTCTGGCTGTCAGACCTATATTTCCACATATCAGTTGGTATTTCCAAAAAATCTGCACCAATGTGGTCGCCCGTTCATCCAATCTGGATCCCGATCAGGAAATTACATTTTCTGAACTGGCTCCATAAAATAACTTAATCTGTATTTGATTGACATTATGGTCTAGAAAAAAACTATTCTTTCTTTCATTGGTTTCAACTACTAAGGTATAGGCTTGTGAAGGTTCTTATTCATCCAGGATACGGTACTGTATATCTGTTGTATACAGTTAGATCAACTGGACTTAAAGTTTAGTTCTTGAAGATGTTTCGCTAGTCACCCGACTGGCTTTCTCAATTCAGAATGACTTGTACAAGAATCTGTTGGTAATTATGTTCCATGGAAAGTCCCAATTAGCATGTAACATCCAGGTGTTAGACAGTTGGTATTGAACCACCCACCTCCATGCAGGCTTGGTTACTTCATTTTCACATAAATGGCCTCCTTGAAACCTCTCTTGAACCAGTCATGTTCCTTTGCCATGATGTTGACATTACAAACTTCAAAGTTATGTCCCTTTACCTTAAGATGAAGGTCCCAATCTGAGGAATTAGCTCTTCTTGTGTTTAGGTATTTGGACATTCGGATGTACTCATTGTATCTTTTGGTTTAAAGGGTATGTCCACCCAAAAATAAACTTTTTATATGTTCTTTATATAATAGCACCAACCTCAAACGCCATGTTCATTTTTCTCAAAATCATTTGCTTTGCCTGATATTTAATGAGATATATATCAGGCTGCACTTCCTCTCCACTTCCACTTTAGATGACCCCGAGCTGCAGCTTAGAAAAAAAAAAAAAATTCTTGCCTGTGTTTGTGTGTCTCTCTCTCTATCTCTCTCTCTGGGCTGGCTGGCTGCAGCTGTTGATCCTGGATTTCTTCACTACACATAACTTTACAGCTGTGATTGGTTGAGAGGGAAAATCCAGCGATCCAGGGGTCAGACCATTACTGATGCAACTTCCTCTGTTCTCACTGCTGGATGCTAACAGACATGCTCAAGAACATGAAAAGAACAGAGGCAAGGTAATGTAACCTGTCTCTGTTCATCGCTGTATTGGTCCATGTTGCAGGATTAAGCCAGCTACAAAGGTCTGTAACTTTTGAACCACTGGACCGATTTACATGCTGTAAAGTTTGTTTTGGAGCACTTATTTGGGCCAAATAAATATAAAAAGTTAGTTTTGGGGGTGGACTTGCCCTTTAAAGTAGACAGGGATATGGAGTAAGCTCCAGTAAGTAATGATGTTTGGCAAAAATTTTGGTAAAATACAACAAAAAGCAGAAAAGTTGTCATAAGAGCGAAATTTCACCTATTTATAAATAGCTTTAAATAAAAGAAAAATAGCTCTGAAATTTCACCTTCTCTGGTCTGGTAATGGCTGATGCTAGAGAGCAATTTCTCTTTTTGCCGCGATACTAGACTTTATTATTAACACAATAAACAAGGCGAAATTATCAGCACGCAACGCCGCAGCATTACTTTTCCGTGAAAGCGAAAACAAGCATTTAACAAGCATATAAATACGGCAAAAATATCGCACTTTGTCATTGCTATGTCCTGCGATAGGGAAATGGCGAAAATAGCAATTGTTTATAAATATGCCCCTAAAAGTTTTTGTTAACTCAGTGCACTTTTTGCAACCCATGTTAAATGACACTATATCATGGTCACTATTTGCTATGCTTCCCATTATCTCCAAAATGAGCTCGGGGTTATTAGAACGCATTCTGTCTAGTAGGAACTTCTACCATTGGTGAACGAAAATGCTCAAATAGTAAATTTAAGAGCTTGATACCTTTTGAGGTGCTGGCAGTTGTAATTGAATTGCCCCATAACCCCCATACCATACTTCGCCAACTGCATATGGAGATTAATTTTCACCTCCTCACTGGCATTTGGCGGCTTATAACATACACCAACAATTAATTTACCCACCTTCTTGCTTCCTGTACACAGCTCCACCCATATTGGAGCTGTCTAATCTTTTATACCCCATCAATCTCCTCTTTTAAATTTGGCTTAATTTTATTTAACATACATACAGACTCCCCCTCCTTTCTTATTAACTCTGTCATGTTTAAATAAGGAGTATCCTTCAATGTTTACTGTCCAGTCGTGTGTATCATTTAGCCATGTTTCTGCTGTACCGATAACATTATGCCTTTCCTTTAAAGCTATTAATTCTAGTTTTTGGAGACAGACTTCTTGCATTTGATAACATCCATTTTATATTATCAATTAATTTACTTCCATACTTGTACATACATGCCTCCTTATCCTCTATGCTCACCCTCCCCCATCTCCTCCCTCCATTATCTTATTAGCCCCTCTATCTACCCCTGTGTAGTCCAATGTATCCCCCCCAAACCTAACTTAAAATCTCACCCAACTCTCTAGCCATCTTTTCCCCAAAACAGCTGTGCTATAATCATTGAAGTGCAATCCATCTCTACTAAAGTGTCTGTAGCCAAAAGAAAAGTCAGCCCAGTTCTCTAAAAACTCTCTTAGCCTTGCATTAATACTACTAAGCTCTAGTTGCCCCCCTAGCATAACACATGGCTGCGGTAGCATTTCTGAAAACATTACCCTTGAGGTCCTTACTTTTAACTTGGCCCCTAACTTTCGAAAATCACTTTTAAGGACTTCACCTTTACCTCTAACTTTATCATTGGCACCAATATGAACCAAGATCGCCAGGTCAAGATCGCTGGGTCACTCTTAGCCTCACTCAATAATCTGCTGAACCCTAGCCCCAGTCAAGGAACACACTGTTCGGGCAGGTAGGGTGTAGAGTCTTGGTTGCAGATTACCCTGTCTACCTTTCTAATAATGAAGTCCCCTTCCACTACCTGCCTATGCTTCCTAGCCCTCAGTTTTTCATCCCTTGTATATAGAGATGGCAGTCCCCTAAGTGCTCAATGGAATGACTTGCTCCATACATGCTACTTCTGAACTATCGCCCTCTGCATCTTCACCTAAGATTGGTGTTCATACTTAACAGCAATACAAAGCAACAAAAATACACACAATAGCAATACACCACAACAGCAATACACCACAACAACAATGCAATGCACAACAACAGCAATGCACAAAAAAACCAATTTAATTGGTTTTTATGAAGAAGTGAGTAAGAAGTTAGATTCAGGCACAGCAGTGGATGTGGTATATTTGGATTTTGCAAAAGCTTTTGATACTGTGCCACATAGGCGACTACGACTAATGTATAAACTGAGGACTGTTGGCCTTGAAGAAAACATTTGTTCATGGATAGAGAACTGGTTATCGGACCGCAAACAGAGAGTGGTGGTTAATGGAGCTACATCTATGTGGGCTAAAGTTCTAAGCGGAGTGCCTCAGGGTTCTGTACTGGGGCCGCTTCTGTTTAATCTGTTTATAAATGACTTAGAAGGGGGCATTGAGAGCAAGGTCTCGGTGTTTGCTGATGACACTAAACTATGCAGAGCTTTGGAAACTTCCAATGATGTGCAAGTGCTGAAAGCAGACCTAGATAGATTATCAAAATGGGCAGCAGAATGGCAGATGAGATTCAATGTAGATAAATGTAAGGTGATGCATTTGGGATTTAATAATCCCTGTGCCATCTACACCATAAATAACTCTGTGTTAAGTGCATCTGTAATGGAAAAAGATTTGGGGGTTCTGGTAGATAACAGACTTAGCTATAGCAAACAATGCCAGGTAGCAACGGCTAGAGCTAGCAAGATATTGTCTTGTATAAAAAGGGGAATAGATTCAAGAGAGAAAAATATTATTCTCCCTCTTTACAAGGCACTGGTAAGGCCTCATTTGGAATATGCGGTGCAGTTTTGGAATCCCATATACAAAAGGGACATCTTGGCAATTGAGGCAGTTCAGAGAAGGGCAACTAAATTAATAAGGGGAATGGAGGGGCTTGAATATGCAGGCAGATTAGACAAGTTAGGGCTGTTTACATTGGAGAAGCGACGTTTGCGTGAGGACATGATAACCTTATACAAATATATTAATGGCCCATACAATGAACTCTCTGGTGCATTGTTTACTAACAGGTCATATCAGAGGACACGTGGACATCCTTTAAGGTTGGAAGAAATTTCATCTTCAGGTTAGGAAGGGTTTCTTTACAGTGAGAACGGTGAAACTGTGGAACTGTCTTCCAGCAGATGTGGTAATGGCAAGTTCATTAAATAGCTTTAAAAAAGGCCTGGATAAGTTTCTAAAACTAAAAAATATTGAGAATTACTGGTATTAATGCATATAGATCTGGTTGATCCAGGGAAACTTTCCGATTGCCGTTTGGAGTCAGGAAGGAATTTTTTCCCCCCTTTTAAGCTGGGTTTTTTGCCTTCCTCTGGATCAACTGTTAGGTAGGGATAAAAAAAAAAAAGGGGGTGAATAGGTTGGACTGGATGGACGTATGTCTTTATTCAACCTTAATTACTATGTTACTATGTTACTATGTTACCTAATTGATCAACTCCTAATTAAAATTTTTAACAGCCAATTGTGTGGAAATTTACTACATACGTGCGATCAGCTGTTTTTAAACATACAAATTTAAGATTTAGGATGTATTTATAAAATGTAGTTATCTTAAAATAACAATGTTTATTATTTGACATATGTTATGCTGGATTCTTTTGAGTAAAAATGTTATATTTAAAGGAAACCAGTAGAACATATGGCAAATAATAAAGGCACAAAGTGCATCTGCTTGCGAATCTCAAACCTAAATGCAAAGGCAAGAACTACTAGTTTGACTGCTTATGAAGAACTCTGTGGATTTCATGCTATTGTATAGTGTCTCATAAACAACCCTCAAAATCTAATTTGTCTTGCACAAATCTTAAATCTAAATGGTTCTTGTATTTTAACCAATCATATGTTGGGGAGGGGTATCCAGGAGACAGTATAAAACAGTGAGAGTTCTTTAGTAAACGTGCCCATAAATTAGAACTTAATTGCAGACTGATCCCGCAAAATTCAATTATTATTTCCAGAGCCACCTTTCTGGTCCATCTTTGTGACCAACATACGATTGCAAAATGAATGGTTCTGATGTGACCTTGTGATCATACTATATGTAAGTTCTAATGTATGGGCATCTTAAAGGGCATGTCCACACCCTTTTATCAACTTTATTTATATTGTAGTTATTGGTCCCCCAGCCCCAACCACCATAATAGATTTTTGAGAAAGTGCCCCGATAGTTACTTACCTTACCTCTTTCCTCCGCCGCACGGAACTGCAAGCAGGGGGCGGGACCGGCAGTCACGTCTCTGATTGGCTGAGAGACTGCCAATCAGGGACGTGGCTGCTGGCTGCTCAGAATGCCGGGGGGGGGGGGGGGGCGACTTTCTCAAAATTCTAATATGGCGGTTGGGGCTGGGGGACCAATAACTACAATTTTACCAAGGGGTTTGGAGCAAAGGGGAGGGAGAGAAAAACGGGAGGGAGAGGTAGTGGGGGGGGCAGGGACTCTCCTGCGCATGCCTCAACCCTTGTTGAGGTTGAGGCAGACAAAGGCACAGGATGAGTCACTGACAGCTACTACACTGCTGTTTTCCTGACTTTGGAGGGGCATAGCAGGGCAGCCATGTGGAGCAGTGATGTAAGGTAAGATTTTTGTACACTACAGAGTGGGGCCAGTATGGGGTTAAATTTCAGTTTTGGGGGTGGACATGCCCTTTAAGGCCTTATATTGTTCTAGTAGCAGAGCAACTAGCAGTGTACATGCACACAACTCTGCAAACAAGTTAAAGTGGTGCACTCACAAAAATCTGTTGCAATACTATTACTAATAATAATAATGCTGGGGTGTGTAGCACACATAATTTCAAAGCACAAACTTTTCTCCACACACAGTCAATTTTTGTAGTATTGTAATACACAGTGATCATATCCCAACACAAGTGCCTTTTCTCTAGTGTGCATAATAGTAACTTATCCAGTACGTCTTCATATTAAAGCTCCCCTTCCCCTTATTAATGTAGTTGCTCTTCACTGAACCTTTTCCATTTCCAAGATGTCCCTATTTGCACACAGGATTTCGAAACTGCAACAGTGTTTTGTATAATGAGAATAATATTTTTCTCGCTTGAATACACACCCCTCTTTATGCAAGACAATATCTGGCTGGCTCTAGCTGTTGCTGCCTGGCACTGCTTGCTACATTTAAAGGGCATCTATAGTGGGAAAATTAACTTTTCTTTCTTTCCATGTTTGCTATAATTCCCCACAACCCCCAGAGTGTCTTCACTTTTTTCAGATTCCCTCTCTGTCCTGAGATACACCAGTTAGAAGAATACGAGATTGCATTCCTCTACTCCTACTTGGACTGTCAATCAAATCCCTGTGACCCTCCCTTCTCTGTAATAAACATAGAGATAATAGCATTAGCTGAGGGGGAGAGGTAGCTTTGATGGTAGATATAAGGCTGCACTTGACTCCCCTTCTTAATAGCTTTCACTGATTGATGATGGGTCACAAAGTGAGAGATCCTAAACTGTACTGTTCTCCTTCTTCCGTGTCTCCAGGACAGCTTGCGTTCTATTGGCCATTGTGTGCGTGGGTGTGTGGTTAAACAGACTCACTGACAGAGATAGGATTAAGGCAGCACAGAGTACATGAATTTAACGTTGCAAAGGGGCAATGTGTTTTTTTCACTATAGATGCCCTTTAAGTTAAGTTTAAGTTATCCAGCAAAGCTCCAAGATCCTTTTCCAACAGAGATTCACTTAACACAGAGCCATTTATAGTATAAGCAGCACAAGGATTTTTAAGTCCTAAATGCATCACCTTACATTTATCAACATTGAATCTCATCTGCCACTTAGCAGCCCAATGTGACACTCTATCTAGATCCCCCTGCAACGATTGAATAATGATAATCGTGCCGTGTATGGGCACTTTATTGTCCGAAATGGCCACTTGTTTGAAGATCTGCCCAGCCGGTTGGACAACGATCCCCAACCGAATGGCCGATTCGGCCAAAAAAGTTTACAATATAGACTTGCACTCCAACGTGAAATGGTGGGTTTATTACAAGCCAAACATCAACAGTAACAACGTTTCGAGGGTACAACCCCCTTCATCAGGTTTCTTGAAACCCCCCCCCCCTTTTTTTAGCTCTTTTTTGCCTACCTCTGGATCAACTGTTAGGTAGGGTTAAAAAGGAGGGTGAAAAGGTTGGACTTGATGGATGTATGTCTTTATTCAGCCTCAATTACTATGTTACTATGTTACTATATTACCAGATCCAACAGAGCACCTTTTCTAGTAGGAATTTCAACCACCTGTAAGAGAAAATGTTCATGTAGCAAATTCAGGAACCCATCCCTCTTTAATGTTTTGACAGTATGACTACTCTAATTAATGTTAGGGTAATTGGTTCCGATTTGTCCCCCATAATCAGAACATGCCACAAATTTGCCATCTGCATATAAATATGACACACTTCCTCCTTGCTAGCATAGCTTTAACATCCATATGTTTCTTTTAAACTTGGCTTCAACTCATATATCTTCTCCCACTTCCCTGTTTTCTCTATCATGCCTAAACAAGGATTCTTCATTTACGCCCAGTCATGAGAAATATTTAACCTTGTTTTTGCTACAGTATATCCATTATTTCATACTTTTTAGTCAAAGCCATTATCTCTAATTCTCCCATTTTTTCAGCCAGGCTTTTCACATTTGTGAACATACAGTTTAGATTATAATCCTGTAATTTATTAAAGAGCCTGTAGACAACATAAAAGTCTGTCTAGTTGTTTAAACACCCAAACCATTCCCTTTACACCAACCTCTTAACCATGCAATAATACTCCTAAGCTCCTGCTGTCTCCCTAGCATAGCATGTGGCTGCCGTAGCATTTCTGAAAATACTACCCTGGGGGTCCTTGCCTTTAACTTACCCCCTAGCATTCAGAAGTCATATTTAAGGACCTCTCCTCCTCCACTAACTTTGTCATTGACACCAATGTGAACCAAGATGGGTCACTTTAAGCCCCACAAAATAATCTGTTTACATGATTCACCACATATCAAACCCTAGCACAGGGCAGACAACACACTGTTCGACATGTGGGGTCTTGGTGGCGCATAACCCTATTCATCTTTCTAAAAATGTCCCCTACCACTACCACCTGAATAGCTTTCCTAACCCTTGGATCTCCCCCTCCTTGTATTAGAGATGCTGGTTCCCTGGGTGCTCAAGGGACTGACCTTCATCATACATGCTACTTTTGAGTGGACCGTTTCAGGGAAAAGCGCTTACCTGTCTCACGCTCCAGCATCGGGTCCGTCGGCCGGCCTCAGAAGTGTTTGGGGGGTTCCGGCATGGCTGACGTCATCGGTCCGTGTCTTCAGTCTTCGTGTGTGAGCGCCTCCTCTTCTGCTTGCACACTCATTAGCTCATCTTCTGGTGCCGAGTGGACGGGCACAGGCACCTCCGCTTATCTCCTCTGCTCCTGTAGACCTGTTATTGGATGGATGAGAACCAATTTAGTTTAAACTGGCATATCCTAGCATCTAGCTTTGTCACTCCTCTCCCCATTGGTTCCTCTGCTGTATTTAAGTCTGTTTTTGGCACTCAGTCCTTGCCTGTTATAGTATTGGTTAGCCATACTAGTGGCCCCTGCTATTTTCTTAGTAGCCTAGTCCTGTTCATTGTTCTTCTCATTGTTCATTGTTATCCTAGTATTCTTGTCCTTTTCTTTGTCTTCCAGTTCCTGTGATTTCCTTTGGTGTTCTGATTTTTCAGAGTAAACCCGGCCTCAGCATCCATACCTTGGCTCTAAGTCCTGGGGTAACAGTGTACAGCGAGGCGCAATAAGTCTCCTGACGATCGGGGGATTGTCTACAGGTGAAGACAGCGGCTGTAGATTGGGGTATAGGTGCTAAAGGTATACTCGGGGACTTCAGGCATCACACACCGCCTCCTATAAATCTGTTTGGATGGACTAGTTGGAAGGAGCAACCCTACTCTTCCATCCACCACATCCCCTGCTGACCCTTACAAACCTATCCTATTTTTTCAAATAGGATAAATCTGTTTGGATGGACTAGTTGGAAGGAGCAACCCTACTCTTCCATCCACCACATCCCCTGCTGACCCTTACAAACCTATCCTATTTTTTCACCCTATCTGCCCCATTTCCACCCCTGCCAGTACCTGCACTACCCCCCAGGTTTGCCAAGCCCTAAAATGCTGCAAGTTCCCCCTTTAGATTCTGCTCATCAGATTCCAAATTGGCAACTCACTGTCAAACCTAGACAGTAATACACAATAGACAAACAAACCCTTTCTTGTTTTAAAACCTTTCGTGTGTTCCAATGTCCCCCTTAAAAACAGACTAACACCTTTAAAACAGAATGAGCCTTTAAAACTATCCCACACTTGCTATGCAAAAAGGATTTATATGTGAGGTTCAAAACCTACTCACTACTGGAACTGCAAGCAGGGGGCCGGACCGTCAGCCACGCCTGTGATTGCCTGAGAGGCAAACAATCACGGACACAGCTGCTAGCTTTGTTGAACATCGGGGGGGAACCTACTCTACAGCAAAAATTTTAAAAGCTAGGGCAAGGTTTTAAAAAGTTAGCTTGGGCAGGAAGGAGGGAGAGGGGCGGAGGGCTCCTCTGTGCATGTGCCATACCTTGTCGAGGTAGGGAAATAGAAGGGAACGGATGACTCACTGACAGGCTCCTACTGTGCACTTTCCTGAACTTAGAACAGGCACAACAAAATAACCATTTGAAACAGGGATGTAACACTACATAGTGGGGCCAGTTGTGGGTTAAATTTTAGTTTTGGGGGTGGACATGCCCTTTAAAAGATTGAATTTGGGCAGTTTACCTGCCCTTTAAGCAACATTTGTGGTTTCAAATCACCATGACTGCAAAGCAAATTCCAATAATTCAGTGTCAAAATATAACAGTCTTTAATGCAAAATACAAATTATTCATGCAGATAGACATAGTATGTTATAAAACATTTATAGACTGTTATGTAAAGCCTTTCTGTCTATTAATACTGATATATGATCGATTGTCGAAATGAACAAATCAGAAACAAAAAAATAAACTGAGTACAAAAAACATGATATTACATACAATCCAATTTGGAAAGTGAGTCTATATTGATCAGTAAAGTAGTGTATTGTAAAGATTCCACACATAACATGTACTGAAGAAATCCAGGATCAACAGCTGCAGCCAGCCAGCCCAGAAAGAGAGATAGAGAGAGAGACACACACAAACACAGGCAAGAATTTTTTTTTTCTAAGCTGCAGCTCGGGGTCATCTAAAGTGGAAGTGGAGAGGAAGTGCAGCCTGATATATATCTCAAAGGTCTGTAACTTTTGAACCACTGGACCGATTTACAAGCTGTAAAGTTTGTTTTGGAGCACTTATTTGGGCCAAATAAATATAAACCGCGCTCGGACGTTTGGCGCGAAATTTGAAAATTTTAAATGCAGCTTCTCAGAGCTGTGCTTTGCCCGCTTGCTTGTCAGTGTTTGCTGAGCTCCTTGCAGACGAGTTTACCGCTGTGTGGGCTGCCCCTAGCTGCTGTGCCTTGGCTACATTATGGATTCTGAGTCGGAGGGGAGGTGGTGAGTAATGCTCCTTTCCTCTCATTAGGATTTAAAGAGGCAGTACCTAATTTTTGGATGTTTATCCTTCTATTGTTTCAGCCAGAGTATGGATTCCAGAGGGGGTGCGAGAAAGAAGAAGAGGAAGGAGCATCATCTACAGATGTGCAGAGCCTGTGACAACCCTGCATGGCAGGGGAGAAAGTTATGCAAGGACTGCATTAAAGAGTTGGCTGATGAAGATTTCCAGCCTCAACCCAGTGAGCATGCCAAACGCTCTAAGCCTTCGGTGGATAAGGCGGACATTTTAAATTGGATAACTCAGGCGGTAGCACAGGGCTTTAAAGACTCTGTTCCTAAGGAACAACCTAGTGCGCCTTCATCTAAAAGGCGACACTCTGCTGATCACTCAGCATCTGAGGACGATCGCCAAGAGAGATCAGATTTTCTATCTTCAGAAGAGGAAGAAAAAGAACAAGAAAGTTCAGAGATTGATTTAAAACAAGTGGAAACTTTAATTAAATTAATCAGGAAGACTCTGGTCTTTGAAGAGTCACGCTCCGATCCTATTCCACTTTTTCAGAAGAGGTCTAAACAGACCTTTCCAGTTCATAAAGAAATTGAAGACATGGTTAAATTGGAGTGGTCCAGGTTGGCTAGAAGGGTTCCAGTGGAACGCAAGTTTGGAAGAGAAAACAGAGGACTGGGTTAAGCCACCAGCAGTCGATGCACCTATAGTGGGTATACCAAAACATACGGCATTGGCCATTGATGATGTTTCAGCTTTACGACATCCTATGGATAGAAGGATGGAAACTGAGCTAAAGAAGACCTTCTCGACGGCAGGGGCTGGATGTAAAGCAGCAGTAGCCTTAGTCTCTGTTAACAAAGCCCTTTCAGTCTGGTTAGATAGACTTCAGGAAGACATCTCGGACGGAGTAGATAGAAAGACTATCCTTCAGTCCTTGTCTAAGTTTCGTCTAGCTACAGACTTTAACTTGGAGACTTCAGCTAACCTAGTTAAAATTCAAGCCAGGCAGATGGCATTATCAGTTATTTCAAGACGAGCTTTATGGTTAAGGAGCTGGTACGCCGATACTCCATCAAAAAATTCTTTATGTCGTTTACCGTTCGAAGGCAGAAAGCTGTTTGGACAAGCTCTAGACGACATTATACTCAAGACGACTGGGGGTAAAAGTACCCAGTTACCTCAGGGGAACAAAAGATTTAAGGAACCTCAAAGAAAGCAGGATTTCTTTCCTCAGAGAGGAAGAGATGGTTCTAAATTCTATAAACCAGGAAGAGAGTTCTCCAGATCAACAAGCTGGAAGACAGGGCAAGCTAGCCTTTTTCAAGGAGGAAAATCTGGAGGTCAAAGAAATTTTCGATCCAAAAATAATGCATGAGATGACGCCCGTCCACACCTCCAAGGTTGGCGCGAGACTACTTTTATTTCGGGAAGTGTGGACGAAGAATATCAGAGACTCATGGGTGATCGATATTATAAAGAGAGGTTACCAGCTAGAGTTTTTAACAAAGCCAGCCAAACATCATTTTGTGACAACAACAGTACCATCGAATATGGAAAAGAGGCGAGCCCTTTTTCAGTATGTCCAGAAACTATTAGCCAAAGAGGCGATAAGGGAAGTGCCATCAGAATAGCGAGGTCTAGGGTTCTACTCTCCGCTTTTTTTGGTGAAGAAAGCTTCGGGGGAATATCGACCGATCTTAGATCTCAGGCGTCTGAACAGATTCATCAAAGTTCAACATTTCAAGATGGAAACTCTACAGAGGATACGTTCAGCTATTCTACCGTAGATCTCCATGTTCCGGTAGCCTTACAGCATCAGCAATATCTAAGATTCGCGATAGCGAATCATCAGTATCAGTTCAGATGTCTCCCCTTCGGACTTTCAACATCACCAAGAACCTTTACGAAAATATTAGTAGCTCTAGTAGCGATTATGAGATGTCGAGGTCTTTGAATATTTCACTATCTCGACGATCTCTTGATAGTAGCAAGAAACAGACAACAGCTGCTAAAAGACCGAGATTCAGCTCTGACAACCCTAGTCCAACATGGTTGGGTGATAAACCAGGAGAAGAGTCAGTTGACTCCGTCCCAGAGGCTAGTATACTTAGGAGCAACCATAGACACAGTCTTAAACCTAGTATATTTACCAAAGGGCAGAATACAGAAGATCTCAACCTTAGCGACTCGGATGAGTCAACAAAAACACTGTACGGTGAAACGGATTAAATGAGCTTTCTGGGTTGTGCCTCAGCAACCATAGGTTTAGTCCAATGGGCCGCATGGAGGATGAGACCGCTGCAAATTTTCTTATTAAACAGATGGAACAGGAGGATTCAATCTATTTCGAGGAGAATATTCCTAACTCGGCAATTCAAGATCACATTGAGCTGGTGGATGGTACATTCCAACTTGAGACGGGGAACTCCTCTAATAGAGCCGGAATGGATGGAGGTATACACAGATGCTTCAGGCAAAGGCTGGGGAGCTTGGACGAGGGACTCCTTAGTACAGGGAGTATGGAAGACCGACTCATCTTATCTCCCGTCGGGAGTGTTGGAGTTAAGAGCCATACATTCAGCTCTCCGGGCTCTAAAAGAGGAAGTCCGAGGGAAGGCGGTTTGCATAAGATCAGACAATCAAGCGGCCACAATATACATAAAAAAACAAGGAGGGACAAGAAGTCAGACCATAATGCGCGAAATGGAGCAGATTATGAGTTTTGCTCAGAAGAACTTACTTGCGGCGAAATGGAGCAGATTATGAGTTTTGCTCAGAAGAACTTACTTGCGATCTCGGCCATATATATACCAGGGAAGGAGAATTGTCAGGCGGACGCCCTTTCCAGAACCCGGGTATACGAGGGAGAATGGATGTTGAACCCACAAACATTCAGGATGATAACAGACAAATTTTGGATGCCAGAAATAGATTTGATGGCAACGGAGGCCAACAGACAGGTAAAAAGATTTTTCTCCAGGCATTACAGTCCCCAAGCGGAAGCCATTGACGCGCTAAACCAGAACTGGAACGGTCTTTGAGCCTATTTGTTCCCTCCTATACCAATAATAGCCAGGGTTTTGAAGAAGATTCTAATATCCAAGATGAAAGTCATAGCAGTAATTCCAGATTGGCCAAGGAGACCCTGGTATCCAATGCTGAAAATCATGGCGACTCACAACCCTTTCTACTTGACTCAAAAATTCAATCTGTTGAGTCAGGGAGCAATTCTGCATCCGAACCCATCCAGTTTAAACTTAGCAGTTTGGATCTTGAGAGGTCAGGTTGCTCTAGTCAGGTCATACAAACTTTACTAAATGCCAGAAAACCATCAACATCAAATAGGTACTCTAAGATCTGGGATACGTTTGTTGAATAGTCTCATCGTCTTTCCTTGGATCCAACCAAGTGTTCTATTCCTCAGCTACTTGAATTCTTACAAGCAGGAGTTGACAAGGGACTGTCGTTGAATACCATTAGGGTCCAAATTTCGGCCATTTCGGCAGTATTTTCAAGATCTCTTTTCAAAGAACCATTAATTAAAAGATTCTTACAGGGTGTTCTATGTCTCAGGCCTCCACGAAAACCTATATTTCCCCAGTGGGATTTACCTATGGCCAGGAAAAGAAACTCTCGGTAAGTATGATAGGAGTTTCCATCATTGTGCTTGTCAGATATCTTGGGTCATTTTGCAGGATATTGGTGTTTCAGCTGCAAAATAGATGAACAAATAAACTAAAAAATAATTCTATTATTGTAAGTACAATTTAATATTGTACATCTATCTGACTAGGATTGCATTATGGGTATTATTTGAATGATAATAATTCTAATTATTTGAAAGTCCTTACTGTTTTTGTCATTTGTATCACTATTAAACTGATGGCTAACAGACAGAAATAATGCCTGGAAAACAGAAGGGTTGACACACTTTGTTCAGAAGGGTTGCAGTACTTTGTTCAGCATTCAATAAGAGTTTCACTTACTTTACTATGATAGCCTCTTGAATCAGGCCACTACCTTCTGCAGTGACCACTATGTCAGTCAGGTCTTTGTTAAGGGGGTTTGTGAAGATTATTTGTGCAGTTGTGACTTTGTTTAGACAAGCTTTTTCTGGCATCTGCAAATATAAAGCAATAGCAATGCTTTCAGTATAATAATATCTGCATGGGTTGCTTCTCAATATCTAAGTAAAACTATGGTCATAGGAAAAAAATCTAAAACCTTTCCTAAGATGAGCGACCCAATAGACTGGCACAAAAAGGTAATTTTCATAGTTCCATAATTAATATTGGGTTGATAAAGACAAAGCTGTCCTTCAAGCTCCATTCAAATGTTCAAATGGTGCCTGCCCCCAAATTATCCAAACTAGACAAGAACACAACCAAACTCACATGTCCACACATGATGCGGTCAGCAGCTGTAACTCTGGGGTATTTTGCATGTCAAAGAAAACATCCAAGCCTCCATGGAAGAGATCAGCTAACACAACACTTTCAGGCAGATCATTCCACAGCCTTACTGTCCTCACACCAAAGAACCATTTATGTTGCTAATGTTAAAATTGTGTTTTCTCTAAGGGGTAGCATCTAGGATTTTGGTCAGCTAATTGGCTGTAATTGACCAAAGTCCAGGAAACTGAAGAGTAGTAGCACTCGTGATCGGATTGCCCTTAAAAGCGCATCAGTGTGGCCTAGCCCTAGGGGAGAGATTTCCCCACATCTTACTCATTCTGCAAATAAGAGGAAAAGAGACTTCTGGATAATTCTAATGCTGATTTTACATTTCTGGTATGTTAATTAAAATTTATCAGCAGTGAGCAATTCTGGAGGCCCTGGATAGCAATTCTGGAGGCAGAGGGTCTGGTGATATGTTGACTGCTTCCATAAGCACATTATCGCTATGTATTTAGTAGACAAAAGAAATTCTGTGTTAAAAAAACATATATTTAGTCAACAGTAAACAGCACTTTGGTGACAAAACTATATTTAGTCGACCAAAATAAATACTGTGATAACAAAATATACATAATTTATACATAGTCAACAAAAAATAACTGCAGCACCAAAATATATATTTTAATGACAAAAATATATTTTGGTGAACAAAATGTACATGGGATTGAAACAGAATATTTTTAGTATACAAAAAGTGATGAAGGCTAACACTATCCTGGCAAAAAAAATACATCTTGTAGCCAAAGTAAGTTTTTAGTACACAAAATGCACAAGGAAAAACGTACAAAATGTATTTTTTTGTCAGAGGAAAAAGACAGGATTTATACTTACGTAACGTAAAAATACTTTTCCTTGAATCCCAAAGGCAACAGTGACAAAGAGATTAAGTCCCACCCCCTAGAAGGCAGGACAAGCAGCAAGTCTTTAAATACCCCTTCCCCTCAACCCCCAGCAGTGTATTTTGCAAAGTAGTAAACAGAAACAAGAGCATTTGCTTAAAACACTTTAATAGGGAGGGATATAAGAATGCTGCCTTTGGCATTCAAGGAAAAGGGATTTACGTAAGTATAAATCCTGTCTTTCCTTATCACCCAAAGGCAGCAGTGACAAAAGAGATATCACAAAGCAGTGTAGCATCTCCCATAACAGATGGGAAGAGCTAGGATGAAGAAGCTGTTTGAAGGACTTTTAACCCAAAGGTTGCGTCTCTGTCCACTATGTTCAGCTTGTAATGCCTCACAAAGGTGTATGAGGCCCAGGTAGCCGCTCTACAAATTTGTTCTGGGTTGGCTCCTGCCTTAGCTGCCCATGAAGTAGAAACTGCCCTGGTTGAATGAGCCATTATATTTAGTGGCACTGGTACGTTAGCCGCTTGGTAAGCCGCTGAAATTGCCTGCTTAAGACACCTGGCGATTTTCGCATTAGAAGCTCCTCAGACTTTCTTTACTCCCGCGTATAGGACAAGCAAGGAATCTGATTGTCTAAAAGATTTTGAGCACACATCTGCAAACATCTATCTTAGACATAGAGTCATTAATTAATTCCTGAGTCAGGGAGGGCAGGAAGATCTCTTGTTCCTTGTGGAAGTTTGAAGAGACTTTGGGGATGAAGGTAGGATCTATTTTAATTCTAAAACCCTCTTCACTTACTTGAAGAAATGGGCTCCTGCATGAAAGCACATGAAACTCACTGACACATCTAGCCTAGCAGAGTGCTACCAATAAGGCTGTTTTCCAGGTCAGTGATTGTATTTTGATGTCCTCTAATGGTTAAAAGGGTGCACTGCCAAGACTTCTCAGGACTAAGGCCAAGTCCCATTTAGGCACTGATGATCTATTTCTGGGTTTTAGGTTGGAAGCAGCTTTAAAAAATCTTCGGACAAAGGTGTCTCTTGCAATGTCCGCATTATAGAACACCCCTAAGGCTGCCAACTGAACCTTTAAGGTGCTTGGAGCAAGGCCTTTATCTAGCCCTTCTACTAAAATTTTGAGGAGAACAGGAATGTTGGGATCCTTCGCTGTTACATTTTTCTTAGCACACCACCCCAAGAATGTCTTCCAGACTCTCTGATAAATCGCTGTAGTGGAAGGTTTTCTACTGTGCATGAGTGTATTGATAACAGGATCTGAGAATCCTAAAGATTACTTCCCTTTCAGCAGCAATGCTTTGAGTTTGAGGTTTGGAAGGTTGGGATGTGGAATCTGACCCTGTAGTAGGAGATTCTTCTCTAGAGGTAGAGGCCAAGGTGGTTTGATTGACAGGCTTATCAGGTCTGCGAACCATGGTCTGCGAGGCCAAGTTGGGGCTACCAGAATTTTCTGGCATTAATCCTGTCGAATCTTGTTCAGCACTCAGTGTGAATTAACTGGAGTGGAGGGAAGATGTATGCCAAGTGAAAGTTCCAACTGATTGTGAAGGCATTCCTGCCGGCTGCTTTCAGTCTTTCTCCAGGGAGTAGTACACTGGCAATTTCTTGTTCTGTTCTGAAGCCATCAGGTCCGCCTGTGGTGTTCCCCACTTGCTGCAGATCCGAAAAAAAAAAAACCTGATCCAAGGACCACTCGTTTGGATCTAGCAACCTCCGACTTAGTTGGTCTGCCCAAAGGTTTTCTGCGCCTCTGATATATGTAGCCGAGATGTTTTGCAGGTGGTTTTCTGTCCCATGACTGATTTGTAGGGAGAGTAGCAACAGCTTTGGGCTTCTTGTCCCTCCTTGGTGGTTTATATATTAGGCTGCCATTTAATTGTTGGTCTGTACTAAGATGACCTGATTTTCCAGTTTTGTTTGGAAGTGAATTAAAGCTTTTAGGATGGCCTTTAACTCTTTGAAGTTTGAGGTTTTCCTTTCTCCTGCTGTCCTTCGGCCTTGAGCGGAAATACCTGCGCAATGGGCTCCCCAACCCAAATCGCTTGCATCCGTGGTTAGGACCACTGGAGAAGGATACACAAAGGGTTTCCCTACTGACAGATGTTTGTTGACTCGCCACTATTTTAGAGAGTTGAGAACTTCCTGCGGAATTGTCACTGACTTATCTAGGGATGCTGGATCTCTGTCCCATGAATTTAGAAAATGTTGTTGCAGTTTCCTGATATGTACTCTTGCCCAGGGAACTGCCTCTATTGATTACGAAAAAACTCCTAGAAGTCTGATAATAGCTTTTAATTGCATAGGATGTCCTGTCCAGACCCTGATCTTTGTCTTCTTTTCAACTGGAAGGAATAATCTGTTCTTTTCTGTGTTGAAAAGGAATCCTAGGAACTTTGTAGATTGAGTAGGGGTTAGACTGGACTTTTTGTAGTTTATTATCCATCCTAGTTGTTTGAGAGTCTATATGGTAAACTAGACACTGGTTTAACTGTTCTTCGGATAAGGCTCTGAGTAGCCAGTCGTCGAGATACGGTATAACACTTATCCCCTGATGATGTAGATATGAGGATATTACTATCATTATCTTTGTGAATACTCAAGGAGCCAAAGATATTCCAAAGGGAAGGGATATAAATTGAAAATGGTCTATAGGAGAATTGTTTTGGATGGGGAGGTAAGAAGAGGAGGGGGGTGGAAGGTAAGAAAAGGAGGGGAGGGGGGAGGTAAGAAGAGGGGGTGGAAGGTAAGAAGAGGAGGGGATTGGGAAGGTAAGAAGAAGAGGGGAGTGAAGAGGTAAGAAGAGGAGGGGAGTGGGGAGGTAAGAAGAGGAGGGGAGCGGGGATGTAAGAAGAGGGGCGTGGGAGGTAAAGCATAGGCTGGGGCGGGGCTGTAAGCATTGGAGGGGGCGGGGAGGTAAGAAGAGGAGGGGAGCGGAGAGGTAAGAAGAGGAGGGGCGGGGAGGAGGAATAGGAAAATGGGGATGTAAAAAGAGGTAAGAAGAGGCGGGGGCGGGAGGCGTGAGGAGGTGAAGAGGAAGCGGGGGGGGTGCGAGAGGGAAGGGGCGCGGGGAGAAAGAAAGCAGGGAGCGTGGAGTAAGAGGAGGGGGACAGGAGGTAGAAGAGGAGGGGAGCGGAGAGGTAAAAGAGAAGGGAGCAGGAGGTAAGAAGAGAGGGGAGCAGAAGGTAAGAAGAGAAGGGGAGCAGGGAGGTAAGAAGAGGAGGGGAGCGAGGGGAGCAGAGACGGTAGAAGAGTAGAGGGAGCAGGGAGGTAAGTAAGGGGGGAGCGGAGAGGTAAGACAGTGGTGAAGAGGAGGGAGCGGGGAGGTAAGTAGAGGAGGGAGCGGGGAGGTAAGAAGAAGAGG
This sequence comes from Hymenochirus boettgeri, assembly GCA_019447015.1. Taxonomy (NCBI): domain Eukaryota; kingdom Metazoa; phylum Chordata; class Amphibia; order Anura; family Pipidae; genus Hymenochirus; species Hymenochirus boettgeri. Next base: position 48,454,313 of record CM033476.1, read on the forward strand.
GGAGCAGGGAGGTAAGAAGAGGAGGGGAGCAGAGAGGTAGAAGAGGAGGGGAGCGGAGGGAGGTAAAGAGAGTGGGGGCGAGAGGTAAGAAGAGGAGGGGAGCGGGTAGGTAAAAAGAGGAAGAGGGGGAGGTAAGAAAGGAGGGACAGGAGGTAAGAAGAATGTAAGAAGAGGAGGGAAGCGGGGAGGTAAGAGAGGAAGGAGGGAGGTAAGAAAGGAGGGGAGTAGGGAGGTAAGAAGAGGAGGAGGAGAAGGGAGTAATAAGGAGGGGAGCGAGAGGTAAGAAGAGGTAAGAAGAGGAGAGGAGCGGGGAGATAAGAAAAGGAGGGGAGCGGGGAGGTAAGAAGAGGAGGGAGCAGAGAGGTAAGAAGAGAAGGGGAGCGGGGAGGTAAGAAGAGGGGGAGCTGAGGGGAGCAGAGAGGTAGACAGAGGAGGGGAGTCCATATGATATTGGAAGAGTGATGGGGAAGCGGGGAGGTAAGTAAGATGGAGGTGAGCATAGAGGTAAGATGAGGAGGGGGGGTGGAGGTGGGGAGGTAGATCGGATGGGAGGGTTCAAAGAGGGCTGGAGTTAATGAGGGAGGGTGGGATCAAGAGATGAGGTGATAGAAGGAGGGAGGGGAATTGGAGGTAAAAGGAAGGGATGGGGAGGCTGGAGTAAGAATAGGGGGGCGGAAGCAGAAGGAGGGGAGCAAGGATCGAGAAGGAGGGGGTGCGGATAAGAGAGGGGCTAGTAAAGAGGAGGGGAGGAGCAGGGAGGTCGGGATAAGAGGTAAGAAGGAGGGGCGTGGATGATAAGAAAGGAATTTGAAGCCGGGGAGGTAGTAAAGGAGGATGGCAGGTAGGTAGTGGAGTTGATGGGGAGCAGGGAGGTAAGAAGAGGAGGGGAGCGGGCAGGTAAGAAGAGGAGGGGAGCGGGAGGTAAGCAGAGGTAAGAAGGAGGAGCGGGGAGATAAGAAAAGAAGGGAAGGGGAGGTAAGAAGTAGGTGAGGGAAGGTACGAATGAGGGGAGCATGGAGGTCAGAAGAGGAGGGGGGCGGGGAGGTAAGAAGAGGAGGGAAGCAGGGAGGTAAGAAGAGGAGGGGAGCAGGGAGGTAAGAAGAGGAGGGGGGCGGGGAGGTAAGAAGAGGAGGGAAGCAGGGAGGTAAGAAGAGAAGGGAAGCACGGAGGTAAGAAGAGGAGGGGGCAGGGAGGTAAGAAGAGGAGGGGGGCGGGGAGGTCAGAAGATGAGGGGAGCGGGGAGGTAAGAAGAGGAGGGGAGCGGGGAGGTAAGAAGAGGAGGGGCGGGGAAGGTGAGTATAATTGTCCTTTAAATTTTATTTAGATTTCTGCTTCTTTTTCCTGCAGAAATTAAAGGCAAAATGAACAGATATTCCTAAGTGCAGAAAGTAAATGGAAAAATGCCATTTACCAGCATTATTACTGAAGAGCTTAAAGGGCAAGTATGCTACTTACTAGATTTTGCAAAACCTAGCATTAAATAGATTTAAGTACAGGAGAGGCACATTCAATGTTAGACAACACCATGTTGTACAGATGTAAAAGTGATTAGTACATTGCTGAAATGTGGATGGTATACATAGTAATCAAGTAATAACATGCCTTTAAGATCAGAATTGCTGTGACAAGTTCAGTAATGCTACTGTAGACACAATTGCATTATCTCTACCAGCATTACATTTTCCAACAGCAGGAGGGAATGGTGGGAGTTGAAAATATTTGGATGTTAATAGAAATATTTTTTTAATTTATTCTCCATAACCACACTAATTACAAGATTGTCCTCTGTTCACTGCAACCAGTAGCCTTATGGCTTCCAGCATTCCCTCACTGCCCTATGCTGTTGCAGTGTTTATAGAGGAATCCTGGGAGTTGTAAACCATCCAGGTGGCTTCTGGTTGCCTATCCCTGTAAGAAAAAAAACATGATAATATGCAATATCACTGTTCCTCACTGGGTGGACTTGATGGATGTATGTCTTTACTCAACTTCAGTTACTAGTTTACTATGTTACTATGACTGGGCCCATGCACCCATGGGACCCGAAACAGTGCCATCAAATCCAGTGTAAGCATTACATAGTACGTCTGCTTCCTGCTTTCTTTCTGCTACACGCAGCCATTGCGGCACGCCCACACACAGCTCCACTATCAGGGTGTGCCAAGTATTCTACCAGTGGTTCGTGTACTAAGCATTTTACCATTGTCTGTGTGCCAAGCATTTTACCAGTGTCGGTTTGTCAGTTATTTCAAAAGTGTAAGGTTTGAGGATCTTCTGGTGGCCACAGACGGCTGACAAATTTGCCCTTCTCAATAATAAAATTGGTCCGATTTGCTCGATTTTCTTGGTCGGCACCATAAACTGTGCAAAAAATGTATTGTTGCATCTATGGCCACCATAAGTTTATAAAAATACTATTGCAATGTAACAGTAGTTTTGCTAGGTGTGTGCATTAATAGTTTAGTGTGTTCTAAAATGAGGCTTCCAAAAAAAAAATATTAATGATGAATTTGGTTGTTTTTTGCAGTTCTGATTTGTGTTTGCGGTGTGGGGGGGTATGTCCAAATTTTGCATCAGGACTCATAGGTTTGTAGCTACGCCACTGAGTCAATCATTGGTTGTAATGTCAGCATTCAGCCTTGATTTACTGCACAGATGGAGGGAGGGGCCAGCTTACTCTGTCAGAATGCGGAAAATAATATTCTAATGTAGGTAATACAGTGCAAAATATATTAGTTGGGGTTGGGGGCAGGTAACTGACAATTGACCAGGTTTTGTTTTAAGGGTAACAAGTCTTGTAAGATGTATAGCTGTTTGGTATAGTTTGGAAACAGAACCAAAAATATTACTTATAAAACTCTCCTTTGCCTATTAAAAAATATATCTATAAATCTTACTGTGAGAGACAATTAATTTGTGTATTATATTTATTTAACAGAGGAGACTTAAACCTATGGAATTCTAAATTAAAGGGTAACTGTGGTCTCCAATTCTTCCAAACTAGTAAGAATTATATACTGTAAAAAACCTTCTATCTTCAAAATAAAACCTAAATCACATCTCTAGATAAAATTTGTGAGATGTTATTGCTGGAAAGGCTCAGCAATATTACTTCCTGCTTGAACACTTCCTGTTTTCAGCCATTTGACCAGCTTGTAGTCATGTGATCAGCCTCTGTCTGCATTAATAGGCTCCTCTTCTCAACTTCCTGATTTCCCCAGCATTAAGTCTTTACTGAGCATGCTTCTCCCCCAGGGCAGAGGGGCTAGCAGAGGTAAGGTGATGTCACTCAACCTACTGGAAGCAGGAAGTTTGAACATTCACCACAATATAATTTCTCACAGGGTGAAGCCAGAGATGTGATTGTCGGCTCAGTATAAAGGAAATGCTGCAGGCTTTCATTTAATCCTAACTTGTTTGGAGACCACAGTTGCCCTTTAAGTTTAACTGAAGAATGGGAGGTAAATGAGATATGTCTTACCTTCAGTTCTTCAGTAAAACTGAAGAGAAGGAAGAAATTACTATGGATCAATCCAGTGCCAGCTTCTCTGACAGTCTCTAACGCGTCCACGCTCCCTTGCACTGTGTGTGCACATGTGCGCACAATGTAGGCGGCCGAGGATGCATAGGAGAATATCAGGGGTGTTGGAGGCTGTCAGCACCGCTGCATCGATCCACGGTAAGTTCTTCCTCCTCTCCTGCAAGTTTACAAAGAACGGAAGGTAAGACATATCAAATTTACCTCCAGTTCTTCACTTAAACAGAAAAAAAAGAAATGCCAAATTACCCTTTAATGATGTAAACTGATACTTGTAAGAAGCAAGCCCATTTACCTTCCCATTGCTAGCCCCAGGTCTAAACATAATATAAACAGTACCTGTATTTCAAATTTAGGATTTTCCAACATAATGTTTGTTTCCACAACAAATTTCTCATTGGTTCCTTCAGATGAACAAACCGCATGGACTTCTATCATGTTATCTGCAGTTAACAGATCTTCATACTGAGAATATTTTATTGTTACTGGGACCTCTTTCTCTAAAGACAAGAAAATTATCAACATTTTATAAAACATTTTTTTATCATAGATTTGTCAAATTCTATATAAAATGGGATATTCATTTTAAACAAACTAAAGATCAGGCGATTCCTTAAAGGGGAACTGTGGTCTCCAAACAAATTAAATGAAAGGCCAGTTTCCTACCTTTAAAACGAGCCATCAACCACCTCTCTACGTGCTCCACAGCCCAAGATATAAAGAAATGACTGACCAGAAAGTTAATGGGTGGAAGGCTGACATGTGACATTCCTAAGGTTTCTCCTGCACAGTTTCGCCGGCGAGCACAGCCTCAGACTCCCTCAGTGTGTGAGGGAGACAGGAAGTCCCTCCTCTCTGCTGTGTGAAGGACCTGCAGCTGCAGAGAAGGTAAGGGAATCTACAGTCCTTCTGTCTCTCTATGTGAAAACTGCCTAGTTCCACAGAGTTTTCGGGGGGGGGGTCAGAGTGGCCCACAGCACCTGTGAGCGGGTGGGACTTAGGCACCCGTGAGTGGGCGGGGCCACAGCACCCACGAGTGGGCAGGGCCACGGCATCTGGGAGTGGGTGGGGACATGGCACCCATGAGTGGGCGGGGCCACAGCACCTGTGATGGGTGGGGCCACATGGGGCCAAGGGGGGCCTGCAACTGGAGGGACCATGGGGTCCATGAGTGGGAGGGACCAGGGGGCTGCAAAGGGGAGGAGGAGACACAGGGCAGATTGAATGTAAATATCTTCAAAACTATGTAAAATAAACAATGGAAATAAATTGCAAAAACTCTCAGGAGAGCAATTCCTATCAATTTACCTAAAGTCATTTTTGGACCACAGTTCCTCTTTAACTTAGGGAGACTGGTTAAAAATATAAAAAACGTTTTAAAATGTGAGTAATTAAATTATTGGGATGTACTGTAGTTTCGTTACACACCTGGTTTCAGACCATAATTCCTGATTTTGGAAGATAAATTTATTTAGTTCATTAAAAATTTGGCACAAAACTGACTAGTGAAAGCAAGGGGCATATTTAGAAATGCTATTTTCACCGTTTAACTATCGCAATGGCAAATTTTCACCATATTTATAAATATGGCACAGAATGTATTGGCTCTGCAATGCTTGCTTGTAGTATTGGCGATGTGTGCTGGCGACATCACCGTATTCATTGCATTAAGCCCTGTACTGACACCTTCCAAGGTGACAGGCTATATATATGGGCACTTACGTGTTTTCTCACCTCAGACATTGTGTGTTAAGGGCTAGGCCACACTGATGCACTATTAAAAGCGTGATCCGATTGCAACTGAAATTCGATCGCAACTGAGATTGTTCCACTAGTGTGGGACAATTGATGTGGCCACACTAGCGTGCGACTATGCACTGTACATTTTTGGCACAATTGCATGCTCTCATGATTGTGAAACATCGGGAGATCGCAAACGTGTGTGTGACCTCAGCCTAAATGGGCAAACTTAATAACATCAGCAAAAAGTTAACGCACCTTTATAAATATGCTCCATGTTGGCTTATGCAAATCTATGACAAAGTCGTCAGGCTATACGAACAAACTTTTTAGTTAAGTATCATTCTATTTTACCCTTTATACTACTTTCATCCTTTGTTAATTGGATTATGACGTCTGTTTGTTTCAAAATTACATTTTGCAAAGGCTACATGCTAATTATCAAAAATGCTGGATGGGTGGTGGAATATTTTATTACTATAGGGTTCCAGCTTAACCAGGTGCCAGTATGACTAAATTATCCTGTTTTGCCTGTGTCTACAATTTGTTTAGGGGCAAAGCAATGTGAGTATAGTTAGTGATATTGCTTTTAAAGGGCATGTCCCCCCCCCAAACTAAATTTTAACCCCATGATAGCCCCACTATACAGTTTTAAAAAATCCTTACCTTACAATCCTGCTCCTTACGGTTCTTCTACAATCCATGTCCAAAGTCCAGGAAAGTGTAGAGTAGTGTCTGTCTTCCTGTCCTAACGTTGCTGCTTTCTGTCTCTCCTCCGGGAGGGATGATGACATGCGCACAGGAGCCCTTTAACCCCCCCACCTCCACCCCTCCCTTACAATCTCTCTTTGCAAAAATCTCCCCTAGCGTTAAAACATTAATGCAGAGATAGTAGGGCAAACCCTCCCACCCCCAACCGCTAAGTTAAAAAATCTTTCTCAAACTGCATTTACAGCTCCCGGCTGCCAGCGTCTCCTCAATTGCTGGCAGCCACGGCTTTGATTGGCTGCTTCTTGTATTTCCGACAGGCAGGAGAGCCAGACCAGAGTGACGCTGGAACCAGGCGATGTAAGTAAAGTTTGGGAGCGATTTTGAAAATTTGAACTTAGTGGTTGGGGGTGGGAGGGTATGCCTTACCATATGCATGAATGTCAAAATGAAGGGTGGAAATGTCCTTTAATTGGACCCAGTATACAGGGAAAACAGTGGCTTACCATTCGTAGAAATTGGGCATGCCCCCCACCCTCAACCGCTATATTCTGACTTAAAAAATTGATTCCCATCTCTACTTACAGCTCCTCGTTCCCTCACTGATCTGGTCCAGCTCTCCTGCCCGCTGGAACTACAAACAGGGGCAGGACCGGCAGCCGTGGCTGTGATTGGCTGAGAGGCAGCCAATCACATCAGCGGCTTCCATCAATGCAAAATGGTGCTGGAACAAGGTGCTGTAAGTAGAGATTGGAAGCTATTTTTAAAGTCAGAATATAGCGGTTGGGGGTGGGGGGCATGCCCTACAGTATATCAAAAGGAATTAACGCTACAGGAGTAGCAGCCAGGGAGGGATCAGGAGGGAGGGAGGGAAAGGGGGAAAGGGCTCCACTGTGCATGCCAGCAGCAACTGAGAGGACACAGCAGAGGCAGAGACCTTTTGGACAGGAAGAAAGCTCCTACCCTTCAGTTTCTGGACTTTGAAGAGGGACTACAGGAGAACCATAAGGAGCAGGGATGTGAGGTAAGGAATTTTTTAAAATTGTATAGTGGGACCAGTAGTTGGTCAATTTTTTTTAGTTTGGGGGGTGGATATGCCCTTTAACCTTAAGGATAGGACATGCATGTCAACAAAACATAAATTCCATGAGAAGTTTAGGGCAAAAACTACTTTTCATGGCTTACTGTCCAGATGCTGCTTTTCAAAATGATGTATGGCCTTGACCTTTGTAAGTCATCTCTACAAGAACAATTTTTTGTTGTAGCAAATATTGCAGTTCTTGCACGGTCACTTCCCCCCTCCTTTGCACAGGTAAATTTAATGCAGCTTTTTGGACAGCTCACAATACGTGAAGCACACTGAGCATGTATGAGCCATCAGATTGGGGGAGTAGGAGGAGCTAGAAGTGAATGAAACTACAGAAGTGGTATTGAATGCTCAATTGTAAATTTAGGATTGTGATTGTAATCGTTAACTTCTGTTACAGCGCCTTTATAAATGTGGCACGTGGTTTATCTTTGGTATATAATTGGCTAGAAAGACAAATAATATGTGTCTGGACTATATGTCAAAATGTGTTTTAAATTTGAAATGATGGCGTAATTAGAAACATACATTAGAAATAGACATTTCTATGTGTAATTAATATAGTTGCACTGGCATTGCAAGTGCATAGTCCTCACAGTAAATAAAACATGAACGTCCTTTTTTGCACAAAACTTACTGCCTACGCTATTCCCCTGTTATTGAATGGGGAAATGGTTATTTTGAGTTGTATATTGGGGGATTTTTTTTAGAAAGATTAGCATTCTTTTAAAGAGTATTTCCCCCTTTAAAACACATTTTCCCCTGACTAAGGCTGAGGCCACTTATGAGCGTGCTAGAAACAGCACGCAAATGCACGTGTTAACTCGTGCACGCTTTTCTGTGTGCATGCTCTGGGATGGTGGACACCAAGCCATAGTATCTTACCTTCTTTGCCTCTCAGGCAAATATTCCGTGTTTCATTTAAGAGTTCATGCATTTCCTTGTTTGTATAAAGAATAGAAAAGGCGGTGATATTTGCAGTTATGGGTTTTGAATTGCAGGTCTGGTTGGTAATCACCAGTACAACATTCACATCTTTGCCGACAACTCTTTCACCGGTTATCCTAAATGTTCCGGATATGAAGGTGTCTTTGGAGAGTGGAATAGAAGTTTCACTCAATGGTTGTGACATGGTTACTTGAAATGCCTTGATCTGTGTAAAGTTGGACTGCAGAAAGTTTCTGACAATAAACAGAGAGACAGATAAAAGTTAAAACAATGAAAAGCAATAATAGCATATGTCTCTTTAAATGTGAAGTTGAAATAAGTATTAACATTTACTGAAATATTGTGGTTATATTCAAAAAATAAATAATGGAGCACCACACTAATGAGAAAAAACCTATGTAATAAATCCTAGTAATGTAAAGGAGAGGTGCATATGGGTAATTATATACTACAACAAAAGAAGAGAAAGCAAACCCATAACAATCGCTCACTCACATAGGTAAAGTGTATAAAAAAATAGTAAGCTTTTATTTCACATACATCAGCTGGGCTTGGGAAACTCTAGTGTATCTTAAAACATTTAAAATGTATAAAAACCAAAACCCACCCCTACAGACAACACACCCGGTCTAACATCTATAAAGTGCATGTTTAGTAGAATATAATAAATCAACATCAAACAATAAAAAGATAGAGTAGGGTTTATATACTTAAAGGGCATGTCCACCCCCAAAACTATAATCCCTCCCACTAATGGCCCCACCATGTAGTGTAATAAAATCCTTACCTTACATCAGAGCTCCATATGGTTCTCCTGTAGTCACCACCAAAGTCCCAAAAACTGCTCACCAGGAGTACTGCAGAGTCCATATAGGACTCTGCCTCCTGTCTCGCCTCCGGGAGAAGTTTGGCATGCGCACTGCAGCCCTTCTCCCCCTCCTTCCCCCTCCCTCTCCCTCCCGTTTTGTGATCCCTCCCCCTACCATAAAAACCCTTGGCCATATAATAGTATTTCTTCACCCAGCCCCAACCGCTAAAAAATAATTTTAAGAAAGTCCCCCGAATTCTACTTACCTTCCCTCTCTCCCCCGGCGTTCTGAGCAGCTGGCAGCCCCGTCCGTGATTGGCTGCCTCTCAGCAGAAGCAGAAGGCGGGGTAATGCATCGGAGGAGAGAGGGAAGGTAAGTAAAGATCGGGGCACTTTCTTAAAATTATTTTATAGCGGTTGGGGATGGGGGAAGGCATACTATTATAGGTGAAAAGTTTATTATAAGGGTGGACATGCCCTTTAACACCTATCGGTCCCCAAAGCTAACCGTCAAACATAGTCCAGGACAGTCAGGCAGAGTGTACAAGCTGAGACTGTATAAGGAAAGTCAAGAGACTATGCGGCCTATTGTGGAGGTATGGAAATTCCTTTTAAGATATCTGTGGTGTCTCACGTCACATTACGTAACGTTACGTATATTGTGCAATTGTGTCATTGGACGCTATTACATGGGGACGTCATTGACGTCACCTAGCGCACTCCTGTATTCAGTCATGGATGGTCAAATAGTCACAGCATCAGGAGACCCGCCTACCTGTCTCAGTCTTAACAAAGAAAACTCCCCCCTCACCAGCATATTAGTAAACAGATGCAATTATAATATCATGTCACAATAAGCTATAATCAAAGAACACTAAACAGTAAAATAAAGTACTCCATATATCAATTGATTAAAGAATCATCATCAATATTCAACAGTACCCTGGCCAGGGTGTATAGACTATTAGTTCAAAAAGTTGGCCAAATTATTATTATATCCAGTTTGATTCTACTTTGTTTGTTGGTGGTTAAACAACTTAGAGGACACAGCACCACTCCAAGAATCTGAAATACAGGAGTGCGAGGAGAACTACAATATTTGTCCTACAATTTCCCAGAAGGCTTGGTCAAACCTTCAATGTAACATACAATATATAGAAAATTGGGCTGTTTAATATTAGTTCAATAAGTTGGCCAAATTATTTTAAGCCCAGTCACCAAGCCTTCTGGGAAATTGTACTCCACCCAGTTAGGTCATGTGCTCGTTTGAACAAAGTACTTTAAACTAGAGAGTCAGCTTCAAGCATTCAGGCCACACAGGAGAAGCTGTCAGCTCATGTAGCCCAAAAGACAAGTACCAGTAGGTTAGGACCCAGTTAAAGAAAGCAACCTTGACCTGGTGACTGGGCTTAAAATAATTTGGATAATTTATTGAACTAATTACTTTTATTTATCCAGGGTTTAGCAGACTGTTTGTAGCAGCAACCTTATGGAGGTAGCCAATATGCATAATCTTCGGGATGGACTGAAGATACAAATTAGTAAAAGCTCTGTATTAGGCTTGAAGGTTTATTACTGTACCATTGTATTTTGATTAAACATTTTAATTAAACACTTTGATTAAGTATCTTGTAGGTGGAATTGGTGGAATTTCACGCTTTATGTTTTGGGTTGATAGAGGCTGTGTTTAGCCCCCCCCCATTGGTCCACTGTTTATACAATACAATAGTCTATACACCCTGGCCAGGGTACTGTTGATTATTGATGATGAATCTTTAATCAATTGATATATGGAGTACTTTATTTTACTGTTTAGTGTTCTTTGATTATAGCTTCTTTTGTGACATGATATTATATTGCATCTGTTTACTATATGCTTATAGTTTCACCATCATATAGATATGGTGGGTTATCGTATTGGGTTTATCTGGTGAAGGGGAGTTTCCTTTGTTAAGATTGAGACAGGTAGGCGAGTCTCCTGACACTGTGACAATTTGACCACCATGACTGAATACAGGACTGCGCTAAGTGACATCAGTGACGTCCCCATGTATTGCGTCAATTGACACGATCGCACAATAGACGTAAGGTTACGTAATGTGACTTAAGACGCCACAGATATCTTAAAAGGAACTTCCATACCTCCAATAGGCCGCAGCAGAAGCCCTGTTTGGCAAAACGCGTCTGGTCTCCCACCCAAAACGCTCCTGGTCTCTTGACTTTCCTTATACGGTCTCATGCTACTCAGCTTGTACACTCTGCCTGACTGTCTTGGATTATGTTTGACGGTTAGCTTTGGGGACCGATAGGTGTTAAGTATATACACCCTACCCCACCCTAGCTATAATGTTTTTAGATACACTAGATTTTCCCAAGCCCAGTTGATGTATGTGAAATAAAGGCTTACTGTTTTTTGATGCACTTTATCTATGTGAGTGAGGATTATTATGGGTTTGCTTTCTCTTCTTTTTGTTGTAATATTGTGGTTATATGACCAGCGGATTTTGTATGGACGTTCACCTGTAGATCCTCTAATAATTTTACCCAACAGGCCAGATGTATTTTTTTTCCCATAGGGAAATTTGTTTATACGACCTGCAGATCGTACAATCAGATTTAACGTCTATGGCCACTTTTAGTTGTTTATATTCTACCCCAATTGTTTTACAGGCGCTTGGATGTAATTTCTACTTTATGCAGTAGATGGAGTACTTCCTCCAGCAAATGTCTATTTAAAACGCGATAGTGATCAATCCAATAGCAGTTCATCTTTCAATGTTATGATGATGTATTGTGCAATAGAGGTGGGACAGGAGAAGAACTGACAGTTTGAGACCTTTGATTTACATATTTCATGCTCACAGGCACATAAGCCCAACTTCTTTTTGAATTGAAATTAGCCTTAAAAAAAAATAAGCCACTGATTTGAACTGATTTTAAAAAATTTTTTAAATAAAAACAATAATCAAGTTGAAAGTAGGAGAGAGTACTTCTATATCCCTTACTGAGCCATGAAATATACTGCTCATGTAGCTTCTTATCTGCAGTGTTGGACTGGCTCAAGGGTTCACAGGGGAATCAACAGCCCATTCACCCAAGACAAACTACAAAAATGTAAATACAGAGCCAAAGCAACAGTATAAAAAGCATTTATAAACTATAGGAGTAAGTTAGATATGTTAATAAGTATTAATAGAGATATGTAATGTTAGGTGGACCTTATCTCGTCCTGGTGGGCCCCTGGTCTCAGATTTCCAGTCCTGATCAACCTTCCTACCTGTAACATAGGGTACATGTTGAAAGGCAAATGAGAGGCTTAGAGGGTTTTACAAAAGTATCCATGCACAGGGCGTGGCTAGAAATTGGATGAGGCCCTTTCCCAACCCACGAGAATAAAAAAAAACTTAACTTCACACTCCTCATGATTTGTAGATCTCATACCTTTTGTTTTCTAGGTAGACTCATAAAACATTTTCTAACAACATAGAATGTATGTACTGACAGACACTAATGGCTACAGATACACATATCAGGTATCCCACCCCTCCGCAGTCCACGGGAGTCTCCTGGATTCTGGGGTGGTCTACCGCATCCCGAAAAGACCACCCCTAACTCCCCTGACTGCAAGCTCCCTTGTATTCCAAGAACGCCCCTTTTCTCCTTTTCTGGCTGACACTCCCCAGGAATGCTCTCGCCACACCCCTAACTCCTCCGGTCACCCCAGATGATGTCACATCCCCAGCATTATCTACAAAACTGCATGACATTTTAATTATAATATTGTCTTAATTTTATCATTCATTTTGCTTGAAATTTCCAAATTGCTGTTATTTCTATTCCCACTTTTCTATTTTGGAAATTTTTGCCCCGTATACAAAAACGGTACAAATCTCAAAGATGAAATTCTGAGGTTTCAAGGTCATGTTATTAAATTAACTCTCACTTTCCTAATGAAATTCACCTGGTTCAAGGATACACAAAAGGCCAGACACTTAACAATCAGACGATTGTGGGGAGGGAAATGTATAGAATAGTATATTATTTTGAGGTTGAATAAAGACATACGTCCATCCAGCCCAACCTACTCAAGCCTAAGCTGCTAGCAAGTGCTCGGCCGGGAAAAATGACAGTTCTCGCTACCGATTATGTGTTCCCCATGATTTACCAACAGGCCAACCGAGCTCAGACGCCCCAGCCCATATACATTGGTACTATCAGTTGGTTGGTCGAAAATATCGTATGGTGTATACTCAGCCTTGGCTGAGTATGTATTACAGAAAAAATATTGTTTCTGTGTGTCGCTCACTCCCAAAAATAAAAATGAAATAAGTCACATAATTTATTGATGATGAATCTTTAATCAATTGATATATGGAGTACTTTATTATAAATTATGTGACTTATTTCATTTTATTTTGGGAGTGAGCGACACACAGAAACAATATTTTTTCTGTAATACATACTCAGCCAAGGCTGAGTATACACCATACGATATTTTCGACCAACCAACTGATAGTACCATGTATTGGGCTGGGGGCGTCTGAGCTCGGTTGGCCTGTTGGTAAATCATGGGGAACACAAATCGGTAGCGAGAACTGTCATTTTTCCCGGCCGAGAGACTTGCTAGCAGCTTAGGCTTGAGTAGGTTGGGCTGGATGGACGTATGTCTTTATTCAACCTCAAAATAATATACTATTCTATACATTTCCCCCCACAATCGTCTGATTTGTTAAGTGTCTGGGCCTTTTGTGTATCCTTGGAACCAGGTGAATTTCATTAGGAAAGTGAGAGTTAATTTAATAACATGACCTTGAAACCTCAGAATATTCATCTTTGAGATTTGTACCGTTTTTGTATACGGGGCCAAAAATTTCCAAAATAGAAAAGTGGGATAGAAATAACAGCAATTTGGAAATTTCAAGCAAAAGAATGATAAAATTAAGACAATATTATAATTAAAATGTCATGCAGTTTGTAGATAATGCATGGGGATGTGACATCATCTGGGGTGGACCGGAGGGAGTTAGGGGTGTGGGGGAGGCATTCGGGGAGTGCAGCCAGAAAAGGGAGAAAAGGGGCGTTTCTTGGAATACAAGGGAGCTTGCAGTCAGGGGAGTTAGGGGTGGTCTTTTCGGGATGCGGTAGACCCCCAGAATCCAGGAGACTCCGTGACTGCTGGGAGGGGTGGGATACCTGATATGTGTATCTGTAGCCATTAGTGTCTGTCAGTACATACATTCTATGTGTTAGAAAATGTTTTATGAGTTACCTAGAAAACAAAAGGTATGAGATCTACAAATCATGAGGAGTGTGAAGTTAAGTTTTTTTTTATTCTCGTGGGTTAGGGAAAGGGCCTCATCCAAAATTTCTAGCCACGCCCTGTGCATGGATACTTTTGTAAAACCCTCTAAGCCTCTCATTGCCTTTCAACATGTACCCTATGGTACAGGTAGGCAAGGTTGATCAGGACTGGAAATCTGAGACCAGGGGCCCACCAGGACGAGATTAAGGGTCCACCTAACATTACATATCTCTATTAATACTTATTAACATATCTAACTTACTCCTATAGTTTATTAAAATGCTTTTTATACTGTTGCTTTGGCTCGTATTTACATTTTTAGTAGTTTGTCTTGGGTGAATGGGCTGTTGATTCCCCTGTGAACCTGTGAGCCAGTCCAACACTGCAGATAAGAGAGCTACATGAGCAGTATATTTCATGGCTCAGTAAGGGATATAGAAGTACTCTCTCCTACTTTCAACTTGATTATTGTTTTTAATTTAAAAAATTTTTTAAAATCAGTTCAAATCAGTGGCTTATTTTTTTTAAGGCTAATTTCAATTCAAAAAGAAGTTGGGCTTATGTGCCTGTGAGCATGAAATATGTAAATCAAAGGTCTCCTGTCAGTTCTTCTCCTGTCCCCTCTTGCCCATCATCCTCATTGAAGCTACTGTTGGTTGATCCTATCGGTTTTAAATGACATTTGCTGGAGGAAGTACTCCATCTACTGCATAAAGTAGAAATTACATCCAAGCGCCTGTAAAACAATTGGGGTTAGAATATAAACAACTAAAAGTGGCCATAGACGTTAAATCTGATTGTACGATCTGCAGGTCGTATAAACAAATTTCCCTATGGGAAAAAAAATACATCTGGCCTGTTGGGTTAAAATTATTAGAGGATCTACAGGTGAACGTCCATACAAAATCCGCTGGTCATATAACCAAAATATACAACAAAAGAAGAGAAAGCAAACCCATAATAATCGCTCACTCACATAGATAAAGTGCATCAAAAAACAGTAAGCCTTTATTTAACATACATCAACTGGGCTTGGGAAAATCTAGTGTATCTAAAAACATTTATAGCTAGGGTGGGGTAGGGTTATATACTAACACCTATCGGTCCCCAAAGCTAACCGTCAAACATAATCCAAGACAGTCAGGCAGAGTGTACAAGCTGAGTAGCATGAGACCGTATAAGGAAAGTCAAGAGACCAGGAGCGTTTTGGGTGGGGAGACCAGACGCGTTTTGCCAAACAGGGCTTCTGCTGCGGCCTATGTGGAGGTATGGAAGTTCCTTTTAAGATATCTGTGGCGTCTTAAGTCACATTACGTAACCTTACGTCTATTGTGCGATGTGTCAATTGACGCAATTACATGGGGACGTCACTGATGTCACTTAGCGCAGTCCTGTATTCAGTCATGGGTGGTCAAATTGTCACAGTGTCAGGAGACTCGCTACCTGTCTCAATCTTAACAAAGGAAACTCCCCTTCACCAGATAAACCCAATACGATAACCCACCATATCTATATGATGTGAACACTAAAGCATATTAGTAACAGATGCAATTATATATCATGTCACAATAAGCTATAATCAAAGAACCTAAACAGTAAAATAAAGTACTCCATATATCAATGATTAAAGATTCTCATCAATAATCAAACAGTACCCTGGCCAGGGTGTATAGACTATTGTATTGTTATAAAACAGTGGACCAATGGGGGGGGCTAAACACAGCCTCTATCAACCCCAAAAACATAAAGCGTGGAAATTCCACCAATTCCACTACAAGTACTTAATCAAGTGTTTAATTAAAAGTGTAATCAAAAATACAATGGTACAGTAATAAACCTTAAGCCTAATACAGAGCTTTTACTAATTTGTATCTTCAGTCCATCCCGAAGATATTGCATATTGGCTACCTCACATAGGTTGCTGCTACAAAACAGTCGCTAAACCCTGGATAAAAAAAGTAATTAGTTCAATAATTATCCAAATTATTTTAAGCCCAGTCACCAGGTCAAGGTTGTTTCTTAACTGGGTCCTAACCTACTGGTACTTGTCTTTGGGCTACATGAGCTGACAAGCTTCTCCTGGTGGCTGGCCTGAATGCTTGAGCTGACTCTCTAGTTTAAAGTACTTTGTTCAAACGAGCACATGACCTAACTGGGTGGAGTACAATTTCCAGCGGCTTGGTGACGGGCTTAAAATAATTTGGCCAACTTATGTGAACTAATATTAAACAGCCCAATTTTCTATATATTGTATGTACATTGAAGGTTTGACCAAGCCTTCTGGGAAATTGTAGGACAAATATTGTAGTTCTCCTCGCACTCCTGTATTTCAGATTTTGGAGTGGTGCTGTGTCCTCTAAGTTGTTTAACCCACCAAAAAACAAAGTAGAATCAAAATGGATATAATAATAATTGGCCAACTTTTGAACTAATAGTCTATACACCCTGGCCAGGGTATGTTGAATATTGATGATGATTCTTTAATCAATTGATATATGGAGTACTTATTTTACTGTTTAGTGTCTTTGATTATGCTTATTGTGACATGATATTATAATTGCATCTGTTTTACTAATATGCTTGGTGAGGGGGAGTTTTCTTGTTAAGACTGAGACAGGTAGGCGGGTCTCCTGATGCTGTGACTATTTGACCATCCATGACTGAAACAGGAGTGCGCTTAGGTGACGTCAATGACGTCCCCATGTAATAGCGTCCATGACACAATTGCACAATATACGTAACGTTACGTAATGTGACGTGAGACACCACGATATCTTAAAAGGAATTTTCAATACATCCACACAAAGGCCGCATAGTCTCTTGACTTTCCTTATTACAGTCTCAGCTGTACACTCTGCCTGACTGTCCTGGACATGTTGACGGTTAGCTTGGGGACCGATAGGTGTAAAGGGATGTCTCCACCTTATAAAACTTTTCACCTATAATAGTATGCCTTCCCCCATCCCCAACCGCTATAAAATATTTAAGAAAGTGCCCCGATCTTTACTTACCTTCCTCTCTCCCCGATGCATACCCCGCCTTGCTTTCTGCTGAGAGGCAGCCAATCACAGGACGGGGCTGCCAGCTGCTCAGAACGCCGGGGAGAGAGGGAAGGTTAAGTAGAATTCGGGGGACTTTCTTAAAATTATTTTTTAGGGTTGGGGCTGGAATGGGTAAGAAAGAAATACTATTATATGGCCAAGGGTTTTTATGGTAGGGGGAGGGATCACAAAACAGGGAGGGAGAGGGAGGGGGAAGGAGGGGGAGAAGGGCTGCAGTGCGCATGCCAAACTTCTCCCGGAGGCGAGACAGGAGGCAGAGTCCTATATGGACTTGCAGTAATCCTGGTGAGCAGTTTTTGGGACTTGGTGGGACTACAGGAGAACATCATGGAGTCTATGATGTAAGGTGGATTTTATTACACTACATGGTGGGGCCATTAGTGGGGGATTATAGTTTTGGGGGTGGACATGCCCTTTATTAGTATATAAACCCTACTCTATCTTTTATTGTTTGATGTTGTTTTATATTCTACTAAACATGAATTTATAGATGTTAGACCGGGTGTGTTGTCTGTAGGGGTGGGTTTTGGTTTTTATACATTTAAAGTTTTAAGATACACAGAGTTTCCCAAGCCCAGACTGATGTATGTGAAATAAAGCTTACTATTTTTTATACACTTTACCTATGTGAGTGAGCGATTGTTATGGGTTTGCTTTCTCTTCTTTTGTTGTAGTATATAATTACCCATATGCACCTCTCCTTTACATACTAGGATTTATTACATAGGTTTTTCCATTGTGTGGTGCTCCTTATTTATTTTTTGAATATAAACCACAATATTCAGTAAAGGTTAATACTTATTTCAACTTCACATTTAAAGAGACATATGTCATTATTGCTTTTCATTGTTTAACTTTTATCTGTCTCTGTTTATTGTCAGAAACTTTCTGCAGTCCAACTTACACAGATCAAGGCATTTCAAGTAACCATGTCACACCATTGAGTGAAACTTCTATGCCACTTCCAAAGACACCTTATATCCGGAACATTTAGGATAACGGTGAAAGAGTTGTCGGGCAAAGATGTGAATGTTGTAATGGTGATTACCAACACGACCTGCAATTCAAAACCCATAACTGCAAATATCACCGCCTTTCTATTTTTATACAAACAAGGAAATGCATGAAATCTTAAATGAAACACGGAATATTTGCCTGAGAGGCAAAGAAGTAAGATACTATGGCTTGGTGTCCACCATCCAGAGCATGCACACAGAAAAGCGTGCACGAGTTAACACGTGCATTTGCGTGCTGTTTTCTAGCACGCTCAAAGTGGCCTCAGCCTTAGTCAGGGGAAAATGTGTTGTTTAAAGGGGGAAATACTCTTTAAAAG
The DNA here is from genome assembly GCA_019447015.1 of Hymenochirus boettgeri. Lineage (NCBI taxonomy): Eukaryota > Metazoa > Chordata > Amphibia > Anura > Pipidae > Hymenochirus > Hymenochirus boettgeri. The sequence continues at coordinate 48,472,839 of CM033476.1, forward strand.
AATGCTAATCTTTCTAAAAAAATCCCCCAATATACAACTCAAAATAACATTTCCCCATTCAAATAACAGGGGGAATAGCGTAGGCCAGTAAGTTTTGTGCAAAAAAGGACGTTCATGTGTTATTACTGTGAGGACTATGCACTTGCAATGCCAGTGCAATATTTAATTACACATAGAAATGTCTATTCTAATGATGTTTCTAATACGCCATCATTTCAAATTTAAAACACATTTGACATATAGTCCAGACCACATATTATTTGTCTTTCTAGCCAATTATATACCAAAAGATAAACCACGTGCCACATTATAAAGGCGCTTGTACAGAAGTTAACGATTTACAATCACAATCCTAAAATATTACAATTGAGCATTTCAATACCACTTGTAGTTCATTCACTTAGCTCCCTACTCCCCCCCAATCTGATGGCTCATACATGGCTCAGTGTGCTTCACAGTATTGTGAGCTGTCAAAAAGCTGCATTAAATTTACCTGTGCAAGGAGGGGGGAAGTGACCGTGCAAGAACTGCAATATTTGCTACAACAAAAAATTGTTCTTGTAGAGATGACTTACAAAGGTCAGGCCATACATCATTTGAAAGCAGCATCTGGACGTAAGCCATGAAAAGTAGTTTTTGCCCTAAACTTCTCATGGAATTATGTTTTGTTGACATGCATGTCTATCCTTAAGGTTAAAGGGCATATCCACCCACCCACAAACTAAAAAAAATTGACCAACTACTGGTCCCAATACAATTTTAAAAAATTCCTTTACCTCACATCACTGCTCCTTATGGGTCTCCTGTAGTCCCTCTTCAAAGTCCAAGAAAAATGAAGGGTTAGGAGCTTTCTTCCTGTCCAAAAGGTCTGCCTCTGCGGTGTCCTCTCAGTGCTGCTGGCATGCAACAGTGGAGCCCTTTCCCCTTTCCCTCCCTCCCTCCTGATCCCTCCCTGGCTGCTACTCCTGTAGGTTAATTCCATTTGATAACTGTAGGGCATGCCCCCCACCCCAACCGCTATATTCTGACTTTAAAAATAGCTTCCAATCTCTACTTACAGCACCTTGTTCCAGCACCATTTTGCATGATGGAAGCCGTGATGTGATTGGCTGCCTCTCAGCCAATCACAGCCACGGCTGCCGGTCCTGCCCTGTTGTAGTTCCAGCGGGCAGGAGAGCTGGACCAGATCAGTGAGGGAACGAGGAGCTTAGTAGAGATGGAATCAATTTTTTAAGTCAGAATTATAGCGGTGAGGGTGGGGGGCATGCCCAATTCTATACGAATGGTAAGCCACGTTTTCCCTGTATAACTGGGTCCAATTAAAGGACATGTTCCACCCTTCATTTTGACATTCATGCATATGGTAAGGCATACCCTCCCACCCCCAACCACTAAGTTCAAAATTTTCAAAATCGCTCCCAAACTTTACTTAATCGCCTGGTTCCAGCGTCACTATGGTTCTGGCTCTCCTGCCTGTCGGAAAATACAAGAAGCAGCCAATCAAAGCCGTGGCTGCCAGCAATTGAGGAGACGCTGGCAGCCGGGAGCTGTAAATGCAGTTTGAGAAAGATTTTTTGTTTTAACTTAGCGGTTGGGGGTGGGAGGGTTTGCCCTACTATCTCTGCATGAAGTTTTAACGCTAGGGGAGGATTTTTGCAAAGAGAGATTGTAAGGGAGGGGTGGAGGTGGGGGGGTAAAGGGCTCCTGTGCGCAGTCATCATCCCTCCCGAGAGGAGAGACAGAAAGCAGCAAGCAGAGTTAGGACAGGAGACAGACACTACTCTACACTTTCCTGGACTTTGGACATGGATTGTAGAAGAACCGTAAGGAGACAGGATGTGTAAGGTAAGGATTTTTTAAAAACTGTATAGTGGGGCATCATGGGGTTTAAATTTAGTTTGGGGGGGGGACATGCCCTTAAAAGCAATATCAACAACTATACTCACATTGCTTTGCCCCTAACAAATTGAGACACAGCAAAACAGGATAATTTAGTCATACTGGCCACCGGTTAAGCTGGAACCATAGTAATAAAATATTCCACCACCCATCCAGCATTTTTTGATAATTGCAATGTAGCCTTTGCAAAATGTAATTTTGAAAACAAACAGACGTCATAATCCAATTAACAAAGGATGAAAGTAGTATAAAGGGTAAAATAGAATGATACTTAACTAAAAAGTTGTCGTATAGCCTGACGACTTTGTCATAGATTTGCATAAGCCAACATGGAGCATATTTAAAGGTGCGTTAACTTTTGCTGATGTTATTAAGTTGCCCATTTAGCTGAGGTCACACACGTTTGCGATCTCGATGTTCACAATCATGAGAGCATGCAATTGTGCCAAAAATGTACAGTGCATAGTCGCACGCTAGTGTGGCCACATCAATTGTCCACACTAGTGGAACAATCTCAGTTGCGAATCGAATTCAGTTGCAACCAGGATCACGCTTTTAATGGCATCAGTGTGGCTAGCCTTAACACACATGTCTGAGGTGAGAAAACACGTAAGTGCCCATATATATAGCCGTCACCATTGGAAGTGGTCAGTAAAGGGCATTAATGCAATGAATACGGTGATGTCGCCAGCACACATCGCCAATACTACAAGGCAAGCATTGCAGAGCCAATACATTCTGTGCCAATTTATAAATATGGTGAAAATTGCCATTGCGATAGTTAAACGGTTGAAAAATAGCATTTCTAAATATGCCCCTTGCTTTCACTAGTCAGTTTTGTGCCAAATTTAATGAACTAAATAAATTTTCTTCCAAAAACAGGAATTATGGTCTGAAACCAGGTGTGTAACGAAACTACAGTAACATCCCAATAATTAATACTCACCATTTAAAACGTTTTTTATTTTTAACCAGTCTCCCTAAGTTAAAGAGGAACTGTGGTCCAAAAAGGACTTTAGGTAATTGATAGGAATTGCTCTCCTGAGAGTTTTTTGCAATTTATTCCATTGTTATTTTACATGTTTTGAAGATATTTTAATTCAATCTGCCTGTGTCTCCTCCCCCTTTGCAGCCCCTGGTCCCTCCCATCCATGGACCCATGGTCCCTCCCAGTTGCAGGCCCCCCTTGGCCCCATGTGGCCCCACCATACAAGGTGCGTGTGGCCCCCGCCACTCATGGGTGCCATGTCCCCACCCCTCCCAGATGCCGTGGCCCTGCCCACTCGTGGGTGCTGTGGCCCCGCCCACTCACGGGTGCCTAAGTCCCACCGCTCACAGGTGCTGTGGGACACTCTGACCCCCCCCCCGAAAAACTCTGTGGAAAGGCAGTTTTCACATAGAGAGACAGAAGGACTGTAGATTCCCTTACCTTCTCTGCAGCTGCAGGTCCTGCACAAGCAGAGAGGAGGGACTTCCTGTTCCCTCACACACTGAGGGAGTCTGAGGCTATGCTCGCCGGCCGAAACTGTGCAGAGGAGAAAACCTTAGGAATGTCACATGTCAGCCTTCCCACCCATTAACTTTATGGTCAGTCATTTCTTTATACTTGGGCTGTGGAGGCGTCGTAGAGAGGTGGTTGATTGGCCCGTTTTAAGGTAGGAAACTGGCCTTTCATTTAATTTGTTTGGAGACCACAGTTCCCCTTTAAGGAATCGCCTGATCTTTAGTTTGTTTTAAATGAATATCCCATTTATATATAGAATTGACAAATCTATGATAAAAATGTTTTATAAAATGTTGATAATTTTCTTGTCTTTGAGAAAGAACGGTCCCAGTAAACAATAAAAATTCTCAGTATGAAGATTGTTAACTGCAGATAAACTGATAGAAGTCCATGCGGTTTGTTCATCTGAAGGAACCAATGAGAAATTGTGTGGGAAACAAACATTATGTTGGAAAATCCTAAATTTGAAATACAGGTAATGTTTATATTATGTTTAGACCTGGGGATAGCAATGGGAAGGTTAAAGGGCTTGCTTTTACAAGTATCAGTTTACATCATAAAGGGTAATTGGCATTTCTTTTTTTTCTGTTTAAGTGAAGAAATGGAGGTAAATTGATATGTCTTACCTTCGTTCTTTGTAAACTGCAGGAGAGGAGGAAGAACTTACCGGGGATCGATTGGCAGCGGTGCTGACAGCTCCAACACCCCTGATATCTCTATGCATCCTCGGCCGCCTACATTGTGCGCACATGTGCACACACAGTGCAAGGGAGCGTGGAGCGTTAGAGACTGTAGAGAAGCTGGCACTGGATTGATCCATAGTAATTTCTTCCTTCTCTTCAGTTTTACTGAAGAACTGAAGGTAAGACATATCTCATTTATCGCCCATTCTTCAGTTAAACTTAAAGGGCAACTGTGGTCTCCAAACAAGTTAGGATTAAATGAAAGCCTGCAGCATTTCCCTTTATACTGAGCCGACAATCACATCTCTGGCTTCACCCTGTGAGAAATTATATTGTGGTGAATGTTCCAAACTTCCGCTTCCAGTAGGTTGAGTGACATCACCTACCTCTGTAGCCCTCTGCCTGGGGGAGAAGCATGCTCAGTAAAGACTTAATGCTGGGGAAATCAGGAAGTTGAGAAGAGGAGCCATAATGCAGACAGAGCGAGATCACATGACTACAAGCTGGTCAAATGGCTGAAAACAGGAAGTGTTCAAGCAGGGAGGAAGTAATATTGCTGAGCCTTTCCAGCAAACATCTCACAATTTTATCTAGAGATGTGATTTAGGTTTATTTTGAAGATAGAAGGTTTTTTACAGTATATAATTCTTACTAGTTTGGGAAGAATTGGAGACCACAGTTACCCTTTAATTTAGAATTCCAAGGTTAAGTCTCCTCTGTTAAATAAATAGAATACACAAAATTAATTGTCTCTCACAGTAAGATTTAAGATATATTTTTAATAGGCAAAAGGAGAGTTTTATAAGTAATATTTTTGGGTTCTGTTTCCAAAACTATACCAAACAGCTATAACATCTTACAAGGACTTGTACCCTTAAAAAAAACCTGGTCAATTGTCAGTTACCTGCCCCCAAACCCCAACTAATATATTTTGCACTGTATTAACTACATTAGAATATTATTTTCCGCATTCTGACAGAGTAAGCTGGCCCCTCCCTCCATCTGTGCAGTAAAATCAAAGGCTGAATGCTGACATTACAACCAATGATTGATCAGTGGCGTAGCTACAAACCTATGAGTCTGATGCAAAATTTGGGACATACCCCCCACACCGCAAAAACAAATCAGAACTGCAAAAAACAACCAAAATTCCTCATTAATATTTTTTTTGGAAGCTCATTTTAGAACAACACTAAACTATTAATGACACACACTAGCAAAACTACTGTTACATTGCATAGTATTTTATAAACTTAGGTGGCCATAGATGCCAACAATACATTTTTTGCACAGTTATTGGTTGGCCGACCAAGAAAAATCGAGCAAATCGGACCAATTTTATATTGAGAAGGGCAAATTTGTCAGCCGTTGTGGCACCGAAGATCTCAAACCTACACTTTTGAAATAACTGACAAACCGACACTGGTAAAATGCTTGGCACACAGACAATGGTAAAATGCTTAGTACACGAACACTGGTAGAATACTTGGCACACCTGATAGTGGAGCTGGTGTGGGCGTGCCGCAATGGCTGCGTTGTAGCAGAAAGAAAGCAGGAAGCAGACGTTACTATGTAATGCTTACACTGGATTTGATGGCACGTTTCGGGTACCATGGGTGCATGGGCCCGTCATAGTAACATAGTAAACTAGTAATGAAGTTGAGTAAAGACATACATCCATCAAGTCCACCCAGTGAGGAACAGTGATATGCTATTATCAGGTTTTTTTCTTACAGGGATAGGCAACCAGAAGCCACCTGGATGGTTTACAACTCCCAGGATTCCTCATAAACACTGCAAACAGCATAGGGCAGTGTGAGGGAATGCTGGAAGCCATAAGGCTACTGGTTGCAGTGAACAGAGGACAATTTGTAATTAGTGTGGGTTATGGAGAATAAATTAAAAAAAATATTTATATTAACATCCAAATATTTAAACTCCACCATTCCCTCCTGCTGTTGGAAATGTATGCTGGTAGAGATAATGCAATGTGGTCTACGTAGCATTACTGAAACTTGTCACAGCATTCTGATCTTAAAGGCATGTTTATTATTGAGTTACTAGTATACCATCCACATTTCAGCAATGTAACTAATCACTTTTACATCTGTACAAACATGGTGTTGGTCTAACATGAATGTGCCTCTCCTGTACTTAAATCTATTTAATGCTAGGTTTTGACAAAATCTAGTATAAGTAGCATACTTGCCCTTTAAGCTTTCAAGTAATAATGCTGGTAAATGCATTTTTCCATTTACTTCTGACACTAGGAATATTTTCATTTTGGCCGTTAATTTCTGCAGGAAAAAGCGGAAGTCTAAGTAGCATAATAAACTCCCCTCTTACACACTAACCATCATCACTCCTCATATAGATCCAGCAATTTCTTCCACGACTAATTACTTACCACGCTCTTTTTGTTTCCCTGATTACACTATCTTCTCTCCCGATCACTCACTGTCATCCTCTTATACTCCCTGCCCCTCTCACATCCCGCCCCCCTACTTCACCCTCCTTGACCCTCCTCTTCTATCCTCTCCCAACGATCTATCTCCTGACCTCCTCCCCCTACCCATCCACGCCCGCAATTTCTTAACCCGGAATCCCTCTCCCCCGCTCACTTCTTTACTGACACTTCCCATGCTATCCTCCCCACACCCTCTATTCTTACCTCTGCTCACGTCACTCTTTCTTACTCCGCGCTTCCTCCTTTTTCTTACCTCTCCAGCCCCCCCTCTACCTCTGCTTACCTCCTCGTCCCCCCTCTCTACACCTCCTGTACACCTCCTCGTTACCTCCCTGACCCTCCTCCATCTTGTTACTCAACCACGCTCTCTCTTTACACTCCCTCGCCAAACTCTCTACTCTTCTTATCTTACTGCCACCCTCTTACCTCAGCTCCTTCTTTATTATATCCCCGCTCCTCCTCCTCTCTCTCCTTTCCTCTCTATTACGCGCCCACTCATCTTCCTCCTCGCCCTCGCCTATTTACCTCCACAGCCAACCCAATCCTTTCTCTCTCCGCTCCCTCTATTATACTAAACCGCCACCCTCCTATTATATACTCCAGCTCCCAAGCTCCATCATCTATTACCTCCTACCACTGCTCCCCCCCTCCTCTTACTCTTCTACCCACTACTACCTCCCTCTTCTTCTCACTCTTCCTATATCATACTATGCTCCCCCCTCTCTACCTCTAACTGCTCCTCCGCTCCTCCCTCTTTTACCTCCACCCCGTCATTCTCTTCTACCTCTCTGGCTCCCCTCCTCTATTACCTCCCCGCTACCCGCCTATTACTATATCTCCTCGCCCATCCTCCTTTCTACCATCTCTCACTCGTCACTCGCTCTCTAAACCTAACATCTATATGTTACTCTCCTTCTCCTCGACTCCTTTCTTACCTCCTCCTCCTCACTTTTCTTATCTCCGCTCCTCTCACATTCCTCCTACGCTCCTCTTACCTCCCTCTCTCTCTTATTTCTTACCTCACTGATCCCTCCTTTCTTACCCCCCGCATCATCCTCCTCTTTTACCTCCCCGCCTCCTTTTCATCTTTCTTACCTGCCTGCTGCCCCCCTATTCTTTACCTCCCATCCTCCCTTCCCTACGTTCCAGTCTCTTACTCCTCGCCACCTCATATTTACCCCTCTCCCCACCCTTCTAACCTCTCTGATCCTACTTCTTCACCTCTTCTTTCTTGCACCTGTTTTTCACATCCTTCCCCTCCCGCTACCACTCCTATATTACTACACCCTGCTCCCTCCTCTTACACATCGTCTTACCTCTCCGCTTCCCCTATTACTTAACTCAACTGCTTCCTCCTATCTCTTACTACCTCTCTGCATCCCCTCCGCTCCCCTACTCTCTTCTTACCTCCCTGATACCCTCTCTCTACCTTCTCATCTTTTTACTTACCCTGCTCCCCTCTCTTCTTACCTCCTGCTCCCCTCCTCTTCTGTACCTCTCCCGCCCCTCCTTTTGTACCTCATCGCCTCCTCATTATCTCCACGCTCCTGCCTTTCTCCGCCTCTTCTCTAACTCACTGGCCCCCGACCTTCGCTTACCTCCTCCTTTCTTCTCGAACCCCCGGCGCCACCCCTTCTGACCTTTCGGGTACATCAACCATTTCATTTCCTCAACTCCCCGGCCCCTCTCTCTTCACTCTCCGCTCCCCTCCTTCTTACTCCCGCTCCCCTCCTATGCTTACTCCCGCCCACCTTCATAGCTTTACCCTCCCACCCCCTCTCTGTTACTCCCGCTCCCCCCTCTTCTTAACCTCCACACACCCCCTCTCTTCTTACTCTTCACGCCCTCTTTTTTAACCTTACCAATCCCCCTCCTCTTCTTACTTCCACCCTCTCTTCTTACATCCCCACCTCCCCTCTTCTTACCTTCCACCCCTCCTCACTTCTTACCTCCCCATCCAAAACACATTTCCTTATAGAACATTTTCAATGTTATATCCTTCCCTTTGGAATATCTTTGGCCTTGAGTATTCACAAAGATTGATCGTAATACCTTCATATTAACATCATCAGGGGATAAGGTTATACCGTATCTCGACGACTGGCTACTCCAGAGCCCTTATCCGAAGAACAGTTTAAACCAGTGTCTAGTTTACCATATAGACTCTCAAACAACTAGGATGGATAATAACACTACAAAAGTCACAGTCTAACCCTACTCAACTACAAAGTCCTAGATTTCCTTTTCACACACAGAACAGAACAAGATTATTCCTTCCGTTGAAAAGACAGACCAAGATCAGGGTTGGACGGACCATCCATGCAATTAAAAGCTATTATCGATTCATAGAGTTTTTCGATAAGCAATGAGGCAGTTCCTGGGCAAGAGTACATTAGGAAACTGCACACACATTTTAAAATCATGGGAAGAGATCAGATCCCTAGAAAGTCAGTGACAATTCCGCAGAGGAAGTCTCAAACTCTTAAAAATAGTGGCGAGGTCAACAAACACTGTCAGTAGGAAAACCCTTTGTTATCCTTCTCGTGGTCCTAACCACGGATGGCAAGCGATTGCGGTTGGGGAGCCATTGCGCAGGTATTCTCGTCAAGGCCGAAGGACAGCAGGAGAAAGGAAAACCTCAAACTTCAAAGAGTTAAGGCATCATAAAAAGCTTTAATTCATTTCCAAACAAACTGGAAAATATCAGGTAATCATTAGTACCAGACCCACAATTAAAATGGCCAGCCTATATATAAACCACCAAGGAGGGACAAGAAGCCCAACCAAAGCTGTGCTTACTCTCCCTACAAATCCAGTCATGGGACAGGAAACAACTGCAAAACATCCGGCTAACAATAATTCGAGCGAGAAGAACAAGAAAACCTTTGGCAGACCAAACTAAGTCGGAGTGCTGACCAACGAGTGGTCTTGGATCAGGTTTTTTTTTTTCGGATCATGCAGCAAGTGGGGAAACACCACAGGCGGACCTGATGGTTCAGAACAGAACAGAAATGCCAGTGTACTACTCCCCTGGAGGAAAAGACCTGAAAGCGCGGCAGGAATGCCTTACAATCGTTGGAACTTTCACTTGGCATAATTTCCCTTCCAACTCCAGTTAATTCACACGTAGTGCTGAACAAGATTCGACAGGGGATAATGCCAGAAATTACTGGTTAGCCCAAACTTGGCCGCGCCACAGACCATGGTTCGCAGACCTGATAACTGTCATCAAACCACCTGGCCTCTACCTCTAGAGAAGCAATTCCTACTACCGGGTTCAGATTACCAGCATCCCACACCTTCCCAAACCTCAAAATCAAAGCATTGCTGCGTAGAAAGGGAAGTAAATCTTTAGGATCTCCTAGATCCTGTTATCAATTACACTCATCGCACAGTAGAAAACATTCCACTACAGCGATTTTATCAGCGAGTCGGAAGACAATTCTTGGGGTGGGTGCCTAAGAAAATACGTAACAGCGAAGGATCCCAACATTCCTGTTCTCCAAAATTTTGTAGAAGGGCAGATAAAGCCTGCTCCACGCACCTTACTTAAAGGTTCAGTTGGCAGACTTAGGGGTGTTCTATAATGCGGACATTGCAAGAGACACCTTTGTGAAGATTTTGTTAAAGCTGCTTCCAACCTAAAAACCCAAAAAGAAATAGATCATCAGTGCCTAAAGGGGACTGGCCCTAGTCCTGAGAAAGTCTGGCAGTGCACCCTTTTTAACCATTAGAGGACATCAAAATACATCACTGACCTGGAAAACAGCCTATTGGTAGCACTCTGCTGGCTAGATGTGTCACTGAGTTCAGTGCTTTCATGAGAGGAGCCCATTTCTAAGTAAGTGAAGCGGGTTTTAGATTATTAAAATAAAGATCCTCTCACCCAAAGTTCTTCAAACTTTCCACACGGAAAACAGAGATGCTCCTGCCCCCCTGACTCAGATTAATATAATGACTTATGTCTAAGATAGTGTTTGCAGATGTGTGCTCAAAATCTTTTCAGAACAATCAGATCTTGCTTGTCCTACTACGCGAGGGAGTAAGAAGTCTAGGAGCATCTCAAGCGAAAATACGCCCCGAGGTGCTGTCTTAAGCAGCAATTTCAGGCGGCTACAAAGCGGTACGTACCAGTTGCCACTAAAATATAAGGCTCATTCAACCAGGGCAGTTTCTACTTCATGGCCAGCTAAGGCAAGGAAGCCAACCCAGAATCAAATTTTAGAGCGGCTACCTTGGCCCTCATACCACCTTTGTGAGGCATTACAAGCTGAAGAATATAGTGGACAAGAGACGCACCTTAGCGGTTAAAAGTCCTTCAAGCAGCGTTCATCCTAGCTCTTCCCATCTGTTATTGGGAGATGCTACCTGCTTGTGATATTCTCTTTTGTCACTGCTGCCTTGGGGGTGATAAGGAAAGACAGGATTTATACTTACGTAAATCCCTTTTCCTTGAATGCAAAGGCAGACATCTTATATCCTCTATTAAGTGTTTTAAGCAAATGCATCTTGTTTCTGTGTACTACTTTGGCAAAATACTGTGGGGGTTTGAGGGGAGAGGGGTATTTTCAAGACTTGCTGCTTGTCTGCCTTCTAGGGGGTGGCGTATCTTAACTCTGTTGTCACTGTTCTTGGGATTCAGGGAAAAAAGTGATTTTTACGCTACGTTAAGTATCAAATCCTGTCTTTTCTCTGACAAAAAATACATTTTGACGTTTTCCGTGGCATTTGTTGGTACTAAAAAACTTATTTGGAACAAGATGTATTTTTTTTGCCAGGATAGTGTAGCTTATCACTTTTTGTATTATAAAAAATTCTGTTTCAATCCCATGTCATTTGTGTCACCAAATATATTTTTGTCATTAAATATAATATCTTGGATGCTGTGCAGTTATTTTGTTGTTGGACCTATGTGATAAAATTAGTATTTGTATCACAGTATTATTTTGTCGATAAATATAGTGTTGTCACAAAGTGCGTTTACTGTTGACTAAATATATGTTTTTTTAACACCAGACTTTCTTTTGTCTAATAAATACATACGATAATGTGATTATGGAAGCAGTCAACATTCACCAGACCCTCTGCAATCCAGGAACTTGCCTATACCAGGGCTCCAGAATTGCTCTGCTGAGATAAATTTAATTAACATACAGCAAATGTAAAATCAGCATTAGAATTATCCAGAAGTTCTTCTTCTCTTATTTGCAGGAATGAGTAAGATGGGGAAATCTCTCCCCCTAGGGCTAGCCACAATGATGCGACTTTAAGGGCAACGATCACGAGTGTACCTACTTCAGTTTCCCGGATTGGTCAATTAAGCCAATTCGTGACACATCCTAGATGCTACCCCTTAGAGAAAACACAATTTTAACCGTTCGCAACTAAGAGGTTCGTTGGTTTGTGGAGGACAGTAAGCTGTGGAATGAATCTGCACGTGAAAGTGTTGTGTAGTTGATCTCATTCCTGGAGGCTTGGATGTTTCTTTGACATTGCAAATACCCCAGAGTACGCTGATGACCGATCATGGTGGACATGTGAGTTGGTTTGTGTTTTGTCTAGTTGGTGGATAAGTTGGGGGGCAGGCACCATTTGAACATTTGAATGGAGCTTGAAGGACAGCTTGGTCTTTATCAAACCACTATTAAATATGGAATAATATGAAAATTACCTTTTGTCCAGTCTATGGGTCGCTCATTCTAGGAAAGGTTTAGATTTTTTTCTATGACCTAGTTTACTTAGATATTGAGAAGGCAACCCAGCAGCATATTATCTATGAAAGCATTGTATTGCTTTATATGCAGAGCCAGAAAAAAGCTGTCTAACAAAGTCACAAACTGCACAAATAATCTTCCAAAACCCCCTACCAAAGACCTGACTGACATAGTGGAAGCACGAGAAGGTAGTGGCCTGATATCAAGGGCTATCATACGTAAAGTAAGGAAACGCTGTATGAATGTGAACAAAGTATGACACCCTTCTGAACAAAGGGTAGTAACTTCTGTTTTCCAGGCATTATTTTGTCTGTAGCCATCAGTTTAATAGTATACAAATGACAAAAAACAGTAAGGAACTTTCAAATAATTAGAATTATTATCATTAAAAATACCCATAATGCAATCCTAGTCGATAGATGTACAATATTAAATTGTACTTACAATAATAGACTTATTGTTTGTTATTGGTTCATCTATTTGCAGCTGAAACACCAAATCCTGCAAAAAATGACCCCAAGAACTGACACGGCACAATGTGATGGAAAACTCCTAATACTTACCGAGAGTTTCTTTTCCTGGCCATTCACTCAGGCAGCACGACAGGGTTAATCCCTGCTAGTGGGACAGAGGAAAATAGACACTTCCCACAAAGTTAAAATAAGACAATCCCCCCGTGAGCTCACAGTCTATTTCAAAACGCATTCTCAAAGGAGATAGAGGAGGGATTGCTGCATGGGGAAGGCCAGGAAAGGAAAAGAAATCTCTGTTGTACGTAGGATAGGAGTTTCCATCTTCATGGCCATCCCAGGCAGCCGAACGGGTTGTACCCAAGCAATCTATATTAAATTAGGGAGGGATAGTCACTTCACAATTTAAAAGAAAAAATGCTGATAAGGAAATAATTTAATTTGTTGCCCTGGCCCAGATTGAATAACTCTATGGCCGAAAATTCGCCTGTGATTGGCCACTCTAAAATCCAACTTATCATGTTTTATAAAAAGTGGATGAAAGTAGACCAATTTGCTGGTCTACACAGCTCATCAACATCTGCACCCTCTTATGCTGCCCAAGAGTTGATACACTTCTAGTTCCAAGAGCACGGATATTTGACGGAGAGTACAGGCTTTGGGATGAGTAAGTTCTTTGGATAGACCTCAACTTCCATCGTATATATGTGCGTAGTCGTTGCTGCTTCTCACTCCTTGATCCAAAAGGGGGATAACAAATAAACCTTTCCACCTTTATAAAGGGTGGCTGTAGCATCTAAGGAGATTTTAAGACATTTAAAACATCAAGGAAATAATATGAGGGTACTTATGTAGGTCCAAATTGATGAGAGTAGAAGGAGTAAGAATGTAGAGGGATGGGTTAAAAGATGAAAAGAGGAAAAGAAAATTAGTCCTGGATGGGTCCACTGTTTATACAATACCATAGTCTATACACCCTGTGCCAGGGTCTGTTGATTATTGATGATGATCTTTAATCACTTGATATATGGAGTACTGTCTTTATTTTACTGTTTATTTTCTTTGATTATAGCTTCATTGTGACATGATATTATATGGCTCTGGTTACTAATATGTCTTTATTGTTCACCCTCATATAGATATGGTGGGTTATCGTAATGGGTTTACTGTGAAGGGGAGTTCCTTGTTAAGATTGAGACAGGTAGCGAGTCTCCTACACTGGTGGACAATTTGACCACCATGACTGTATACAGGACTGCGCTAAGTGTAATCAGTGCGTCCCATGTCTATTCGTCAATTTGACAACGATCGCACAATAGACGTACAGGTTACGTAATGTTGACTTATACGGCCACAGATTCTTAAAGAACTTCATGACCTCCACATTGGCCGCAGCATAGCTCCTGTTTGTGCAAAACCGCTCTGGTCCCCACCAAAACGCTTCCTGTCTCTTGACTTCCTTATACGGTCTCATGCTACTCAGCTTGTACACTCTGCCTGACGTTCTTGGATTATGTTTGACGGTTAGCTTTGGGGACCGATAGGTGTTAATATAATACACCTACCCCACCCTATAGCTATAATGTTTTTAGATACACTAGATTTCCCAAGCCCAGTTGGCATGTAGTGAAATAAAGGCTTACTGTTTTGTTTTCTGATTCACTTTATCTAGTGTGAGTGCAGCGTATTATTATGGTTTGCTTTCTCTTCTTTTGTTGTAATATTTGGGTTATATGACCAGCGGATTTTGTAGGACGTTCACCTGTAGATCCTCTAATAATTTAAACCCAACATAGCAGATGTATTTTTTTTCCCATAGGAAATTTGTTTATACGACCTGCAGATCGTACATCAGATTTAACGTCTATGGCCACTTTTAGTTGTTTATATTCTAAATCACCCAATTGTTTACAGGCGCTTGGATTATAATTTCCTACTTTATCAGTAGAATGGAGTACTTCCTCCAGCAAATGTCTTATTTAAAACCGATAGTGATCAATCCAATAGCGTTCATCTTTCAATGTATGATGATGTATTGTCAATAGATGGTGGACAAGGAGAAGAACGACAGTTTAGACTTTGATTTACATATTTCATGCTCACAGGCACATAAGCCCACTTCTTTTTGAATTGAAATTAGCCTTAAAAAAAATAAGCCACTGATTGAACTGATTTTAAAAAATTTTTTAAATTAAAAACAATAATCAAGTTGAAAGTAGGAGAGAGTACTTCTATATCCCTTACTGGAGCCATGAAATATTACTGCTCATGTAGCTCTCTTATCTGCAGTTTTGGACTGGCTCCAGGGTTCACCAGGGGAATCAACAGCCCATTCCCCAAGACAAACTACTAAAAATGTAAAAAGCCAAGCAACAGTATAAAAGCCTTTTACTAAACTAATAGGAGTAAGTTAGTAAGTTAAAGTATTAATAGAGATATGTAATGTTAGGTGGACCCTAATCTCGTCCTTGGTGGCCCCTGGTCCTCAGATTTCCAGTCCTGATCCAAATTGCCTACCTGTAACATAGGGGGACATGTTGAAAGGCAAATGAAAGGCTTAGAGGGTTTTACAAAAGTATCCATGCACATGGGCGTGGCTACGAAATTTTGGATGAGCCCTTCCCTAACCCACGAGAATAAAAAAAAACTTAACTTCACCTCCCATGATTTGTAGATCTCATAACCTTTTGTTTTCTAGGTAAGCTCATAAACATTTTCTAACACATAGAATGTATGTACTGACAGACACTAATGGTCTACACATAACCATATCAGGTATCCCACCCCTCCCACAGTCACGGGAGTCTCCTGGATCTCTGGGTGGTCTACCGCATCCCGAAAAGACCACCCCTAACTCCCCTGGACTGTAAAGCTCCCTGGTATTCCAAGAAACGCCCCTTTCTCCCTTTTCTGGCTGACACTCCCCAGGAATATGCCTCGCCCACACCACACCCCTAACTCCCCGGTCACCCCAGTGAATGTCACATCCCCATGCATTATCTACAAACTGCAATGACATTTTAATTATAATATTGTCTTAATTTTATCACATTCTTTTGCTTGAAATTTCCAAATTGCTGTTATTTCTATTCCCACTTCTATTTTTGGAAATTTTTTGCCCCTTATACAAAAACGGTACAAATCTCAAAGATTAATATTCTGAGGTTTCAAGGTCATGTTATTAAATTAACTCTCACTTTCCAATGAAATTCACCTGGTTCAAGGATACACAAAAGCCGACCCCTTAACAATCAGACGATTGTGGGGGAAAATGTATCAGAATGTATATTATTTTGAGGTTGAATAAAGACATACGTCCATCCAGCCCAACCTACTCAAGCCTAAGCTGCTAGCAATGCTCGGCCGGGAAAATGACAGTTCTCTAACCGATTTATGTGTTCCCCATGGATTTACCAACAGGCCAACCGAAGCTACAGTACGCCCCCAGCCCAATACATGGTACTATCAGTTGGTTGGTCGAAAATATCGTATGGTGTATACTCAGCCTTGGCTGAGTATGTATTACAGTACAGAAAAAATATTGTTTCTGTGGTGGTCGCTCATCCCAAAATAAAATGAAATAAGTCACATAATTATTGATAGATGAATCGTTTAATCAATTGTATATGGAGTACTTTATTTACTGTTTAGTGTTCTTTGATATAGCTTATTGTGACATGATCTTATAATTGCTCTGTTTACTATATGCTTATATATGTTCACATCATATAGATATGGTGGGTTATCGTATTGGGTTTATCTGGTGAGGGGAGTTTCCTTTGTTAAGATTGAGACAGTGTAGCCGAGTAGAGTCTCCTGACACTGTGACAATTTGACCACCCATGACTGATACAGGACCTGCGCTAGTGACATCAGTGACGTCCCCATGTAATTGCGTCAATGACACGATCGCACAATAGACGTAAGGTTACGTAATGTGACTTAAGACGAGCCACAGATATCTTAAAGGAACTTCCATACCTCCACAATAGCCGCAGCATGAAGCCCTGTTTGGCAAAACCGTCTGTGTCTCCCACCCAAAACGCTCCTGGTCTCTGACTTTTCCTAATCGGTCTCATCTACTCACTTGACACATCTGGCCTGACTTGTCTAGGGATTATTTGTGACGTCTTTGGGACCCGATAGGTGTTAAGTATATACACCCTACCCCACCCTAGCTAAATGTTTTTAGATACACTAGATTTTCCCAACCCAGTTGATGTACTGTGAAATAAGGCTTACTGTTTTTTGTCATGCACTTATCTATGTGAGTGGAAGCGATTATTATGGTTTTGCTTTCTCTTTCTTTTGTTGTAATATTGTGGTTATATGATGACGCACGATTTTGTATGGACGTTCACCTGTAATCCTCTAATAATTTTAAACCCACACAGGCCAGATGTATTTTTTTTCCCATAGAAATTTTGTTTCATACGACCTGGCAGATCGTACAATCAGATTTAACTTCTATGGCCACTTTAGTTGTTTATATTCTACCCAATTGTTTTACAGGCGCTTGGATGTATTTCTACTTTATGCAGTAGATGATAGTACTTCCTCCAGCAATGTCTATTTAAACCCGATAGTATCAATCCAATACAGTTCATCTTCAATGTTCTATGAGATGTTATTGGCAATATGGTGGACAGAGGAACGACTGACAGTTTGAGACCTTTGATTACATATTTCATCTGTCACAGGCACATAGCCCAACTTCTTTTTGAATTGAATTAAGCCTAAAAAAATAAGCCCTGATTTGAACTGATTTTAAAAAAATTTTTAAATTAAAACAATAATCAGTTGAAATATGAGAGAGTACTTCTATATCCCTTAGTGAGCCATGAAATATACTGCTCATAGTGCTCTCTTATCTGCATGTTGACTGGCTCACCAGGGTTTCACAGGGGAATCAACAGCCCATTCACCAAGACAAACTACTAAAAATGTAAATACAGAGCCAAGCACCGTATAAAAACGCATTTTAATAAACTTAGGAGTAAGTTAGATATTTATAATAAGTATTAATAGAGATAGTGAAATGTTAGGTGGACCTATCCCGTCCTGGGTGGGCCCCTGGTCTCAATTTCCAGTCCTGTCAACCTTGCCTACCTGTAACATAGGGTACATGTTGAAAGGCAAATGAGAGGCTTAGAGGGTTTTACAAAAAGTATCCATGCACAGGGGCTTGGCTAGAAATTTGATGAGGCCCTTTCCCTAACCACGAGATAAAAAAAAAACTTAAACTTCACCACGCCTCATGATTTGTAGATCTCATACCTTGGTTTTCTAGGTAAGCTCATAAAACATTTTCTAACACATAGAATGTATGTACTGACAGACACTAATGGCTACAGATACACATATCAGGTACCCCCTCCCACCCTCCCAGCAGTCCACAGGAGTCTCCTGGATTCTGGGTGGTCTACCGCATCCCGAAAAGACCACCCCTAACTCCCCTGACTGCAAGCTCCCTTGTATTCCCAGGAACGCCCCTTTCTCCCTTTTCTGGCTGACACTCCCCAGGATGCCTCCGCCACACCCCTAACTCCTCCGGTCCACCCCAGATGATGTCACATCCCATGCATTATCTACAAACTGCATGCAATTTTAATTATAATATTGTCTTAATTTTATCATTAATTTTGCTTGAAATTTCCAAATTGCTGTTATTTCTATTCCACTTTTCTATTTTGGAATTTTTTGTCCCCGTATACAAAAACGGTAACAATCTCAAAATGATATTCTGAGGTTTCATCAGGTCATGTTATTAAATTAACTCTCACTTTCCTAATGAAATTCACCTGTTCCAAGGATACACAAAAGGCCAGACACTTAACAATCAGACGATTGTGGGGGGGAAAATGTATGAATAGTATATTATTTTGAGGTTGAATAAAGACTACGTCCATCCAGCACAACTACTCAAGCCTAGCTGCTAGCAAGTGCTCGGCCGGGAAAATGACAGTTTTGGCTACCGATTATGCATTCCCCATGATTTACCAACAGGCCAACCGAGCTCAGACGCCCCCAAGCCCAATACATGGTACTATCTTTTGTTGGTCGAAAATATCGTATGGTGTATACTCTAGCCTTGGCTGAGTGTGTATTACAGAAAAAATATTGTTTCTGTGTGTCGCTCACTCCCAAAAATAAAAATGAAATAAGGAAAATTGTATGTCCCTTATGTATTTTTAACTGTAATGTTACATATATTCTGAAATAAGTGTAAATAACATATACACACATTTGTTTACTCACCATATCTATCTTTCAAAGTCTTATTTTTTTGTTCTTACTGTCATCTTGTAAATGGTAGATATAAGAAATTTTTACAGTTTACTTCTTATATCGGAATCCTTTAGGATTCACCTATGGATTCTGTGAGAAATTACATTGCCTCTCTTTTATAATGGATATGATATAATAGTGTAAAACTCACCCAGGTGAATGGTCTCTATTTTCTATTAATAGGAATATGAATTAAATAGTCTATAAATAGAACTCACCCAGGCCAATTGTCTCTATTTTATTAATAGGACATTTTTAGTATTGCTTATTTTCAGCAAACTGCATTTAATTATCAACACCAGTTAAAATAATATGGGAACATTCCATAGTGCTGCATAGAAATAGTGAAAAGTCATGTTAATGGAACATCCAGTAAGTTAAAAAAAAAAGCCTTAACGATGTTTGGGCGAAAATTCTTGTAAAGTTCAAAAAATACAACCACAAAACCGAAAGGTGAAGTTTTTGCTTGCAGCCCTGGTCTTTAATGGTTGATTGCTAGAGAGCATTTCTCTGTTCAGGCGCAATGAATAAGGCGAAGTTGTTATGCACTTGCCACATGTTAGTAGACATTTGGCGGCAAAACAAGCATTTTTATAAATATTACCAATAATACGCTCTTTGTCATTGCGATGTCCCTCGATAGTGAAATGGCGAAAATAGTGATAATTTTAAATAAGCCCCTATTTCTCCTTGCACTGATAACTAGTGGGGTTGGACCAATGATCTCAATAGTCTTCAATCTGGGTTGATAGCAATCCACTCACAGGGGGCTCCAATTTAAAGGCAGTAAACCCCCCCCCCCCAAAAAAAAGTTGAGTGCTATAAGCTAAGACTATACCAAGTGCTTTATCAAGTGTGAGATGTGGGAACAGAACATTGGAGTAACCTGACTATTTTAACGGGAAAATCTGAAGATATCAGCTTTTTTGGGGTTTTTTTTGTACCTGCCTTTAAATTGGAGCCCCTGTGAGTGGAACTTGCTTATAACACCTTTATGAAGGACTTTTTTTTATTAAGGACATAGAAAAAGAAGGCATTGAAACAAGAAAGCAGCTCAAACAAGCTGTGTGTTTGGTGCTGTGTACTTAGAAAGTTCAGTTTATCCATCAATGTGTATCCTGCCACATATATAGGTGCAAGTGGGTTGTCCATCTAGTAGAGAAGGTCCTAAGGGGGCAACTTTGCAGCATTGCCGGGCTTGGCAAACCTGGGGCGCCTGTAGGAACTGGCTGGGGCCAGTATAGAGGGAGTGATGTGGGCAGGGAAGGTTGAGGATGAGTAATTTGGTAAGAGTTATTAGGGGAAGTGGGAAGGGGAAGTGGGAGAAGGAGGTAGGGTCGCTCTTTCCCAGCTTGGCCAATCCAACAATTTCCATTTTCGGTGATGAAGCATGGTCAGTTCAGAATAGCAAGTATTGAGTGACTGATCCCTTGAGCACCTAGGACTCCATATCTAAACAAAGGAGGGAGAACTTTGGCAGGAAGGCTTGGCAGGTGGTTGTGGTAGGCGACCCATTATTAGAAGTTGGAAATGGTCACTGCCTGCCAGGAACCTACATGCCAAAAGTGTGTTGAATGGCTGGTGCTAGGGTTCAACATGTGGTTTATTGTGTTGTCAGATTATTTGGTGGTTAGAGTTTACATTGGTTGCCAGTGTCAAATTTAGAGAGGAGGGGAGGTCCTTAAAAATTATTTCTGAAGCTAGGTGCCAAGTTAAAAGACTATTTTTTCAGAAATACTACCACAGCCGTTTGCTATGCTAGGGGACATATGGGAGCTTAAATTATTAATGAGTAGGGATGGCGTTTTCGCGATCCGAACCCGGATCCGCCGCGGATTTATCCCATTCGCGAACGGCGGATTTTCGCCTTCCGAACTTCCGATTCTCGGATTTTTTCGTATTTACGAAAATTTTCGAAATTACGAGGATTTCTCTTAATTCCTTACATACGTATTTTCGAAATTTCGAAATTACGAAGATTACTTGTATTTTTCGAAAATACACTATTTTCGAAATACATGAAACCTCGTAATTTCGAAAATTCCCAACTCGTAATTTTGAAATTTTCGAAAATAAAAAATCTCTTATTTCAAGGGTATTTTTAATTTTAACGGGTCCGCTCGCGGATTTTTGAATTTCAAATTTTTTTCAAAAATTCGCGGATCCTCCGAGCGACCGGATTTTGCGAAGTTCGGACATCTCTATTAATGAGTGGCTAAATTTTGGTGCAAGGATAGGGGTTTGAGTTTTTAGAGAAAGATTAGAGGGATGTCACATCATAGAACACATAGTACTCTACATCTTAATCTTTTGGTGGATACTGGGAGTTCTGGATGTGATGTTTAGAACTTGCCTAGGATATTGGCAAGGTATTTTGCCACCTTTTATGTTACAGATGTTGATGCTACTGACTATTGGTCTTAATAGGAGCCCCTTTCTTGTGTATCCTAAGGAGTCTATATATACATATTCAGAACCTTGAAGCACCCCACTTAGAACTTTAGGCCCACCATAGATGTATCTCCATTGACCACCACTCTCTGTTTGCAATCCAATAAACTAATTCTCTATCCATTTATTAATGTTTTTTCTAGGCCAAAAGTCCTTAGTTTATACAATAGTCCCCTATGTGGCACAGTATCAAAAGCTTTAGCGAAATTAAGTACACATCCACTCTGCCTAATATAAATTCTTACTTCATCCTAAAAACCAAGTAATTTGGTCTGGCCCAATCTATTTTTCATGAATCCATGCTGACTATACTAATAAGATCATTTCTGCAGACAAGGACATTAGTCCCCTATGTGGCACAGTATCAAAAGCTTTAGCGAAATTCAAGTATACCACATCCAACTGCTGCCTGAATATAATTCTCATTACTTCAATCCTACAAACCAAGTAAATTTTCTGGCCCATCTATTTTCATGAATCCATGCTGTCTATACTAATAAGATCAGTTCTGGAGACAAGGACATGATCCCGTAAGTTTCCAGTACATTCCCTACCACTGAGTTTAGGCACACAGGTCTATAGTTACCCAGGTTGAGAATGACTACATTTTGAATATTGTTATTACATTGGCTTTTTTCACATCCGCTGCACATCACCAGACAAAGTGAATCTGAAAAAGATAAGTTTATAATAATCGGCCGGGAGGTACTTACGAGTACGCTTTGGAGGAGGGCGCTCCGATGGCTGGTGGGATTGCGAACTGGATACAAGAGACTGCTGGGAACTGTAGGCTGAGGAATGGTGGCTAGGTGCTGCTGGAGAAAGGCAGATAACTGGAACTGGCAAGGAGTCCTGAACAGGCTAGTAAGTAGTTGGTGCAGGTATCAAGGAGTCTCGGGAACAGGCAGGTAAGTATCTGGAGAGGCTAGGTAAGTATTGGTGCAGGTATGGCAAGGAGTCATGGAACAGCAAGGTAAGTCTCTGGAGCAGGCTAGGTAAGTAATTGGTATAGGTGAGGAACAGGATCCAGGGCAGGTAAGTAGAAGGAGCCGGGGAGGTAGCTAACGCTACTATCAGACACCGGGTCCAGGAGACACCGGTTTTTTGAATTCTCTGTGAGGCCCGGCATGTCGGTGGGTGTGACGTCATGATTGTCACGACGACGCCCACCCGGATGTGCAGCGCGCCGGCGGGACCGGAGCGGCAGGTAAGTTTGTGACAGTACCCCCCCCTTACGTGGGCCATACGACCCAACGGGCCAGGTTTTCTAGAAAACCCTGTAAAAAGCTTTGGACTAATGAGGAGCGTGCAAATCTGAATGTGTAATCCAAGCTCTCTCTTTCTTCCGGACCAAAACCTTTCCAGTGGACCAAATACTGAGAGACCTCCTCAAGAATCTAGGTCCAAAATCTTCTCGACCTCAAACTCTTGCTGACCAACAGAAAATTGGAACGGAGGTATAAAGATGTGGAATACTGATTAGAGCACACTGGCTTGATGAGAGAATATGAAACACATTAGGAATCCGCATGCTGGAAGAAGTTGGAGGCGAACAGCCACCGGGCGACCTATTCCAGGATAGGAAAAGGACCAATAATGATTTGGGTCCAGTTTGGTGGAAGTAACCCGTAGATTAATTGAGCAGAGGAGAGCCACACTTATCTCCAACCGAATAAGCTGGGGGTTCTCTACGTCTCCTGTTGCTGGCTGCAGTTTTTGTACAGAGCAGATTTCTGAAGGCTGATTTCCGTAGCATGCCAGATAGCTTACATCTGGGCCGCATAGTCATTGGCAGCGGGTACTTGTTTTGAAAAGAAAATCTTGAGGAAAACATCTAGATTCATCCCAGACACACCAAAAAGGAGATTTCCCAGTAGAGGCATGATGAATGTTATGGGCAAACTCAGCCAGGCAGAAGGTCAGCCCAATCATCCGGAGCATAGGAAATGTAACAATGAAGATATTGTTCCAAGACTGGTTAGTGCGTTTCAGTGTAGCCCCGTTGGACTGTGGGGGGTAAGCCATAGAAAATTGTAACTGGATGTTCATGGATTTACAAAGTGCCTCCAAAATTTGGAAACAAATTGAGTACCTCTGTCAGATACTATTTCAGAAGGAGTCCATGAAAGCGGAAGATATGTGAAATAAATAGTTGAGCTAACTCGTCGAAGATGGTAGTTTGGGGGAGGGGAACAAAATGGGCCATTTTGCTGAAGCTGTCTACTGTCCCCATATAACCGTGTTTTTTTGGAAAGTGGAAGTTCAACAATAAAGTCCATGGATAGATGGGTCCAAGGTCTGGACAGAATGGGGAGGGGTTTGAAGAGACCACAGGGGGGGTTCTAGAAGATTTGGATGAGCACAGCTGGTCACACACTTGAACAAAGTCTTTAACATCTTTTCTCATTTTGGCCACCAAGGGAACGGGCAAGAATATTAAAAGTTTTATTAACACCGGGATTCCGGCTTGCTTGGAACATGTGAGTATGAAGAAGGAAGTTTTTTTCGAGTGAATTTTGCCAGAGGGTGTGGTCTGGAGGAGCAGAAATCTTGTGGCGGCTTTGATCTTGGAACAGAGTTGAGGAGATATGAGGCCAAGATTTTAGTGGTTGGGATAATGGAGCCCTTACTTGATTAATACAGTTGGATACACCAAATGATCTGAAAGGGCGTCAGCTTTTTGTTTTGGGAACCAGGTGGTAAGTGATAATAAAGTTGAATCGGGAAAAAAATAAGGACCCCCTTGTTTGACGGGGATTTACCTTTAAGAATTCTGATGTACGAGGTTCTAATGGTCGGTAAGGATGGTGATAGGTACAAAGGTGCCTTCAATAGATATGCTACTCCTCGGGGCCAGCTTGATGGCAAGAATTTCCCTATTCCGACATCATAGTTCCGCTCGTTAGGTAAACACTTCTTAGAAAAATAACACAGGGATGGACTTTCCTTTTATGTGCCTTGTCTTTGGGAAGGATGGCTCCTGCACCCAATCCGAGGCATCAACTTCGATTAGAAAGGAAGAATAGGATCTGGATGTACTAGAACTGGTGCATCAGCAAAGCTTCCTTGAGTCATTTGAAGGCTCAAGGCTGCAGGGGTCCATGAATGAGGCCTACACTTACTGATGAGGGCTAATATCGGAGAAATATTAGAAGAGAACCCTTGATGAAATTGTCTGTAATAATTGGCAAAAGCAATGAACCTTTGAATGGCTTTGGTTCTCTCAGACGTAGTAATACCTGTTTAACTTGGAGGCGGTGTGAGGGCAATCTTGAGAAAAGATTAAAATGTCATTGAGAATACACTACAGAAATCCCCAAACATATCCCGGAAATGTCATTCACGAACTCTTGGAAACCGCTGGACATTACAAAGGCCGAAGGGCATTAACGAGATATTCGTAGTGACCGTCCTGTGTTTAAAGGCTGTTTTTCCACTCGTCACCTTTGCGTATACGGATCAATGTATGCCCCACGAAGATCCGTTTGGTTAAATATTTAGCCCCTTTTCTGTCAAACAGTTCAGAGTGAGAGGAAGATGATAACGATTTTTTACTCGTGATTTTATTTAAACCACGTACGTGTAGTCGTAAACCTCGATTAACAAAAGAACCCGGTCCAGCAGGGAAGTGGAAGGTTGCATGAAACCCCTAGACAAATGTTCAGTAATGTATTCTTTCATGGCCAGAGTTTCGAGTTGGACAGTGGTATGTGCGGCCCCGAGGAGGCATAGTAACTGAGAGAAGATCGATGGGCAATCATAGGATCGGTGCGTTGTGTACTTCTCAGCTCGCTTTTACAAACACATCAGAGAATCACGATAAACATTCAGGAGATTTTTTCTCAGATTTATTTTTACAGGTATGGTGGTGCAATGAGTAGAAGAGTAGAAAGGCAACTTTCAAAACAGAAAGGACTTCATAGACTTGAGTTCATTGTTGGAACGGCCTTTGTAATGCTCCAGCGGTGTTCCAAGAGTTCGTGAATGACATTTTCCGGGATATGTTGGGGATCTCTGTAGGTGTATATCTCAATGACATTTTAATCTTTTCTCAAGATCTGCCCTCACACCGCCTCCAAGTTAAACAGGTATTACTACGTCTGAGAGAACCAAAGCCATTCAAAGGTTCATTTGCTTTGCCAATTATTACAGACAATTCATTCAAGGGTTCTCTTCTATAATTTCTCCGATATTAGCCCTCATCAGTAAGTGGTAGGCCTCATTCATGGACCCCTGCAGCCCTTGAAGCCTTCAAATGACTCAAGGAAGCCTTTGCTGATGCACCAGTTCTAGTACATCCAGATCCTATTCTTCCCTTCTACATCGAAGTTGATGCCTCGGACTTGGGTGCAGGAGCCATCCTTTCCCAAAGACAAGGCACTAAAAGGAAAGTCCATCCCTGTGCTTATTTTTCTAAGAAGTTTCTACCTAACGAGCGGAACTATGATGTCGGGAATAGGGAACTTCTTGCCATCAAGCTGGCCCTCGAGGAGTAGCATCATCTATTGGAAGGCACCTTTGTACCTATCACCATCCTTACCGACCATTAGAACCTCGAATACATCCAGAATCTTAAAAGGTTAAATCCCCGTCAAACACGGTGGTCCTTATTTTTTTCCCGATTCAACTTTATTATCACTTACCAACCTGGTTCCAAAAACAAAAAAGCTGACGCCCTTTCCAGATCATTTGTTGTTATTGATGATGAATCTTTAATCAATTGATATATGGAGTACTTTATTTTACTGTTTAGTGTTCTTTGATTATAGCTTATTGTGACATGATATTATAATTGCATCTGTTTACTAATATGCTTTATATGTTCACATCATATAGATATGGTGGGTTATCGTATTGGGTTTATCTGGTGAAGGGGAGTTTCCTTTGTTAAGATTGAGACAGGTAGGCGAGTCTCCTGACACTGTGACAATTTGACCACCCATGACTGAATACAGGACTGCGCTAAGTGACATCAGTGACGTCCCCATGTAATTGCGTCAATTGACACGATCGCACAATAGACGTAAGGTTACGTAATGTGACTTAAGACGCCACAGATATCTTAAAAGGAACTTCCATACCTCCACAATAGGCCGCAGCAGAAGCCCTGTTTGGCAAAACGCGTCTGGTCTCCCACCCAAAACGCTCCTGGTCTCTTGACTTTCCTTATACGGTCTCATGCTACTCAGCTTGTACACTCTGCCTGACTGTCTTGGATTATGTTTGACGGTTAGCTTTGGGGACCGATAGGTGTTAAGTATATACACCCTACCCCACCCTAGCTATAAATGTTTTTAGATACACTAGATTTTCCCAAGCCCAGTTGATGTATGTGAAATAAAGGCTTACTGTTTTTTGATGCACTTTATCTATGTGAGTGAGCGATTATTATGGGTTTGCTTTCTCTTCTTTTGTTGTAATATTGTGGTTATATGACCAGCGGATTTTGTATGGACGTTCACCTGTAGATCCTCTAATAATTTTACCCAACAGGCCAGATGTATTTTTTTTCCCATAGGGAAATTTGTTTATACGACCTGCAGATCGTACAATCAGATTTAACTTCTATGGCCACTTTTAGTTGTTTATATTCTACCCAATTGTTTTACAGGCGCTTGGATGTAATTTCTACTTTATGCAGTAGATGGAGTACTTCCTCCAGCAAATGTCTATTTAAAACCGATAGTGATCAATCCAATAGCAGTTCATCTTTCAATGTTATGATGATGTTATTGGCAATAGAGGTGGACAGGAGAAGAACTGACAGTTTGAGACCTTTGATTTACATATTTCATGCTCACAGGCACATAAGCCCAACTTCTTTTTGAATTGAAATTAGCCTTAAAAAAAAATAAGCCACTGATTTGAACTGATTTTAAAAAATTTTTTAAATTAAAAACAATAATCAAGTTGAAAGTAGGAGAGAGTACTTCTATATCCCTTACGTGAGCCATGAAATATACTGCTCATGTAGCTCTCTTATCTGCAGTGTTGGACTGGCTCACAGGGTTCACAGGGGAATCAACAGCCCATTCACCCAAGACAAACTACTAAAAATGTAAATACAGAGCCAAAGCAACAGTATAAAAAGCATTTTAATAAACTATAGGAGTAAGTTAGATATGTTAATAAGTATTAATAGAGATATGTAATGTTAGGTGGACCCTTAATCTCGTCCTGGTGGGCCCCTGGTCTCAGATTTCCAGTCCTGATCAACCTTGCCTACCTGTAACATAGGGGTACATGTTGAAAGGCAAATGAGAGGCTTAGAGGGTTTTACAAAAAGTATCCATGCACAGGGGCGTGGCTAGAAATTTTGGATGAGGCCCTTTCCCTAACCCACGAGAATAAAAAAAAAAACTTAACTTCACACTCCTCATGATTTGTAGATCTCATACCTTTTGTTTTCTAGGTAAGCTCATAAAACATTTTCTAACACATAGAATGTATGTACTGACAGACACTAATGGCTACAGATACACATATCAGGTATCCCACCCCTCCCAGCAGTCACAGGAGTCTCCTGGATTCTGGGGTGGTCTACCGCATCCCGAAAAGACCACCCCTAACTCCCCTGACTGCAAGCTCCCTTGTATTCCCAGGAACGCCCCTTTTCTCCCTTTTCTGGCT
Source organism: Hymenochirus boettgeri (assembly GCA_019447015.1). NCBI lineage: Eukaryota > Metazoa > Chordata > Amphibia > Anura > Pipidae > Hymenochirus > Hymenochirus boettgeri. The sequence goes on from CM033476.1 coordinate 48,500,945, forward strand.
GACACTCCCCAGGAATGCCTCCGCCACACCCCTAACTCCTCCGGTCCACCCCAGATGATGTCACATCCCCATGCATTATCTACAAACTGCATGACATTTTAATTATAATATTGTCTTAATTTTATCATTAATTTTGCTTGAAATTTCCAAATTGCTGTTATTTCTATTCCCACTTTTCTATTTTGGAAATTTTTTGCCCCGTATACAAAAACGGTACAAATCTCAAAGATGAATATTCTGAGGTTTCAAGGTCATGTTATTAAATTAACTCTCACTTTCCTAATGAAATTCACCTGGTTCCAAGGATACACAAAAGGCCAGACACTTAACAATCAGACGATTGTGGGGGGGAAATGTATAGAATAGTATATTATTTTGAGGTTGAATAAAGACATACGTCCATCCAGCCCAACCTACTCAAGCCTAAGCTGCTAGCAAGTGCTCGGCCGGGAAAAATGACAGTTCTCGCTACCGATTATGTGTTCCCCATGATTTACCAACAGGCCAACCGAGCTCAGACGCCCCCAGCCCAATACATGGTACTATCAGTTGGTTGTATCAAAATATCGTATGGTGTATACTCAGCCTTGGCTGTAGATGTATTACAGAAAAAATATTGTTTCTGTGTGTCGCTAACTCCCAAATAAAAATGAAATAAGTCACATAATTTATTGATGATGAATCTTTATCATTTGATATATGGAGTACTTTATTTACTGTTTAGTGTTCTTTGATTATAGCTTATTGTGACATGATATTATAATTGCTCTGTTACTAATATGCTTTATATGTTCACATCATATAGATATGGTGGGTTATCGTATTGGGTTTATTGGTGAAGGGGAGTTTCCTTTGTTAAGATTGAGACAGGTAGGCGAGTCTCCTGACACTGTGACAATTTGACCACCCATGACTGAATACAGGACTGCGCTAAGTGACATCAGTGACGTCCCCATGAATTGCGTCAATTGACACGATCGCACAATAGACGTAAGGTTACGTAATGTGACTTAAGACGCCACAGATATCTTAAAAGGAACTTCCATACCTCCACAATAGGCCGCAGCAGAAGCCCGTGTTTGGCAAAACGCGTCTGGTCTCCCCACCCAAAACGCTCCTGGTCTCTTGACTTTCCTTATACGGTCTCATGCTACTCAGCTTGTACACTCTGCCTGACTGTCTTGGATTATGTTTGACGGTTAGCTTTGGGGACCGATGGTGTTAAGTATATACACCCTACCCCACCCTAGCTATAAATGTTTTTAGATACACTAGATTTTCCCAAGCCCAGTTGATGTATGTGAAATGGGCTTACTGTTTTTTGATGCACTTTATCTATGTGAGTGAGCGATTATTATGGGTTTGCTTTCTCTTCTTTTGTTGTAATATTGTGGTTATATGACCAGCGGATTTTGTATGGACGTTCACCTGTAGATCCTCTAATAATTTTACCCAACAGGCCAGATGTATTTTTTTTCCCATAGGGAAATTTGTTTATACGACCTGCAGATCGTACAATCAGATTTAACTTCTATGGCCATTTTTAGTTGTTTATATTCTACCCCAATTGTTTTACAGCGCTTGGATGTATTTCTACTTTATGCAGTAGATGGAGTACTTCCTCCAGCAAATGTCTATTAAAAAAACCATAGTGATCAATCACATAAGCAGTTCATCTTTCAATGTTATGATGTTTATTGGCAATAGAGTGGACAGGAGAAGAACTGACAGTTTGAGACCTTTGATTTACATATTTCATGCTCACAGGCACATAAGCCCACCTTCTTTTGAATTGAAATTAGCCTTAAAAAAAAATAAGCCACTGATTTGAACTGATTTTAAAAAATTTTTAAATTAAAAACAATAATCAAGTTGAAAGTAGAGAGAGTACTTCTATATCCCTTACGTGAGCCATGAAATATACTGCTCATGTAGCTCTCTTATCTGCAGTGTTGGACTGGCTCACAGGGTTCACAGGGAATCAACAGCCCATTCACCCAAGACAAACTACTAAAAATGTAAATACAGAGCCAAAGCAACAGTTAAAAAGCATTTTAATAAACTATAGGAGTAAGTTAGTATATGTTAATAGTATTAATAGAGATATGAAATGTTAGGTGGACCCTTAATCCCGTCCTGTGGGCCCCTGGTCTCAGATTTCCAGTCCTGATCACCTTGCCTACCTGTACCATAGGGGTCACATGTTGAAAGGCAATGAGAGGCTTAGAGGTTTTTACAAAAAGTATCCATGCACAGGGCGTGGCTAGAAATTTTGGATGAGGCCCTTTCCCTAACCCACGAGAATAAAAAAAAAACTTAACTTCACACTCCTCATGATTTGTAGATCTCATACCTTTTGTTTCTAGGTAAGCTCATAAACATTTTCTATTTAACACATAGAATGTATGTACTGACAGACACTAATGGCTACAGATACACATATCAGTATCCCACCCTCCCCAGTCAACGGATCTCCTGGATTCTGGGGTGGTCTACCGCATCCCGAAAAGACCACCCCTAACTCCCCTGACTGCAGCTCCCTTGTATTCCCGGAGACGCCCCTTTTCTCCCTTTTCTGGCTGACACTCCCCAGGAATGCCTCCCCGCCACACCCCTAACTCCTCCGGTCCACCCCAGATGATGTCACATCCCCATGCTTATCTACAACTGCATGACATTTTAATTATAATATTGTCTTAATTTTATCATTAATTTTGCTTGAAATTTCCAAATTGCTGTTATTTCTATCCCACTTTCTATTTTGGAATTTTTTGCCCCGTATACAAAAACGGTACAAATCTCAAAGATGATAATTCTGAGGTTTCAAGGTCATGTTATTAAATTAACTCTCACTTTCCTAATGAAATTCACCTGGTTCCAAGGATACACAAAAGGCCAGACACTTAACAATCAGACGATTGTGGGGGGGAAATGATAGAATAGTATATTATTTTGAGGTTGAATAAAGACATACGTCCATCCAGCCCAACCTACTCAAGCCTAAGCTGCTAGCAAGTGCTCGGCCGGGAAAAATGACAGTTCTTGCTACCGATTATGCTTCCTCCATGATTTACCAACAGGCCAACCGAGCTCAGACGCCCCCAGCCCAATACATGGTACTATCAGTTGGTTGGTCGAAAATATCGTATGGTGTATACTCAGCCTTGGCTGAGTGTGTATTACAGAAAAAATATTGTTTCTGTGTGTCGCTCACTCCCAAAAATAAAAATGAAATAAGGAACAATTGTAGGTCCCTTATGTATTTTTAACTGTAATGTTACATATATTCTGTAAATAAGTTAAATAACATATATACACCATTTGTTTCACTCACCATATCTATATCTTCAAAGTCTTATTTTTTTGTTCTTAACTGTCATTTGTAAATGGTAGATATAAGAAATTTTACAGTTTTACTTTCTTATATCGGAATCCTTTAGGATTCACCTATGGATTCTGTGAGAAATTGACATTGCCTCTATTTTATTAATAGGATATGATAAATAGTGTAAAACTCACCCAGGTGAATTGTCTCTATTTTATTAATAGGATATGATAAATAGTCTAAAACTCACCCAGGCCAATTGTCTCTATTTTATTAATAGGACATTTTTTAGTATTGCTTATTTTCAGCAAACTGCATTTAATTATCAACCCAGTTACATTAATATGGGAACATTCCATAGTGCTGCATAAGAAATAGTGAAATAGTCATGTTAATGGAACATTCCAGTAAGTTAAAAAAAAAAGCCTTAACGATGTTTGGCGAAAATTCTTGTAAAAGTTCAAAAAATACAACAAAAACCAGAAAGGTGAAGTTTTTGCTTGCAGCCCTGGTCTTGTAATGGTTGAATGGCTAGAGAGCAATTTCTCTGTTCAGCGCAATGAATAAGGCGAAGTTGTTAATGCACATTGCCACAGTTAGTAGACATTTTGCGGCAAAACAAGCATTTTTATAAATATTACAATAATAACGCTCTTTGTCATTGCGATGTCCCTCGATAGTGAAATGGCGAAAATAGTGATAATTTATAAATAAGCCCCTATTTCTCCTTGCACTGATAGACTAGTGGGGGGTTGGACCAATGAGTCATATAGTCTTCATCTGGGTTGATAGCAAGTTCCACTCACAGGGGCTCCAATTTAAAGGCAGGTAAACCCCCCCCCCCCAAAAAAAAAGTTGAGTTGCTATAAGCTAAGACTATACCAAGTGCTTTATCAAGTGTGAGATGTGGGAACAGAACATTGGAGTATACCTGAGCTATTTTACGGGAAAATCTGAAGATATCAGCTTTTTTGGGGTTTTTTTTGTACCTGCCTTTAAATTGGAGCCCCTGTGAGTGGAACTTGCTATAAACACCTTTATGAAGGACTTTTTTTTATTAAGGACATAGAAAAAGAAGGGCATTGAAACAAGAAAAGCAGTCAAACAAGCTTGGTGTGTTGGTGCTGTGTACTTAGAAAGTTCAGTTGATACCATCAAATGTGTATCCTGCCACATATATAGGTGCAAGTGGGTTGTCCATCTGAGTAGCAGAGTCTAAGGGGGCAACTTGCAGCATTGCAGGGCTTGGCAAACCTGGGGCGACTGTAGGAACTGGCTGGGGCCAGTATAGAGGGAGTGAATGTGGGGCAGGGAAGGTTGAGGATGAGGTAATTTTGTAAGAGTTATTAGGGGAAGTGGGAAGGGGAAGTGGGAGAAGGAAGGGTAGGGTCGCTCTTTCCCAGCTTGGCCAATCCAACAGATTTTCCATTTTCGGTGATGAAGCATGGTCAGTTCAGAAATAGCAAGTATTGAGTGGACTGATCCCTTGAGCACCTAGGGGACTGCCATATCTAATACAAAGGAGGGAGAACTTTGGGCCAGGAAGGCTTGGCAGGTGGTTGTGGTAGGCGACTCCATTATTAGAAGTTGGAAATGGTCATCTGCTGCCAGGAACCTACATGCCAAAAAGTGTGTTGAATGGCTGGTGCTAGGGTTCAACATGTGGTTTATTGTGTTGTCAGATTATTTGGTGGTTAGAGTTTACATTGGTGCCAGTGTCAAATTTAGAAGAGGAGGGGAGGTCCTTAAAAATTATTTCTGAAAGCTAGGTGCCAAGTTAAAAGACTATTTTTTCAGAAATACTACCACAGCCGTGTGCTATGCTAGGGAGACATATGGGAGCTTAGAAGTATTAATGAGTAGGGATGGCCGGTTCGCGGATCCGAACCCGGATCCGCCGCGGATTTATCCCATTCGCGAACGGCGGATTTTTCGCCTTCCGAACTTCCGATTCGCGGATTTTTCGTATTTACGAAAATTTTCGAAATTACGAGGATTTCTCTTAATTCCTTACATACGTATTTTCGAAAATATTCGAAATTACGAAGATTACTTGTATTTTCGAAAATACATATTTTCGAAAATACATGAAAACTCGTAATTTCGAAAATTCCCAACTCGTAATTTTGAAAATTTTCGAAAATAAAAAAAATCTCGTTATTTCAAGGGTATTTTTAATTTTAACGGGTCCGCTCGCGGATTTTTGAATTTTCAAATTTTTTCAAAAATTCGCGGATCCTCGAGCGGACCGGATTTTGCGAAGTTCGGACATCTCTATTAATGAGTGGCTAAAATTTTGGTGCAAGGATGAGGGGTTTGAGTTTTTAGAGAAAGATTAGAGGGATGTCACATCATAGAACAACATAGTACTACATCTTAAATCTTGTTGGTGGGATACTGGGAGTTCTGGATGTGATGTTTAGAACTTCCTAGGATATTGGCAAGGTATTTTGCCACCTTTTATGTTACAGAGTTGATGCTACTGACTATTGGTCTTAATGGAGCCCCTTTCTTGTGTATCCTAAGGAGTCTATATATACATATTCAAGAACCTTGAAGCACCCCCCCACTTAGAACTTTAGCCCACATAGATGTAGCTCCATTGACCACCACTCTCTGTTTGCAATCCAAAACTAATTCTCTATCCATTTATTAATGTTTTTTCTAGGCCAAAAGTCCTTAGTTTTACATTAGTCCCTATGTGGCACAGTATCAAAAGCTTTAGCGAAATTCAATATACACATCCAGCTGCCTGAATATAAATTCTTACTTCATCTAAAAACCAAGTAAATTTGTCTGGCCAATCTATTTTTCATGAATCCATGCTGACTAATACTAATAAGATCAGTTCTGCAGAACAAGGACATTCGTCACCATGTGGCACAGTATCAAAAGCTTTAGCGAAATTCAAGTATACCACATCCACTGCTGCCTGAATATAAATTCTTACTTCATCCTAAAAACCAAGTAAATTTGTCTGGCCCAATCTATTTTTCATGAATCCATGCTGTCTAATACTAATAAGATCAGTTCTGGAGACAAGGACATGATCCCGTAAGTTTCCAGTACATTCCCTACCACTGATGTTAGGCACACAGGTCTATAGTTACCAGGTTGAGAATGACTACCATTTTTGAATATTGTTATTACATTGGCTTTTTTCCAATCCAGCGGCACATCACCAGACAAAAGTGAATCTGAAAAGATAAGTTTAATAATCGGCCGGGAGGTACTTACGAGTACGCTTTAGGAGGAGGCGCTCCGATGGCTGGTGGGATTGCAGAACTGGATACAAGAGACTGCTGGGAACTGTAGGCTGAGGAATGGTGGCTAGGTGCTGCTGGAGAGAAGGCAGGATACTGGAACTGGCAAGGAGTCTCTGGAACAGGCTAGGTAAGTAGTTGGTGCAGGTATGCCAAGGAGTCTCTGGAACAGGCAAGGTAAGTATCTGGAGCAGGCTAGGTAAGTAGTTGGTGCAGGTATGGCAAGGAGTCTATGGAACAGGCAAGGTAAGTCTCTGGAGCAGGCTAGGTAAGTAATTGGTATAGGTGAGGAACAGGATCCAGGGCAGGTAAGTAGAAGGAGCCGGGGAGGTAGCTAACGCTACTATCAGACACCGGGTCCAGGAGGACACCGGTTTTTGAATTCTCGTGAGGCCCGGCATGTCGGTGGTGTGACGTCATGATGTCTACGACGACGCCCACCCGGATGTGCAGCGCGCCGCGGGACCGGAGCGGCAGGTAAGTTTGTGACAGTACCCCCCCCTTACGGTGGGCCATACGACCCAACGGGCCAGGTTTTCCTAGAAAACTCCTGTAAAAAGCTTTGACTAGATGAGGAGCGTGCAAATCTGAATGTGTAATCCAAGCTCTTTCTTCCGGACCAAAACCTTTCCAGTGGACCAAATACTGAAGAGACCTCCTCAAGAATCTAGAGTCCAAAATCTTCTCGACCTCAAACTCTTGCTGACCAACAACGAAAATTGGAACGGGAGGTAGTAAAGATGTGGAATACTGATTAGAGCACACTGGCTTGATGAGAGAAATATGAAACACATTAGGAATCCGCATGCTGGAAGGAAGTTGGAGGCGAACAGCCACCGGGCCGACTAATTCCAGGATAGGAAAAGGACCAATAAATTTGGGTCCCAGTTTGGTGGAAGTAACCCGTAGATTAATATGAGCAGAGGAGAGCCACACTTTATCTCCAACCGAATAAGCTGGGGGTTCTCTACGTCTCCTGTCTGCTGCAGTTTTTTGTACCAGAGCAGATTGTCAACCATTAACTCAAGTCTTGAAGTCCTTTCTGTTTTGAAGTTGCCTTTCTACTCTCTTCTACTCATTGCACCACCATTACCTGTAAAAATAAATCTGAGAAAAATCTCCCTGAATGTTATCGTGATTTCTCTGATGTTTTTTGTAAAAAGCGAGCTGAAAGCTACCACCACGCACCGATCCATGATTGCCCCATCGATCTTCTCTCAGTTACTATGCCTCCTCGGGGCCGCACATACCCACTGTCCAACTCTGAAACTCTGGCCATGAAAGAATACATTACTGAACATTTGTCTAGGGGTTTCATGCAACTTCCACTTCCCCTGCTGGACCTGGTTCTTTTTTGTTGAAAAAAAGACGGAGGTTACGACCCTCATCGACTACCGTGGTTTAATAAAATCACAGTAAAAAATCGTTATCATCTTCCTCTCATCTCTGAACTGTTTGACCAATAAAAGGGGCTAAAATATTTACCAAACTGGATCTTCGTGGGGCATACAATCTGATCCGTATCGCAAAGGTGACGAGTGGAAAACAGCCTTTAACACCAGAGACGGTCACTACGAATATCTCGTAATGCCCTTCGGCCTTTGTAATGCTCCAGCGGTGTTCCAAGAGTTCGTGAATGACATTTTCCGGGTATGTTGGGGATCTCTGTAGGTGTATATCTCAATGACATTTTAATCTTTTCTCAAGATCTGCCCTCACACCGCCTCCAAGTTAAACAGGATTCTACTCTGAGAGAACCAAAGCCATTCAAAGGTTCATTTGCTTTGCCAATTATTACAGACAATCATTCAAGGGTTCTCTTCTATAATTTCTCCGATATTAGCCCTCATCAGTAAGTGGTAGGCCTCATTCATGGACCCCTGCAGCCTTGAAGCCTTCAAATGACTCAAGGAAGCCTTTGCTGATGCACCAGTTCTAGTACATCCAGATCCTATTCTTCCCTTCTACATCGAAGTTGATGCCTCGGACTTGGTGGCAGGAGCCATCCTTTCCCAAAGACAAGGCACTAAAAGAAGTCCTCCATCCTGTGCTTATTTTTCTAAGAAGTTTTCTACACAACGAGCGGAACTATGATGTCGGAATAGGGAACTTCTTGCCATCAAGCTGGCCCTCGAGGAGTAGCATCATCTATGGAAGGCACCTTTGTACCTATCACCATCCTTACCGACCATTAGAACCTCGAATACATCCAGAATCTTAAAAGGTTAAATCCCCGTCAACACGGTGGTCCTTATTTTTTTCCCGATTCAACTTTATTATCACTTACCAACCTGGTTCCAAAAACAAAAAAGCTGACGCCCTTTCCAGATCATTTGTTGTATCCAACTGTATTAATCAAGATAAGGGCTCCATTATCCCAACCACTAAAATCTTGGCCTCTATATCTCCTCAACTCTGTTCCAAGATTCAAGCCGCACAAGATTCTGCTCCTCCAGACACACCCTCTGGCAAAATTCACTCTCGAAAAACTATCCTTCTTCATACTCACTGTTCCAAGCAAGCCGGACATCCCGTGTTAATAAAACTTTTAATATTCTTGCCCGTTCCCTTGGTGGCCCAAAATGAGAAAAGATGTTAAAGACTTTGTTCAAGTGTGTACCAGCTGTGCTCAATCCAAATCTTCTAGAACCCTCCCCTGTGGTCTTCTTCAACCCCTCCCCATTCTGTCCAGACCTGGACCCACTATCCATGACTTTATTGTTGAACTTCCACTTTCCAAAAAAACACGGTTATATGGGTGACAGTAGACAGCTTCACACAAATGGCCCATTTTGTTCCCCTCCCCAAACTACCATCTTCGACGGAGTTAGCTCAACTATTTATTTCACATATCTTCCGCTTCATGGACTCCCTTCTGAAATAGTATCTGACAGAGGTACTCAATTTGTTTCCAAATTTTGGAGAGCACTTTGTAAATCCATGAACATCAAGTTACATTTTTTCTATGGCTACCCCCACATCCAACGCTACTGAACGCACAACCAGTCTTTGGAACAAATCTTCATTGTTACATTTCCTATGCTCAGGATGATTGGGCTGACCTTCTGCCTTGGGCTGAGTTTGCCCATAACAATTCACCTCATGCCTCTACTGGGAAATCTCTCTTTTGTGTGTCTTTGGGATGAATCCTAGATGTTTTCCTCAAGATTTTCTTTTCAAACAAGTACCCGCTGCCAATGACTCTGCGGCCCAGATGTCAGCTATCTGGCATGCTACGGAAATCAGCCTTCAGAAATCTGCTCTGGTACAAAAAACTGCAGCAGACAGGAGACGTAGAGAACCCCCAGCTTATTCGGTTGGAGATAAAGTGTGGCTCTCCTCTGCTCATATTAATCTACGGGTTACTTCCACCAAACTGGGACCCAAATTTATTGGTCCTTTTCCTATCCTGGAATTAGTCGGCCCGGTGGCTGTTCGCCTCCAACTCCTTCCAGCATGCGGATTCCTAATGTTTTCATATTCTCTCATCAAGCCAGTGTGCTCTAATCAGTATTCCACATCTTTACTACTCACTCCCGTTCCAATTTTCGTTGTTGGTCAGCAAGAGTTTGAGGTCGAGAAGATTTTGGACTCTAGATTCTTGAGGAGGTCTCTTCAGTATTTGGTCCACTGGAAAGGTTTTGGTCGGAAGAAAGAGCTTGGATTACACATTCAGATTTGCACGCTCCTCATCTAGTCAAAGCTTTTTACAGGAGTTTTCTAGGAAAACCTGCCCGTTGGGTCGTATGGCCCACCGTAAGGGGGGGGTACTGTCACAAACTTACCTGCCGCTCCGGTCCCGCGGCGCGCTGCACATCCGGGTGGGCGTCGTCGTAGACATCATGACGTCACACCACCGACATGCCGGGCCTCACGAGAATTCAAAAAACCGGTGTCCTCCTGGACCCGGTGTCTGATATGTAGCGTTAGCTACCTCCCCGGCTCCTTCTACTTACCTGCCCTGGATCCTGTTCCTCACCTATACCAATTACTTACCAGCCTGCTCCAGAGACTTACCTTGCCTGTTCCATAGACTCCTTGCCATACCGCACCAACTACTTACCTAGCCTGCTCCAGATACTTACCTTGCCTGTTCCAGAGACTCCTTGGCATACCTGCACCAACTACTTACCTAGCCTGTTCCAGAGACTCCTTGCCAGTTTCCAGTATCCTGCCTTCTCTCCAGCAGCACCTAGCCACCATTCCTCAGCCTACAGTTCCCAGCAGTCTCTTGTATCCAGTTCTGCAATCCCACCAGCCATCGGAGCGCCTCCTCCTAAAGCGTACTCGTAAGTACCTCCCGGCCGATTATTAAACTTATCTTTTCAGATTCACTTTTGTCTGGTGATGTGCCGCTGGATTGGAAAAAAGCCAATGTAATAACAATATTCAAAAATGGTAGTCATTCTCAACCTGGTAACTATAGACCTGTGTGCCTAACATCAGTGGTAGGGAATGTACTGGAAACTTACGGGATCATGTCCTTGTCTCCAGAACTGATCTTATTAGTATTAGACAGCATGGATTCATGAAAATAGATTGGGCCAGACAATTTACTTGGTTTTAGGATGAAGTAAGTGAGAATTTATTTCAGGCAGCAGTGGATGTGGTATACTTGAATTTCGCTAAAGCTTTTGATACTGTGCCACATAGGGGACTAATGTCCTTGTCTGCAGAACTGATCTTATTAGTATTAGTCAGCATGGATTCATGAAAAATAGATTGGGCCAGACAAATTTACTTGGTTTTTAGGATGAAGTAAGAATTTATATTCAGGCAGCAGTGGATGTGTATACTTGAATTTCGCTAAAGCTTTTGATACTGTGCCACATAGGTGACTAATGTATAAACTAAGGACTTTTGGCCTAGAAAAAACATTAATAAATGATAGAGAATTAGTTATTGGATTGCAAACAGAGAGTGGTGGTCAATGGAGCTACATCTATGTGGGCTAAAGTTCTAAGTGGGGTGCTTCAAGGTTCTTGAATATGTATATATAGACTCCTTAGGATACACAAGAAAGGGGCTCCATTAAGACCATAGTCAGTAGCATCAACCTGTAACATAAAAGGTGGCAAAATACCTTGCCAATATCCTAGGAAGTTCTAAACATCACATCCAGAACTCCCAGTATCCCACCAACAAGATTTAAGATGTAGTACTATGTTGTTCTATGATGTGACATCCCTCTATCTTCTCTAAAAACTCAAACCCCTCATCCTTGCACCAAAATTTTGCCACTCATTAATGAGATGTCCGAACTTCGCAAAATCCGGTCCGCTCGAGGATCCGCGAATTTTTGAAAAAATTTGAAAATTCAAAATCCGCGAGCGGACCCGTTAAAATTAAAAATACCCTTGAAATAACGAGATTTTTTTGTATTTTCGAAAATTTTCAAAATACGAGTTGGGAATTTTCGAAATTACGAGTTTTCATGTATTTTCGAAAATATGTATTTTCGAAAATACAAGTAATCTTCGTAATTCGAATATTTCGAAAATACGTATGTAAGGAATTAAGAAATCCTCGTAATTTCGAAAATTTTCGTAAATACGAAAAATCCGCGAATCGGAAGTTCGGAAGGCGAAAAATCCGCCGTTCGCGAATGGGATAAATCCGCGGCGGATCCGGTTCGGATCCGCGAACCGGCCATCCCTACTCATTAATACTTCTAAGCTCCCATATGTCTCCCTAGCATAGCACACGGCTGTGGTAAGTTTTCTGAAAAATAGTCTTTTAACTTGGCACCTAGCTTTCAGAAATAATTTTTAAGGCCTCCCCTCCTCTCTAAATTGACACTGGCACCAATGTAAACTCTAACCACCAAATAATCTGACACACACAATAAACCACATGTTGAACCCTAGCACCAGCCTTCAACACACTTTTTGGCATGTAGGTTCCTGGCAGCAGATGACCTTTCCAACTTCTAAAATGGAGTCCGCTACCACAACCACCTGCCAAGCCTTCCTGGCCCAAAGTTCTCCCTCCTTTGTATTAGATATGGCAGTCCCCTAGGTGCTCAAGGGATCAGTCCACTCAATACTTGCTATTTCTGAACTGACCATGCTTCATCACCGAAAATGAAAATCTGTTGGATTGGCCAGCTGGGAAAGAGCGACCCTACCCTTCCTTCTCCCACTTCCCCTTCCCACTTCCCCTAATAACTCTTACAAAATTACCTCATCCTCAACCTTCCCTGCCCCACATTCACTCCCTCTATACTGGCCCCAGCCAGTTCCTACAGTCCGCCCCAGGTTTGCCAAGCCCTGCAATGCTGCAAGTTGCCCCCTTAGACTCTGCTACTCAGATGGACAACCCACTTGCACCTATATATGTGGCAGGATACACATTTGATGGTATCAACTGAACTTTCTAAGTACACAGCCACCAACACACCAAGCCTTGTTTGACTGCTTTTCTTGTTTCAATGCCCTTCTTTTTCTATTTCCTTATAAAAAAAGTCCTTCATAAAGTGTTATAGCAAGTTCCACTCACAGGGGCTCCAATTTAAAGGCAGGTACAAAAAAAACCCCAAAAAAGCTGATATCTTCAGATTTTCCCGTAAAATAGCTCAGGTATACTCCAATGTTCTGTTCCCACATCTCACACTTGATAAAGCACTTGGTATAGTCTTAGCTTATAGCAACTCAACTTTTTTTTTGGGGGGGGTTTCCTGCCTTTAAATTGGAGCCCCTGTGAGTGGAAACTGCTATCAACCCAGATGAAGACTATATTGACTCATTGGTCCAACCCCCCCTAGTCTATCAGTGCAAAGAAAATGGGGCTTATTTATAATTATCACTATTTTCGCCATTTCACTATCGAGGGACATCGCAATGCCAAAGAGCGTTTTTATTGTAATATTTAAAAATGCTGTTTTTGCCGCAAAATGTCTACTAACGTGGCAAGTGCATTAACAACTTCGCCTTATTCATTGCGCTGAACAGAGAAATTTGCTCTCGCCATTCAACCATTACAAGACCAGGGCTGCAAGCAAAACTTCACCTTTCTGGTTTTTGTTGTATTTTTTGGAACTTTTACAAGATTTTCGCCAAACATCGTTAAGGCTTTTTTTTTAACTTACTGGAATGTTCCATTACATGACTATTTCACTATTTCTATGCAGCACTATGGAATGTTCCCATATTAATTAACTGGGTTGATAATTAATGCAGTTTGCTGAAAATAAGCATACTAAAAAATGTCCTATTAATAAAATAGAGACAATTGGCCTGGGTGAGTTTTAGACTATTTATCATATCCTATTAATAAAAATAGAGAAAATCACCTGGGTGAGTTTTTACACTATTTATCATATCCTATTAAAAAATAGAGACAATTCACCTGGTGAGTTTTAACACTATTTCATATCCTATAAAAAATAGAGGCAATGTCAATTTCTCAAAGAATCCATAGGTGAATCCTAAAGATTCCGATATAAGAAAGTAAACTGTAAAATTTCTTTTATCTACCATTTACAAATGACAGTAAGAACAAAAAAATAAGACTTTGAAGATTAGATATGGTGAGTGAAACAAATGGTGGTATATATGTTATTTAACTTATTTACAGAATATATGTAACATTACAGTTAAAAATACATAAGGGACCTACAATTGTCCTTATTTCATTTTTATTTTTGGGAGTGAGCGCACCACAGAAACAATATTTTTTCTGTAATACACACTCAGCCAAGGCTGATTATACACCATACGATATTTTCGACCAACCAACTGATAGTACCATGTATTGGGCTGGGGGCGTCTGAGCTCGGTTTGGCCTGTTGGTAAATCATGGGGAATGCTAATCGGTAGCAAGAACTGTCATTTTTCTCCCGGCCCGAGCACTTGCTAGCAGCTTAGGCTTGAGTAGGTTTGGCTGGATGGACGTATGTCTTTATTCAACCTCAAAATAATATACTATCTATACATTTCCCCCCCACAATCGTCTGATTGTTAAGTGTCTGGCCTTTTGTGTATCCTTGGAACCAGGTGAATTCATTAGGAAAGTGAGAGTTAATTAATAACATGACCTTGAAACCTCAGAATATTCATCTTTGAGATTTGTACCGTTTTTGTATACGGGGCAAAAAATTTCCAAAATAGAAAAGTGGGAATAGAAATAACAGCAATTTGGAAATTTCAAGCAAAATTAATGATAAAATTAAGACAATATTATAATTAAAATGTCATGCAGTTTGTAGATAATGCATGGGGATGTGACATCATCTGGGGTGGACCGGAGGAGTTAGGGGTGGGCGGAGGCATCCTGGGGAGTGTCAGCCAGAAAAGGGAGAAAAGGGCGTCCCTGGGAATACAAGGGAGCTTGCAGTCAGGGGAGTTAGGGGTGGTCTTTTCGGGATGCGGTAGACCCACCCAGAATCCAGAGACTCCTGTGACTGCTGGGAGGGGGGGGATACCTGATATGTGTATCTGTGCCATTATGTGTCCAATCGTTGGACTAAAGTAGCAAAATCTATGTTTAGAAAATGTTTTATTGAGCCTTACCTCGACCTGCGACCACAAGGTGTACAATACAACAATAACAGTAAGCAAATCGGTGAATTGGTACAACAGTAATAAGGTGCAGGGGATGTTGTTCGGGGAAATTTTTGTTTTATCTCGGCAATCTATAACAGGGTTGTGTAATCTGAGCCATGGAAGTCCGAGAATCAGGGGAGCGGAATGACTTTGGATGACAAGAAAAGATAAACGTTCTTGGTGAAATATGCCAATGCGAAATAGGACTTTGTATGTAGATTTGGAAATGAATTCAGAAGCCAAAGGGCTATTGTCAATAGCCAGAACTCGAAGAGGTTGCTGCAAGTGAAGGAGAGGAAGCCCCAATTGTGCTGCATAGGTAGAGTCAATTAAGTTTCCAGCTGCACCGGAATCGACAAAGGCCTGGGAGGAAAAAGTTTTACCATTAAAGGTGATAGTTGCTGGTAGAAAGAGTTTCAGTGGTTCAAATTTGGCAGGAGACTTAACATTACCTAGAAGGAGCTCCTCCTTAACTTCTAGGTCATGGAGTTTCCCGACTTCTGGGGACAATTTCTTACAAAGTGTCCTTGCCCAGCACAATAGAGACAAAGTCCATTAGTGCGTTAGCGTGACTTTTCCTCAGGAGACAGATGAGTGCCGCCAATTTGCATAGGCTCTTCAACCAAAGATATTGGTTGCGGAAAGGTCTGAGCAGGCCTAGGAAAGGTCTTAGGGAAGCTGGAATGAGCTGCAGTCCTTTCTGCCTGATGTTCACGAAAGCGGGTATCAATCTGGATGCATAGAGTAATCAAGTCTTCCAATGGGACAGGTAATTCTCTAGATACTAATTCATCCTTGGGGCGATCAGAGAGTCCCTGCCAAAAGGCTGCTGTAAGTGCCTCATTGTTCCAAGAAGTCTCCGCGGCAAGGGTACGAAATTCTATAGCGTATTGTCCCACGGAACAAGACCCTTGGCGGAGATGCATCAAAAGGGAGGAGGCAGCAGAGGTTCTTCCTGGAGCATCAAAGACCTTGCGAAACATATTCAGGAAGTCTGTGACATTATTGACTAGAGGATCATCTTTTTCCCATAGTGTAGAAGCCCAGGTTAGAGCATTGCCCTCCAACAAGGCGATGATGTAACCAACCTTTGCATGATCCGATGCAAAATGAGATGGTTGAAGTTCAAATTGGATTCGGCACTGCTTAATGAATACACGGCAAGCTAGAGCATCACCATCAAACTGTGAGGGTGGAGGTATGCGGGGCTCTCTCCAAAGAGAAAGATCACCGGGTCCGGACGTTGAAGGAGGCGGCGTAGAACCCGGAGCAGAGGCAGAAGCTGGGGGTAGCCGGACAGCGAGGGTATCCATGAATTGAGCCAACTGGCCCTGATGGTGTTCAAAAATGTCCATGCGTTTGGACAAAGTTTGGAGTGTTTTACTCAACTCTGCCATAGCCCCCTCAGGCGTTTCCATGGCCTGATAGTACTGTAATAATCGGGGTACTTAAGAGTACGCTTAAGGAGGAGGTGCTCCGATGGCTGGTGGGATTGCAGAACTGGATACAAGAGACTGCTGGGAACTGTAGGCTGAGGAATGTGGCTAGGTGCTGCTGGAAGAGAAAGGCAGGATACTGGAACTGGCAAGGAGTCTCTGGAACAGGCAAGGTAAGTCTCTGGAGCAGGCTAGGTGAGGAACAGGATCCAGGCCAGGTAAGTAGAAGGAGCCGGGGAGGTAGCTAACGCTACTATCAGGCACCGGGTTCAGGAGGACGGCAGTTTTTGAATTCTCGTGCCGCCTGGCGTGTCGGCGTTGTGATGTCATGATGTCTACGACGACACCCACCCGGAAGTGGGGCGCGGCGCGGGACCGGAGCGGCAGGTAAGTTTGTGACAATAAGAAACAGTCGTGTAGATAAAACTGGTCTAAGTTCTTTTAAGATCCTAGGATGTATTCCATTCAGTACTGGGGCTTTATTGATATTAACTTTGTCTAATTGTTTCCATACCATAGCCTCTCTCAGCCAAAGTGAATCCTCATTTATACCCTTCATATTATTACAGTCCCTGCTATAAAGACTAGGATTCTCTATAGTGAATAACCACGGAAAAAAAAAACAAAACGGTTTAGCATATTAGCCTTTTCGGCATCCATTCTCAGTTCTCATCTTTTTCCTTTTGCTATACCTAAAAATATTTTGGCACACAATGGAGGAACGGCAATTTATACATTACACAAAAGTCTCCAGCACTCAACTACACATACAATTATAAATGAATAGGGTAAAAGTTAGACATGTATGCAAGCAATGAAGGCAAATCACCTGCACTTAATTTCAAATTGATTAGTTTGTACAAACATGCGTCAGCTGACACGCCACTTCACGGCTGTATCCCAGTGTCAGTCCTAACCTAATGAAAAAAATATATGTTCCCTGGGGCTACCAGGCCATACCTGCTTCTCTCTTTGTCTAGCATGACCTTTTCCAGGGACTTAAATGAGCTTACATATATGTACATGTAACTCAGATAACAGAGCACTCCTGGGTCTTGTAGCAAATGCTTTAATATGTGACAAACTGGTCAATGCGTTTCGGCCAAAGATCTGGCCGTTCTCAAGACAGTGAATGAACCTTGTGAGTAAACGACATAAAATACAAACCCAAACAGGAGCACACACAGTCCAGGGGGAGGGGCAGGGGGTGTGTAATGGGCGGGAGAGGTGTGTGTGATTCCGTTTGGGTTTGTATTTTATGTCGGTTACTCACAAGGTTCACTGTGAGGTTAGACTGATTTCACTGTCATTTGGTGGCTTATAACATATCCCAACAATTAATTTACCCATCTTCTTGCTTCCTGTACACAACTCTACCCATATTGTTTCTGCCTTATCATTTATACCCCAATCTATCAAAGGACTTGTTTCTTGCATTTGTAAACATACATTTTAGATTATCAATTAATTTACTCCCATACTTGTTGTACATGCCTCCTTATCCTCTGTTCCCCCTCCCACATCTCCTCCCTCCATTATCTTATTAGCCCCATGATCCCTATCCCCTCTATCTACACCTGTGTATTCTAAAGTACCCCCTCCCCCCCCATAACTAGTTTAAAGGATAAGTGCTCTTTAAAATGAAGTTATGCTCAATTGGAAGCTGCAGCTTTAAAAATACACTTGGCTTCCCCCCCCCAGGCCCCTCCAGAGCCTACCTTTTTAAATTCAATTAAGTTGCTGACATATTGTTTGCCCTTAGGTGTATGTTTAGGTCCCTCCCTCTGAGATTATCATCTACCTCCTGATTATCACCCTCACTAGGTAAGGCTCTTCCGCTCCTTGCACTCCATGCTCGTGCATAATCAATCTCGTCATGCACCCACACGTCCGTGCACGCACTGATGTCAGTGTTCAGGCAATTTATACCAATTAGCTACACCCTCATCCAATCAGAGAGGAAAGAAACAAACTAAAAAAAGCCTTATTCTTCCTGCCCCCACCCTACAGGTAACAATGCAGTTGAAAACAAGTATTTATTTTAGGCTGGGTATGGTGCAGCAAACTGACATCCATGACCAACATTGATTTGTCCCGGCCAACTGCACGCTACTGACGAATGGTTGGTCATGACAAATTTCATCCCGTGTGTACCTAGCCATAGAACCCAGTGCCTAAAGTTTTACTAACCCCACCAACTTATCCAAGTAGTAGGAAGGAAAAAAAGTTATTTTATTTACTCACTCAGACACCCCCCATTAATAAATAATGTTAGGTAAGTACATTTACTCAGACTGCAAACTAGTGATTTTATTTACTTACACTCAGACACAACCCCAGAAATAAATAGTGCTAGGTAAGTACATTTACTCAGACTACAAACCAGTGATTTTATTTACTTACACTCAGACACAACCCCAGAAATAAATAGTGCTAGGTAAGTACATTTACTCAGACTGCAAACCAGTGATTTTATTTACTTACACTCAGACACACCCCCAGAAAAAATGTGCTAGTAAGTACATTTACTCAGACTGCAAACAGTGATTTTATTACTTACACTCAGACACACCCCAGAAATAAATAGTGCTAGGTAAGTACATTTACTCAGACTGCAAACCAGTGATTTATTCACTTACACTCAGACAAAACCCCCAGAATAAATAGTGCTAGGTAAGTACATTTACTCAGACTGCAAACCAGTGATTTTATTTACTTACACTCAGACACACCCCCAGTAATAAATAGTGCTAGGTAAGTACATTTACTCAGACTGCAAACCAGTGATTTTATTTACTTACACTCAGACACACCCCAGAAATAAATAGTGCTAGGTAAGTACATTTACTCAGACTGCAAACCAGTGATTTTATTTACACACTCAGACACACCCCCAGTAATAAATAGTGCTAGGTAAGTACTTACTCAGACTGCAAACCAGTGATTTTATTTACTTACACTCAGACACACCCCAAATAATAGTGCTAGGTAAGTACATTTACTCAGACTGCAAACCAGTGATTTTATTTAACTTACACTCAGAACACCCCCAGAAATAAAATAGTGCTAGGTAAGTACATTACTCAGACGCAAACCAGTGATTTTATTTACTTACACTCAGACACACCCCAGAAATAAATAGTGCTAGGTAAGTACATTTCACTCAGACAGCAAACCAGTGATTTTATTTACTTACACTCAGAAACCCCCCAGAAATAAATAGTGCTAGGTAAGTACATTTACTCAGACTGCAAACCAGTGATTTATTTACTTACATCAGACACACCCAGAAATAAATAGTGCTAGGTAAGTACATTTACTCAGACTGCAAACCAGTGATTTTATTACTTACACTCCGACACCCCCCCCGAAATAAATAGTGCTAGGTAAGTACATTTACTCAGACTACAAACCAGTGATTTATTTACTTACACTCAGACACACCCCCAGAAATAAATAGTGCTAGGTAAGTACATTACTCAGACTGCCAAACCAGTGATTTATTTACTTACACTCAGACACCCCCCCAAAGAATGTGCTAGGTAAGTCATTTACTCAGACTGCAAACCAGTGATTTTATTTCTTACACTCAGAACACCCCCCCAAAAATAATAGTGCTAGGTAAGTACATTTACTCAGACTCAAACCAGTGATTTTATTTACTTACACTCAGACCCCCCCCAGAATAAATAGTGCTAGGTAAGTACATTACTCAGAACTGCAAACCAGTGATTTTATACTTACACTCAGACACACCCAGAAATAAAAGTGCTATGGTAAGTATTTACTCAGACTCAAACCAGTGATTTATTTACTTACACTCAGAACAACCCAGAAATAAATAGTGCTAGGTAAGTACATTTACTCAGACTGCAAACCAGTGATTTTATTACTTACACTCAGACCACACCCCCAGAAATAAATAGTGCTAGGTAAGTACATTTACTCAGACTGCAAACCAGTGATTTTATTACTTACACTCAGACACAACCCCCAGAATAAATAGTGCTAGGTAAGTACATTTACTCAGCAGCAAACCAGTGATTTTATTTACACACTCAGACACCCCCCCAGAAATAAATAGTGCTAGGTAAGTACATTCACTCAGACTGCAAACCAGTGATTTTATTTCTTACACTCAGACACCCCAGAATAAATGTGTAGGTAAGTACATTTACTCAGACAGAAACCAGTGATTTTATTACTTACACTCAGACACACCCCCAGAAATAAAAGTGCTAGGTAAGTACATTCACTCAGACTGCAAACCAGTGATTTTATTTACTTACACTCAGACACACCCCCAGATAAATAGTGCTAGGTAGTACATTTACTCAGACAGCAACCAGTGATTTTATTTACTTACACTCAGACACACCCCCAGAAATAAATAGTGGCTAGGTAAGTACATTACTCAGACTGCAAACCAGTGATTTTATTTCTTACACTCAGATACACCCCCAAAAAATAAAATTGCTAGGTAAGTACATTTACTCAGACTACAACCAGTGATTTTATTTACTTACACTCAGACCCCCAGAATAAATAGTGCTAGGTAAGTACATCACTCAGACTGCAAACCAGTGATTTTTATTTACTTACACTCAGACACACTACAGAAATAAACAGTGCTAGGTAAGTACATTACTCAGACTGCAAACCAGTGATTTTATTTACTTACACTCAGACACCACGAAATAAATAGTGCTAGGTAAGTACATTTACTCAGAATGCAAACCAGTGATTTTATTTACTTACACTCAGACAACCCCAGAAATAAATGTGCTAGGTAAGTACATTACTCAGACTGCAAACCAGTGATTTTATTTACTTACACTCAGACACACCCCCAGAAATAAATAGTGCAGGTAAGGACATTTACTCAGACTGCAAACCAGTGATTTTATTTACTTACACTCAGACCACCCCAGAAATAAATAGTGCTAGGTAAGTACATTCACTCAGAATGCAAACCAGTGATTTTATTACTTACACTCAGACACACCCCCAGTAATAAATAGTGCTAGGTAAGTACATTTATCAGACTGCAAACCAGTGATTTTATTTACTTACACTCAGACACCCCCAGAAAATAAATAGTGCTAGGTTAGTACATTCACTCAGACTTGCAAACCAGTGATTTTATTTACTTACAATCAGACCACCCCCAAGAATAAATAGTGCTAGGTAAGTACATTTATCAGACTGCAAACCAGTGATTTATTTACTTTACACTCAGACACAACCCCAGAAATAATAGTGCTAGGTAAGTACATTACTCAGATGCAAACCAGTGATTTTATTTACTCAACTCAGAACCCCCCAGAAATAATAGTGCTAGGTATAGTACATTATCAGACTGCAAACCAGTGATTTATTTACTTACACTCAGACACAACCCCAGAAATAAATAGTGTCTAGGTAAGTACATTTACTCAGACTGCAAACAGTGATTTTATTTACTTACACTCAGACACACCCAGAAATAAATAGTGCTAGGTAAGTACATTCACTCAGACTGCAAACCAGTGATTTATTTACTTACACTCAGACACCCCGACCCCAGAAATAAATAGTGCTAGGTAAGTACATCACTCAGACTGCAAACCAGTGATTTTATTTACTTACACTCAGACACCCCCAGAAATAAATAGTGCTAGGTAAGTACATTACTCAGACTGCAAACCAGTGATTTTATTTACTTACACTCAGACACCCCCCCCAGAAATAAATAGTGCTAGGTAAGTACATTCACTCAGACTGCAAACCAGTGATTTTATTTACTTACACTCAGACACACCCCCAGAAAATAAATAGTGCTAGGTAAGTACATTTACTCAGACTACAAACCAGTGATTTTATTTACTTACACTCAGACACACCCCAGAAATAATAGTGCTAGGTAAGTACATTTACTCAGACTACAAACCAGTGATTTTTATTTACTTACCTCAGACACACCCCCAGAAATAAATAGTGCTAGGTAAGTACATTACTCAGACTGCAAACCAGTGATTTTATTTACTTACACTCAGACACCCCCCCCAGAAATAAATAGTGCTAGGTAAGTACATTTACTCAGACTGCCAAACCATATGATTTTATTTCTTACACTCAGAACACCCCCCAAAAATAAATAGTGCTAGGTAAGTACATTTACTCAGACTACAAACCAGTGATTTTATTTACTTACACTCAGACCCCCCAGAATAAATAGTGCTAGGTAGTACATTACTCAGACTGCAAACCAGTGATTTTATTTACTACACTCAGACACACTACCAGAAATAAAAGTGCTAGGTAAGTACATTTACTCAGACTGCAAACCAGTGATTTTATTTACTTACACTCAGACAACCCCAGAAATAAATAGTGCTAGGTAAGTACATTTACTCAGACTGCAAACCAGTGATTTTATTTACTTACACTCAGACACACCCCCAGAAATAAATAGTGCTAGGTAAGTACATTTACTCAGACTGCAAACCAGTGATTTATTACTTACCATCAGACACACCCCCAGTAATAATAGTGCTAGGTAAGTACATTTACTCAGACGCAAACCAGTGATTATTTACACACTCAGACACCCCCCCCAGTAATAAATAGTGCTAGGTAAGTACATTTACTCAGACAGCAAACCAGTGATTTTATTTACTTACACTCAGACACACCCCCAGAAATAAATAGTGCTAGGTAAGTACATTCACTCAGACTGCAAACCAGTGATTTTATTTGCTTACACTCAGATACACCCCCAAAAAATAAATAGTGCTAGGTAAGTACATTTACTCAGACTACAAACCAGTGATTTTATTTACTTACACTCAGACCCCCCCCAGATAAAATAGTGCTAGGTAAGTACATTCACTCAGACTGCAAACCAGTGATTTATTTACTTACACTCAGACACACACAGAAGAAATAAAAGTGCTAGGGTAAGTACATTTACTCAGACTGCAAACCAGTGATTTTATTTATACACTCAGACACCCAGAAATAAATAGTGCTAGGTAAGTACATTTACTCAGACTGCAACCAGTGATTTTATTTACTTACATCGACATACCCAGAAATAAATAGTGCTAGGTAAGACATTTACTCAGACTGCAAACCAGTGATTTATTTACTTACACTCAGACACACCCCAGAAATAAATAGTGCTAGGTAAGTACAATTTATCAGACTGCAAACCAGTGATTTTATTTACTTACACTCAGACATACCCAGAAATAAACTAGTGCTAGGTAAGTACATTCACTCAGACTGCAAACCAGTGATTTATTTACTTACACTCAGACACACCCCCCCGAATAAATAGTGCTAGGTAAGTACATTTTAGCAGACTGCAAACCAGTGATTTTATTACTTCACTCAGACACAACCCCAGAAATAAATAGTGCTAGGTAAGACATTTCGTCAGACTGCAAAACCAGTGATTTTATTTACTTACACTCAGACACACCCCAGAAATAAATAGTGCTAGGTAAGTACATTTACTCAGACTGCAAACCAGTGATTTTATTTACTTACACTCAGACATACCCCAGAAATAAATAGTGCTAGGTAAGTACATTCACTCAGACTGCAAACCAGTGATTTTATTACTTACACTCAGGACACCCCCCAGAAAAAATAGTGCTAGGTAAGTACATTCACTCAGACTGACAACCAGTGATTTTATTTACTTACACTCAGACACCCCCCCAGAAATAAAATAGTGCTAGGTAAGTACATTTACTCAGACTGCAAACCAGTGATTTATTTACTTACACTCAGACCCCCCCCCCCCAGAAATAAATAGTGCTAGGTAAGTACATTCACTCAGACTGCAAACCAGTATTTTATTTACTTACACTCAGACACCCCCCAGAAATAAATAGGCTAGGTAAGTACATTACTCAGACTGCAAACCAGTGATTTTATTTACTTACACTCAGACATACCCCCAGAAATAAACAGTGCTAGGTAAGTACATTCACTCAGACTGCAAACCAGTGATTTTATTTACTTACACTCAGACACACCCCCAGAAATAAACAGTGCTAGGTAAGTACATTTACTCAGACTACAAACCAGTGATTTTATTTACTTACACTCAGACACCCCCAAAAAAATAAATAGTGCTAGGTAAGTACATTCACTCAGACTGCAAACCAGTGATTTTATTTACTTACACTTAGACCCCCCCCAAAAAAATAAATAGTGCTAGGTAAGTACATTCACTCAGACTGCAAACCAGTGATTTTATTTACTTACACTCAGACACCCCAGAAAAAATAATAGTGCTAGGTAAGTACATTCATCAGACTGCAAACCAGGATTTTATTTACTTACACTCAGACAACACCCCAGAAATAAATAGTGCTAGGTAAGTACATTTAGTCAGACTGCAAACAGTGATTTTATTTACTTACACTCAGACACACCCCCAGAAATAAAAATAGTGTTAGGTAAGTACATTCACTCAGACTAGCAAACCAGTGATTTTATTTACTTACACTCAGACACACCCCCAGAAATAAATAGTGTTAGGTAAGTACATTCACTCAGACTGCAAACCAGTGATTTTATTTACTTACACTCAGACACACCCCCAGAAATAAATAGTGCTAGGTAAGTACATTTACTCAGACTACAAACCAGTGATTTTATTTACTTACACTCAGACACCCCCCAGAAATAAATAGTGCTAGGTAAGTACATTTACTCAGACTGCAAACCAGTGATTTTATTACTTACACTCAGACACCCCCCAGAAAAAAAGTGCTAGGTAAGTCATTACTTTCAGACTGCAAACCAGTGATTGTATTTACTTACACTCAGACACACCCCCAGAAATAAATAGTGCTAGGTAAGTACATTTACTCAGACTGCAAACCAGTGATTTTATTTACTTACACTCAGACACACCCCCAGAAATAAATAGTGCTAGGTAAGTACATTTACTCAGACAGCAAACCACAGTTATTAAACACTTTTTTTTCTTAACGCACGCTGTGCCAGCAGGACTTATATGTGAGGTGTCAAGGAAGACATTTATGACAAAATTATGAAACTAAGACTGGGGGAGGTTTGACACCATTTGTTTGCCATACAATGCTGTTTCAACTCCTTTAAGAACTAAACATCAAACCCAGTTGATCTCCTGAAAACCACAGATATATCATGACCTGGATGAATGAATCTTTACAAGCATATCAGTAATCCAACTGTTTCTATGCCATTTGGCCCCCCACACACATCTGGTCTTTAAGAGCCAGAACTGAAAGTTATATGGCAACAAAACTTTATCATACAAATCCTGACAGCTTAATGTAATTACCAGAGCTGCGTCGCAAATTGTAATTTTATTGCATTTTTAATTGCATATAAATATGACTTGCTGGCTTGATCAGACTAAGGAAAATGTTGGCTTCATACTTGGCAAAACAAGCCAGAAATATCTATATAAATTTTGTTTTTAGACACCGAGCACCAAACAAAAAATTGTTGTAGTGAGCAAAGGAAGCTTCCCCACAGTGACTGCAAGGGACCAAAGCTAAAAGCAGTCCATTTTGTCAGCTCAGTTAGGCACCTATAAGATGCCCTCATGTCCAGCTCACACAGACTAATGGGGCCCATACACGAACAAATCCCAGTCATATGATCCCTGTATCCTACAATTGTTCGTTTGTGTATGGGAGATCAATAGTACCTTCAAAATAAAGCAATTGGACAGCTCTGAAGTCCTGGGTTCAAATCCACCCAAGTACACATCAGCATTGAGTTTGTATGTTCTCCCTGTGCTTGTGTTGCTTTCCTCTGTTTTCCCCCTCCATAATATACTTATACCGGTAGGTTTAATTTGTTAACTATAAAGAACTGCTTAGATTGTAAGCTCTTTGGGGCAGGGCCTGATATTAATGTATCCATGTAATTGTAAAGCACTAAGGTGGGGCTATATAAATCCACAATAATTGTCATGGCAGGGTAATGTGTAAGGAAGGGAAGGGTTAACAGTTGGGGACCTGTATGGTTATAAATAGTGACTGCTCTTCCAGCTACATTTAACCTCTTACAGAACCTTAGAAGCCAAGCTAATGGACCCTAGCCATTGCAAAACTTTTAACCTATCCCCAATTCAGACCCTGATTTAAAGGGCATGTCCACCTCCATAACTACCTGGTTCCCTACCTATAAAAAAAAGTTTTCTGTAGTGTAGGGCACCCTACCCCACCCCCAAATGCCATGTTCGTTTTGTTAAAAAAAGCCGCAGAAACGTTTTTACATTGCTTCGTGCCCTTGGTGCTCTGCATTTCAACTTCCAAGCAAGCAGAGGGCCTGGATCCAAGTGCTGGGGGAACGAAGCAATGTAAGTACATTTCTGCTGCTTTTTTAACAAAACGAACATGGAGGTTGGGGGTGGGCTAGGGTGCCCTACACTACAGACCAAACCAGATTTAAAGTTACAGGGGTCTGTGTAAATGGAGCATTAAAGGAAGGTTTGGGACATGTCGTAAATTTGTACTCTTACCCTCATGCAGATGGGAGGGGGAAATTCTCTGTGGAGACCTTTAAAGATGGGAACTTTCTGGTCTGATGTCATACTTTTGAGTTCCAACCTGGGTGGGGGTGTCCATTGTTTCTTCCTGCCTCTGCAACCCAGAATTCTCTAAGCTCCGGAGATTTCTCCTTTTTATTTTATATTTACTGTTTTTTTACCTTTATTGTATGTCTTTATTTGTTACATCATTTTCTATTATTTTGTATTTTATGCACTGTCCACCTTTTGGAATATTAAATTTAAAATTGAATAAGTTTGGTCTTTGATGCTGTAAAGAACCCAGGTAGCCTCTAATAAAGTTACATGTGTTTGGATGGTGTATTAAATGCTTTTCTTGTGTAAATGCTGTTTAACATCTGTGACGGCTGGTGAATGTGTAAAGTCGATTAACCCTTTGGTTGCTGGAGTGAGTGGTGTGCCAGGGCAGGGGTGTGCATATCCAGTGAGAGTCAAGAGTGGTTGTGTGTTGCCCCCAGCCCTTAAACGTAAGGTGGTGGAAAAATACTGATTGATTGGTCGGTTCACGTGCCCAGCAAACTGGCGTTCGTGACAATAATAATATAATCATAAATTCCTGGGAATTTATAGGGGTGCTGCTCAATTCTATTCAATGCTCATTCAATTCAATGTTGGTTAGCCCAATTCCAGCTGCGGTAAAGACACCTGCACAGCCGCTGTGACATGTTCTATATGCAGCTCTGCATAAATCTCACTGAATTCAATGCAAAATGAGAGGAAGCACCTTCCAATCTGAAACAGTAAACAACAGTTTGTCGTGACCGAGCGTGCGGTATATAGTGGCCTGCACACTCGCCTGTGGTTCTTGGGTGCATTTGAGCGCCCATTCATCTGATTCTGATGAACGAACAGTCGGACATCGGTCACATTTGGATAAAAATCCATGCAATTGCATGGTGTGTACTAAGCCTAAGACTGGAAAGATATCTTAAATCTATTTACAAATGACAGTAAAATAAGAACAAGAAAAGAATACTTTGAAGAGAGATAAAAATGTCGTTAAAAATGGTTCCCATTAGGTAATGTGGTTATACAAATGTGTCATAAAGAAATCCTTATAATTACTTTTATTAACAGAGAGAACCATGTTTAATGCATATTTATCTCCATTCATGTGAGTTGCAATGCTCTAGAAAAATTATCCAATGATTATTTTTTTATAACTACAATAAAGGCTGCAAAATATATCACGTACCACACAAATCTCTTATGATAGAATGCTTCGTTTGTTTAAACGGTATTGTTACGCTAAAAAAAAAAATCTAATTTTCAAAAAGTCAACACAACACCACAAGATCTATCCCACTACTGCAAAACATTTTGGGGATTTTAAATCTGAGTTGTAGATTATGAGAAATCATCATTTGAAATCAAAGTATTTACAGGGAAAGACCTGTCACTCCAGAAGCAGAAATTATTTTATGTGCCCCATTTCTGACCTTTTACTGGGATCTCTGGCTGCCTGCCAGCACACTTTCTGCTGCAATTAAGAGAATCAGCTGAGGAAAGAAGGCAGGTTGGAAGGAGGTTGTGTGTGTGTGTAAATGACTAGTTCAAAGGGGAACTGCATAAAAAATATAGTCTGTAATATAATACAATTTTAATTACATTGCAAAATGTTTCTCACTATAAATATCTAAATCATGTAACGTGCATGTTTATTAAAGCTATTAAAGATATTTCCTATAAAATAGTTTTGGGCTTTAGCAGAATGCTTTTAATAGCCTTTTAGAGTGTGTGCAAATATTGGTTATTGATCCATAACCTTGGATCAATAACCAAGGTTATTTTTTGCATGTTTCTACAATTTAGCACCTTGTTTTACCTAAACAGAAAAATAGCATAAGAAAGATCTCCTACCTCCAAATGAAACTCTCTTTGCTTCTGTCCTGTCCTTCTCAATTAATAGCAACTAAACTAAAATGGATGCAGATCTAGGTATTTTTTTATCAAGTGGAGCACACCCTGTTTAATTCAATTCCTGTGTAACTGTATAATTTACGTTCCAGAATATCTTGATTGTTCCGAGGTTTGGCTAGAGCTTTGATGATCTTGTTTTGTTAACAAAGAATTCAGTTATTCTATTCATTTCATAGCTATGCTGTCATCAGGGATACATAATATTTTCAGTTCCCATGGTCCAACTATTGTTGCATTGCCAGTATGTTAATCTAGAGCAGATTTTTTGGTCAACTCATGTTAGGCTTGATGCTCTTTAGTTTTTTGTAATTCATCCAAATCGTTTCCAAAAAAAAATACTTTAGCTCTGTTACATAAGAGCTTCTGTCTTCTGATTGTGTGCTATAGAAATACATGTTGTTTCTTACTAAAAAGAAAGGACCTATTTAAGAGATGTGAACACATTACAATCAAAGGACCTGCAAAAATAGCAGTGAAAATATTTTAATATAAATCAGCTAGGCCTCATCTAGACCAGTTTACCCATCCCTCCCAGCACGCAATGACTCAGTTTGTAACCTACAGTAGTTTGGGCAGGACTAGATTTATACTTTTTGTGTACCCTAGACCAGCTAGCTTGTGCCTTCCCTGACAAGTGTTACTTATTATTAGAGATGGACTAGAACTCGAACCGGAGTTCGAGCCGAACTATTCAAATTCGAACTTCTTGAACTATCCCGGACCCGGATTTTTGATATTTTCGGACTTTCGATATATATCGAATGTTCAACCGTTCGAATGTGCGAGTAAAATGCCTATTATACTTATACGCGAGCATCGAATCCGCAAGTAAAGGGTCCATTAAAACCTATATGCGAGCATCGAATCCGCGAGTAAAATGTCCATGGTATCCAGGCGCGAACGCGAGCATCGAATCCGTGAGTAAAGTGTCCATTAAAACCTATACGCGAGCATCGAATCCACGAGTAAAATGTCCATGGTATCTAGGCGCGAACATCGAATCTACGAGTAAAGTGTCCATTAAAACCTATACGCGAGCATCGAATCCGCAAGTAAAATGTCCATGGTATTTAGGCGCGAACATCGAATCTACGTGTAAAGTGTCCATTAAAGCCTATTCGCGAGCATCGAATCCGCAAGTAAAATGTACATGGTACCTAAGCGTGAATGAGCTTGCGTAATAGTGCGAGTGAGAGTAAAATAGATTTTTCGAATGTCCTGGATATTCGAACATGTTCCCCAGACCATTTCCCAGGTCCCACAGCCATTTACATTAAGTTACCATTGATATTTTAATTGTATTTCATTAGAACATTTCGAACTATTTTACTCACATTGACTTTAATGGGTCCGTTTTCGAACTTTCTATATAGTTCGAAAGTTCAAATACGGGCCGAACTTTTGAAAGTCCGGCCATCTCTACTTATTATTGGTCAGCAGCTGTAGCAGTGACTGAGTTGTAGCCTACAGCCAGAAGGAGGCTGCTCATAAAGTATCTTTACAAGATATCTGTTGTATTCAGTTAGATCAACTGGACTTAAAGTTTAGTTGATCTAACTAAATACAACAGATATACCATGACCTGGATGAAGAGAGCCTCCACAAGCATATCTTTACTAGAGCAAACAAGGGTGGCAGCAGTGCAGAAATGATGCATGCACTGTGGTGCCCTGGTCCACAGTCTTCTTGCCTTGTCTGAAATTGACTCTGAGTTTGGCAAAATATTGTAATAGACATATACACCAAGGTTCCTTATATACCACCTCCAGCCTGCAGGGGGTATCAGTGAGTAATAAGAGACAAGACATCCCTGCTCTCTATGACTAGGAGGAGAGAGAGTGTAACTAGATAGAAGTGTATGGGGATGTGCTCCTGCTGGAACTGATCTGTTTGGTGTGATTCCTTATAAAGTCTGTGTATGGAGAGGTGTGATCCCTTGCACAGTGTGAGGTCCTAATTGACTGTAACACCAGATCCAGTGTTTAAGATTCTGTTACCGTCTGTTTGGGGCAGCACGGTGGCTCAGTGGTTAGTGAGTTCTATTCCACCCTTGGACAAATCTGCAAGGAGTTTGTATCTTCTCCCTGTGCTTGCATGGGTTTCCTTCAGGTACTCTGGTTTCCCCAACAATCATAAAGACATACTGATAGGTTGTATGTGTCAAATAAATGTGCTTAGATTGTAAGCTCTTCAGAGCAGGGCCTGATGTAAATGTATACATGTAATTGTAAAGCGCTACGGAAAATGTTGGCGCTATATAAACCCACAATAATAATAATTACTGGACAGACAATTCACCTTATTGGATACAAACTCTTAGGCAACATATAAGTGTAGGACACACAATATACAGGCGTGGTCAGTATTCAAAGTGGTGCAACATAGGCAGGGACTACTCCATTACTGCATGTTATGTGGGGAAACTGTTTATGTTTTGTTATTAAATCATTGCAATACTTACTGTTAAATCTAATTAAAACTTGTTTATCTTGTTTAAAGAAAGTATGTGCACTGTCTACTTTGTGCCAGAGTAACCCACTGTGTGCCATGCTACCCATAATCCGTCCATAAAACAGTGATCTGGTACAATATGTTAGAAGGACTAGCCAGAAAGACAATGCTACACCACTGTAATAGTCTTATTCAATACTTATAATAAGTCAATAAGGCTTATTCTAGTTTTCTTTTATGCCTGAAAAGTCTAAATAACCTTGGTGGAACCAGCTGTACATGCCAGATTGTCCTAAAAATCACCTATCATTGTGGATCAGATTAGGGTCAACAACTGGGATGAAAACATTAATTTGGAAAGTGAAGACATTTTATAAATTTCAGTTATAGCCACAAATAGTTGGGGGAATGCAAAATGGAAAAATATGTCTTAACATTTGAGACGTGGAATGGGAAGCAATGTCACATACATCAGATTTATTGTATTAAAGCTGCTCCAAGCAGATGTTTGTTTTCAGAAAAGCGACATCTGGGAATAAAAACACTATGTCAGAATCTTCTTTAATCTTATATTTCAGACGACTATCACAATCACAGTACTTCAACACCAACCATGTCATATTCAGATGATTAGCAGTAAGTTAACTTGAAGCCCAATAGCACTACTAGTTTTCATCTTTACTAAACATTTCTTTATTTAAATATAAATAATAACTAATATTTCTCGTGGAATTTCTCACTAAGAAATGCTCAAACCTGCCGGGGTTTATTCTGCTGGACAGTGGAAGCTTTCGAAATTTTGTTTCAAAACTACAAAAATATTAACTTTGAAAACTAGTTTTGATGATTGAAACTTTAGCAGTTCTGTGGTTTCAAATAAGCGGTGAAACGGCAGTGGCCCTGGGCCCCCTGCAAGTTTGGTA
Organism: Hymenochirus boettgeri; assembly: GCA_019447015.1. Classification (NCBI taxonomy): domain Eukaryota; kingdom Metazoa; phylum Chordata; class Amphibia; order Anura; family Pipidae; genus Hymenochirus; species Hymenochirus boettgeri. The sequence goes on from CM033476.1 coordinate 48,533,370, forward strand.
GATGGGCCCCTGACACACACCCTTCCGCTCTCCATTGACACCTTGATAAGCACATCCCAATAGTTTGCACACTTGCTTTAGTCATATCAAATATCATCATACATTGCATATTTTCTTAAAGGGGAAGTTCAGTGCAAATACATATACTTTTCAGAAAAAAGAGCAGTATTTTTTCATCCCAATGACCTTAATCTGCCCATTCAGCATTGTGTCTGTGTATAAATAAATGCAACCGAAATACTGACTTCCTGTTTGCAGGACCCCTAGTAGAGACCGTTATGGTCTTGCCCTTGACCCAGCGCCTGGGTTGATTCAGTTGCTCAGTAGTGATCTGAGCATCTTTTACCTATCCAACAGCCAATCAGTTGAAATAACTGTTGAGAACATTCCTAGGAAGTGGTGCATCCTGGGAAGAAGAAGGATTGTTAGAACCTGAAATGTCAGCTCACTAATGTCAACAGCAGGGAACAGCAAAGGGTATGAAATCAACTGATTTTTCAAAATGGGAGAGAATATCTAGAATAACTAAGAAGGCATTACACAAACTAACAATTTAACAAATTTTGATAATTTCCACTGAACTGTCGCTTTAAAGGACAACTCCACCCTCAAAAAAACATCATTTACAAAGAATGGCCTCTTTAAAATATGTTGATATATCATAGTTTGTCCTCTGAATTCATTACTGTATGCCTGCTATGCTTCTGGATGCCTCGTGGAAACTGAGCAATTTAGAAACCTGTACTGAGCCTGTACTGAGCCTGGGCATGCTCAGAAGAGGCAGATAGGGGATTAACATTCAGTCATTGGCTGTGATGTCAACTGTCAAATCCATAATTGACAGTTGCTAACTGGAAGAATCAGGAAGCAAAAATAGGGGAAACAGGACATTGTGCTTAGACATTGTCAGGTTAGACTTACTGTATATATTTCAGATTTTAAACTATTACCGTTTAGGGTTTTGGGAGGTGATTTACCTGTATGTAAGTTTTCAATTTGGCGCTGGACTTGCCCTTTAAAGCTTTTTCTAAGAATTTTGTTCCCTTTGCATTTCCTCAATTGAGGTCAAAGGGGGACCAGTGTATGTATAGTTGGTGCTGCCCCCTGACAACCTCACCGCCACCAGTTATTATTATTATTATTATTATTATTATTATTATTATTATTATGGATTTATATAGCACCAACATCTTCCATGCAGCATTAGAATTACATACTAATACATGTTACATACAAGGGTAGTACAATATAGTACATACAATACAAAGTTATGCATAATACATACAAGGGTAATGCATATAATATAAATACACAAAGTGATGAGTTAATTAACAGCAATACCATGAAACACAAGGAAAGAGGACCCTGCCCAGTGAGCTAACAGTCTAGAGAAAATGGGGACAACACAAACGGTTTATTTCCTCTGATGAAAACATAATGGAAAATAGCAAAATCGCATGCGTACAGAATGCTACGTTTTAGTGTGGCCTTAGCCTTAAGGGATGGCTGCATGTCCTCTGACATGTTCTATTTGTGAACAATGCCCTAGATAGTTTATTGTATGGCCTGTTAATATATTTATACACAGTAATCATTGAATAGCTTTAAAAGTGGCCTACATAAGTTTCTAAAACTAAATAATATTGAGAATTACTGGTAATAATACATATACTGTAGTTCTGGTTGGTACAGGGATACTATATAATATTGAGAATTACTGTTATTAATACATATACTGTAGTTCTGGTTGGTACAGGGATACTATATAATATTGAGAATTACTGGTATAAATACATATACTGTAGTTCTGGTTGGTACAGGGATACTATATAATATTGAGAATTACTGGTGTTAATACATATACTGTAATTCTGGTTGGTACAGGGATACTATATAATATTGAGAATTACTAGTATTAATACATATACTGTAGTTCTGGTTGGTACAGGGATACTATATAATATTGAGAATTACTGGTATTAATATATATACCATAGTTCTGGTTGGTACCGGGATACTATATAATATTGAGAATTACTGGTATTGATACATATACTGTAGTTCTGGTTGGTACGGGGATACTATATAATATTGAGAATTACTGGTATAAATACATATACTGTAGTTCTGGTTGGTACAGGGATACTATATAATATTGAGAATTACTGGTATTAATACATATACTGTACTTCTGGTTGGTACAGGGATACTATAAAATATTGAGAATTACTGGTATTAATACATATACTGTAGTTCTGGTTGGTACAGGGATACTATTAAATATTGGGAATTACTGGTATGAATACATATACTGTAGTTCTGGTTGGTACAGGGATACTATATAATATTGAGAATTACTGGTATTAATACATATACTGTAGTTCTGGTTGGTACAGGGATACTATAAAATATTGGGATTTACTGGTATTAATACATATACTGTAGTTATGGTTGGTACAGGGATACTATAAAATATTGAGAATTGCTAGAATTAATACATATATTATAGTTATGGTTGGTACAGGGATACTATATAATATTGAGACTTACTGGTATTAATACATATACTGTAGTTCTGGTTGGTACAGCGATACTATATAATATTGAGAGTTACTGGTATTAATACATATATACATATACTGTAGTTATGGTTGGTACAGGGATACTATATAATATTGAGAATTACTGGTATGAATGCATATACTGTAGTTCTGGTTGGTACAGGGATACTTTCCGATTTTCTTTACCTTTCTCTGGATCAACTGTTAGGTAGGGTTAAAAAGAAGGGTGAAAAGGTTGGACTTGATGGACGTATGTCTTTAGTCAACCTCAATTACTATGTTACAATCCCCATGCAAGTGTGCATAATTGTAACATATCCAATCTGTCTTCATATTTAAGTTCCCTTAATTGTCCTTCTCGGAGCCCTTTCCATTTACAAGATGTCTTTTTTCTACACAGGATTTCAAAACTTATATTCCAAATATATATACAGTAAGCCCCCATATTCCAAATGAGGGCTTATGAGCATTGTTCCCTTTAAGCTGTGTGCTAGTGCACACACACAACTCTACTTAATATTTTTTTCCCTTGAATCCATACCCTGGTATAAAGAAGATAATATCTAGAGATGCAGTTTTAGAACATCAAAATGTTGATAGTCTTGACAGATAAAATTTTGCCTATTAAGCTGGTAGTTTCTCCCCAAACCCATGCTCGAGACATAACTACTGGGCATACTTATTAATGCCAGAATTTTATTAAAGGGCATCTATACTGGAAAAAAAAATTGACTATTACTGGAAACTATAATTCTTCGCAACCACCACTGTATCATTTTTTTTGTTGATTTGCCTCATTTCTTCAGATATCCAATCTAAAACTTCTTATATTTCAGCTGTCAATCAAGTTCCTTGCTCTTAAAAAGAGAATAGTTTTATTGTAGCTGAATTGGTGACAGAGTTTTGACAGTTGGAATGCTATGTGCTGTGTGCAGGCTTGACAATTGGTTTGTGGGGAAAAAGTCAGGTCAGATGGAAGTGGGAGGGATTAAAAGAGGGAGGGGGATACGGCTCCTAAACAAAATGTGTGCTGGATTGAAGGCATGCAGCAACACACGCAAATCAGAGTAAGTGCTACTTACATGTATTCAATTAAAGAGTAAGATGAGGCAAAGTCATTTTTTCAGTATAGTGTCCCTTTAACAATTTGAATCCTTTCTTTATATTTCTGTTAGAAAAAAATATTGACTGTTTTACTTAACCATGCCAAGTCAGAATATACTTAGTTAAAGGATATTTAAAGGACAATTATAATCACCTCACCTCTGATCCACACCTATAGAGTACCCAGGATGACAACCTGAGGTCTTTAACCGCTAGGTCCTCACCTCTGAGTACCTTACAGATTATTATTATTGTGGATTGATATAGCGCCAACATCTTCCATAGCACTTTATAAATACATTGATACATTCACATCAGACCCTGCCCCGAAGAGCTTACAATCTAAGCACATTTACTTGACACATACAACCTATCAGTATGTCTTTATGATTGTGGGGGAAACCAGAGTACCTGAAGGAAACCCATGCAAGCACAGGGAGAACATACAAACTCCTTAAAGACGTGTCCAAGGGTGGATTTGAGCTCAGGACTTCAGTGTTAGAAGGTATCAGTGCCAACCACTGAGCTACCGTGCTGCTCACAGATAATTGGTAATACTTGCTTGAAACGCTCCTAACCAGTCCGATCCACCTCCACCCTTCCACCGTAAGTCCATAATGTTGACGCATTTCCCACAGAGCGCATCTTACCATTGGCCATGTCACTCAATGCAAACAGAAAAGGGAAGAGGAGCTGGCCTGCAGGGGAAACTCTTAGTAACTATTACACACATTATGTAACGTACACGAGGTAAGGACCAAGCGATCTAGGCCACCCTGGGTACTATTTGGTTGTGGAAGGAGTTCAGTGAGAGGGATGTGAGTATTATTGACCCTTCAATTTTACTACTGCAGCAAATAACTGTGTTAGAACAATAATAGCCCAAGCCTTCATTACTTTGTCACTCAAATTCTATACTTGAATCTGTGGCACATATTTATAAAGGTTTGTTACATTTTTTGTCGCCGCTATTGCCATCTTTTCTTCAGATTTGGACTTATTGCAATTTACTAAGCGGCGATAACCAGTGGCGAAAAGTCATTACACCACCTTTCACCATTTTGCTTTTTGACATACATCCCCATGGTAACCACTTGATCATATTTCTAAAATGGTGAAAAGTGTTTTATATTTTATTTTGCTAAAGACCCCCCTTCAATGTTTTGCTGGAAGCCTCGGTCTGGTAATGGGCGACGCTAGACAGCAATTTCTCTTTTCGCCAGACTTAACGCAATGAATAAGGCGCTATTTACAAATAAAATAGCGCATTGCGATGTCCTGTGATAGCGAAATGACGAAAATAGCGATCGTTTAGAAATACGCCCCTATGTCTTCAGTAACTTGTGAATTCTGTTTTTTTCATTCATTTTTATAAAAATAGCTGGTAGCAAGTTATAGCTTAGTAATCGTTTTTGTTAAAACAACTAACACATATTTTCATATTTACCATTAGCTATAATGTCGAATTTAATGTGCAATTTAAGTATTAGATATAATATTCCATGAACCTTTGTCCTTAAAATTCTCTACACACTTACACTGCTACACCCTATTTAGCAATATGATATATATTAAGGGTAGGGCCTATTGTTATAACTAAGGTAAAACTCACCTAACTACTTGCAATATCAAATCTCTCACCTTTCTGCTTCTCCACGTCCGTCACAAAGTGAATCAGATATAATCTGTGTCTGCGAACAGTTCTGCCTTTGTACTTCTCAGAGTCTGAAACGCCTTTCTGCAACTGGAAAGATCTCCTAGGTGGAAACACAGTTAAGAAAACATGAATATGAGTCATACATTTTAACAGGATTGAAGCTCTAAACTATGATTTCATGTTAACTTCTGTACTTGATTATTTTAGTTGCAGCATGTAAGACTAATGAATTGTATAGAGATCTGAATGTGATACCAGAAAAGATTTTTGGGGTTCTTCTTATCTATACATTCAATTTAATTTTTGCTTGTTAACACCTTTAAAGGGCATATCCACCCCTCAGATTAAATGTGTAATGTACTTTCTTTAACCCCCTCCCCAAACCCAGTAACTTTGAGCTGTTAACATACCTCCCCAGTATCTGAACTGATATACTCATCTTGCCTTCCACCATCCTCTTCCCATCATTGCTGCCTCCTCCTAAAGCACTGCAAGCTCTCTACATGCTTGCACCTGAATAGGGAATCATACAGTCAGATTCACCCTATTTCCCCCGTTCTTCATTTAGATAAATTTGAATGTTATTAGAATTTTCATTTAATTCTCTGGGTCCTTGGGAATCACTTTTATTACCTATTTCCAGTTACAGTAATTGGGGTTTTAATTACAAAAAAGCTATAAAATGATAAACAGAATAAAAACAAGCTGGGCAGCTTCCAACCTCATTAAATCTCCATGCCAAGCAATATCATACAGTAAATCCATTCTGTTTGCAAAATAATCTGTACATTTCATCAACGGCTTCATAATTATAAAGGTGACCAAGTGCCCTTAAATCAATCAATGTTTTTATTGTTAGCATTCCGTTGATGATTTTATATAAATTTTTCAAATTTAAACCCCAATAAACTGGGAATAATTTTGTGATTATTATTATTATTATTTTATTATTATTTGCCTTGTGTTTTTTATCGCGTCATTTAAAAAGATATTTTATGTCTGAATGGCGTGTCCATCCTTAAAACAAAAAAACTAGTCACTTGTCAGTTACCTGTTTGCAACTCCAACTGATGAATTGAGCGCATTGTTAGATGCATTACTTCACCAGATATTAAGGATAATTATTGCCCTCATCCAGGCATAGCAAGCTCCCTCTAAACACTCAATATAACCTGTGACTGCTGACATCACAGCCAATGATTGACTGTTGTTTCCCCAGCTGCCTCATGTGCACATGCTCAAACATATAGAAAGTTTAATTTACCAATAGGAGAAGCACACTTAAAATCATAAACTTTTATTTCAATCCTTTAAAAAATAAGTCCACAAGATATATCTGCTGCCAATTCACATGGCTGATTTCCACAAGATCAGGTGTTGCAACGTTTCGGATCACTCTGATCCTTTGTCAAGCCAACAAGAGTTGCAACAATCCATACACTTCCTTTTATCATGTTACGTTACATGCCATCTAGTGGCCGGCGGATCACATAGTAGCAAATTAAAACCAAATGATACATTAAAACAAACAAACAAAGCAATTATATATTTTGTACATTGTTAGACCAGAGATCTCAAGTTATACTCTTTATTTAACCTTTCACTTCTGTAGTCTGAATGAGTTAGTTGGCTCCCCAAGTTTTTACTATTTTTGTACGCAAAGATCGGCTGTTGTTTGAACTGTGCCCCTATTTTTTCATCACTGCTTAATAAGTTCCAATATTTTTTAATGATCTTTTTCACTTTTTCAGACTGTGTACTGAACATAGACACAAATGGTATTCTGTTCTTATTTGATTGTATTGTTACATTATCAAGCAGTGTATATATATAGTACACAGTCTGAAAAAGTGAAAAAGATTATTAAAAAATATTGGAACTTATTAAGCAGTGATGAAAAAATAGGGGCACAGTTCAAACAACAGCCAATCTTTGCGTACAAAAATAGTAAAAACTTGGGGAGCCAACTAACTCATTCAGACTACAGAAGTGAAACAAAGAAAGAGACACAGAGGAATATAAAAAAGAAAGGTACTTTTCCTTGTTTACATTGCCAGTCCTGCACAGCAATTATAAAAGGAGAAAACGTGGCCCATCCCTCCCAAGGATATCAAATTAAGCTAAATCATTTTGCGAGCTGTATCACGATGCAGGTCATATATATGTTAAAATGTCCGTGTGGCCTAGCTTATGTTGGCAAAACTAAAAGACAAGTAAGAACTCGGATAGGAGAACATAAAAGAGACATAACTAGGTGCAATTTGGAAAAGAACGAACGAGTGACCTCTGTGTCAAAACATTTTAAACAACAGGGACATAATGCCGCCCAAGTCCGATGGATGGTGTTAGAGGTGGTGGATAAAGCACCAAGAGGGGGGGATTACAATAAAAAACTCCTACAAAGAGAAATATATTGGATCCATCGCCTTAATACCATGCATCCTAAAGGACTTAATGAAGAGATGAATTTTAGCTGTTACCTATGATAGAAACTTATTTTAAAATGTTTAAAAGTAAGCTATGTTCTTACCCACCCTATTTGGTCCACAGGAGTCAAAGAAGAAGAAATGAAAAAGAAAGAAAATAAAAAATAAAATGTAACAAGTTTTAGGACAGTGTTATCATAATAGTTAAGAATGATTAAGTAACATAAAAAGTATCCAAAGGGGATTTTAAACTTTTCACTCATACATTTTTATTATTGTAACTGTTATATTTATCTAACACTGTGAAGAGTCACACAGAATATGGGAATAGAGTTTTAAAGTAACTGTAGCACGATGTAATATGTATACTGAATATGTTTTATATATAAACACCAGTTTGAGGGCAACATCATATAAGTAACACTGTAATTTTATGTAATTTATAAATGTAACATTAATTTATAGGATTTTATAATGAGAGCACTTTATATTTATGAATATATATCAGAGGTTGCAACGTAGAGTTAATTCACAGGATATGCTGGAATAGTCACGCCCCAGAAGGGGAGGAGTTATGGGTATTTAAGAGCACATTGTTTGTTGATTTGTATGCACCTGAGGAAGGGGGACAACCCCGAAACGTTGTGCACTGTTTATGTCACAAATAAATTGAATATAAAGTAGAAGGAGTGCGTTTTCTCTCTACAAACCAACAAAAATTATAAAAGTTATTGAAAAGGCTGTCTATCTGCAACTTGAAGCCAGACTCTCAGCAAACAACATCCTGGACCCTCTATAATCTGGCTTTAAGAAACACCACAGCTGTGAAACAGCCCTTATCCAAGTCTGCAATGATCTGCTCGTGGCAAGGGACAGAGGGGAATAATCCATCCTAATCCTGTTGGATCTCTCAGCAACTTTTGATATAGTTGACCATGAAATCTTGCTCAACAGACTGCAGGAGTACTGTGGCATCAATGGCTCAGTCCTCCAGTGGTTCAGATCATTCCTGACTTACAGAACACAGAGAGTATCCCTAGGACCTGTCATGTCCAACCCTGCATCTCTAAAATGCCACAAGGATCAATCCTATCCCCTCTTCTGTTTGCAATCTACATGTTGCCACTTGGTACAATTATCCAACAACATGGTATGGCGTACCACTGCTATGTTGATGACATGCAGTTATACCTTTCCTTCACACCTGGTGGAACAATCCCCACACCAAAAATAAATTCTTGCTTAACTGAGCTACAGGCGTGGATGAATTGGTTTTTTGAATGCTGACAAAACTGAGGTACTTGTTGTCCAAAGCCAGCGTTACCCTAAATCAACACCAATCAGGATTGAAATTTCAGACATAAACAGCTCCGACTTTGTGTGCAGCCTTGGTGTGCCAATCGATGGGGAAATGAGCTTCAGAAACCAAATTTCGGCTGTAGTCAAATCTGCCTACTTTCATCTGAAGAACATTGCAAAAATCAAACATCGGATCCCCCCAGAGGATCTTCCAACCCTAGTTCACGCCTTCATCACATCACGGCTGGACTACTGCAATGCCCTTTATGTAGGTCTCCCACAAAAAGACCTCCACCGCCTAAAATTAGTGCAGAATGCTGCTGCAAGACTGCTAACAAACCAGCCTTGCCACTGTCACATTACACCAATCCTTCGCTCCAAGATATCTCTACTGAGGCTGAAAATACTCAGGTAGAGAGAAACAAACAAGGCAGAACTGGACACTACCAGCTGGGCAGCTGGAGAACAAGAACCAAAAGCATAGAACAGAAAGGAAGGTAGTCAGGAATGGAGCCATAGGTCATTCACAGGAAGTTAGTCTACCAAAGGAAGTATCAGGGATGAAGAGAGAGGTGTAGTCAAGAAAGGGGCAGAAGTCAGCAACGATAAATCAGATCAAAGTAACAAACCAAGAGGCAAACAAAAAACTATAACTAGCAAAGAAGGAAGAGTAAACAGGAACTTAAAAAGGCAAGACAAATCAATCAGAGCAAGAAAAAATCAAGCAGAGAGAAACATAGGCTAAGGAAATGCAAATTTGCTGCCTAAAACAAAAAGGTCAAATCAGAAGTGGTAAAAGCAAAAATTGGTGAAGATCGCAAAAGTCAAATGGTGGAAATACCAAAAGATGCAGGGACCATTCCAGAAGAAACCAAAGAGGACCAAAGTCCCCCAGAACAGCCATGTGAAGAGCCAGATCAGTGAGGAAACAGTAGCAAGATAAGAAACATCAGCAGCTATGACTAACAGACCTAAAGAGCCAGGTTTTGCAGGAGACCAATATTTTTGTGTGTAACATTACCTTAGAAGTTACTCTGTTGGTTTTCTAAGCAATAGGATAAGGGCCAATGAATTTTGGTAAAGACAAATTCCGAGTAGAAACAAAGAATAAATCTCCTGGAGTAAACTCTGGTTCCTCTGAAAGATGCCAATCAGAATAGTTTTTTGTTGATTTGAAGCTTGTTTTTAAGTCTGACTGAACCTGGCACCAGATTTGATACATGTGAGAGAATCAGTCATCTAAAGCTGGTAATTTTGAAGAGAGATCTGGGATGGCGACCATTATTCACTATTTATTGTAGGTGAATTCACATTGGTGCCAAATGACAAAAGATATTGCTCCTATGATTTGTCTGATCATTGATCTATATGGAAAGCTGAAGAAAAACACAAGGTAATTTCAAGATGAGAGCAAAAAGCTTGCCAAATAGTAGACACAAATAGTACACCTCTATCCAAAACTACATTTTCTGGAATACCATGAAGACATGTTTGAGGAATAAAAAAAAAAAAAAAAAAGAAAAAAGTAGAAAGTTTGGAATGAGAAACAAAATGAGCCATCTTTCTGAATCTGTGAGCAACAGCCCAAACTGCAGTTTGACCAGAAGAACAGGATGATCAACGATGAAATCTATGGGAAAATGACTCTATGGTATATATTGAATATGCAGTGGCATAAGAGTGCCAGATAGAGCTTTCCTAGGAGTTTTACTACAGGCACAAACTGGACAAGCCTTTAGATATGCTTTAGCATCTTTAGAGAGTGATGGCCACCATATATAATTGGATAGCAGACAAAGGTACAAATAAAGAATTTTGTGGTTTATCAGAAGGACAATCATCAAAGTTTCAGGTAAGCCAGGTAATAGTTGTGTAGGAATGAGCGCTTCAGTTATAAAGTTGGAGGGAATAATGGGTTCTGGTACTATCTCAGAAGGGGCATTGACTCAGGGAAATTCAGTGAAAAGTGCCCAGCATGCCTGCCTGGACTCCAATCTCTTTGGCCTTTTAAAGGGCATGTCCACCCCCAAAACTAAAATTTAACCCACTACTGGCCCCACTGTGTAATGTATAAAAATCCTTACCTTACATCCCAGCTCCAAATGGTAAAAAAAAAACCTGCCCACCAGGAGCCTGGCCACCAGGGAAATTGTTTCTGCCTCTGAGCTGTCCTCTCAGAGGTTTTTGGCTTGCTTAGAGCAGCCCTTCACTCCCCTCCCCTCTCCCTCCTTCACCCTCCCATTTTGTTCTCCCTCCCACTAGTGTAAAAACCCTTTTCCCACATATTAGGTATAGCTCCCCCTGGGCTTCCTTAGACAAGTTAGAAGAGTCTGCTCTCTTCTTAGTGAGGTTGGTAAATGGAGCAACCACAGAAGAGAAGTTCTTAATAAATCTTCAGAGATTCTTGATTGATTTTTACAAAAGACATTTAAAGGGCATGTTCACCCCCAAATTAAAATTTTCTCTGCACCTGTCCCCACTGTGTATTGTTTAAAAAAACATACCTTTCTCCTCTGCTCCTTATGGTTTTCCTGCAGTGCCTGCTGAAAGTCTAGAAAAATAAAGAGTTGAAGTTTTTCTTTGTGTAATGCAGTGCTTGCCTCTTACTTGTCCTCCTTGAGGACTCTGGCATGCGCAGGGGGCTCTAGACGTGGCTGCCGGTCAAGCCTCTACTTCTCTTTCATTCCTGGAAGTATCAATAAAGCCAAAGGGCAGAGGGAACGAAGGTGGGTAAATCTATTTCTGGCCTGATTTTAAAGTTAAAACCCTAGCGTTTAGGGTTGGGGGTGGGGAGGGTGGAGGGTAGGATTTGGGAGTGGAGATACCCTTTTAAGTCTATTAGGAGGATTCCAATTAAAGTTCTTAAAGTTCATTTTTTGGTTTCATTATCTCCAATCAAGGACTTACCATGGATCCTGAGAAAGTGTTGTCAGTCCTCAAAAGATACATTTTTTTCAATTTAGCATACAGGTAAGGTTTTTTTAAAATAAATTTGACATGGCAGGAATATAACTCAAATATTGAGGAGTAGATCAGAAAGTTGTCTAAATAGACTACTATCAATTTGCCCAGATAGTCATAAAACATTCATTAATTAAATATTGAAACACTGCAGGAGTATTGCTAAGGCCAAAGGGCATAACCAAATATTCATAATGCCCATCCTTAGGTGTTAAAGGCAGTTTTTCATTCATCCTCCTCTCTGAGCCTAACAAAATGATAGGCCCCTCTGAAATTCAATTTAGTGAAAACCTGTGTATCTGTTCTTTATAGTTTTGTTAAGGGATCTGTAATCAATGCAGGGTCTTAACACACCATCCTTCCTTTTCACACAGAAAAAAATATCCCTTGCAGGTGAATTAGAGGGAAGGGTAAACACTTTCCCTTGATTTTCTATGATGATCTTTTATGGCTTGTTTTTCTGGACCAGTTAAATTATAAAAATTCCCACGAGTGGGCATAGTGCCAGAAAGAATATCAACGAGACAACTGTGGAGAAAAGACATCAGAGAAAGCTTGATTGGAAGGAGGAAGATCTTTCTTGAATACACTGGAGAGTTGTAAAGAAAGACATGTTTTAAAACAACTCGTTCCCCACTTTGGCCAGACTCCCAATTGATGACAGGGTTATGTACACCTGAGGAAGGGGGCACGGACTCCCCGAAATGTTGTGTGTTATTTTAGAGTGTTCCTCTCTCCATTACCCTGTATAATACTTACCTGGTGTGGTATAGGCTTTCCTGAGTGCACCTCTTACTATTCCTGCCAGGATTCTACACTACTGTATTTGTTATAGATTTATGGTTAGAAAGGCAAGGTTGGCTAGGTAGATTATCAAAAAAATTATATTATCAGAGTGTAGTGGCCAATTTTAACAGGAACTGGGGGTGAAGATACAAGAGATTTACCCTGTAAGAGGGGTGAATCGTGTATGGCTAAGACACAGGATGGTTTGGATAATAGTACCCCTGGAATACCTAAGGAACGGGCAAAGAAAATATCCTTAAAATTGCCTGCAGCCCCACTGCCAAGCAAGTTTTAGGGAAATTTAATTAGAGAATTCAAGGAAATCTCAATAGGCAATAAACCTTTAGTGGATTTACAAACCAGAGGAATTACTTGTTTGCCTAACACACTTTATCAGATCCAAGAAAACAGTATCACATGGGAACCAAATCACAGTGCTTCAGTGATATTTATTGGAGATGTAGCACAACACGTTACAGACCTTTCTGGTCTTTTGTCAGGTGCCTTTTTTCATCAGATCCAACTAGGCCCTGGAATTTCCTGGAAGCTTCTAAAGACCTCCAGGAATGGAGCAAAGGATCATACACGGAATGACAGTCAGCCAAACAAGGAATGAAGAGAGAGGCGTGGTCAAGAAATGGTCAGGACAGGTGGTGAAGAATTGTGAGTCAGCAGAAGTCGGCAACAATAAATCGGATCCATAAAACACACCAGTAGGTAAACCAGCTATATCTTACATACCATTCTTCAAAAAAATCTGCAGGAACCAGAAATGAAGCTAGGAAACTAACCCATTCTTCAGCCAGGTCCCAAAGGAATTCATACTGTATGCCCATCGGCCTCTGTCAGAAGAACAGTGGAGGAGTGTGAGACTGGGTAAGGTTCTTCCCTTCATTCCTGGTTTTATTGAAGAACAGGAGGTAAGTCACAGCTCCATTATCTCCTGTTCTTCAATTAAACCGAAAACCCCAAACTCCATTTCCCCAATCAAAGCAAGAAAACAGCAATATTTATCATTAATTATGTAGAATCAGTGTAATTCAAGATCACATTAACGGGTGCTGTAATCCTCTTGCACTAATATGAGGTGGTGCTCAGGATTTTTTACTATACAAATTGGTCCAAAGACAGGGCACAAGATTCCCCATCATAGGACTAACAGTGTCTCCGTAACTGATTATCTACAAAACACTAGAATTGAGCACATTGTTCACCTGCATATAAAAGATACTTTTAATTTGCTATACACACTCACATATAAAGAAATCACAATGTTATACAATACCTCCTATACAGAATAACCCACATCACCCACCTACATAAATACTCATTATAAAAACAAATAAGTAAAATGTATAGCAAATATATAATAAGTAGAACACTCTGTTGTAGATCTAAAAGACCACTCTCTGCTAAATGTAGCAAAACTGAATGGTTCATATAGTTTTAATAGGACTGTTCCAAAATTAAAATTAGTGTTGTAAATGGTTCAGTGTCAGATCAAACAAATATAAAAGAATTTGTAATCCACTGGTAAACTCCTACTGCATAAAGTTTATACGGCGCATAGAAATGCTCAACCAGCCTTTTTTACATCTATGTACTGTACTTATACTAGGGTACTAAAAATCTTAAGCCATATACAAATTGGGGTCGCACTCCAAAAATACATTAAAATTACTTTATTTAGTTACCACACATCAAAATACACAACGTTTCAGGGGGAATAGTGCCCCCTTCCTCAGGTGTACCCCCGAAACCTGTATTTTGATGTGTGGTCACTTGAAAATTCATAATCCTATAATAAATTGGGTCTCCGGAGAGATCTCTTTTCATTCTCCATTTTGTCAACAGTCCTGTTTTTCTTCCCCATTACTCAGTGTAAAAGAAGCCTCTCCTGAAGCTGTCTTACCATCCTTTAATCACAATTTTTTAGATGTATTTGATAAGAGAGCAGCTAATGTGCTATCACCACATAGTATTTATGATTGCCCTGTCAAGTTGTTGCCAGGAGCAGAAATCCCTTTCAGTAGAGTTTATCCTCTCTCAGAACTGGAACAAAAGGTGCTTAAAGAATACATAGAAGAGAACCTACAGAAGGGCTTTATTCGTCACTCCACTTCTCCAGTGGGAGCTGGTATATTTTTAGTAAAGAAGAAGGATGGCTATCTTCGACCCTCTATAGATTATAGAGCTCTCAATATCACCGTTAAGATCAGGTTTCCTCTTCCACTTTTTCCAGAATTGTTCCAACGGTTGAGGTCAGCCAAGTTTTTCACTAAGCTGGATCTTCGAGGTGCTTATAATTTAATCAGAATAAGAGAAGGAGATGAGTGGATGACGGCTTTTCGTTCTAAATACGAACACTTTGAATATTTAGTCATGCCTTTCGGTTTATGTAATGCACCTGCAACTTTTCACATTCGTAAATAATATATTCCGTGACTTCATAGACAACTTCTTGGCAGTCTAACTTGACGACATATTGATTTTCTCCTCTAATTTAGAGGAACATCGGGTGCAAGTCAAGAAAGTATTATCCCCTCTTAGAACTCACGGATTATACGCCAAACTGGAAAACTGTGAGTTTGAGAAAACTTCCATACATCTTCTAGGTTTCATTATTTCTTCATTAGTAGATGGAGTAGGCCTTTCTCGGAAGGTTTCCACCATCCGAGAGTGGCCTACTCCATCTACCCACAAGCAAGTCCAAATATTTATCGGATTTGCTTATTTTTACTGCAGATTCATTAAAAACTTCTCCACTATCATCATTCCATTAACATTACTAACTAAAGCCCACATTCCTTTCTGCTGGACGGACTCCGCTCAGTTAGCTTTTGAACAATTAAAAATCACTTTTACGTCGGCTTCTGCCTTAATTCATCCTGATGCATCTTTGCCTTTTGTTTTAGAAGTTGATGCATCTGAGACTGCCCTGGGAACTATACTCTCTTAAGGAATATGTCCTAAAGCCTTACTTCACCCGGTAGCCTTCTTGTCTAGAAAACTCTCGGTTTCAGAGAAGAACTATGATGTAGGGGATCGGGAGCTATTAGCCATTAAATCTGCACTAGAAGAATCGCAATATTTGCTTGAAGGGGCGAACATCCAATTGTTATCTTCACTGATCATAAAAATTTGAAATATTTACAAACAGCAAAAAGGCTAAGACCACACTAAGCCAGATGGGCTCTTTTCTTCACCAGATTCAACTTTCACATAACCTTTCGTCCAGGTTCTAAGGCTAACTGCAAGGCTGATGCTCTTTCCAGACAATTCTTTGAGAACTATTCATCTGATAAACCTGATACGATTTTGTCCAAATCAAATTTCCTGTTGCTTTACACAAATATTGCCAAAACCATCAAGCAAGCTTCCATCCAATCCCCTTTTAATTCTCCTCTGTCTTAGGATGGTTTCATTTACCTTAAGAATAGAATATTTGTTCCAGATTTGGCGAGATTTTCAGTACTTCAAAATTGTCATTGTCATGCTTTAGCCAGCCATTTTGGATTCCATAAGACTTTCAACCTATTAAGTAGAAATTTGGCCCAGTATGTCCAAGGACTGTAAAAGATTCATTGCTTCCTGTGTAACTTGTGCTAGATTTAAAACATCCAGACAAAGACCATATGGATTATTGTGCTCTCAGCCTATCCCTAGTCACCCTTGGAGTATGATTAGCATGGATTTCATTGTCGAATTACTTAGATCCAAAGGCTCCAACACAATCTTTGTGGTAATCGACCAACTAACTAAGATGGCTCATTTCATTCCACTAAAAGGAATTCCATCTGCAGCAGTAACAGCTGAAGTGTTTTTCAGGGATATTGTTCATCTTCATGGGGTTCCTGATGATATTGTTTTGGATAGAGGTGTACAATTCAGTTCTAAATTTTGAAAGGAACTGTGTAAATCATTGCACATCCATAACTCCTTTTCATCTGGATACCACCCACAGTCCAATGGGCAGACAGAAATAAAAAAATGTATTAATGCTGGGGCTTTTGAGATAGATCTTCCTAGATCTCTAAAGATACATCCGGGGTTTCATGTCTCTTGTTTCAAAAAATAAGTGGCTGCTTCTTCTTCTAACCTTCGTCCTCCATCCCCTGTCTTGATTGAAGATGCTGAGGAAGTTGAGGCTATTTTGGATGCCAAGGTCTCTGCGGGCAAGTTGAGATATCTGGTAAAGTGGAAGGGTTTGGTCCTGAAAAAAACTCATGGGAATCGACAGAACTGGTTAATGCTCCCCACTTAATCATTTTCCATTCTAGGCATCCTGAGAAGCCTTTGTCTAAGGGCACCCGGAGGTTTCCCGTGGGGAGGGCAATGTTATGCTCCTGTACTCACCAGTAAGCTTCCGATGGTGCGCACTGGCAGTTACGCGTGGGCGCACGCCGGTATTTTTGCATGGGCGTGGATTCCATGGGTTTCTGCCTCCTCCTGGCCCTGTGTATTTCCAGTCGGTCCTGTCTCAACTTTCTGTCCCTGCTGCCTTTTCCGCATTGTGGCATCGGCTCTTGTGGGGCCCTTATCTGGAGCCGCAACCTGGTACCTGCTTTGCCGCACAACATCCTCACCATCAGAGGCTCTGGGGAAGACTGGCAGGCACTTAGATTCTGAATCCAGAGGTGATCTCATAGGAACATTTTCCGGAAGAATTTTAACATTAACCTTTATTCAAATGTTGAAAGGTGAAAGTTTTAAGGTCAGCGTGTAGAGATGGACTAAAACTCGGAATCAAACCCAAGTCTAGTCAAACTTAGCAAGTCCGAATGGACTCGGACTTCTCAAACTATCCCAGACCCGGATTTCTCGGACTTTCCCGACTCGCGGCTGTATTTTCGATAATTATTGAATTTTCAATAGAATGTATCATTCACTAATCCACGAATGTATCATTCGTTTTCGGTAACCCTCGAATGCACAGATCGTTTTTGCTGACCCTAGAATGTATCGTTCACTAACTCTCAAATGTATCATTCGTTTTCGGTAACCCTCAAATGTATCATTCGTTTTCGGTAACCCTCGAATGTATAGATCGTTTTCGCTAACCCTAAAATGTATCGTTCGATAACCCTCGAAAGTATTGTTCATTTTTGGTAATCATCAAAAGTATCGTTCGATAATGGTTCTATTTTCGCTAACATTCGAATGTATTGTTCGGTATGCCTCGAATTGGCTGTAACCCTCGAATGTAGCTTGCGCAAAACCTGACAATTGCTCGTGTTTAAGAAGTGTTTAAAAAAGTTTTGTTGATAGTAGTGACATGTTCCCCAGACCATTTCCCAGATGCCACAGCTATTTAAAGTAAGTTACTAGAGATGGCCGAACTATATAAAGTTCAGAGAAAGTTCGAAAGTTCGAATTCGGACCCATTAAAGTCTATGGGAGAGTGATAGTTCGAAAAATCCGAGTAATTTACAGCTAAACTAACAATGGTAACTTACTGTAAATGGCTGTGGCACCTGGGAAATGGTCTGGGGAACATGTCACTATCACTAAAACGTTTTTAACACTTGTGGAACACGAGCGGGCAATTGTCGGGTTTTGCGCAAGCTACATTGAAGGGTTACGGCACATTCGAGGGTTACCCAACGATACTTTCGAAGGTTACTGAAATCGGCCATTACTTTCGAGGGTTACCGAAAACGAACGATACTTTCGAGGGTTAGCAAACGATACATTCGAGGTTTAGCGAAAACGATCCGTACATTCGAGGGTTACTAAAAACGAACAATACTTTTGAGGGTTAGCGAACGATACATTCGAGGGTTAGCGAAAATGATCCGTACATTCGAGGGTTAATGAATGGTCCGTAAGTTCGATAATTATTGAAAATTCGATAATACAGACGCAAGCCCGAAAAAACTAACTAGTTTGAACTCGAACTTGTTCGAATCGTTCGAGTTCGTCTGAACTAATAAAGTTCGTCTCGAATTCGGGTTTGAGTTCTACGAACTAGCAAAACTAGCAAAAACATTAAGATACTCACATCAATTGACCCCTTATTATTTTATTACTACTATTAATCCTTTTTATTTTATTTTTAGATCGTTTAGAATCATTTTTACTTTTTCATCTTTTTCTATTCTTTTAGAATCTAATTCTTTTGTATCCTACATGATCATTGTCAACATTTATTTATACCAAGATAAAAACACATTTGTTACAATTCTGATACCAAGTGTGCAAGATGGGAACCTTACAGGCTCCGCCCTATGTGTGGACCTAGGCACCACTTCCTCAGGGGCTTCCATGTAATTGAAACAAACATGTTTTTAAATTGGTACTAGCATAGTACCCGGTGTTGCCCAGTTTCTTCCAATCAAAATTTTGTTGGTCTTAGTCGTTTTTCAGAGGGTCAATCACTCGGTTCACTAACAGATGGCAGCACAAAGGTCAGGTTAGCGTCCTTCAGGGAACTGCAAAACCATTACCCGCATCTGAAATTAAACAGCCACACAACTTGCACAATCATAGCCCGCCCGGCACCTGCTTTGCTGGGTTTTTTTGCAACTGTGCATGACCCAACCAGACTAGCAACCCAACCCGCACCTGAAATTAAACAAACCTGCAAGTGGCCCACACCTACTCGGTAATGCAAACTTCACCTGCAGTGACCCGCACCAACATTTTAACAGACCCGCAACTCACTCCTGCTATCTGTCATGAATTGAACCTGACCCGCAACCCATTCAAACTCAATGTGGTTTACCCAAACCTGACCTGCAAATTTGGTAAACCATAGGTACCCTACCTGATGCAGGACTGCAGGTCAGATTTCATCCTCAATTAACTTAAGCCAGTGGTGTCCAACCCATTTCATCTTAAGGGCCTCATGTGTGGACCCTGACCATCTTTGAGGGCCACCCAATGATTTATGTCTATAAATATAGGTTATAATTAAAATGTGCAGTAGTCTCAGTCACAAATTGACACTAATTACAAACTAACTGCAATGAACTGCATTTATTGGGGCTCACTATGACCAGTTAATTTCAATTAGATTGCAATCAGTGCAGCCCTAACAATGACATTACTGGAGGGCTGGTTGTAACACTGGGGGATTTGTGAACTGGAGGGTGAACTGGAGTGAAATCCCCAACCGCTTCCTTGTTCTGTTTAATGATAGCTTGCACTATTGAGCATGTGCGCTATAGCTGTACAGGACCAAGAAGCAGTGGGGACCTGTCACTGTCACTGTGGATCGCACAAAAGGTAACTGTTATGTTCTTTGCACTTTTATTCCCAATTTAATGCAGGGACCTACTATAGCAGGCCATTCGTTAAAGTAGTTCTAGCCAATCCTTTTACAGTCCAGATTAGGTAAGGGATCATGTGACTGAGGTCAGGAGTTGTGGCAAGGCAATGCACATACTCAAAGTTATCAAGTCCATTTCTCCAGGGGGTTACATTTACATTAATGCCATTTATTAACATAGTATTTTATAGTTCATTGGTTTTTCTGAAACAGATGTTTTTTGTTTAGCCTGAATTTTGATAATGAACCAGCGGCTCCCAGTGGTGGAATACAGCAACGCAGCTCAAATTAGTCAACAACATTCCTGTAAATCCCTGGCTAGTATTCCAAATCTATTATAAGGCAGGAATAGGCAAGAATTGCTCTTCAAGCTACCAAATGGGTAGATCTAGATTTGTAAATTGTGCCTCTCACTAAAGATGAGTAAACAATGTTAAACATCCTTAATCTGACTTTAAAAACAGGAGCTCTGAGCACACCAATAAATTGCCTGTCCGAGTTTTAAAACTGATAGTGAAATAAAAATCCTGACTTATAAAATGTTAATCTACAGTCTCTGGTTTATATTACTTGCCTTTCTAAATGAATCCTAAACAAAGTTATACCTCTTTAAAATAGGTCAGTTTTTTCACCAGAAAGATACAAAGTTGCTCACTGGACAATTCCTCTTCCAAGGTGAAACACACTGAGCATGTCTGTACCAGTGATTAACGGGTTAGTTTGACAATATAAAAGATAAGAAAATATGTCTAGCACAAACAGAATGAGAATCTATATTCTAGCAAAACAAGAATAATTTATACCCTCCAATATTGGCTCTGTAAATAATCTGTAAATCTAGAATAATCATGAACATATAATTTTACTTTTAAAGATGAACTTTGATTTGACATTCCAGGGCTTTATATTTTGTCCCAATGTAAGAATTTTGTTAAAAAATCACTACCACAGTAGTAACTATTTCACTAGTGTTTACAAGCCCAATTTTTTTGCCTAAATGTCATTGAAAATTTTCACCACATCCAAGCTTTTAGACTGATTCTTTCTATAGACTTAGGCAAAAAAATATATTGCATGTGAACTTTTGAGCCAAATGTGTGGTTTTACAACTGTAATTTTAGCAGCGCCACTACATCAGGCACACAACCGATTGGATTTAAAGGATAAGTAAAATCAAGTTAAGTTTAGGTGAAAGCTGCAGCTTAAAAAAACCTGTTGTTATTGTTTATTTTCCTATGCCCCTAGGCACAAGCAAGATGTGAGCAACTTGCAAGCTTCAAAGGTAGGCTCTGGAGGGGCATAGGAAAAAAAAACAATGACAACAGGTTTTTTTAAGCTGCATGTGTGCACAGTGATAACAGACTAAGACTCCATCCGAATGCTGGGGTAAATGAGAACTTTTATTTCCAAAGATTAAAACACAAGATGAATGGAGGAACGTATAAAACCCTGACGCATTTCATGACGTCATTACATCACTTCATCAGCAGCTTCCACCTATACTTAACTTGATTTTAAATTATAACTTATCCTTTAATGTGGTTTGATGGTCATTAGTCTCTCTGAGGTCCATATCTGTAGTATTTAGTTAGATCAACTGGACTTAAGAAATTGACTTAAGAAATGACTAGCGAAACATCTTCAAGAACGAAACTTCAAGTCCAGTTGATCTAGCTGAATACAACAGATATACCATAATACCGTGACCTGGTCTTTTATTTAAAGGGCAACTCCACCCCCAAACTTTATTTTACTATCTGCAGGGAATTGCTATAAACCTTGACCTCGCAAGGTTTATAGCACTCCCTGCCGTCCCCAAATGTACTTAACAGCCTTTGTTACCCCGACGCCTTCTGCTTCACTCCAATGCCTTTTCCGTGCATGGAAGTAAAGCAGGAGGGTCTCGACTGGCATCAGCCCGTGATTGGTTAAGGCGCGAAGTCGAGGTTTATAGCAATTCCCTGAAGGATAGTAAAATTTAGTTTGGAGGTGGAGTTGCCCTTTAAATTCAGGGTGGCACACTATTGTTTGGGCCCACTGGAACTGTGAGTCTTTTTTTTTTTAGCAAAAATTTATATTTTCATTTGTAGCCACCTTTATTATTTATTTATTTTTTTCATAATTATGTTTCATTACCACCTGTCTCATTTCTTTCGTAAGGTATGGTAACCAGTTGCAATGACTATTAAATAAAAATTGGGAAATAATAGCGTTTCATTTGTGTATTATTCATTGAGATGGATTGTTGATTGGCCTGTAATTTAAATTTCTGATCCTGATCTGTAATGATTGATAATTATGAGTCATATAATGATGTTATTGTGCAATATCCATTTACCATGCCAAAACAACACCCTTTACACACACATACTTTATATTCTGTGTCTGTCCTGTCATCCCCAGAGCAGAATTGTTTAGGGCACAAGAAAGTTCAGGGGGCTGTGTGGCCCTTGCAGAAACTGTAATAGAGTATTGGTTTGGTATGGTTTGATAAGTGCCCCAAGATTACTGTTTCTTGAATGTTCTTACTCTTTATAAAGTAGTAGACATATGCAGTAGTATGCACACAGCATAAAAGGGTGGTCCCAATGTCAATGCCTTCATCCAACTTGGTCAGTCCAAACCATGTGTGATGCATTTGTAATTAAGATCCTTAAACTGTATGTATACCGTTTTGTATGTATGAGTGGTATGTCAGTTTTTAATTAACAGAAGGCCTATCCTTTAAAGACAAATTTATCACAATCCTAAACCTGATAAACAATTGCAACCCCCCATGATTTATTGAATCTGTGTAGCATAGGTCTCTGGTTTTGGAGTGTGAAGCACCTATAGACAGACGTCTCTAATAAATAAGATAGGGAGAGAATTAATTTCGCAGCTCCCCTTCAAGCATATGCAAATAAGGAAGAACTTTATTGAGCCAAAATCAGAGGCCTGCACTACACTGATGATGGCTCAATAAAGCCGAAACTGGTCTGTAGTTGGTTTTACATTTAGCTTGTGGAATGCTGTATAAACCTTTTATTAGGTGAGGCATTTTGTAAGGGCTACCATGGAAATTACCGAGAAGTCTCTGTACTACAGTAGAGGGAGCTAATAACATTGGATGGTGTATAGCTGCATTGAACAATTGTTATTTATAAAGAGTATTTAAAGAATAAATAAGTAAAGAAAAAAGAATTGTGCAAACCTACAATCAGAATTTAAGACTCCATTAACAGAGCCATAATCCAAGACAAATCCAAGAAAAAAGAAAAAAACAAATTGACACTAAAAAAAATCTGCTAGTATCCTAATACCGCATGTATGGCCCTAAATCCCAGAATTAAATGTAGACAGCCAACCTGTATGTACCAGTCATATTCCCTGTGGACAAACTTGTGTGTACCAGTCACGGTGGGTAGATGTATATGTTCCAGACTCTGTTCAGGGGGCAGGGCACTCTATTTTGCATATGTTATTACCCTCAATGTGGCATATATATGTTAGTCCTCCAGTTTCCTAGCCACTGTTAGGTCAGCCCTCTACTTCAAGAGCCACAGGTAGGTCAGCCCTGCAATTCACCAATTGCTGCTGGACTCGGGTGCCAAAAGGTCTAGAAGCACCCCTGGATACATAGTCCTGTTGGGTTCTTTAATTTGACATAAATGGCCTCCATAACATTTCTTTTGAACCAAACCTTTTTTGAACATCAGATTTACACAGGAAGAGGTACAAAACAACACACTGGCCTTCTTGGACTGCTTGGTAGTCAGGGAGTAAACTGAAAGTAAAGGTTTACAAAAAAACAACCCACACAGATCAGTATTTGATGTTTGACTCCCACCACCCCTTAAATCCCAAACTGGGTGTCATCAGAACCCTACAACAACAGAGAAAAGATCATCCCCAAGAGTTGAAGTCTGAGGAAATTTAACACCTTAAAACTTAAATATCCGGGCTGGGCATTTGTCATAACTGGAAGAAGGAAAGAAAAAAAAACTAATACCACCTGTAAATGTGGAAAGCAAGATTAGAGAAAGACAATGGTCACCCCATATTAGCAGGGGTGCCAGAGAAATTAAAAAGAATTTTCAAGAGACACCATACAACAACACACTGAGGAAGAAGCTGGTGTATCAAAAAGACCCAATACCTAAACACAAGAAGTGTGACATATACGCAGTACAGTGCAATAAAAAGTGCTCTGTATGTGAGGGAGACAAAATAACAGCTGCACCAACGTATGGCCCAGCACAGATAAGCCAATTTTAGGGTCAGGACCTGCATTTTAGGGGAAGTGATATACGTTTGAATGTTATAATCTTAACATCTTGGCCAGAGAACATAATTGGTTTAAAAGGGTGTCAAGGAGGCCATTTATCTCAGATTAAAGAAACCAAGTCTGAATAGGGGGGGGCTGTTTTGAAACCTTACCCTGGGCAGTTTTCTACAAGCCATTCTGAATTGAAAAGGCCAGTTGGATGACTAAATGAAATGTCTTCAAGAATTGAACATCAGTTGATCTAACCGAATACCACAGATATCTTTTAACTGTAAGACTGTAGTGTGTATCTTTATTTAGAGATTACAACGTTGCTCAACATGTGTACTGGTCAAATATTCATGTGGTCTGCTGGGCCAGAGGACAGATTGGTATAGTGTATGCCCACCGCTCAGCTTTACACACAGCATACAGATATAACAGCATTACATGTTAGACAATGCAGCCAGAACTATGGATATTTTAATATATTTTGCATTATGTTCACTTGAAATTATGTCACTTCCTGTAGTGCCACTGTCTGAGGTTTTCTCCTTTATATGTTTAAACAATTGTAACATGGTTTCACTTACTTGAGAAAGGTCTCAGAACAAGACCAAATCTTCATATATCGCTATGTTTGAATAAATTGAATTACAGCACTGTTAAAAGTCCCTGTGTGCATCTCTGCTAATTGCATTTATATTTACACATCCTATAAAAGATAGCACCAAGGCCAATCTTTATGCATAAGGATTAGTGATTATATATTAGATATATCTATCTAGTAACAGATATCTATATATATATCTTATATATATATTAAATATAGATATCAGTTATATAACATTAAATAGAGAAACATACAATAAGGGCACCAAATCTACTGATAAAAAAGGGAAAAGAGGATCCCCACAAAATAGGGACTTAAGCAATATCAAAAGCCAGACCAACTAGACAATTTTTTTTCGAAATTTGGTGAACAATCCGTAGCAAGACATTTTAGGTTACCTTATTTATTATAATGGAAGCCCCTGTAATCTTGATCATGGCCCAAATCAAAGATGTCCGAAATGCATAGAAAATCATGATGGACTTTGTTGTGTCTTAAACATTTTTAACAAATTGTTATAAAAGCCTAGGAGTGCTCTTTGGATTACATGTATTAACTGACAGCTTTCTGGCTCCAACCCCAGTCAGTCATATGCTTGCCTAGATCAGATAGGAGAAGTGTCAGGGACAGTGACAGAGCATTTAGCACATACATTATAGAAGATATTGCTTTTATTTTGCAATGACTTTTGCATTAGATTTTGCAAAACAAAATCCACAAGGGAACATGACTTTAGGCAGATCGAAATGTTTATAAATGTGGGACAATAGGTGGATCAAAATGCTCACATGCATGGCATTCATTGGCCACAATAGTCAATATTGCCAATGTGATTATGAAAGTAATATTCCCTACTGTCCAACTTTTCCACCCCTTATGTCTACGCGTAGCAGTCATATACAGACCTCCTTCTGCCTCAACCCCAGTTACCATCCTTACAGAGTTTGTCTGGCATGATCTATTTCTCATAAATCAATGCTGACTACTACTAATAGGATTAGTTCTGGAGACAAAGTCAAGGATATGATCCTGTAACAAAGTTTCCATCACCTTCCCTACCACTGATTTTAGGCTTACAGGTCTATAGTTACCAAGCTGTGAACGACTACCTTTTTTGAATATTGTTATTACATTGGCTTTTTTCCAATCCAGTGGCACATCCCCAGACCAAAGTGAATCTAGATAGAACTGAACTAAGCTCTTTTAAAATCCGAGGATGCAATCCATCTGGTCCTGGGGCTTTATTAATATTAACTTTGTCTAATTGTTTCCGTATCATATACTCCGTCAGCCAATGTGAATACTGCTCATTTCTCCCCTGCATATTATTTCAATCCCTGCTGTAAGGACTAGGATTCTCAATAGTGAAAACCGATGTAAAAAAAACGGTTTAGCAGATTAGACTTTTTGGCATCTTCTATAACCATCTCAGTCCCATTAGTTAATGGTCCCACATTCTCAGTCCTCATCTTTTTACCATTTATATACTTAAAAAACCTTTTGGGGTCGGACTTGCTTTGTTCGGCTATCCGTATTTCATTTTCTATTTTAGCTAGTTAATTGCTTTCTTGCGCTCTTTATTACAGCTTTTATACTCCCTGTAAGACTGTTCTGTTCCCTCTGATTTAAAAATTTTAAAAGCCTTTTACAAAAGGTACAAATTTAGAAATGTAATAGTTTAATATCCCTTTAAAAGTGGTCCACATCAGCTCAGTATCTTTACCTAGAAACGATTTTCCCCAGTCTATGAGCAGGAGTGATTCCTTTAATAGCATAAAATTAGCTTTCCTAAAGTTAAAAGTTTTTGTTAACCCAGTGCACTTTAGTTTTTTGTTAAATGACACTATATCACTATTTCCTAAGCTTCCCATTTCCAAAATGAGCTCAGGGTTATTAGATATCACCAGATCCAACAACACATTTTGTCTAGTAGGAACTTCTACCATCTGTGAAAGAAAATGCTCATATAGGAAATTAAAGAACTTGATACCTTTTGAGGTGCTGGCAGTTCCCTTACTCCAATCTATGTCAGGGTAGTTAAAATCCCCCATAACCAAAACATGCCACAAACCAGCAGCCTTCGCCAACTGCATATGGAGATTCATTTCCACCCCCTCCTCAACATTTGGTGGCTTATAACTTACACCAACAATTAATTTACCAACCTTCTTGCTTTCTGTACATAGCTCTACCAATATTGTTTCTACCATATCTCCTATCTATTCCATCTTTTAGATTTGGCTCCAATTCCTGTTTAACATACATACATACTTCCCCTCCTTTCTTATTAACTCTGTCATGCCTAAATAAGGAGTATCCTTCAATATTTACTGTCCAGTTGTGTGAATCATTTAGCCATGT
This sequence comes from Hymenochirus boettgeri, assembly GCA_019447015.1. Classification (NCBI taxonomy): domain Eukaryota; kingdom Metazoa; phylum Chordata; class Amphibia; order Anura; family Pipidae; genus Hymenochirus; species Hymenochirus boettgeri. The sequence goes on from CM033476.1 coordinate 48,560,654, forward strand.
TTCTGCTATACCGATCACATCATACCATTCCTTTAAAGCTATTAGTTCTAGTTCCAGACAGACTTCTTGCATTTGTAAACATACATTTTACATTATCAATTGATTTACTTCCATACTTGGACATACAGCAAAATGTGCGATGCACAGAGCTAATCAAAGTCCAAATAGACTGGAGTTGCACACGGTACTATTGTAATGAACAGAAAAGGGAGAGAAAGAACCAGACACTCAACCATTATGTGAGACTAAAAACAATACCTTTATTGTGCAAAATTGGGAGACAGTGCAAAAAATGACATAAAAAACATTTAAAAACAATGAACAACATGTGTCCTAATCAATCTATATTGCCCGAAAGTTCGGAATGGCTCAATCTCCAAGCCCCAATAAAGTAACTCTTTGAACCACTATACTCATCTGTCGTCAGGTCACAGTCTAAGTCACCAGTCAACATGGGAGAACACAGAGCAGGGTATCAATATGGGTGGCCAAAAGGAATCACATGGCAAACTCACAGGTGTAGACGCTGGACACGTTTTGCATACCAGGCTTTCTCAGCAGCATAACTCAGACACATACAGGGGGCTACTTATATCCAAATGCCGTCGCACACGAGTGACGTCATGCAGAAGCAACGCTAGAAGGGTCGCTCCCGTCATGACGTAGCAGTATAGGCGGCATTCAATTTAATGGGCAAATAGATTTCAAGAAGCTCCACCCCATATGCATCAAGTGAGAACCACGATTAAGTATGCAGCATTGCACAGAAATCAATACAGAGATAAATATTGTTACAAGTATAATAGTGTACAGTCAATATAGCAACATAGTATAATATAGATTCACATAGAGTCATTCAGTGAACAGCATTGTGTAGATTAATCCACAGTAATCCCCAGTGATCACAAGGTATACCTCAAAGAAACCTCAGAAGGGTTAAGTCAACATCCCGATAGGTCCACTGTAGGAGAAGAATTCATCTATCCGTCCTGGAAAAAACATATATGTGTATCCAATGAAAAGTATATATCCATAAGGAGTGTTAGCTTGTACACATTATAAACAAATATCAAGATAGATTATATATATAGCAGACAGGAGTTCAAGAGGAGAGTGCATATGGCGTAGAGGTATTATGGTAAGTATCACCCGTCAGGGCCATGGTTTCTCAAAAAGAATACAAAGGGCTATCGGGCTGTTATCCAAGGATCCAAAGGTTAAAGGCACCATCAAGCAAGGTCAAATATCATGAAAGCAGTATTATCCACTACATCCCACCTACAGTACAGGTACGGATATACTTTGATGTCAGTATCCAATGTTTCTAGAACCAGCAGAGTTAATATGGTAAGTATCACTCATCCAGGTCATGGATACTCAAGAGGGATAAAAAAGACGATTGAGCTATTATGCCAGGATCCAAGGTTGAAGGGCACCATCAAAAAAGGTCGAATATCAGAGGTAATGATGTCCTCTAGACCCCACCTGTGGTATAGATCCAGATACGGATTCCTATATTTGAAAGGGGATAGAGAGGAAGACATATGAAAGGAGAAAAGTCTAATTCTTTGTTTAACCCATCTGGGGCCAGAGTCTTTAGTTTATATATCAAACGGCTTTCCATTCTCAGTTACAAAGTACCATAATCACCACCTCTTATCGTGGTGTTAATCTTATCCAGGCCAAAACATTTGATGCCTGTGAATGAACCCCCATGTTTCTCAAAAAAGTGTCTAGCAATGGTCGTGACAGTCTTTCCACCTGTAATCTGTCTCTGGGCTAACCAAATATCAGACAGATGCTTTCCTACCCTTTGATTAAATCTTTGTGTGTTTTTTCCAATATATAAGAGATTACACGGACATGGAGTGCATAAGCCATGTAGGTTGTCTTACAGTTAAAATAATGTTTGGGGAAAAACTTAAAATCATTATTAGAGGAACATACCTCCAATACATGGAACATCAATTCACAAAATGTGCAGCCAGTTTCCACAAGGGTAAGTCCCCTCCAATTTATGTCCCAATGATCATTCTCAAGTGCCTTTCACATAATGGATTTTGGTAAGTATCCCAGCAAGACTCTTACATTTCCTTGCCGTCATCGCAGGCCTTTCTGCAATTTACCTATGGTACTGTCATTTTTCAACACATGCCATGTTTTTCCTATGGCATTTTTCAAACTGTACCATTCTGCTCCAAACGTGGTAATGAATCTGACCTGATCATCATGTTTCTTAGCCCTAGGGGTTAGTAACTCTGGCTGGTTATGTTGTCTAGCTGCAGCATGTTCTTTGAAAGGGTAACCCCTTTCCATAAATCTCTTGGTCAATTCAACAGCTGCCTCATCATAGTCTTCATTAAGAGTGCAATTCCTTCTCAGGCGTAAATGCCCCTTAGCAATTGATCTCTTTAATGTCTCAGGATGGGAACTGTGAAAATGTAGGAGGGCATTGGATGCAGTCGGTTTCTGTATATATCACATGTTACTTCAGTTACAATATTCTGTAATTTCAATATCAAATCAGAAGTATCCCTTGTGTAGGAATCAAGACTTGTGACATGTAAGTGGAGGTGCTAATCAGTAAAAGCACAGGCATTCTCGTTCAATCCTCCAATTCTCAACACAATTGGCCTACCTGGTGGAGTGTTTGGGTTCTTATGTATCTTTGGCAGTAAATAAAATGTAGGCACAACTGGATTGACCACCTGGAGAAACTCAGCCTCTTTAGATGAAATACGTTTGGTCCAACGCGTCATCAATAAGATGTGCCAGTCGATTGACAAAGACTCCTGTCAGGTTAGAAGGTAAAGAACTATAGCTAAGTCAGTTAGTGAGGTGTGACATGGCCTCTTCCCTATACATCTTGTCATTCCACAAGACAATATACCCCCCTTTATCAGATGGTTTAATGACCACATCAATCCACATCAAGATCTCATCAATAGCTGCCCTTTCTTAGTCAGATTGTAGTGTGGCATCAATGTGGTTCTCATTTTTTCAATTTCACACATTGAGCTATGGTAAAATACCTGAAATTTAAATTTAGGTCTGAACTTACTTTGTGGGTCTTGGTGCATGTTCTGCTGCTCAAGATCATATAGTGTGTCCAATAGAGCATTATCATCATATTGTTCTGCATAAAATGCCTTTAAGGCCAGTTTCCTGCAAAACAAATAGAGATCCTTAGATGCAGTAAATTTGTCTATATGTTGCGGAGGACAAAATTTAAGACCTTTAGCAAGTAGTGACCTTTGAATTTCTGCAAGTTCATGGGAAGATAGATTAATAATTTGTAGCTCAGATTTTATAGGCATCATTTCACCAATTTTTGTTGTTGCCATGTCACGACCACAGTTCTCGCTCATTAGTGTGTGCTTCTTCCTTTGGCCTCTCCTGATCTTAACTTTTGAGGGGAAAGCCCTAAAAAAGAGTTATTGCCTTTCCCCCTTCTTACGTGAGGAAATTTTATGTCCCTTTAGTCTGCTTTTCCCTTTATGGTTCCAGCTGTAGACCTGACCTTTCTGATAGTCTGCCTGATCCCTGGTTAATTTTTGTTTTTTTTTTATGTTTAATCAGTTCTTTCTCTAATTTGTCCAAGTCAGCCTTTACTTTTTTTTTTCAAAGTCAGTCAGTTAAATTTTCCTTTAGTATGTAGTTCCTGAGTCACAGTTTCAATTTCCACTTTCACAATTTCTAACAGTTTTTTTATCATGAGTCAGAAGTAGCTTAATTTGTTTTAAAGCACAATCATTTAAGGCTTGTTCCCAATCCTGTTTAAATTCATCATCAGGTTCCTACGATGGAACTACACTGCTACGTAAGCCCCAGGGTATAATTCGTAAATCATTCGTACTTTTCTAGTACATGCCTCCTTATCCTCTATAGCTTGTGGCTGCAGTAGTATTTCTGAAATCACTACCCTTGAGGTCCTTACTTTTAACTTTGCCCCTAACTCTCGGAAATCATTTTTAAGGACCTCACCTCCACCTCTAACTTTGTCATTGGCACCAATGTGAACCAAGACTGCCGGGTCACTCCTAGCCCCACCCAATAATCTGTCTACATGATCCACCACATGTTGAACCCTAGCACCAGGCAGGCAACACACTGTTTGGCATGTAGGGTCTTGTTGGCAGATTACACTATCTAACCTTCTAATAATGGAGTCCCCTACTACTACCACCTGCCTATGCTTCCTAGCCCCCCGTTCTTCCTCCCTTGTAATGGAGATGGTAGTCCCCTGGGTGCTCAAGGGAAAGGCCCACTCCATACATGCTACTTCTGAGCCATCGTCCTCCACATCTTCATCTAAAATCTGTTGGGATCAACCAGCTGGAAAGAAGCGTCCCTATCTTTCCATCCCCTGCTTCCCCTGGTGACCTTTACAAATCTATCTTCCTGTACATAACATACATGTTACATCCAAGGGTAGTGCAAGTAACACAAATGCAAATAATTCCAGTGCTGGTCCAGCAGTATTCAGTGTGGTAAGTTACAGCATTATTGTGGTACAATAGGAAGGAGGGTCTTGCCCAAAAGAGCTTACAGTCTAGAGGAGATGGGGATGAAACATACGGTGAAGCAGATCAGTAGCTATAACCAAGTTGTCAATGGATTATAACTAGCAGGTAGATGGGTCAGTAAGAGGGGTAGAAGTGTCCAGGTCCAGATCGTAACCTTTCAATATAGTAGAGCAAGAGAAAATCAACCAACCTTCAAAAAAAACAGTGAGAGTCCCAAACACAGTCATGCATTGGAAGAAACAAGTCTTCCAATAAAATCCAATAATAATAAATAGCAAATAGCAGGATTATAGCTACCAAAAATCGATGTTTATTAATAAAATATATATAATGATAAAGGAATGTTCCCTTATAAGTATACCTCACATAAAGGGTATAAATATGTAATCCATAAACTGTTTTATGGTTTTATGGATTACATATTTATACCCTTTATGTGAGGTATACTTATTGTTAGAATAAATATCCTGCACTAGTCACGCCAGACCCTGATGCCTGTCTTAGACCCACTAAGAGACCCTTCACAGCGCCGGGAGAAAGAATTGCACCACACACGTTAGATGTAGTAAATTCTATCTCAGTTTATTCATTTGTTACATTTGGAATATATCAAACCAAAAAAAAGGGCATTGCCAGAGAAAGGGGCATTGCCAGACTTTGGGGCATATTTATAAAGGATTGTCTTTTTCGCCAAATAATTAGCGAAGCACATCACAGCGAAAATAGCGCCTGAAAAAGGCGAACGGGCGCGATAAAGAGCGAAAACTTAATGCATCTAAGAAGACTGCATTGCGAAAACCATTCGAAACCAGAAAAGCCCACTAGAAAATGATGTCAAGTTCAAAATGGCCACCTCACATTTACCAAGAAGTCAGCCATGTCTTATTTAGTCAATCTTCTTAGAATTTCTCAATTGGAATACAATTTTCTTTTGCACTGCACATTCGCCTTTCTAATGCGCGTTCGCTTTTCCAAGGCATATTCCATTATAATGCGCGTTCGCCTTTCTAATGTGCGTTTGCCTTTCTAATGTGCGTTCGCCTTTCTAATGCGCGTTCGCTTTTCCAAGGCATATTACATTCTAATGCGCGATCGCCTTTCTAATGCCGCTTTTCCAAGGCATATTACATTCTAATGCGCGATCGCCTTTCTAATGTCGCTTTTCCAAGGCATATTACATTCTAATGCGCGATCGCCCTTCTAATGCGCGTTCGCTTTTTCAAAGCATATTACCCATTAGAATGCCTTTTCGCTCAAACAATGACTTTTCCCCACCTTCAGGGTCGCGCTAATCTTTTGCTCTTTTTAACGCAAAAACCACCTTTCGCTCTTTTATAAATCGCGTTATGCCTTTTCGCTCCCTTTTCGCTAAAATTACCATTGCGAAGTAAGGCGAAAACGGTTTAGCGATAGATCGCGGAAACGGTTTCGCCATTCGTTAACGCTACCTTTATACATAGCGTTAACTGTCTTTTTGGCGAAAACCCATGTGAAAAGCGAATGCGAAAACATTTTGCTACTTTTCGCTCTTTTATAAATATGCCCCTTTGTGTCTACAGATGAGGTAGTAAAACATCTATTGGAATGCAAGGATAGAGTCAAGTTGACACACAATGTAGGAGGCAAAAGACCTTGAGATAAAATATTATCTACACCATGAGAACATCTTAGTACATTTTTAGAACAACAATATCTGAATAATATGAACACAAAATGGAGTCAAAGAACAAAATGGCTGCTATTAGGCTAAGTGATTATAAAGACTATATAAAAACCAAACACTTATAAGGGAACATTCCTTTATCATTATATATATTTTATTAATAAACATCGATTTTTGGTAGCTATAATCCTGCTATTTGCTATTTATTATTGTCTGAAGAGAGGTGTTTTAAAGTTGCGTTTCAATATACAAAGTGATGGCAAATGACGTATAAAGTGAGGAAGGGAATTTCAGAGCAGAGGGGCAGCCCTGAATACAGGCATGGGAAGAGGTGATAAGAGTAGATGAGAGGAGAAGATCATTAGCAGTTTAGAGGTTACACCTTGGGTATTATCTGTTTATCAGATCAGAGATGTATGGGGGGGGGGGGCTTTATTGGAGAGAGCCTTGTAGGATAAGGTTAGCAGCTTAAATTGGGAAGCCAGTGGAGAGATTGACAGAAAGTGGCAGCATGTGAGTAGCGGGAAAAGAGGTGAATGAGCCTGGCAGCAGAGTTAAGGATTGATTGAAGGGGTCCCAGTCAGTTGCTTGATAGATCGCTCAGGAGGGTGTTACAGTATTCCAGCCAAAATGATGATAAAGGGCATGAACTTGAATTTTGGTAATGTTCTGTGACAGGACATTTAAATCCCTTCGCTCTACTGCACCTCCCTACTTATCTCCTCTCTTGGTCCCTTATGTTCCTGGACAGCTTCCTCTCTTAAACCATTCTCTCTTGCTGGGTTGCATACCCAAATGGCACTAAATAAATAAAATTATACATACATACAATACACAGCTGGATGGGATGGAAAATCAATCAATAAGTTGCAAAGCAATGTACCACCTTGAACCAAGCTAAAATCTGCTAAAAAATAAACTACTGCTATGGGTAGGATCAAAAGAAAAAGTTCCACTCTGTTCGATCACTTTTCAATTGATAAAGTGCTTAAAATGAACAAACAGTCCATAGATCAGAAAGGATAAATAAATCAATCTATCATAAATATTGATCAGTTCTAGCAATATAATCATTATGAATTGAGTAGCATTTATCCAGATATGTTGAAGAGGATTAAACTGTCCAATAAAAAGATTTAATGCTGATTATTAAGATCCTTTACAGCCATATAGGAGGATGATGTGGGACCATTAAATAATGGGGCTAAGATGGTTGTAGAGAATGCCGAAAAGGCTAATGTGCTAAACTGTTTTTTTCATTAGTATTCACTATAGAGAATCCTAAACATTATAGCAGGCACTGTAATAATAAAATAAAGGGTATAAATGAGGAATTTTCTTCCTGGCTGTCAGAGGATATGATACAGACACAATTAGACAAAGTAAATATCAATAAAGTCCCAGGGCCAGATGGATTGCATCCTTGGATTTTAAAAGAGCTTAGTTCAGTTCTATCTAGACCACTGTTTCTCATCTTTTCAGATTCACTTTGGTCTGGGGATGTGCCGCTGGATTGGAAAAATGCCAATGTAATACCAATATTCTAAAAAGGTAGTCGTTCACAGCCTGGTAACTATAGACCTGTAAGCCTAGCATCAGTGGTAGGGAAGGTGCTGGAAACTTTGTTACGGGATCATATCCTTGACTTTGTCTCCAGAGCTCATTAGTAGTAGTCAGCATGGGCGTCCGCACATAGGGGAAGGATTTTTGTCTCCCACTTTTTTTTTCTTTTCTCTTCTTTGTTGAACTGACACAGTCATCTTAAATAACTGCTGTTTCCGGGGGTGAGGGGTGTGTGTGTGGTTTAGCCCTGGTAGTACACTCCTCTCCATGATCTTGTCTCCCTGTGTGTTGCACGTATGTCACATTCAATTCAATGCCTGGTACAAGTATATGTGGAGATTCACTGTATTTCTCCTTCAATACAAAATTAAATTATAATATAGCACCCAGGACTTTCAAAAACATTATTAATTTTATTGTATCATGTGCTACCTGTAGCAGCAATGTAGCAACGTTTCGGGAACAATGTCCCCTTTATTAAGCTGTAACAGATAGCAATATATATATATAAATATTTTATCCTCCTATTTTTTTTTTTTAATTCTTAGTTCATATTAAACATACCTAGTTATTCTACATATTCTCTTCCATTTTCAAAAATCTGTTTAATTTATACCTCTTGCTATATCCTGCTGTTGATATTGGTGAGCTGACATTTCAGGTTCTGTAACTGTCCTTCTTCCCAGAATGCACCACTACCTTGGAATGTTCCTAACAGTAATGTGTACTGGTTGGCTGTTGGATGGGTGTAGTATACTTGGATTTTGCTAAAGCTTTTGATACTGTGCCACGTAGGCAAATAATGTATAAACTTAGGACTGTTGGCCTAGAAAAAAACATTTGTACATGGATAGAGAATTGGTTATTGGATGGTAAATGGAGCTACATCTATGTGGGCTAAAGTTCTAAGTGGAGTGCCTCAGGGTTCTGTACTGGGGACACTTCTTTTTAATCTATTTATAAATGACTTAGATGGGGGCATTGAGAGTAAGGTCTCTGTGTTTGCTGATGACACTAGACTATGCAGAGCTTTGGAACCTTCAAATAATGTGCAATTGCTACAAGCTGACCTAGGTAGATTATTAAAATGGGCAGCAGAATGGCAGATGAGATTCAATGTTGATAAATGTAAGGTGATGCATTTGGGGTTTACCAATCCTTGTGCCACCTACACCATAAATAACTCTGTGTTAAGTGCATATGTAATGGAAAAAGATTTGGGGGTTCTGGTAGATAACAGACTTAGCTGTAGCAAACAATGCCAGGCAGCAATGGCGAGAGTTAGCAAGATATTGTCTTGTATAAAGAGGGGAATAGATTCAAGAGAGAAAAATATTATTCTCCCTCTTTACAAGGCATTGGTAAGGCCTCATTTGGAATATGCGGTGCAGTGCAGGGACATCTTGGAAATGGAAGCAGTTGAGAGAAGGGCAACTAAAAAAATAAAGGGAATGGATGGCAGGCAGATTAGACAAGTTAGGGCTGTTTACATTGGAGAAGAGACATTTGCATGGGGATATGATCACTTTAAACAAATATATTAATGGGCCATACAATAAACTCTCTGGTGCATTGTTTACTACATATCAGAGGACTCGTGGACATCCTTTAAGATTGGAAGAAAGAAGTTTCATCTTCAGGTTAGGAAAGGTTTCTTTACAGTGAGAATAGTGAACTGTGGAACTGTCTTCCAGCTGTTGGAAATACCGCTATCGCCATATTTATAATGGCAAGCAGCATTGCGGCGAAAAGTTTCGTGAATCCCGAGATGGAGCAGGGGTCTGGGAGGGGCTGCTGGTAAGGGGTCACGGCAGGTGGTCGCATCCGCCTCTACAGGGGACAGGCGGGGTGTACGCCCACCCCACCCTCGCCCCCCGCGGTGGATGCAACCACCCACCACGACCCCTTCCCAGCAGCCAGGAAGGGGCAGAGGGACCCTCCAGGCGAGGGCACTGAGTTCTGGGACCCCCCTCCCTGGCCCTATCAGGGCCTTTGTGGAACTTACAAGTGCCTTTTTGTGGCTCTGACAAGCGTATGGGGCAGGTGTCTTGGAGGGGCTGCTGGGAAGAGGGCGACGGTGGGTGGTCACCGCTGTGGGGGGGCTAAAGCCCCTGCCGCGCCCCTCAACCACCCGTGGCAAGGTGGGCTTGCCTCTTGTGGCTGGTGCGACCACCCTCAAGGTGGCGAGGAGAAATGGCCGAGATTAACGTGACACATCAGTTACCGCCTCTTTATAAATAGAAGCGAGCGGTAACTGATGCACAAAGCCAGTTTTCTCCATGTTATAAATCGCGTAAATAGCGATTTTGGAAAAAACGGCAGGAAAACTGGACGCGAAAAGTTACCGCTCGTTTATAAATATGCCCCTCTACTGTAGTTCTGGTTGGTACAGGGATACTATATTATATTGATAATTACTGGTATTAATACATATACTGTAGATCTGGTTGGTACAGGGATACTATATAATATTGAGAATTACTGGTATTAATACATATACTGTAGTTCTGGTTGATCCAGGGATACTATAAAATATTAAGAATTACTGGTATTAATACATATACTGTAGTTCTGGTTGGTACAGAGATACTATATAATATTGAGAATTACTGGTATTAATACATATACTGTAGATTCTGGTTGGTACAGGGAACTATATAATATGAGAATTACTGGTATTAATACATATACTGTATTTCTGGTGGTACAGGATACTATATAATATGAGAATTACTGGTATTAATACATATACTGTAGTCTGGTTGGTACGAGGATACATATAATATTGAGAATTACTGGGATTAATACATTTACTGTAGTTCTGGTTGGTACGGGGATACTATATAATTGAGAATTACTGGTATTAATACATATACTGTAATTCTGGTTGGTACAGGGATACTATATAATATTGAGAATTACTGGTATTAATACATATACTGTAGTTGTGGTTGGTAGAGGATACTATAATATTGAGAATTACTGGTATTAATACATTTACTGTAGTTCTGGTTGGTACGGGGATACTATATAATATTGAGAATTACTGGTATTAATACATATACTGTAGTTCTGGTTGGTACCGGGATACTATATAATATTGAGAATTACTGGTATTAATACATTTACTGTAGTTCTGGTTGGTACAGGGATACTATATAATATTGAGAATTACTGGTATTAATACATATACTGTAGTTCTGGTTGGTACAGGGATACTATATAATATTGAGGATTAGTGGTATTAATACATATACTGTAGTTCTGGTTGGTACAGGGATACTATATAATATAGAGAATTACTGGTATTAATACATATACAGTAGTTTTGGTTGGTACAGGGATACTATATAATATTGAGAATTACTGGTATTAATACATATACTGTATTTCTGGTTGGTACCAGGATACTATATAATATTGAGAATTACTGGTATTAATACACATACTGTAGTTCTGGTAGATCCAGGGATACTTTTTTCGATTGCCATTTGAAGTCCGAAAAGATGTATGATGCTATTATAGCCATTTTTGGGCTGAATTAGTGCATAATTCATTTAGTATCAAGTTAGCGTGGGTTTCTCACTAATTTCACGCAGGCTGAGTCATTTCCAAAACTTTGTGAAAATAGCGCGGCGTAGCCTATTCAATATTGGCTAAAATAAAGGACATTAATTAGGATTAATTACCACCAATCTATTTTTTCTTCTTCTCTAACCTTCCTATCCTATGGGGCATATTTATAAAGGTTTGTTAATTTTTCTCAGCCGTTTTTCCCGCCAATCGTGTTTTCTACGATTTATAAATGGGCGGTAAATGGCCACGAAAAGTTAACAAAGCGTTAACTTTTCACGGCTATGTGGACAGTTACCGCCGCTTCTGTTTATAAGGTGGTGGTAACTGTTACGCACCATTAATCTTTTGAAGGTGGCGAAAATGGCCGAGATTCCCCCCTGGATTGCTGCAGGTGGCGACCCTTCCCAGCAGCCCCTCCCAACCCCATCTCCGCTCGCGGCAAACATATGGAGCAGGAGACTAGGAGGGGCTGCTGGGAAGGGGCCGCAGCAGGTGGTCAAGACCACCCACCACTCACCCCCTCCCCAGCAGCCCCTCCAAGCCCCCTGCCCCACCGCTGGCGGGGACGGGAAGGGCTCGCTGGGCGGTGTGGAAGCACCCTCCAGTGGGGGCCTTTTGGGGCTTAAGGGGTCCCGCATCTCAAACTGGGACCCCCCTCCCCGGTCCTTGTAAGGGCCCTTGCGGCACTGACAAGTGCCTTTGGCGGGGTCCTGCAGCCCCAGTGAGCGGCTCTTAAAAGAGCACTTGCATTACAAGGGCCGGGGAGGGGGGTCCCGGTTCGAGCTGCGGGACCCCTGAAGCCCCAAAGGCCCTTCTTAGGGCCGCAACGGCACTTGTAAGTTTCGCAAAGGCCAGGCCAGGGAGGGGGGTCCGGGTTCGAGCTGCGGGACCCCTGAAGCCCCAAAGGCCCTTCTTAGGGCCGCAAACGGCACTTGTAAGTGCCGCAAAGGCAGGGCCAGGGAGGGGGGTCCCGGTTCGAGCTGCAGGACCCCTTAGAGGGGGGTCCCGGTTCGAGCTGCAGGACCCCTTAAGCCCCAAAAGGCCCTTCTCAGGGCCCCCGCTGGAGGGTGCCTCCATCCCACCCAGCTGGCCCTTCCCCTCTCCACCAGCGGCAGGGCAGGCGTCTTGGAGGGGCTGCTGGGGAGGGGGTGCGCGGCGGGTGGTCGCAACCACCTGCTATGGCCCTTTCCCAGCAGCCCCTCCTAGCCTCCTGTTCCATATGTTTGCTGCGAACGGGGATGGGGTTGGGAGGGGCTGCTGGGAAGGGGCGGCGGGGGTCGAGGGCGGGGTGGTCTTATGCCCCGACCCTGTAGCGGAGGCGCCGGAAAGGGATTTTAAGTCCGTTCGCGGCAAGATTGTCCTTAGCGCATTGCGCTAAGTGCAGTATCGCCAGGAAGGGACTTAAAATTACTGCCGGACATCGCGGCTGCTATACATATTGTGGCGATGGGGAGTGCAGTAAGTGAGAAACTGCTACGCCCAAGCTCTCCGTCCTTCTCTGTCCCGATTCTAAGGAAGTGAGGAATGTCAATTTACTCAATTTACTGTACTGATGTCTCCATCTGCTCTGCATAGTTTGAGGGGAACTGGTGTATTCTCTCAGAGCTCCATATTGGGAAGGAGGGGACCTGACAAGCCGAAGATGATTTCTTACCCAAAATAAAAGTAAATTGATTTTATATTTGTGCTTTAAAGTTCAGCTCTTCTTCTTGTTTTGGAACTCAAACTCTTGTCTGGTAATGTGGTATTAATAGGTAATCTACTGTATCAGTCTGTGTCTATCTGTCTGAGTTGTTTCAGTCAAATCTCAGTATTCAGGCTAAATTGTCATGTTTAAATAAGTCATATCATGTTTAATAATGCAATAAATAAGTGGGTTTTCGGTTGCAATTTGGCCACTTGGTGTTTAAAAGGTTACTAAAAAGGCTACTAACCACCGGTTCAAATGCAGGACTATGGCGGGAACACAGGGAGGGTGCTGGGTCACCGGGAAAACACTGCTAAAATGGGACAATCGCGCCGAAAACGGGGTGGTTGGGAGCTTTGTCTAATAGGAGAGTTGGGTGGAAGGAATAAAGAGGCAGGGATAGGGATCTCATGGCTGATAGTCCCAGGGGTCACTGTTATAAAGTCTGCAGCAGCTTTCACTTACCAGAACTGTTCTCCTCACCTGAGCTCATCACCCCCCCCCCTTCCTTTATCTTCAGATCATTTGCCACATTGTTCCCAAGTAGAGGGAGCTGAGTTCAGGCTCTGTACTCACTACAATTTTACAATTAAAGCAGCAGAACAAGGAGAGCAGTTCTAACACAAGTAAAAGCTGACAGGGAGATGCTAGAGAGAGAACACTGGGCACCCTGGTTTTACATAGTCACCCTAGCTTTTTGCCTAGCTGGCCTATGCCTAAAAATGTCCCTGCTGCCTCTTTCTTCCTTTTATCCAACTCTCCAATTAGAACTTAGAGTGGGTGAGGAGTGAACAATTCAACAGAGGAAACATGGAAAGCAGGTACATACTGTGTGTCATGTCAATGCTGGCAGCTGGAAGGGTTAAAGGTTATAATCTGCTGACACTGAAGGGTTAATGTCAATACTCTAGGAAAATGCTGGCACTGAAGTGTTAATGTTAATACTCTGCTGGCACTGAAAGTGGTAATCACAATATTCTGAGGAAGTCTGCTGGCACTGAAGGGTTAATGTCAATACTCTGGGAAAGTGCTGGCACTGAAGTGCTAATGTTAATACTCTGCTGGCACTGAAAGTGGTAATCACAATATTCTGAGGAAGTCCGCTGGCAATAAAGGGTTAATGCCAATACTGTGGGAAAGTGCTGGCACTCAAAGTGTTGAGCCCAATACTCTTGGAGGGCTAGGCCACTCTCCTGCGATTTTAACCACACTACTGCGATTTTAAATGCCATGAGGTTGCAATCTGATCATGCTAGGGCACAAGATGGATAGAAATGGCCCTGAAGGCACAGATCCTCTCAACTGCAAGTGCTCCCCAATGCGCCTCAGATTTTGGGAGGGGTGGGCACAGAGAGAGGAGAAATGCATACTAACTAGGTCTGAGCTGAACAGGGCAAAAAGGATATCTAGAGACAGGGAGCACTGTGAGCAAAAAAGGAACAAATTCCTGGCAGTCCTAAAAATATAGAGAATGATAAAGGCAAGTAGTTTTTTCACTTTTGTGTCCCTTTTAGTTTTGCTCTACCTTGTAGCACAAAACTTACAGCCTAATGGATGCAGGTGTACGGGGCCAATGCAGAAAAAAAAGTCTTAAATGACTGGGATCCCATGATGCAGTATGTCTCGCAAAGGAGTTTAAAGCATCACAGGATTGTGGTCTGGTAAGACGTACGTTTTTACTACGTCAGCCCGATAATGTAGTGTTTCTTGTTTTTATTTTTTTACGCTTATGGTGACCATTTGATTTTATTACAGACTTCTGTGGGAAGAAATAACTGGACACTTCAAGGCAACATGAGCTCCTGCATTGGGCCAAGAAATCTCCCGGGGGCTCAGCTTAGTGGCATTACTACGGCCCCCGCAAATGCGTCCAGTATCTTTAGATTATTGTCTTTTGAATAATCAGTGGACATACTATTGACTAAATTACTGTCATCAATATCGTGATCAGTCGGTATGGACCAAAATTTTCATCTGTCAGTGTTGACTGATACAATTGTTGTGTGATTGATACAGAACATGGGAGGTCTGACAGTCTGGTGTGTGCATGTGCCATTGCATATTGCTAACAGAATTGACATGTATTTGATGACAATCACAATTGTATGGGGGCCTTAAGCTGGCCATACACTACCTCGAGATTAAACCAATTAGACTTTTAATGCAAATGAATTTCGAATCAATTATAAGGCCAGGTAAAGCATCAGTTTCAACTGGAACAGTAAAGTCCTAAGTACATCCAAGGCAATAGGGTGCAGATTCTTCAAACCCCTACCCCCAAGGGGTTAATAATATCCAATATAGCAAAAAGAAAGATGAAGGATCGCACACCTTACATGCAGAGCAGGATTATCCACAAGGCAACCCTAGGCACCTGCCTAGGGCCCAGGAAACTTCTGGGGGCCCAGCTTCAGAAGCAGTAACAAAATTACAGTCTACACAATATATGTAGCAAAAAGAGGGGCCCTAAATAATGGCCCTGCCTAGGGCCCCATATGATCTTAATCCATCTCTGCTTACATGTGAACAAACTTGTTTATTGAACCATCAACAAAAAAACAAAAACAAAAAAAAAATGGTTCAAGTTTGTTCACATGTAAGGTGTGCGATCCTTCATCTTTCTTTTTGCTATAAAGCATCAGTTTACCTGCCAACATTCCCCAGCCTGATCATGTTTAGAAGGTATTAACAATTGTATATATATGTATGGCCAGCATTAGGACAAGGGTCCAGGGCGGTGAATTACTGTTTTATCTTCTTTGAAAATCTTATGTTAGCTTTTGTTTTCTTTTTTTTTTTTTAAAGTGTGTGCATTCACACTGTAATACAACATTCTAATCGTAATCAGTATCAAAACAACAGTATTACATTACTTAGAAATGTATTTTGCCATTAGCTTTTAGTTAATTCATTTAAGAAATTCATTTATTTTAGTTATGCATTTATTTTTACATCTGTAAATCCATTCTGTTCCAATAGGGCAGAGTTAAGGTGGCCATACATCAGGGCGATATTAATTACCCGACCGACCACACACGCGACGTTCCTGCGATCCTGCCGGAACCACCTCTCCCGATCTTATATTCCACCGACATGCGATCGCAAAATCCCATTCATTTTGCGATCGTATGTTGGTCAAATATAAGATCGCGTGATGTATGGCCACCTTAAATGTTCACATATAAATCCTTTTTAGTAGACATTGTGAATATGTATTTGTTTTCATCAGAAGATGTTTTCTCCAGACCAGGTTGGTCATTTCTAAGAATCGTTAACGTTAATCATGTGATATGCTTTCACATCCGAAAATTTATTGGAGGTTAATCCAACTGTGAGGTTTCTTTTACCAGCCCGGTAAGGAGTGATGCTTACTTTGGTTTCATATTTCTCTTTGGCTTTCAGATCCGGTACACTGAAAATAACATAAAAATTCAGATAATAAAATTTAAAAAACCTACGCTGCTTGTTTATAGGTCTACCATTACATGGTTACTCAAATATTTAGGCAACATAAAATGTTATTCTTTTTATCCTGTGGAATATTAACCTATACAAGCACAAGAATGATGGCAACACAACAGAAATGGGCACCAGTTTTGCCTCAAGTGCGGGAAATACCATTAATAAATAAAAATATTTTTTATGGGTTAAGCTACGTAGAGATGGTGGACGAGGCCGATGCCCGAGTGGGTGAAACACCTCACTCTTTTATCTGCCCTTTCAATTACCAAGCAAAATATAAAATGTTTACACTTACTTAACTGTTAGTGGATCTCTTAGCAGGCCGCTGCCTTCAAAAGTCAATGAACACTTTGTAGCACTTTCTGTTAGAATATTAATGAAAATAATACCCACAGAGAATGATCTATTTACAGATGCTTGCTCAGCAACCTGGGGATAGAGAGAGACATTATTTGGTTAATAAAAAAAAGAGAGAATCTCCTCAACAAAAAACAACTGTAGCACCAAAATATATATTTTGATGACCAAATCCCTTTTGTATAGTGGATTGAACAGAATATTTTTTGTATACAAAAAGTGGTGAAGAGTGACATTATGCTGGCAAAAAAAAAATTATTTGTAGACCAAATACATCTTGCAGCATAAGTGTATGTTTTTATTACACAAAATGCACTAAGGAACAACAAATCTACTTTTTGTCTTAAAAATGCAGAGAATACAGGTGCTTGTGCTCACGGGAGTTTGGGGAGACCTCCGCAACTCCCATTAGACCACCCTAGAAACCAACTACAGCCTCTTCTGTCTATCTAAAGAAAGACTGCATTTCACAAAATAAATTATCAGGGCAATGCTAAATCACTTGTTTACAGGCAAAACCCATACTACCTGATGCATTATTGGCTTTGCATTGGATTTACACTAATTTTGCAATTTTCCAAAAATTCTTGCAAATGTAGCATTATCTGCGCTTCAAGGTATTACAAAACTCAACGCTGCCTAAATTACATAGGCTGCACTGGGTTATTTTCAAGATTTTTTGGAAATAGTGCAGTCAACGCAAACTTAGTGTAAAACCAATGCAAACCCGATAATACATCAGGTAACATGGGTTTCACACTAATTTTGCCTGTAAACAGACTATTTAGAATCACCCTGATAATTTCTTTCTTTAGATAGATAGATGAGGCTGTAGTTGGTTTCTTATTTAGCTGGTTTCTTCAATAGAAAATTTAGATCAGAACAACTTTAAAGTCAGGTATCCCACCTCTCCCGGCATTCACGAGACCACCCCAAACTCCCACGACTGCAAGCATTCCCAGAATGCCCCATTTATGTCCGCAATGCCACCAAAAATGCCTCCTCACACACCCTTACTCAACCTCTGCCCCACCCCTGGATAACGCCACTTGCTTCACGCCCCCTTCCCTTCTCTGACATGTCACCTTCCCCCCCACCCTGCCTGGAAGCCACATTTGGCAGGATTGGTTGTCTGATGAGTAAGGAAATGAAAAGAAAATATAGACTGTGTGATTTAATAGTCTTTCCTTACAGCAGAGATTAAAGCAGGGGCATCGAGCCCGGTCTTTTAAAGTTCAGTGCAAATACATATGCTTTTCAGAAAAAAGAGCAGTATTTTTTCATCCCAATGACCTTAATCTGCCAATTCAGCATTTTGCCTGTGTATAAATAACTGAAACCGAAATACTGACTTCCTGTTTGCAGGACCCCTATTAGAGACAGTTATGGTCTTGCCCTTGACCCAGCGCCTGGGTTCAGTTGCTCAATAGAGATCTGAGCATGTTTGACCCATCCAACAGCCAATCAGTAGAAATTACTGTTAGAAACATTCCAAGGATGTGGTGCATCCTGGGAAGAAGAAGGACCGTTAGAACCTGAAATGTCAGCTCACTAGTGTTAACAGCAGGGAACAGCAAAGGGTATGAAATCAACTGATTTTTCAAAATGGGAGAGAATATGTAGAGTAACTAAGAAGGCATTACCCAAACTAACAATTTAACAAATATTGATAATTTCCATTGAACTGTCCCTTTAAACAGCTGATCATGCATATTGTACACATGATCAGCTGTTTTTAAACAAGAGGTTGTGGGCTTGTGACGGCCCTCCTGCCGTCCGCTGGGGGTGGCAGGGGCAGTAGTTACACCACGGGATTAAAGAAAACATTACCAGATTTTGGCCAAAATGAACTGAAAATGCAATTTAACCATATTTTCTTGCAGATATCATGGGAGAATCATTTTGTGTACACGTTTTTCTGAAGGGATTAAAGGGAACATAAACAATTTACCGGTTTATATTTTTTTAATGAAGGTTAAAGAGAATGCTTGCCATTTACCATTTTAATTGCCATTTACCATTAATATTACCAAACATAAGTCTTGGTGCAAAAAATTGCATTTTAAGACAATGCTTGACAATGCTTGTATTTCCTTGTGCGTATTTTGTGTACTAAAAACACACACTTAAGCTAAAAGATGTATTTGGTCTAAAAAAATTTTTGCCCAACATAATGTTACTCTTCACCACTTTTTGTGTACAAAAAATATTCAATCCATATTCAATTTCAATCCACTGTACATTTTGTTCACCAAAATAGATTTTGGGCATCATGGTCTGGGGAACATGTCACTATCACCAAAACCTGTTTAAACACTCCTTACTTTATGATCGGGCAATTGTCGGGTTTGCGCAAGCTACATTCGAGGGTTAGGGAAAATAGGAGGGTTACCAAACGATACTTTTGAGGGTTAGTGAAAATAGAACCATAAATTCGAGGGTTCCAGAAAACGAAGGATACTTTCGAGGGTTACCAAAATTCGAAGGCTACATTCCAGGGTTAGCGAACGATACATTCTAGGGTTAGCGATTTAGCTAGGGTGAGCTCGAACTAGTTCAAATAGTTCGAGTTTGTCTGAACTCATAAAGTTTGGCTCAAACTCGAGTTTGAGTTTGGTTTTGTGTCCATCTCTATGTTTATATTGCATATCACTACCCTCCCATTCCCCTCTGTTTTGGTAAAACTATTTTTTAAGAAGTGAATTTTAAATAGCAGAAAGAGGTAAAAGGAGTACTTCATACTATACAGAGATAAAGTTTTTAAGCCAAATTATTTAGCAGGTAAAGTTTTTCTCTCTTGGCAAACATATACCTGTATCTGTAGAGTTGGGTTCTTTAAAGTAACAACTGCATCAACAAGCAGGCTTGCTCCGTTTTCTTCATCACACACTGCTATAATCTGAATCATATTGTCACTGGTGATGGCATTTCCATACTCGGAGTACAGTATTGTGAAGGTTATAGATTTCTCTGTATTCACAACATAAATAGCAACATTAAGCAAGACTGAAATGTTTCCTTACGTGTGTGATATTTTTATGAAAAGTGGAAGAAATTAGATGTTTTCAAATGCATTATAAAATGTAAAAGTGCACTGTTCTGTGCCTATGTGCTTTAACATTGGCTGTCATAGTCTAGGGTACAGATTGCTGCTTCCTTTGAGCATGTGGGAGTGTAAAGTGAGTGTACAGCACGGTGGCTTAGTGACTAGCACTTGGATGCATCTGCAAGGAGTTTGTATGTTCTCCCTGTGTTTGCGTGGGTTTCCCCCACAATTATAAAGACATACTGATAGGCTGTATGTGTCAAATAAATGTGCTTAGATTGTAAGCTCTTCAGGGCAGGGCCTGATGTGAATGTGTCCATGTATTTGTAAAGCACTGTGGAAGGTGTTAGCACTATATAAATCCACAATAATAACAATAATAACATTAATACAGTGTACATACACACTCCCAAGAACCACAGATTGATGAATTATGGGAGCTCACCCCTAGTATCTACAGGTTAAGTAAATAAATTAACCATTAGCCACAGCAAAAGGGAGAGTTTCTTATGATACCATTGCCAAAGTGCTGTCTATTGGGACAATGGTTCCCCTTTAAATGTGTCTCAGAATCTCAATCAGACTATGCCTGAACAGCAAGAGAAATACATCCTTACCAAGCCACTTTGCTTGCCTTTTATGATTAAAGAGTATCTCCACTCATATTAAAGGAGAACTAAACCCAATTTTTTATACTCCAGAATCTGAAAACAACCCCCCTAAAAACATCAATAAGCTATATAATACCACTTCAGTAAATTGTATTAAAGTAAATGTAAGCCTGTTATGAACTGGATGAATTATCTGTATATGCAGTGTCAGACCACACCTCCTGGCCTCAGTCACATGCTTCCTTCTTTATCTGTCCTGTATAAGGATTGGCTAAAGATTATTAATGGGTGTGACCAACTGTAACTAGTTTCTGCCATAGCGAAGAACTGAACATGTGCAGAACATAATGGTCGTTGACCAAACTGTGTGATACTACAATGCTGTGAAGCACAAACCATATGTTATTTAGGTAAATTTCCCAACGTCCGTATCAAAATGAGAGGTAAGACACAGATTACTGGTTTTATATCAAGGTGTTCTGCCTTCTGGTTCAGTGTTGTTCTGTGGCTTTAGTTATCCTTTAACAGATTTTGGGAATTCAGTTTTATTGTAGAATGGGTGGTAAAGGAGCTGTGTCTTACCTCCCGTTCTTCAATAAAACAACGAGAAGCCAGCGATCGTGCAAGTTTCTTACCTTCTCTCCTGGCTCCTTATTGTTTTATTCAAGAACGGGAGGTAAGACACAGCTCCTTTACCACCCGTTCTTCAATGAAACTGAATTCCCAAAATCTGTTAATATGAGTGGAGATACCCTTTAAGCAGTGATATGTACTTTTTTTATCTGGCTTTTGTGCTGTTATTATGCTGCCATTTTAACTATGATTACATTGATATGCTAGTCTTTACCTATTATACCTGTGATGGAATCTTTTCTCCTCTTCCTATAGTTTCTTAGAAATTCAAATCAAGGCATAATTCCCAAACTCTTGGATCACAACCATAGCTGCAGAAAGAGGCTACAGATTTGACAGGATGACCTTCCCATTAAACCCCAGAAAGTGACAAACCCATAAAATTATGTAAGGTACCTTCATAAGGCGCCAAAGAGATGGACTGGGACTTATTCAGGATTTCTTTGATTATGGTTCTGTTATATACAATTGTTGTACCGGTTGTTTTGACATTTACATTCTTGTTGATAGACAAAGGATTTTTTAAATTTAGGAAGATTTCGACATCTTCTCCAAGTTGAGGATTTCCATCCACCTTGAAAGCTCCAGTGATTTCAGGTTTCAGGGCTGTTTTTTCTCGTAAGATAAGAGACATTGCAGCAATCCCCCGTTTTAGCAATGTATTTCTAGCTTTAGTAAATCGATCTCTTTCTTCTGTAGACTCTTAGGCAAAGGAAAACAACCTGTTATTGAGAAACCATGATTTCCACATTTGCCCTTTCATAGATGTTTATACCAAGTAGTTTAACATGGTTAATTTTGATACTGCTATTTACCTTCTGGATATTTGTAATCTTTAGTTATATCAAGACGGGTAAAAGAACCAACTGCTTTGGTGCTTATTAACTGTCCCACAGATGTTGAATCCGTGTAGATATTCACAAGCTGTCCATCTGATTTTTTTATATAATCCTTTTTGTCTGAATTGACTTCACCATATACAAATATACCATCATAATCTAAGGTCACATCTCCTTCTTTGACAGCTTTCTGTGAAGTTGGTCCAAGGCGATAAACACCTAACAAAACCAAAACCAAAATCATATTATTTGTGCAAGTACATTTTAGCAGTTGTATAAGACATTAGTCTATGAATTTCCATTGACTCTTCTAGACATTAATAGGCATAGCTGTAAGGATTCAGCTCATAAAACTCAACCTATGATCATTTTAACAAGGAATGAACTGAACACTGCTAGCAGTAAATAAACTCCCCATTTTCTGCCCAACCATTATTACTTCGGCAAACTAAAAAATATTGAGAATTACTGGTATTAATACATATACTGTAGTTCTGGTTGGTACAGGAGATTCTATATAATATTGAAATTACTGGTATTAATACATATACTGTAGTTCTGGTTGGTACAAGGATACTATAAATATTGAGAATTACTGGTATAATACATATACTAGTAAGTTCTAGTTGGTACAGGGATATATTATAATTGGATTTGGTATTAATACATATACTGTAGTTCTGGTTGGTACAGAGATACTATATAACATTGAGAATTACTGGTATTAATACATATACTGTAGTTTGGTTGGTACGGGGATACGATATAATATTGAGAATTACTGGTATTAATACATATACTGTAGTTCTGGTTGGTACAGGGATACTATATAATATTAGAATTACTGGTATTAATACATATATGTAGTTCTGGTTGGTACAGGGATACTATATAATATTGAGAATTACTGGTATTAATACTATAACTGTAGTTCTGGTTGGTACAGAGATACTATATAACATTGAGAATTACTGGTATTAATACATATACTGTAGTTTGGTTGGTACGGGGATACGATATAATATTGAGAATTACTGGTATTAATACATATACTGTAGTTCTGGTTGGTACAGGAATACTATATAATATTGAGAATTAGTGGTATTAATACCTATACTGTAGTTCTGGTTGATACAGGGATACTATATAATATTGAGAATTACTGGTATTAATACATATACTGTAGTTCTGGTTGGTACAGGGATACTATATAATATTGAGAATTACTGGTATTAATACCTATGCTGTAGTTCTGGTTGATCCAGGGATACCTTCTGATTGCCATTTGGAGTTAAGTTGGCCATACACACATTATAGTGGGTAAATTCCACCGGGGACCTATTATCTTCAGTGTGTAGGGGCTGTTCCCGATCATCCGGAGTGTCAACGAATGACCATAGTCGGCACTTCAATCAGTCTAAAACGAAGGAAATTTTCGTCGGTCGGTATCGGTTCCGATCGTAACTGTGTATGGCCGATCTGAACGTACTGTGCATGGCTCATACCATGTATGGGGATTGGTCAGGTCCGTGTGCTGTTCCTACAGCATGTGTGCCGACAGATACCAATGTGATCTGTCAGCACACATGCTGTGGAAATTGCATGTGTATGGCCACCTTTAGGAAGGAATAACCCCTGCCCTCCCCTTTTTTTTTGCCTTCCTCTAGATCAACTGTTAGGTAGGGTTAAAATGGAGGGTGTAAAACTTGATGGACGTGTGTCTTTATTCAACCTCAATTACTATGTAACTATGTTGAGACACATCTGCAGGTCAAGAGTTACAGCCTGTCTATTCATTATAAAATATTTAAAATATTAAGGCTATGTACAGCGCTGCGTACCCAAGTGGCGCTTTATAAATAAAATTATGGATAGATACATACATACATACAATTTATATTTTTGTTTTACTTCTATATCTTCTTAAAGGCTTTAGCAGCATTTAAAAAGCTAAATGCAGAACTAAAGAGACAGTTTCAGACCTTTTATTGAGACATCAACAGTGCAATGTAAACCTCTAGTCTGCAATGTGAATCACCATTTCAGAGACATCAGGAATCATGTAAGATAGATAAGAATATTTCATTCAAATTGATTGTAGGATTGAAACTTAACCAATCATATTTGAATGAAATTTTTAATAGAATGGTTAATGTGTGAAAGAAATCTTAAACAATCACAAATGGATAGGTCCTTGAGCAAACCTATGTAAAGAGGTGCAACCCCCGTGGAACTCAGTTATCGCAGTGATGACAGAAGATGGATCAACAAAGCACACTAAGCCTAAATATTTTTTTAAGTATATAATAGTAAGAAGATGAGGACTGAGAATGTGGCACCATTAATTAATGGGATAAGTTAGTTATGAGGATGGCGATAAAGCAAATGTCTTGAATCATTTTTTTTTCTCTGTATACACTATAGAAGATCCAAGTACAGATATCATAGAGTATAGTCAAATGGTATAAAAGATTCAAATAATATATTAATAAATCTCCTGGACCGGATAAAATACATCCTCAGTATATTTTTATAGTATTTGAGGTTGAAGACATACGTCCATCCATCCAACCCATCTAGCAATATCCTCATTTCCTGCCTAACTGTTGATCTAGAGGAAGGCAAAAAAAACCCAACCAAATTATGAAGGGGGAAAAAATTCCTTGGAAATTTCCTGGATCAACTACTTTATGTATCAATACCAGTAACTTGCAACATTCCTTGTTTGCAGAAACTCATCTAGCTTTTTTTTTAAACTACCAATGAACCTGCCATTACAACTTCCACTGGAAAACAGTTCCATAGCTTTACCGTTCCACAGTGAAAAACCCTTTCCGAGCTTGAAGCCTAAACCTTTTTTCTTCAAGTCTAAGGGATGTCCTCATGTCCTTTGACATGTTCTATATGGTGAACAATGCCCCAGATAGTTTTATGTATGGCCCTTAATGTATTTATACACAGTAATCATATCCCCACGCAAGCGCCTTTTCTCCAGCGTACTAATTGTAATTTTCCAGTCTCTCTTCATATTCAAGCTCCCCCACCCGATCTCCCTTTAATTTAGTTGCCCTTCCCTGAACCCTTTCCATTTCAAAGTTGTCCTTTTTGTACACAGGATTCCAAAATTGCACAGTATATACAATATACTTTATAAAGAGGGAGAATAACACTTTCCTCCCTTGAATCCATACCTCTCTTTATACAAGACAATACCATGCTGGCTCTGGCTGTTGCGCCTGGCACTGCTTGCTACCTTTAAGTTTGTTATCCACCAAAACCTCAAGATCCCTTTCCAACAGGATTAACTTAACACAGAGCCATTTATAGTATAGCAGCACAAGTATTTTTAAGTCCAAAATCATCACCTTACATTTATCAACATTGAATCTCATCTGCCCTTAGCAGCCCAATGTGATAATTATCTAGATCCCCTGCAACGATTGCACATCCTCTGAAGTTTTTAATGGTCGACAAAGTTTTGTGTCGTCAGCAAACACAGAAACCTTGCTGACAATACCCACTTCCAAATCATTAATAAATAGATTAATAGAAGCGACCCCAAATTAAAAATTGCCTTAAATGACATATCCACCCTGTCCCGAACCCCATCTGATATATTTGGCACATAATTAGATGTATTACTAACCAGATATTAAAATAATAATTATTTCCTCTATTCTGGCAGAGTAAGCTGCCTCATCCCTCTATGCATTCAATCAAGGCTGTGACTGCTGACACCACAAAAAATATTGACTGCTGCTTCCCTGCTGCCTCCACTGCACATGCTCAAGCCATTTAGCAGAGAGAGTTGGCAGATACCTTTGCCAGAATGGAAGAGGACTTATAATAAATATCTTACAAATGCATGAACTAAACTGGTGAAAATAGTATTTGGGCTTTTTTTAGGCAGATACTGACAAGTCACCAATTTTTTTTAGGGTGGACATGCCCTTAAAATCCATGTTGATGGCCATCACTCAGCTGTCACATATCGCATTTAGGGATAGACATACAAATAAAGTGGCCAAACATTTTACAGATAGGACACAAATTATCCTCATTAAAATATGTGGCCATTGACCATGTCCCACTACCTAGAAGGGGTGATGACAGGTCCAAACACTGTTGCAAAAGTTTTAAGTAAAACCCATTTGAACCCTATTAGATCTGAATTTTTAAAAATATTCTTTTATTATAATATCATTATTTTTCGATTCATTAAATTTCATTTTTCAAACAATTTTCGATCTAATTTCAGAATTTTTGATTTTCTAATATAATATTTGGATTTTCTGATCAAAAGTTCAGTTTCGAAAATGTTAGAAATTCATTAGATCCGTTCATTTAAAAACTCAAATACTGGAGTTTACAGGTTTCTTACCACTACTTGTTTCTTGTGGTGTGGCATCCAAGATCTGCCAACCACTGTAAAAATCACCCAAATCATTTCTAGCAAACCATGCTTCAACCCAAACATGGAAATTCCTGTAAAACAAAACTTAAAACATTAAATGTAATCTTTTTTTTTCATTTTTTTTTGTATTGTAATTATTATTTTTGGTAACAATTCTCAGCTTGAAGTCTGGTTACCTAAAAAGATTGATAATTTCCATTTATCCATTTAGAATTAGCAGAACATTTTCTGCAGGTTTATTTTCTAAGAACATTTCCTTCTATTTGCCATTCAAGCATTTTTTAAGAGAATATTTTGTTTATAAAAATGAATGTGTATAATTTATATCTTTAAAGCAGGTACTCCTATATAAGATTTTATTACCAGTACTTAAAAAAAACTACCAACTATGCTACTGTATCCAGCAATAGTGGTAATTAAATAATTCGCACCTAGATAGATAAATTAAACTAGATGGAAATATACATTTACTGGCCAACAGAGAATGAAGAAAGAGGGGTGAGTGCTGTTATGTTATCACAACTCCCATAAAGCAAGACTGTCCGATCCACACTCCCGCTGGAAACTCCAGGTACGTGGCTTGGATGATAAGATAGGCCTATGATAAGAGCGTGTAATTAAGCTTGAAATGTGTCAGGCATCTTGGTGTTTAACTGATCAAATAAAGTGTAATTTTATCATCCAAGCCGAATACCTGGAGTTTGTAGCGGGAGTGCGATCAGCCACTCTTGATTTATGGGAGGGGCGGGAGAAGGGTAGTCTACTGCACGCTGACCTATGTTTTCTTTGTCTGGTGAAAGAAGTCTTGGAAGCGATCGGTCTGGGGTATATACACCCAGACCGTACAAAGTATTAAGTGAGTTCACTATATGTGTGAGCCTACTAATATATGTGTGATTCAGCAAGTATAAAACATAGGGCTAATATCTGGGGATATATATAAATTGGCAAGGTTATTTAACATATTGTTATACGTGTAACTTCCAGGTTGCCAGATAAACAATAATAGCTTAGAAAAAACTGCCAAGAGAAATCTAACACGTAAAAAAAAAGGGAACATAAGTTTATTGAAAAATATTGAGTTTAGGGGGATTCCCTGTAAGTGGGATCTGTACATTCTGTTATAAATTAAAAAAAATCTGATTATTATACTTCCTTTTTTCATTGTCCCTCAGCTACCCTCTGCTTATTCAGGGTTCAGGGCTCTGGTACCAAAACACAGGCCAGATAGAACGAGTAACAAAACTTTGGGAAAGAAGCAGGATTAGTCACACAGTTCCTAAAACGCATGTCCAGCCTAAAATAAACATTTAATATTCTGGTACCTCCAAACCCCATTTTCACAATATTTATAAATCTTAAAGTTGAAGGGACTTACCTGACCCGTCCCTCGCCGCTCCTCCTCTGCTCTCCCGTGACAGCCACTCTACTTCCTGGTCCCGGCTGTCAGTTTAGGTTTGATGTGACGTCTCGCCCAATTGCCTGACTGCCGCGTCCAGGAAGTAGAGCGGCAATCAGTGCAGAGGCTGCCTACTCCTTTTTTTGGCCAAAACGAGCTTGAAAACGGAGCAGGGGGCTGTGCCCAGAGGCAGCGAGGGACTCTGTCAGGTAAATCCCTTCAGATGAATCTTTGAGATATTTAAAAATGCAAAAATGGGTTGGGTGTGGTGGGGAGTTTATTTTAGGCTGGACATGCCCACATATTTTAAGTTGATAAACTCATTATATTGGGAATTCCCAGAATGCATGTTATCATTAGGATTTAGTTCTCTTTTATGAACCTTGTTTTAACTTAGTTTTAATTCTTTAGATAATAACACTTTCTCCTACATTTTCACACCTGGCTAATGCTAAAGGTTTCTTACCACACACTGTCAGGGGAGGGAAGGCTTCTTCCATTTCATCATAATACTGTTCAATCAGCAAATTAGTATTTGTGTCATGAGCTGAGTCAAAGTTTGTAATTGGACTGGCAGGTATTCCAAGGCATCGGAGTACTAGATATTTTAAAAAGTATACATATGTTACATTTGAATTCTGGAATATTCCTGAATGGTGGTAAATCCCTATATGCCTTTAAAATACTAATTGTCCCCAACAAAATTATTTTTAGGGGGCACGGATGTAGTGGGCTTAAGCAAAGTAGACCCTTAAATATTTATAAGCTAAATGCAGAACTAAAGAGACAGTTTCAGACCTTTTATTGAGACATCAACAGTGCAATGTAAACCTCTAGTCTGCAATGTGAATCACCATTTCAGAGACATCAGGAATCATGTAAGATAGATAAGAATATTTCATTCAAATATGATTGGTAGGATTGAAATCTTAACCAATCATATTTGAATGAAATTTTTAAATACGAATGGTTAATGTGTGAAAATGAAATCTTAAACAATCACAAATGGATAAGGTCCTTGAGCAAACCTATGTAAAGAGGTGCAAACCCCCGTGGAACTCAGTTATCGCAGTGATGACAGAAGATGGGATCAACAAAGCATCACTAAGCCTAAATATTTTTTTAAGTATATTAATAGTAAGAAGATGAGGACTGAGAATGTGGCACCATTAATTAATGGGGACGAAGTAGTTATGGAGGATGGCGATAAAGCAAATGTCTTGAATCATTTTTTTTCTCTGATACACTATAGAAGATCCAAGTACAGATATCATAGAGTATAGTAGCAAAATGGTATAAAAGATTCAAATATAATATTAATAAATCTCCTGGACTGCATAAAATACATCCTCGAGTATAGTTTATAGTATTTGAGGTTGAAGACATACGTCCATCCAGTCCAACCCATCTAGCAATATCCTCATTTCCTGCCTAACTGTTGATCTAGAGGAGGGCAAAAAAACCCCACCAAATTTATGAAGGGGAAAAAATTCCTTGGAAATTTCCTGGATCAACTCTAATTATTGATCAATACCAGTAACTTGCAACATTCCTGTTGCAGAAACTCATCTAGCTTTTTTTTTTAAACTGACCAATGAACCTGCATTACAACGTCCACTGGAAAACAGTTCCATAGCTTTACGTTCCCACAGTGAAAAACCCTTTCCGAGCTTGAAGCCTAAACCTTTTTTCTCAAGTCTTAAGGGATGTCCTCATGTCCTTGACATGTTCTATGGTGAACAATGCCCCAGATAGTTATTGTATGGCCGTTAATGTATTTATACACAGGAATCATATCCCCCCGCAAGCGCCTTTTCTCCAGCGTACATAATTGGAATTTTCCAGTCTTCCTTATATTCAAGCTCCCCCGATCCCCTTATTAATTTAGTTGCCCTTCCCTGAACCCTTTCCATTTCAAAGTTGTCCTTTTTGTACACAGGATTCCAAAATTGCACAGTATATCCCATATACTTTGTAAAGAGGGAGAATAACACTTTCCTCCCTTGAATCCATACCTCTCTTTAACAGACATACACATGCTGGCTCTGGCTGTGCTGCCTGGCAGCTGTGTACCTTTAAGTTGTTATCACCAAAACTCCAAATCCCTTTCCAACAGGGATTAACTTAACACAGAGCCATTTATAGTATAAGCAGCACAAGTATTTTTAAGTCCAAAATGCATCACCTTACATTAAAACATTGAATCTCATCTGCACTTAGCAGCCCAATGTGACAATTTATCTAGATCCCCTGCCAACGATTGCACATCCTCTGAAGTTTTTAATGGTCGACAAAGTTTTGTGTCGTCAGCAAACACAGAAACCTTGCTGACAATACCCACTTCCAAATCATTAATAAATAGATTAAATAGAAGCGACCCCAAATTAAAAATTGCCTTAAATGACATATCCACCCTGTCCCGAACCCCATCTGATATATTTGGCACATAATTAGATGTATTACTAACCAGATATTTAAAATAATAATTATTTCCTCTATTCTGGCAGAGTAAGCTGCCTCATCCCTCTATGCATTCAATCAAGGCTGTGACTGCTGACACCACAAAAAAATATTGACTGCTGCTTCCCCTGCTGCCTCCACTGCACATGCTCAAGCTCATTTAGCAGAGAGAGTTGGCAGATACCTTTGCCAGAATGGAAGAGGACTTATAATTAAATATCTTACAAATGCATGAACTAAACTGGTGAAAATAGTATTTGGGCTTTTTTTAGGCAGATAACTGACAAGTCACCAATTTTTTTTAGGGTGGACATGCCCTTTAAAATCCATGTTGATGGCCATCACTCAGCTGTCACTATCGCATTTAGGGATAGACATATAAATAAAGTGGCCAAACATTTTACAGATAGGACACAAATTATCCTCATTAAAATATGTGGCCATTGACCATGTCCCACTACCTAGAAGGGGTGATGACAGGTCCAAACTACTGTTGCAAAAGTTTTAAGTAAAACCCAATTTGAACCCTATTAGATCTGAATTTTTTAAAAATATTCTTTTATTATAATATTCATTATTTTCGAATCTAATTTCGATCTAATTTCAGAATTTTTGATTTTCTAATATAAATATTTGGATTTTCTGATCAAAAGTTCAGTTTCGAAAATGTTAGAAATTCCATTAGATCCGTTCATTTAAAAACTCAAATACTGGAGTTTACAGGTTTCTTACCACTACTTGTTTCTTGTGGTGTGGCATCCAAGATCTGCCAACCACTGTAAAAATCACCCAAATCATTTCTAGCAAACCATGCTTCAACCCAAACATGGAAATTCCTGTAAAACAAAACTTAAAACATTAAATGTAATCTTTTTTTTCATTTTTTTTTGTATTGTAATTATTATTTTTGGTAACAATTCTCAGCTTGAAGTCTGGTTACCTAAAAAGATTGATAATTTCCATTTATCCATTTAGAATTAGCAGAACATTTTTCTGCAGGTTTATTTTCTAAGAACATTTCCTTCTATTTGCCATTCAAGCATTTTTTAAGAGAAATATTTTGTTTATAAAAATGTATGTGTATAATTTATATCTTTAAAGCAGGTACTCCTATATAAGATTTATTTACCAGTACTTAAAAAAAACTAGCCAACTATGCTACTGTATCCAGCAATAGTGGTAATTAAATAATTCGCACCTAGATAGATAAATTAAACTAGATGGAAATATACATTTACTGGCCAATCAGAGAATGAAGAAAGGGAGGGTGAGTGCTGTTATGTTATCGCAACTCCCATAAAGCAAGACTGTCCGATCCACACTCCCGCTGGAAACTCCAGGTACGTGGCTTGGATGATAAGATAGGCCTATGATTAAGAGCGTGTAATTAAGCTTGAAATGTGTCAGGCATCTTGTGTTTTAACTGATCAAATAAAGTGTAATTTTATCATCCAAGCCGAATACCTGGAGTTTCTAGCGGGAGTGCGGATCAGCCACTCTTGATTTATGGGAGGGGCGGGAGGAAGGGTGAGTCTACTGCACGCTGACCTATGTTTTCTTTGTCTGGTGAAAGAAGTCTTGGAAGCGATCGGTCTGGGGTATGTACACCCAGACCGTACAAAGTATTAAGTGAGTTCACTATATGTGTGAGCCTACTAATATATGTGTGATTCAGCAAGTATAAAACATAGGGCTAATATCTGGGGATATATATAAATGTGCAAGGTTATTTAACATATTGTTATACTGTTAACTTCCAGGTTGCCAGATAAAACAATAATAGCTTAGAAAAAACTGCCAAGAGAAATCTAACACATGTAAAAAAAAAAGGGAACATAAGTTTATTGAAAAATATTGAGTTTAGGGGATTTCCCATGTAAGTGGGATCTGTACATTTGTTAATAAATTTAAAAAAATCTGATTATTGATACTTCCTTTTTTTCATATGTCCCTCAGCTACCCTCTGCTTATTCAGGGTTCAGGGCTCTGGTACCAAACGACAGGCCAGATAGAACGAGTAACAAAGGACTTTGGGAAAGAAGCAGGAGTAGTCCACACAGTTCCTAAAACGCATGTCCAGCCTAAAATAAACATTTAATATTCTGGTACCTCCCAAACCCCATTTTCACAATATTTATAAATCTTAAAGGGACTTACCTGTCCCTCGCCGCTCCTCCTCTGCTCTGCCCGTGACAGCCACTCTACTTCCTGGTCCCGGCTGTCAGTTTAGGTTTGATGT
This sequence comes from Hymenochirus boettgeri, assembly GCA_019447015.1. Lineage (NCBI taxonomy): Eukaryota > Metazoa > Chordata > Amphibia > Anura > Pipidae > Hymenochirus > Hymenochirus boettgeri. Next base: position 48,593,129 of record CM033476.1, read on the forward strand.
GACGTCTCGCCCAATTGCCTGACTGCCGCGTCCAGGAAGTAGAGCGGCAATCAGTGCAGAGGCTGCCTACTCCTTTTTTTGGCCAAAACGAGCTTGAAACAGGAGCAGGGGGCTGTGCCCAGAGGCAGCGAGGGACTCTGTCAGGTAAATCCCTTCAGATGAATCTTTGAGATATCTAAATAATGCAAAAATGGGTTTGGGTGTGGTGGGGAGTTTATTTTAGGCTGGACATGCCCACATATTTTAAGTTGATAAACTCATTATATTGGGAATTCCCAGAATGCATGTTATCATTAGGATTTAGTTCTCTTTTATGAACCTTGTTTTAACTTAGTTTTAATTCTTTTAGATAATAACACTTTCTCCTAATCATTTTCACCCTGGCTAATGCTAAAGGTTTCTTACCACACACTGTCAGGGGAGGGAAGGCTTCTTCCATTTTCATCATAATACTGTTCAATCAGCAAATTAGTATTTGTGTCATGAGCTGAGTCAAAGTTTGTAATTGGACGTGCAGGTATTCCAAGGCATCGGAGTACTAGATATTTTAAAAAGTATACATATGTTACATTTGAATTCTGGTATATTCCTGAATGGTGGTAAATCCCTATATGCCTTTAAAATACTAATTGTCCCCAACAGAAATTATTTTTTAGGGGGCACGGATGTAGTGGGCTTAAGCAAAGTAGACCCTTAAATATTTATGACATCCATGAACTACATATGAAGTCTTGAAACAGTTTTTTTGTTTAAAGGGGAACTGTGGTCTCCAAACAAGTTTAAATGAAAGGCCAGTTTCCTACCTTTAAAACAAGCCATCAACCACCTCTCTACATGCTCCACAGCCCAAGATATACAGAAATGACTGACCAGAAAGTTAATGGGTGGGAGGCTGACATGTGACATTCCTGAGGCTTTTCCTGCACAGTGCCATCAGTGAGCAAAGCCTCAGACTCCCTCAGTGTGTGAGGGAGACAGGAAGTCCCTCCTCCTCTCTGCTGTGTGAAGTCCTGACAGAGAAGTCTGAGTAACCCACGGCACCCACGAGTAGGTGGGGCTTAGACACCTGTGAGTGGGTGTGGCTTAGACACCAACAAGTGGGCGTGGCTTAGACATCCACAAGTGGTTGGTGCTTTGACACCCACGAGTGGATGGGGCCACGTGGGGCTGTAAGATAATGGGCCATGGGGGGCCTACAACTGGAGGGACCATGGGGTCCATGAGTGGGAGGGGGGGCTGAAAAGGGGAGGAGGAGACACAGGACAGATTGACTGACAGTTTCAGAGCAGGAAGTGCAGGGGACCTGGTGATTCTGCTGCCATATCACACACAAAAATGTAAATATCTTCAAAACTATGCAAAATAAACAATGGAAATAAATTGCAAAAATTCCCAGGGGAGCAATTCCTATCAATTTACCTAAAGTCATTTTTGGACCACAGTTCCCCTTTAAAAACATTGACATGTAACAATTAAATAGTGCCGTACAAGCGCCAAAGTGCCCTACAGTTAGTTTATTCATGCCTTACCCTACATTATAAAAACTTTATCAAACACACTTACAATCTACTAGTATGTCTTTATGATTGTGGGACAAACCAGAGTACCCAGAGGAAACCTGCCCAAGCAAAGGAAGAACATACTGGAGATTTAGCTTGAGTAGAATTTAAACACGTGACTCAGTGCTAATCACCGAATTATCGTTATAAAATGCATTTATCTTTTTTAAAGTTAGAAAGCAAAGTGTGAAAGCAGTTTGATGGAGCAGCAGCAATCAGCATTTTGGTCTGCACACAATGGTACTGTACACTGCATATTCTATGCTAGGTTAACTTCTCTTATCTACAGCTAATGAATGATTAATTTCACTGACCTGTACAGAGAGCCCCACCATACACCCAGCATTGTCCATACTTTACAGGTCCATTCTTATTCCAGCTACGGAGGATTGCAGAACTTCCATTCCAAATGCCTGGATTTTGGCCTCCTGAGTAATCTCCGCTCCAGTTTCCCATTAAAACCCCATTATCATCATTACTGTTGATCTAAACAAAGGTTTTTCAATTTAATAATCTGGCAATATACAGTAAATATATTTTTTGTGAAAACGGCTAGACATCTCCTCACCATTGCACTTAATACCCTTCCCACATAGATAGGGTTATTCCTGTTAGAGACATCTGTAGCTGGGTCTTTTCTGTAATCCAGACTTTGGTCCAGCAACTTTAAGGTAATGGGTACCATATCGCCCTCAAACTGCATAGAATATTTAAAATAAACAAGTATTAAGCTTATACCTATTATGCCTATAATAATAACAAGTGGTCTTAGTTATACACAGAACAAATGCTAATGGGACATTTTGGCAAACACAGTAAAGCTGTACTGTGCAAAACCACCTTCTCTCCCCAATTAGTACTTTGCCCTAAACTTGGCATACAATAGCTTCAGTGCTGGTCCGGCCTTGTGTTTTGTTTTTTTTTACCAATAATCACCAAAAGTTTTTTACTCTTTGCATGTATTTTTCACCTTTTTATTAAGTAGTGTTTAATTGCAAATACATGCAAAATGTTACACTAAAAGTCACAGCATATTTAATGTTAGTATAATGGTGACCGTAACGATGATAAAGAATACAGGTGGACACAATTAAAAATGATAGCATATTAATAGGTGAAATTAAGTAGAAATAAAACGGTTACCTGATTACAAATATTATTAATGAGCACTAATCTAGTGAAACATATTTTCATGATATTAATACATTTTTCTTCCTAGAACACATTTAAATAAGATTCTTCTTTAGTAATTTGCGTTTACAAACATGTAGGACGTATATTCTGTAACTAAGAAGGTTTCCATATTGTTGCCAGTACAATTTAGAGCCCATGTAGTCTTCAAAAAGCCTTGTTAGCATGTACACCTATTGCCACCCCCACCCCCCAGTATTCACTGTCTCTATGCGCAGATATTTTTCTATACAGATTTCTCCACACCAATATGTAAGTCTCCGATAAGAATTTGAAAGCTACTTGTTACCCTGCAGTTTATTCACCAGCCTTAAAAAAAAAGCAATAGATCTAAGAAATAAACTGCAAAGATTGCTTTTCTTTTTTATAAGAAAAGCAAAGGATTAAATCGTTGTTAGGGACAGGAGCATTTATAAACTTTTTCAAATAAAAAAAACTAAACTCCCTGTTCTATGTCAGGGAGAGGGAGAGCTGTAATATAGCCTGCAGCTACCTTGTTTTGATCAGCTGAGCAATACAGAACATGTGAAGTGTACTGCAAACACTTGGTGTCACTCAGCTAAGGGGGATTTTAGGAGCTGACCCCTGGGTTAATTTCATAAATCACTCAGCAGTCATAGGGAGAGAGTAGAGATGGACTAGAACTCGAACTCGAACTCGAACCCAAGTTCGAGCCGAACTATTAAATTTGAATGAATTCGGACTTCTCGAACTATCCCGGAACCGGATTTTCGGACTTTCGATAAATATTGAATGTTCGATATGCGAGTAAAATGCCTATTATACCTATTCGCGAGCATCAAATCCGTGAGTAAAGTGTCCATTAAAACCTATACTCGAGCATCGAATCTGCAAGTAAAATGTCCATGGTATCTAGGCGCGAGCATCGAATCCGCGAGTAAAGTGTCCATTAAAACCTATACGCGAGCATCGAATCCGCGAGTAATGGGTCCATTAAAACCTATACGCGAGCATCGAATCCGCGAGTAAAATGTCCATGGTATCTAGGCGCGAGCATCGAATCCGCGAGTAAAGTGTCTATTAAAACCTATTCGCGAGCATCGAATCCGCGAGTAAAATGTACATGATACCTAGATCAAAAAAAGTGAGAGTAAAATCGAGTTTTCGAATGTCCTGGATATTTGAACATGTTCCCCAGACCATTTCCCAGGTCCCACAGCCATTTACATTAAGTTACCATTGATATTTTAATTGTATTTCATTTGAACTTTTTAAACTATTTGACTCCCATTGACTTTAATGGGTCCGTTTTCAAACTTTCGAACTTTCCATATAGTTCGAAAGTTCGGCCATCTCTAGGAGAAAGGTAAGACACAGATTGGTGTATGTTTGTGAATGTGCTCTGTCTACTAGGACAATGTTGTCTAGAGACTTTAGTTCCTCTCTAAGGTTTTAGTTTTTTAAAAATGTATTGTAATGTTAACATTTTTTAAAAATAAATGCACATCTAGCCTTCATTTACATCCTACCTTTATTTTACATTCGTCATTTTACCCGAAATTGTAAAATAAGGATGTACTCTGTGCCTTTATTATTTTATATATGTACTGCTGGTTTCTTTTAAATAAAAATGTCACATTTAAAAGAAACCAGTAGTACATATGTCAAATCATAATGTCACAAAGTACATCCTTATTTTACATCGTATATTATAAGGATTTCCTTATTTTACAATAACAAATTTTATAAATTTTGCCCTTTGTCTGCTTATATTATATGCATTACCCTTTTTATATGTATGACTATGTAATTATAAAGTGCCATGGAAGATGTTGGCACTATATAAATCCATTATAATAATAACAATACCTGTGCAAAATCCCATCTTCTGCTACCAATAGAATTTGCACTTCCAACAAAAATCAAGCCAGTTTCATTAAGAACATACTCTGATCTTTCATCCTCATCACTCATGTATACCTCATCATCTGGAAAGAGAAAAAATAATCATAGGGATGTATGTTAAGATAAGCTAGTTAGGATAACTAAGGCTTATGAACGCTTTCATTTTAACTTCTGCTATTGTTACTATAAAATTTATGAGATTTTGGGTTTCACTTTTTCTCCTCTTCTCTATGGTTACTTACACAAGTTTTGCCAAATTTGTTTTTTGGCACCATCCTTGTGGACATGAATGTGACTGACATAACTTGAGGGAACCATGGAATATAGGAAAAGAGGTGCATTGAAGTTTGTTTATATACGGAATGTATTAGTATTTTGTTTCTAAAATTATTAATATAGCATCTCTGGTACTTGTTTCCTTAAATCAACTTAAAGGGCATGTCTACACATCCACACTAAAATTTATACTCACCTCCCAAAGCCTGGTATTGTTATACTTTCCTGTTTCCCCACGGTCCCTGAATCTCTCTATACATCTCAATCTTTGCCACTGATTCTCCTGGTGCCGGCTTCATTGCTGGATGCAGCCACCTGTCACATGCATGAAGGTGACGTCATGGCCTATGTCTGCAGCTGGAAAAACCCTTTGAGCTTGCAAAGGAAGGAAAAAACGGGGAGGTCAGTGCTGGCATGGGCCAGGAGGAAAAGAGAGCCTTGGGGACAATGCTTCAAATTCTTTATTCATATTTACATTTACATATAGAGCACACAATATATTAATATTGTGTTAATTTAAATGTTATTATTAAACAGAAATATTAATAAGGTGGTGTTTAAACTTGACATCAAGTTAATTTTCAGAAAAAATCTAGCATTTAGTAATGGTCTTAGTAAAAAAACAAATATTAGAACATACAGTGCCAGCTTTACATCTCAGGAGCCTATAGGCACAAAAAGCATGCTTCCCTTCAACCCGCACCTCAAAACTGGTCACATCCCCAAACCACGCCCATTTTTAGATTTAGGGGGAAAACAGACAATATTTTGGAGAAATCTGTTAACTGCAAAACTCAGAAATACATACAGACACACTGGTTAGGCACTGGATTTGAATTACACCATGGCTAAACTTAATTAATGTGTAGGTGCTCCCCCATAACACATCATAATAAACTCCAAAAAGAAAAACAAAGTATGGGCACTATTGGGCACACTAACACCTTAGATATATAAAAATATAAATTATATTTAGCCACTTATAATAATCACAAATATTGCACACTCCCAAACCCCATCCCAACAGGATATTAAAAACATCCCCCTAAGAACAATCCCTGCCCACCTAAACAATATACCGGTATATTGAATCAAGTATATACATAGTAAGTGGATCAACACCTTACATTAATATGCAGTAAACAACTTGCTCAAATAATATCAGCAGTGAGGCTATGATCACAATTATACAATACCAAGGGTTCACCAGTACTAGGTGGCATTAAAATCATGCCAGATGCATTTTGTCCGCATGTGCGAACCTTCTAAATGGCGTATGATGTGTGCGTCATAAGGATGCGGCAGGGAAGCTTAAATATCCATAGAACTCTTGTGAGAAGTAGGACTTCCAATAAGGACTGATCAGTCCCTAGACCTGTGCCTAGTGTGTCTTATAGTAAATACAGCCCTGAGAACAGACATCTAATTAACTAAAAAGTGTAAACTTTGAATTTGGCATGAAAGGCTGCATTTTGGAAGGGAATGTATGTGTGTTTGTGCTGCAGATTTTAAAACTCAATAATGGCAATGATAAGGACATTGTTGTTTTGGTCAAAATGTGTTTTTTTGACTATACTTACCCTTTATATATGGTTGCCACATAAAAAAAACAAACTTTTTTGATTATTGATCAAAATTTGTTTTTTTACTTTAGTTAGTAAGTATGGCTGCCATGGAAGGGTCAGTAGGTGTGTGTTCGTGTGTCAGGTTGGGTGTTAAAAAAAACAAACTTTTTGATAATTGGTCAAAATTTGTTTTTTTATTACTTTAGTTACCCTTTAAGTATAGCTGTCACAGTAATGGAGTGGTAAGTCAGTAGGTGTGTGTACCTGTGTCAGTTGGGGGTTAAAAAACAAAATTTGTATGACAGCCATATTTAAAGGGTAACTATAGTCAAAAAAACTATTTTGACTATAGTTACCCTTTAAATATGGCTGTCATGGAAATGGAATGGTAGGTCAGTAGGTGTATGTACCTGGGTCAGGTTAAAAAAACTAACTTTTTTTGATGATTGATAGGGATGGACTAGAACTCAAACCCAAATTCGAGCTGAACTTATCGAGTTCGAATGGACTCGGGCTTCTCGAACTATCCCGGACCTGTATTTCTCAGACTTTCGATGTTTCCCCACTTTCGATGCTAAATTTGCTTATTATCGAATTTATGGACTGTTCGCTAACCCTAGAATGTATTGTTCGATAACCCTTGAAACTATAGTTCGTTTTCGATAACCCTCAAATGTACAGATCATTTTCGATAAACCCTCGAATGCATCGTTTGCTTACCCTCAAAAGTATCGTTTGTTTTCAGTAACCCTCGAATGTACAGATCATTTTCGCTAACACTCGAATGTACGGATCATTTTTGCTAACCCTTGAATGTATCATTTGCTAACCCTCGAAAGTATCGTTCGTTTTCGATAATCCTCAAAAGTATCGCTCAATTTCGGTAACCCTCAAATTTATCATTCTATTTTTGCTAACCCTCGAAAGTATCATTCTGCAACCCTCAAATTGGCCGTAACCCTTGAATGTAGCTTGTGCAAAACCTGACAATTGCCCATTCGTGTTTAAGAAGTGTTTTAACAAGTTTTGGTGATAGTGACATGTTCCCCAGACTATTACCCAGGTGCCACAGCCATTTACAGTAAGTTACCATTGATAGTTTAGCTGTAAATCACTCAGACTTTTCGAGCTATCCCTCTCCCATTGACTTTAATGGGTTCCGAATTCAAACTTTCGAACTTTTAAGTCCGAAAATGGACCGAGCTTTATATAGTTCGACCATCTCTAATTATTGATCAAAATTTTTTTGACTTTAGTTACCCTTTAAGTATAGTTGCCACAGTAATGGAGGGGTAGGTCTGTAGGAGTGCGTACCTGTGTCAGGTTGGGGGGTATATCTTTTTTGTGTTTACAACCATAAAACTAATGTTTATTGAGTATATATCAAAATTAGTTTTTTTGACTTAATTTACCCTTTAAGTATGGCTGCCCCAGGAATAGAAGAGTAGGTCAGTAGGTGACCTATGTTTAAGGGTGTAGCAGATGCCTGAAATGAGTGAGGTGAGCACCTGCCATTTAGGAATCTTGTATTCCAGTTTTTAACTTGATGTTAGAATAAAGAATTTGTTTTATATGCTGTTGTGAGAGCCATTGTATTGATCAGAGTGTGCCCAGTTTCTTATTCATATTTTGGTTAGGTCAGTAGGTGTGTGTATCTGTGTGAGGTTGGGGGTATGTATTTTTGCATGTATGACCATATAACTAACTTTTATTGAGGATTGATCAAAATTCTTTTTTTTGACAATAGTTACCCTTTAAGTTTGGCTTACATGGGAATGGAAAGGTTTGTCAGTAGGTGGGTGTACCTGTGTCTGTGTGGGGAGTGGGGGTATCAGCATTTGTATTTATGACCATGAAACAAACTGTTTTGATCTACTGACCCTTAAACCTCAAAATATCCACATTTGAGGATTATTACCATTATAGTTTATGTGAGAAAATGTCCCCAAAATTTGTTTTTGACTACAGTTACCCTTTAAGTATTGCTGCCACCAAAAATGGAGGGGTAAGTAGTAGGTGTGTGTACCTGGGTCTGGTTATGTCTTTTTTGTGATTACAACCATAAAACTAACTTTTATTGAGGATATATCAAAATTAGTTTTTTTTAAACTTTATTTACCCTTTAAGTATGGCTGCCACAGGAATAGATAGGTAGGTTAGTAGGTGTGTGTACCCGTGTGAGGTTGGGGGTATGTGTTTTTACATGTATGACCATATAACTAACTTTTATTAAGGATTTATCAAAATTTGTTTTTTTTACTTCATTTACCCTTTAAGTATGGCTGCCACAGAAATGGAAGGTAAGTAAGTGTGTACACCTGTGTTAGGTATGTGTTTTTGCATGTATGACCATATAACTAACTTTTATTGATGATTAATCAAAGTTAGTTTTTTATACTATAGTTACCATTTAAATTTAGCTTACATGGGAATGGAAAGGTAGGCCAGTAGGTGGGTGTACCTGTGTCTGTGTGGGGGGTTGGGGGTATCACTGTTTGTATTTATCAAATTTAACAAACTGTTTTTATTTCATGACCCTTAAACCTCAAAATATCCACATTTGAGGATTGTTACCATTATACTCTATGGGAAAAATATGTCCTGAAATTCACAGAGAATGCCGTAACGCTTCTGTGGATTCCTTCGCTAGGTAATAGCACACTTCTCCTATATGCCCCGCACGTTTGTACCGAATTTCATGTCTCTAGCTCAAAAACTGTGGGAGGAGATACAGTCCAAAAAAAACGGAAGAAGAAAAAGAAGAAGAAGAAATAGAAAGAACAGTAATTTGGCCCTTCAAGCCAAATTAATAACAGTAATGTGTCTCTTCTTCCGACCGGCTTTCTCAATTCACAAGCAGACTAATAAATAACAGTAGTTAAATGCAAAGTAAAGATGCTATTTCATCCTTAAAGTGGACTGCTTCATTTAATGTCTTATCTTAAAGCAGAAATGTATAGTATATTTTCCCAAAACATTTTTTTTTGCAAAAGAAAGAAATTCTAATTCATACCTGAATTCCAAGGGTTAAATAGAACATACAATTCATTGGGATTATAAGAAACTGTACGTCCCGATCTGTTAACCTGGGCATAAATCTTGTAACGCCCAATGACAGCAGTAACTGGAATATTAATGGAAATTGTCAGAGTTCCACCAATGCTTGATATACGAGATGCACTCCATGTTTTTGGGTTTACATATCTGGAAACTGGCATTATAGCCTTTGTTTGCCTTGAAACTGAAGGAGAAGGACCTGCCAAAAAAGAAGAAGCAGAAATACATGAGCTAATGAGCTAGAGACGTCTTCAGGTTGTTAGGATCGCTAAAACAGTTTGTTACTGTTATAAATTACATACTTGCATGAAAAAATATTAAAAGGATGTCTCCACTAAAAAACTGTACTCCCTCTTTTTCACTTTAATTGAAGAACGGTAATTGAAGAATGTGTATACTGTACACGCATTACCGTAAAAGGAGCGTGGACGTATTCGCCACCTGTCAGAGGAAGCATCGGAGGAGCGTGATCACGGGAAAGTTTAAAGTGTTCCCTGCTGGCTCTTGTTGCACTAATTGAATTTAATTGAAGAACGGCAGGTAAGACATAGCGACTTTAACCCCATTCTTCATTTAAAGTCTAAAAGAGTTTCACTTACAGATTTTCAGTGGAGATACCATTTAAAGGGTATCTATTCGCTAAAAAATTAAATTTTCAAAAAAATATAGAATTTTTTATAGATTAGAAAAAGCAAAAATCCACTACTTTAAAACGTTTTTCGGATTTTAAATCTGAGCTGTAGATCCTGAGATATCATTTTAATCACAGCATTCCAACCACAGGGAAAGACCTGTCACTCCAGGAGCAGACATTATACTATGTGACCCATTAAGGACCTCTTACTAGGTCTGACAGCATCCTTTCTGCAACAATTATGAGAATCAGCAGAGAAAAGAAGGCAGGAGGGATGGGGAGGGAGATGTGTAAGTAGAGCGGTGTCCATGGTGAGGCTGGGCAGAACTTATATGTGTCACAGACACTGCACTGAAGAAGGCAGTGAGTAAGGGAGGTGGGGAAATTAGGAGCATTCACTAAACATTAATAATTTAAGACAAAGCAAGCACAGATAAATATGGGAGTATAGTGGTACCCAGGAAGAACAGCTAAAATGCAAGGTATATTAGATCCCCTCACCGCCATCTGGTGCCTGGACTTTGGGAGGAAATGCTACTTACAGAGTTCACCTCCCTATTGGCCTATTGGACTATAAGCAGCACAATAAAAAAAAAACACATTATCAACAGAAAATCATCAAAAATTATTAAAAATAAATCAAGAATCAAAAGAAAATAATAATAATCTTTAGAGAAGAAACACCAACTTACACCTTCTTCGATGAGTCTGCCTTTCGAGGATACATCTGAAAAGTCAGGGAGCTGACATTCTTCTTTCCTGGTGATACAGTTCAAGAACACCCTAGCACACTGCTGTTGGCTTGCTGCCAGACAATCACTAGGTGCTATCCCTCAGCTCTCTACTCCACGAGCTTAAATAATTCCAGAACGAAAATGCAAACGAGGGAGCACACTAGAAGTATAGAATCAATAATTTATTGTGAACAACACACGACGTTTCGGGACAGCAATTGTCCCTCCTAAGGTATGAGGTATGAGTACCTGAGGATAGGGACATTGCTGTCCCGAAACGTCGTGTGTTGTTCACAATAAATTATTGATTCTATACTTCTAGTGTGCTCCCTCGTTTGCATTTTCGTTCTGGAATTCTTTCCTGGTGAGCAGGAGCTTATACAGACAAGTTACCTCTGTTGCCAGCTCAGTTAGAAGAGCAACACAGAGTAAAGTAATATCTTCCCTCTCTTTAGCTCTGTCAGAAATATTGGCGGTAAGTTTCTTTTAAAAACTTATACTTAAAGAAGAATAAAGTAGAAATTCCTGAACTCCTGTGGAATATTCCTTTTTAATTAACCACAGTTGTGCAATTGTGGTTGCTCTTTACCTGTTTCCACAGTTATGGCCAGAGACTCTGTAGCATATAAAGCCCGGCTGAAGTTAAGTTTTATTGTAAATATCAGGCCACGTCTCAGAAAGACAGATTTGGTGTCATAGTAGCTGGTATGATGATTGGTTGCATTTAGTTTTTGCTGAAGGTCCATGCTTCTCAGCTGTGGGTCTAAAAGAAAAAGGTTTTGAAAGATGATTTTATATTAACAACTTCAGGTTGGAATTGATGTAGCCCAGACGATCAGGCACACACAGCACACGCTCTCCACTATTGAAACACATGGGTACAGTATATGATGGTCAGCTAAATACAACATGCTTCACCAGTATATTGAACCTGGAAAGTTGTGAGTAATTTCAATACTACCCATTTTTCTTATTCATAATCATAAAGCTGTAACAAAGAAACATAGTAACATAGTAATTGAGGTCGAATAAAGACACACGTCCATTTAGTCCAACCTTTTCACCCTCCTTTTTAACTCTACCTAACAGTTGATCCAGAGGAAGGCAAAAAACCCCACACCCCTGAATGCACCCAGATGATGGTGGACACCACAACAGCACAGACACCCCCAGACTGTCCACACCGATGCCCCCCTCCCACCGCAACATCACAGACATGCCCCATCAGACATGCTTAATAAAAACACACAAAGCTCACAGAGCCCACATGTCACATACTTCAGAAACACAAAAGCAGAGTGATGCTTGTCAGTCACTCAAATGTTGCGGTAATCAGTTGCAATCGATTCAGTTATATGTAGCACGTTCACATTTGTGTATTTAAGTGGAAAAACTGATAACATTGTATATAAAGTTTTCCTATAAACATGTGTTATACGCCCCTAAAGCAATGTCACCTCCTCAACTCATAACTATTAAATAATATTTCTCCCCGTTTCTTCGATCTAAGCCAAAAACACACCTGCACTTAACGAATACTATACCCACATGTGTTCTCGGCAACACCAGGTTGTTCTTCGCATTTTTTAGTTTTAGAAACTTATCCATCCCACTTTTAAAGCTATAGAATGAACTTGCCATTACCACTTCTGCTGGAAGACAGTTCCACAGTTTCACCGTTCTCACTGTGAAGAAACCTTTCCTAACTAGTGATGGCCCGGTTCGCGGATCCAAACCCGGATCCGCGGCGGATTTCCCTCATTCACGAACGGCGGATATTGCGGATTTTCCGGATTTCATCCTTCCGAACTTTTCCGAACCGCGTTTTCGAAAATTTTCGAAATTACGAGGATTTCTCGTATTTTCGAAAAATCCCGGAAAAAAGTATTTCGTAAATTTTCGAAATTACGAGGATTTCACGTATTTTCGAAAATGCATGAAAATACATATTTTCGAAAAATTTCAAAATTACGTGGATCTCACGTAAGTTCGTAGAATTTTTTCATTTTAATGGGTCCGCTCGCGGATTTTCGAATTATTTCGAAAATTCGCGGATCCTCGAGCGGACCGGATTTTGTGAAGTTCGGACATCTCTATTCCTAACCTGAAGATGGAACTTCTTTTCTTCCAACCCTAAAGGATGTCCATATGTCCTCTATGACCTATTAGTGAGCAATGCACCAGAGAGTTTATTGTAAGGCCCATTGTCCAATGTAGACAGCACTAATTTGAACTGTATAGTCAAGCCCCTCCATTCCCCTTATTATTTAGTTGCCAAAATGCACCCGCATGTTCCAAATGAGGCCTTACCAGTGCCTTGTAAAGAGGGAGAATAATATTTTTCTCTCTTGAATCTATTCCCCTCTTTATACAAGACAATATCTTGCTAACTCTAGTCATTGCTGTCTGTTATCTACCAGAACCCCCAAATATTTTCCCATTAGAGATTTACATAACACATTATCGTGTAGGTGGCACAAGGATTGTTAAACCTCAAATGCATCACCTTACATTTATCAACATTGAATTTCATCTGCCATTCTGCTGCCCATTTTGATAATCTATCTAGGTCTGCTTGTAGCAAGTGCCTCATTTGAAGTTTCCAAAGCTCTGCATAGTTTAGTATCATCAGCAAAGACAGAGACCTTGCCCTCAATGCCCCCTTCTAAGACATTTATAAACAGATTAAAAAGAAGTGGCCCCAGTATGGAACCCTGAGGCACTCCACTTAGAACCTTAGATGTATCTCCATTGACCACTACTCTTTGTTTGCGGTCCAATAAACAATTCTTTATCCATGTACAAATGTTTTTTTCTAGACGAACAGTCCTATGTGGCACAGTATTAAAAGCTTTAGCAAAATCCAAGTATACCACATCCACTGCTATGACTGAATCTAAATTCTTACTCGCTTCTTCATAAAAAACAAATTTGTCTGGCATGATCAATTTCTCATAAATCCATGCTGACTACTACTAACAAGATCAGTTCTGGAGACAAAATCAAGGACATGATCCCGTAACAAAGTTTCCAGCACCTTCCCTACCACTGATGTTAGGCTTGCAGGTCTATAATTACCAGGTTGGGAACGACTACCTTGCCAATCCAGCGGCTCATAACCAAATAAAAGAAAGATTTCAAAAAGTTTTTATAGGAAAAGAAGAATAATAATTCAGTCAGGTAGGCAGAACTTAGCATTTCAGTGCTGTGAATTATTATACCTGCTGGTCTTGTGTTAAAGTGCATTCCAGTATATGCCTTTGATTTCCATATAAGAAGAACAACAACTTATCAGGCTGCTTGCTGTGCTTCGACCTAACACCTCCATGAACCACCAGACCCCTTCCACAAATTTGCACAAAAGGGCCTCAAGCTGTAAAGAGTTAAAATTTGCAGGAAAGGATACATTGGTCATTGACCACACCCATTACAGCCATGATTGATCTGACTTTCTGTGAGGGCAAGCATGTTCAGTTGAGCAGAACTGGGAAAGGGAATTTCCCACCATGAAATTCACACATACTAACTGTCACCATTCCAGCGACAGCAAAGCAGCACACAACAAAAGCTGGAATGTAGAATGGAGATGGCAACAGTTCCTACCCTTTGTCGGATCGGGGGAGAAGCATGTGACCCGGGGTACGGGAGGGTGCATGCAATAAATATCAATCAGCACTTGGTTGGCGGGAGACGCTTGATTGACGATTCTGCTGGAGACCGGTCAGTCTTGGATTTGGAGGTCAGTGCCTCTCTGTTACTTGTCATCCTGTGAATCTGTTATACGTAGGTAAATCTGTGTGTTTTTTTATTTTTTTTATTATTCTACACAACACTGGACACGGATTTGTAGGCTGTGCTGGACACTGTATTTATATATATATATTTTTACTTATGTGCTATTATTAGTCATTTATTGTTGTATGTATATTAAATTACAATTTTAAAGGACTATTCCTATTTAGTATTTTTGGATATTACCCCTTCTATTCATTGTTTTTTCTTAAATTTGTGAATAGATGTTTTTACCATTCCATCTTTTGCATAGGGATTGACTAGAACTAGAACTCGAACCCGAATTCGAGACGAAATTATCGAGTTCGAATGGACTCGGACTTCTCGAACTTTTCCAGACTTGGATTTCTCGGACTTTCAATGTTTCCGGACTTTCGATGGTAAATTCGATAATTATCGAATTTATGGTCCGTTCGCTAACCCTAGAATGTATAGTTCGCTAACCCCCGAAAGTATCATTAGTTTTCGCTAACCCTCGAATGTATGGATCGTTTTCGCTAACCCTCAAATGTACGGATCGTTTTCGCTAACCCTCAAATGTATCGTTCCCTAACCCTTGAAAGTATCATTCGTTTTCGATAATTCTTGAATGTACGGATCGTTTTCGATAACCCTATAACGTATTGTTCGGTAACCCTCGAAAGTAGCATTAGTTTTCGATTATCCTTGAATTTATGGTTCTATTTTCGCTAATCCTTGAAAGTATCGTTCGGTAACCCTCGAATTGTCTGCAACCCTCGAATGTAGCTTGTGCAAAACCCGACAATTGTGTTTAAGGAGTGTTTAAAAAGTTTTGGTGATAGTGACATGTTCCCCAGACCATTTCCCAGGTGCCACAGCCATTTACAGTAAGCTACCATTGTTAGTTTAGCTATGAATCACCCGGACTTTTCAAACTATCACTCCCCATTGACTTTAATGGGTCCAAATTCGAACTTTCGAACTTTTACTGAAGTTTGGAAGTTCGAAAACGGACCGAACTTTATATAGTTCGACCATCTCTACTTTTGCAAATAGTGGGACCCACTTTGTTGTAGTAGGGGTTTATTTATAGTTTCTCTGTTTTACTCACAAGACACTATAGATTGGATATTTAAACAACTAGAAAACAAATTAACTAAAAACGTTACAGTGATAATTGTGATAGTAATGGTCAATTTAAAAAGCAATGTTAGTGTAGATAACCTTTAGGATTTTAGTATAGTAGTATAGTATTTGAGGTTGAATAAAGACATACGTCCATCCAGTTCAACCCATCTAGCAATATCCTCATTTCCTGCCTAACTGTTGATCCAGAGGAAGGCAAAAAACCCCCACCAAATTTATGAAGGGGGAAAAAATTCCTTCCTGACTCCAAGTGGCAATCGGAAATTTCCCTGGATCAACTCTACTTTATGTATCAATACCAGTAACTTGTAACATTCCTTGTTTGCAGAAACTCATCCAGCTTTTTTTTTAAACTGACCAATGATCCTGCCATTACAACGTCCACTGGAAGACAGTTCCATAGCTTTACCGTTCTCACAGTGAAAAACCCTTTCCGAGCTTGAAGCCTAAACCTTTTTTCTTCAAGTCTTAAGGGATGTCCTTGTGTCCTTTGACATGTTCTATTGGTGAACAATGCCCCAGATAGTTTATTGTATGGCCAGTTAATGTATTTATACACAGTAATCATATCCCCACGCAAGCGCCTTTTCTCCAGCGTACATAATTGTAACTTTTCCAGTCTCTCTTCATATTCAAGCTCCCCCAATCCCCTTATTAATTTAGTTGCCCTTCTCTGAACCCTTTCCATTTCAAAGATGTCCTTTTTGTACACAGGATTCCAAAATTGCACTGCATATTACAAATGAGGCCTTACCAATGCTTTGTAAAGAGGGAGAATTACATTTTCCTCCCTTAAATCCATACCTCTCTTTATACAAGACAATACCATGCTGGCTCCTTAAGTACCCGAGGATGTATTTTAACCGGTCCAGGAGATTTATTAATATTAACCTTCTTTAGTACTTTCTGTACCATATCCTCGGTTAACCAAAGTGCACTTGAATCTTTTATACCATTATTGCTACTATACTCTATGATATCTGTACTTGGATTTTCTATAGTGTATACAGAGGGAAAAAAAATATTCAAGACATTTGCTTTATCGCCATCCTCCGTAACTAACTTATCCCCATTAATTAATGGTGCCACATTCTCAGTCCTCATCTTCTTACTTTTAATATACTTAAAAAAATGTTTAGGCTTAGTGATGCTTTCTTCAGCTATCCTAACTTCATTATTAATTTTAGCTAGTTTGATTGCTTCCTTACACTCCTTATTACAGTTTTTATAATCCCTAAAGGCCCTTTCCGTTCCCTCGGCCTTTAAGGTTTTAAATGCCTTTTTCTTCCTTTCCATTTGCCTCTTTACATCAGAATTCAGCCACATGGGCGCGGATTTATTTTTTTTACATTTATTTCCCAAGGGTATAAATTTAGATGTGAACTGGCTTAAAATCCCCTTGAACACAGTCCACTTCTGTTCAGTACATTTACCTGATAATACATTATCCCAGTTGACATTCTGAAGAGCTGCTTTTAACCTGGGAAAATTTGCTTTCCTGAAATTAAATGTCTTTGTTAACCCAGCGCACTTTTCCTTTCGATAACAAAATCCAAATGCCACTATTTCATGGTCACTATTCCCTAAGCCTCCAGTTACCTTTATATCTAAAATGCGCTCCACAATGTTAGATATTACCAGATCCAACAGAGCTCCTTTTCTAGTAGGAGCCTCAACCACCTGTGAGAGAAAATTATCCTGCAGCAAATTCAGGAACTCATCGCCTTTTTCTGTGATGGCAGTTCCACCACACCAATCAATGTCAGGGTAATTGAAGTCCCCCATAATGAGCACACTCTCCAAACTTGCAGCCCTTGCCAACTGCATATGAAGTTGACTCACCTCCTCTCTGTTAGCATTTGGCGACTTATAGCAGACACCAACAATGACATTACCCCCTTTCCTGTTACCTAATTCCATCCATATCACCAGTTATCTCTTCTTTTAAATTTGGCTTCAATTCTTTTTTAACATAAACACATACTCCTCCCCCTTTCCTTTTTTTTCTGTCCTGCCTAAACAAGGCATATCCTTCTATATTTACAGCCCAGTCGTGAGTATTTACAGCCCAGTCGTGAGAAATTAGTGGATCCCTATTAGGGGATTTTATCCACTAATAGCTCCCAAATGTCTCAGTTTTGCCAGGATTGTACCATTTTATAAGTGTATCTCTGAGACTTCAAAGTCCTGCCCAGAAAGTCAGAGTAAAAAATGCAGCTCAGCGTGTTTAAAATTTAGATTTTCAGTTTATTACTTTGTTTGACTGCCTGGGCAGGACTTTGAAGGAAGCAGAGCAATTTATGGGGGTCTCAAGGATACAACTGCATTTAAACAGTGTTACTAGCTCTCATTCCTTCCACTGGCCAGTGTTAAAATCAGCCATCTAAACATCCAGCTTTTTTGCCAGTGTTTGCAGCCCTCCAGTTCATTAGCCAGCATTAGTCAGCCCTCGAGTTCATTAGACAGTGTTGTCAGCCCTCCAGTTCATTAGACGATGTTAGAGATCTATAGATCATTAGCCAGTTTTGTCAGCCCTTCAATTCATTAGCCAGTGTCCTCCAATTCATTAGCCAGGGTTAAGCCCTCCAGTTTATTAGTCTGTTGCCATTATCTTAACCATTTCAAACACTTTTTTAATATTTTGCTGTTTTCCAGACGTCCTCTTTTTCCCATATTCGTCGTCTTTTTAAAGGCTAAATCCGGGGGTCTGAAAGGATTTTCTGTATCTGGGCTAAATGTCTGGCTTTTTAAAACTTTTAAATGGTTATTACGTTTGCGCATGAATGTCTACGCCCACTTACGTGCCATGACATTGCCTGTCCCTGTGCCTTCAATTTGCTCCACAAATGCTTCCACTAAAACAGGAAGTAAAGGGGGTGAGTACTTTGTTTAGCCTGCCTGGTGCTGGAGCCTGGATGTGAGCAGCAGAAGGTGGGATGGGCCTGGGCTGTGTGTACCTGTGTGTGCCTTTTTCCTTATCTTTTTATGCACTCTTTTGTACTTTTAATAAATTCTATAAAATCATTAAAAGGCTAATTGTCTGATTATATCCCAAAACAAACCCATTTCTGAAGTAATGTTACCTTATGAGAATTACTGTTTAGATATATAGATCTGTGTATAGAGTATTATATATTATTAGAGTGTATATTTGGATTGGATTGATCTATTTTTTCCCTGGCACTGGCACTAGCACCAGCAACCTATTTACAGATTCCAAATGATTAATACAAACAAGCTACATTATTAAATACATTATGGTGATTGGCCCCTTCAGATTGCACTGCTCGGTCTTGACTCTATAGGGGGTATATACAGTATATTGAGTCATGTCACATGTGTAAACCCCAGTCCCCATCAGACTGCAGTGCTGCTAGGTCTCTGCTCTATTGGTACTTGCATTGTCAAATTTTTTTTTTGCCAAAACCTTATATTTGTTCTCTATTTTGGATTTCAAAATCTGGAAGCCCTAGTGATATTTAACATAATAACATACATAGTAACATTGAGGTTGTAGTAACAATTGAGTAATTGAGGTTGAATAAAGACATACATCCATCAAGTCCAACCTTTTCGCCCTCCTTTTTAACCTTACCTAACAGTTGATCCAGAGGAAGGCAAAAAACCCAGCTAAAGGGGGGGGGGGAGTTCTTCCCGACTCCAAATTGCAATCGGAAAGTATCCCTGGACTTACATTTATCAACATTGAATCTCATCTGCCATTCTGCTGCCCATTTTAATGATCTATCTAGGTCAGCTTGCAGCAATTGCACATCATTTGAAGTTTCCAAAGCTCTGCATAGTTTAGTGTCAAGCAAAGACAGAGACCTTGCTCTCCATGCCCCCTTCTAAGTCATTTATAAACAGGTTAAAAAGAAGTGGCCCAAGTACGGAACCCTGAGGCACTCCACTTAGAACTTTAGCCCACATAGATGTAACTCCATTGACCACCACTCTCTGTGATCCAATAAACAATTCTTTATCCATGTACAAATGTTTTTTTCTAGGCCAGCAGTCCTCAGTTTATACATTAGTCACCCATGAGGCACAGTATCAAAAGCTTTAGCAAAATCCAAGTATACTACATCTACTGCTATGAAAGAATCTAAATTCTTACTCACTTTATAAAAAGTAAATTTATCTGGCACAATCTATTTCTCATAAATCCATGCTGACTACTACTAATAAGATCAGTTCTGAAGACAAAGTCAAGGATATGATCCAATAACAAAGTTTCCATCACCTTCCCTACCACTGATGTTAGGCTTACAGGTCTATAGTTACCAGGTTGGGAATGACTACCTTTTTTGAATTTTGGTATTACATTGGCTTTTTTCCATTCCAGCGGTACATCACCAGACAAAAGTGAATCTGAAAAGATAAGGAATAGTGGTCTAGATAAAACTGGATTAAGCTCTCCGAGGATGTATTCCATCCGGTCCTGAGGCTTTATTGATATTACCTTTGTCTAATTGTTTCTGCAATTCAATAAAAGTTCTTATCGTTAAAAATGGTGCTAATTTTGCCCCAACCAATCAGGTGTTAGCTGTCAAATGTTAAATAAGATCTGATTGGTTGGGGCAAAATTAGCACCATTTTTAACAATAAGACCTTTTATTGAATAACCCTGTATATCCGCTGTCAGCCAGAGTGAATATTCCTCATTTATACCCTTCATTTTATTACAGTCCCTACTATAAGGACTAGCCTTCTCTGCATCCTCTATAACCACCTCAGACCCATTATTTAATGGTCCCACATTCTCAGTCCTCACCTTTTTACTATTGATATATTTTGGGGTTGGACTTGCTTTGTTCTGCTATTTGTATTTCATTTTCTATTTTAGCTAGCTTTATTGCTTTCTTGCACTCCTTATTACAGCCTTTATATTCCCTGTAAGACTGTTCTGTTCCCTCCGATTTCAAAATTTTAAAAGCCTTTTTCTTTTTTTCCATTTCCCATTAAGCCAGGCAGGAGAGGACCTCATTTTTTTAACCCTTGTTCCGTAAAGATATGTCTACTAGGCTATACGTTTGTACTGATCATTCTCCATGGTTGTGGCTACATTTCATAAAGGATGTAACAAGTTTATATTTGCAGGCTAGCATGCACATGGTTGTTAAATAACGACAGCAGAAATGTTCACTGTAATAAACATTCCATTTATTTTTCTTCAGTTTATAGACAAAGAAGGTTATTCAATAAAAGTTCTTATTGTTTAAAATGGTGCTAATTTTGCTCCAGCCAATCAGATGTTAGCATTCAAATGTTAAAGAAGATCTGATTGGTTGGGGCAAAATTAGCACCATTTTTAACAATTAGAACTTTTATAAAGAAGGGCTATTTTTGCTGTTTTGTGATTGCTGGTGATTTGCATTATTAAAGTCGTATTTATTAAACTGTTTATATTTTTGCTGCACATATTTTTTATGATAGGTGGCAGTAATATTGATAAGTTCATTGCATAATGGGGGGAATTCAGATTGTAATATCGGGTTCAAGGGTATGTAAAATGTAATATGTTAAAGGATAACTATACTCTGAAAATTAACTTTTTAAAAATAGAAAGCTCCTGGGGCTGGGAGGTAGGATTGATTATTCCTACCTGACAATATTGTTTTGTTGAGGAGCTGCCAGATTAGTCCTGGAGTATTCCTGTAAAAAAAAGATAGTGCTAAAGCCAGGAGGCTAGTGCTCCTCACAGAAACAATATTGGAGGGTAGGAATTACAAATCCCATATCCCTGTCCCAAGTACTTTTAATTTTCACTGTTTTTAAAAAAAACTTTATACACACGATAGTTCTCCTTTCAGCAAGATCCCCCAAAACCTAAGTTCCGTTTTGGTTAATCTTCAAAATTCATGATCCACCACCGCAGCTCCCAATTAACTTGGGACAGTGATGTCACGGCCAAAGGCTGACAGCCATTACCAGAGAAGCCTCCACTGCTTATGCTCATGAATGGAAAAGGCACGTAGCAGCAGCAGTGGAGAGGGAGGAAGCAGTGGATTGTGAACTTGTAAGTAGAATTTCCCTTACTGGGAGCATATTAGATTTTTTTGTAAGGGGTTGACATTATTTTAGGGGGCTGCATATTTCAAAATGTTTATGGGAATACAGTTTCACTCTCAGTACAATATCCCTTTGGCTACCTTTTGGCTCTAGAGATGTGATTTAGGTTTTATTTTGAAGGTACGATGGAAGTCTTTTTATATAATCCTTACTAGTTTGGAAGAATTGGAGACTACAGTTACCCATTAATGAGGGCAAACAATGCTCAGTAATCACTATTAGGATGCACTGGGAGAGGGAATTTTCAACAAACTGAAAACTGCCCACAGCAGTAGAGTTTGTATTAATATATATGTCAATCAAGTGCCATAATATTATGATACTTGATTGACAGCTGAAATTTAAGATGGTTCAGATTGGATATCTAAAGTAATAGGGGAGAAATCACCTAAAAAAAAGATACAGGGGTGATTGGTAAGAATTATATTATTCCAGTAATGGAGCATTTAAAATAAAATGTTTTTATTAAAGGTTTTTATTTAAACTCAAAGCATGTGGGGCTATTTAATAATGGGCTAAGATGGTTTAAGGGAATGCTGAAAAGGCTAATGTGCTTAAAAGGCATGTCCACCCTGAAAGTTAACTTTTAACATAAGGTAGGTAACCCCTGCTCACCCCAACTGCCGATATATTTCTTACAAAAAATGTTTAGATTGTTACTTACAGCCCTTACAGTCCCGCGGTGTCTCCTCCCAGCTCCCTGTTTGGAGGAGGTTGTAAACAGGGACCAGACCGGCAGCCGCGTCTGTGATTGGCTATTTACATTAAGTAAATAAACTACACTAACGCGCGGTCATAAATGACTGCATGCATAAGATACGGTAGTGCAATGATTAACAGCCAACGCCTTGTATTGAGTATATACCAGAGGGGATTTCCACAGGAGAGCGGGACTTAACTTGTTTTTTGGAAGCGACAGACGTGTCTGCAGTCTCCCGGATCCTCCTCTGATTGTGGAAGTCCCCCAGTCACGGAGTGATGCTACAATATCCGGTGATGTATTGATGCTTACTCTATCAATGTGTAGTGTAATACGATCACGTAGTGATGCTACAATATCCGGTGATGTATTGATGCTTACTCTATCACTGTGTAGTGTAATACTAATGTGTGACATAGATAGTTCATACTAAATGCACATATAAATGGTTATAATTGATATAAGTCTCTAGTTCATTGTATTGCCTATTTAGTATAATATTGAGCGAGCTGAGGTAAACATTAGCGAACTAGCAAGACACTACCTTACAATATTGTTTCATTGAGGAGCTACATTTGCCAGGTTAGCACTGGACTATTCCTGTATTAAAGATAAGTACTTTTTATTTTAGTACTTTACTGGGGCCGCTTTTATCTGAAGTGGGTATTGAGACCAAGGTCATTGTGTTTGCTGATGACACATAATATTAAAAGAAGAGAAGTTTCATCTTCAGGTTAGGAAAAGTTTCTTTACATTGAGAACGATGAAACTGTGGAACTGTCTTCCAGCAGAGGTGTTAATTAAATTGCAAAAGATGGGTCTGGAAAAGTTTCAAAAACAAAAAATAAATTAAATTATTGGTATTAATACATATAGTTCTAATTGCCTTTTAATATCTGAAAGGATCCCCCCTCTTTTCAGCTTTTTTTTTTGCCTTCCTCTGGATCAACTGTTAGGTAGGTTTAATGAGTAGGCAATAAAGGTTGGAATAGATGGACTTATGTCTTTATTTAATCTCCATTACTACTGTATGTTACCTGGACCTATCCCAAACTTTCCCTTTGTCATCTCTCTTCATTAACCACATTGTCAACGTTGTCTTTTTTTCTTTGCAATATTGCAAAAATCCATAGGTTCCTCTCTTCCCGTTTTGCTTATTCATGCACTCATCCTCTCATGCCTGGGCTATTGCAACCTACTTACTGGTCTTCCTGTGCTCTTCATTTTTCTCCTCTTCAGTAGATATAAAAGTCTGCAAACAGGTACTTAAATCTCCCCATGTGCCAGATATAGCTGTCTCCCCATTAATCAACATAATTAGGGAGGATCACCCCTGCTCTGGACGAATCTCCAATGGCTGTGCGTCTCTGGGTGAATTTCACTCCACATAAGTATTTAATGTCAGCTTCAATCAGTAGGTTTAAATCTAAACTTATATCTTACCTCTCAGAACACCAGTACAGTATATGATTGTTTTAATAGACACTGTATGAGGTCTCACTAGGGCAATTCCTAGTTTCTCATGTCGCATGTTAAACACTTTTATTTGTTGTTATAAATGTACATTATTAATGTTTTTATTGATATTTTTTCTCTCCCTTTTATGGCTTTATTGTTTAAAGCTGCATCACCAAGTGGTGCTATATAAATAAAATTACATACATGCATACATACTGGTACATACTTTGGGTGGCTTCTGAGGTTTGAAAGTTTGATGTTAAAACTATGAATTAAGTTTAAGGACTAGTATTATAAAATAGCAGAGTTATTAGTCAAAGAAAAACCTTTAGACTTAGGGGCTCATTTTTTCGCATTACAAGTTTTTCAGGTTTTTTTTGTTAAATGCTATTTATAAAGAGGTAAAAATGATTGGTTGGCTGAAAGGGCAACTAAAGTGAATAAATACCTTGGGATAGAAACAAAGTACACTGTCATATAATGCACATAATGCACCTACTCAGAATGACATTAGTCCAATGGCAGTGAAGATATGTGGTTTTAAATTTGTCCCATGGGTGTTGATATCTTGGCTCCTCCTCCTGTACCCACTGGCTATCATACATGCCCAGTAGCTATGCCTTAGGAACCAAGTATAAATAGAAAACTCATCTCTATTTTGAATGTATACTTATAAGAACTAATTAATACTGCCCCTATATAAAATTAGAAATAGTGCATATGGATTTTATAAGAACAAGCTTGTGAAATCCTATTTATATTACAGGATAACATGCTTGTGAAGGTTCTCATTCATCCAGGTCATGGTATATCTGTTGTATTCAATTAGATCAACTGGACTTGAAGTTTAGTTCTTGAAGACGTTTCGCTAGTCATCCGACTGGCTTTCTCAATTCAGAATGACTTGTACAAGAATCTGTGGCAATTATCTACCCTGGAAAATCCTAATTAGCATATCACAGCCAGGTATTATGATATGCTAATTGGGATTTTCCAGGGTACATAATTGCCACAGATTCTTGTACAAGTCATTCTGAATTGAGAAAGCCAGTCGGATGACTAGCGAAACGTCTTCAAGAACTAAACTTCAAGTCCGGTTGATCTAATTGAATACAACAGATATTACAGGATAACATTACATGTTTATAAAATAAAGTTATGGTTGCTTGTTTATTTGCTAGGTAAGCTGAAAAAAACAACCCTTTTATTGGAAACTTTAAACTCTATAAAACCTCTTTAAAAAAACAAAAAAAACCCCTACCATTTAAAAGCTTACATCTGATTGGTTGGGGCAAAATTAGCACCATTTTTAACAATAAGAAATGTTATTACATCGCTCTGTAAGGCACTTGTTTTCTGTGTCCCAGGATAAAACATACCCTCTCACCTTAAAATGTGCTGAAATGTCTGTAGCCCTGTAATTAGTTTATTTCTTTTAGGATATTAAAAATCATATCAGCCCCTGCACAGCACATTGTTTAGTTTTTAGGGGGATGTTGATATTTATGTTAAGGGATAAATTATATTAAATTAACATCACATATGCTGTAACTTATTGAATATTTTGCAAAAACATACCCTCCAACACTCATCATTCAAAAGGTACATTTAGGCTGAGGACACACTACGCCGGATGGTAAGGCATGTGAAAAGCTGCGCTGCGTTACACAACTTTAACGCCAGATAGCTAGAGTTAAAGCCTCAGAAAGGGAAAACCCCATTTACGATGCACTGAAAGCTGTTATCGGCTCAGTGCATTGCCTAGAGGAGGTAATAGAGAGCGATAACAGCTCTCGGTACATAGCCTCTTTTATTCAGTAAGGGCTAGGCCACAATTCACGATTTCACGATCCGTTAGCACATGATGGTGCATTTTTTTGTGTGAATGGGATGCGCTCTGATAACAGATTATTGCAAAAATTTCAGCGCAACTGCATGGTAACACATGTGAAACGTGCTGCAGTGATAACGCTTTTTACATGCGTTACTGTCTGCTGGGTGGTGTAGTTTAATAATAAACCAGGTTCGTTTTAACCATGCATTGTTGTGGCATTCATTGCTGCCTGAATGATGCAGTTTTTATATTTTTGTCTTATAATAATTGATGGGATATGTAGTTCAACACCAACCAAGACAATTTTAAAATAGTTACTTAAGTGATATAAAAACAGTAGATCTTAAGGCAGAAAATTATGTCCCAACAGCACATGGTTAAAATTAGTTGATATTGAAATTGAACTACTAATCCCAGCATCCTTTACAAGAGTAAAAGTTACTTAAGATGTTAAAAACTACAGGTCCTATCTTAAAGGCATTATCATTAATTTTGTTATACCCTACAACATTCCCATTTGAATTGGTACACCATTGACAAGTGCATTACACAGAGCTGTGCAGAAATCAGGTTCACTTCATTATTCTCTCCCTGCAGCTCTGCACTTCGTTGTTTCTATTAAAAGGGGTAATGTTGGAGGGTATGCATTTAAGGGGTATGCATTTAAGGTTGATGTTTTAAGTAACATTACATTGAGAGTTTGTACATTCATATACATTCATATCTAGACACCTTTGAAACTGGCCAAATGAACAAACACCAGTGATTTGTTGAAATAAATACCATATTATAATATATAGTTTTACCTTTAAAGGTGTTTTTCTTTAAAAAAAACCAAATGCAGTCTGTGCAGGCAGCTCCCTTTCAAGTGTATTTATTTAGCCAATTAAAACTAACAGTACATTGAAAATGTTTCATCATCCCTAAGGAACTAAGCACTGAGGTCCCCAACTGTTTAACTTAAAAACTTCCAGGTGACTACCAATGAATTCATAGGTCAGTAAATACAGTGTATTGTGTAACATGCCACATTTCTAGCCTTCAAGCCTGGCAATTTTTACACTTATGTTCCCCTTTAAGGATGAATAAACGACATTGTAAGTAAACAAAAGGTGGTGTTAAAGCCCCCCCCCCCAAAAAAAAGGTGGTGTTAAAGGTGGTGTTCTAAACTTATACATAAATTGCCTCTTTCACTTCTCTTGCCAACCAGTTGTCCTCTGTGTTTATATGATATTCACCTCCCTGTCCTTAAAAGAAAGCTTTTTATCCTTATGATGAATGAATAATGCAGAACCCCGATCGCCTGAATTCGGCCTCCTGTGCTGGGCCATGCATTTGCTGAGTGGTTGAGTACACAAGGTTGCAGGTTCAATTCCCTAGACTTGCTTTTAATTTTTTCTGGAATGTTAATATTGTGTTTCTTGCATCCATGCTAGATTAGAAATACACCGCAAAGGAATATATGATTGTTAGGGACAGGAGAATTTAATTATGGTTACACAAAAACTGCATTGAAATCCCTGTGCTGTGTCAGGGAGAGGGAGAATCTTTGGTTGTTCAGCACTACAGAGCATGTGAAGTGCACTGAGACATTTAGCTCAGCTAAGGCGGATTATGGGAGCTGACCCCTAGTACCCACAAGTTAATTAACGCAATGTCACCAAAACTGCTCCCAATACCAGTTCAGGGCAGTAACTGAAAATAAGGTAACTTAGCAGGAGGGTTTTTAGCTAGAAGTTGACTCAATAGAAAAGGACTTAGGAGATATTGTGGACAAAAGACTTAAAGGCTGATGCACTGAAAGGTGTAATGGTCCTGTGTTGAGTTGAAGTCATACTAACTAAAATAATATTGGTTTGTGAAGTTACATTTCTATGTGTTTATTAAAATGGATGTAAAATGGATGTATGCATGGAGAGATGCTATCTGCATATAACACCGCCAGCCCGATTCCACCGGGGAGGCAACAGCGGCTCTGTGTGCATGGCCCTGTTAGTACAACTAGTAGTGTCATGCAGTATCTACTAAAGCAAATAAAATTATTTTGTGTATACAGGGAGGAGATTGTGATAACCACATACAAATATGTTAGAGGGAACTACAGAGAATTTGTGAGATGTTTTCTCTAATACAAAGACTTGAGGTGGGCACACACACTAACGATAAAGGGCCAATACCTTTAGCATTTGTAGAACATTTCCGAGTACTCCCAATGCCGACGAATGTTCAACATCAGCCTCAGGATCATTCAGAAATTTCCCTCAGCCGCAGTCATCTCCCTGTACTAAAGAATGGGGAATCGACTGCGGCTGAAGAAAATCTGCATTCCCGAGCATTCTCCCTGTGCTTTACATAGGGAGAACATTTCAATATAACTATGTTTCCTAAATAGATTTAGTTATGGGCACTGATCCTCCTCTTCTTTCCATTCTTATATGCTGCAAGTAGTTAATATGTATTAGAGTAGGGATGGAACATGACTTTGATCCGAACCTGTCTTAAGTGGAAAAATCTAATTTTTTTCATTGGAAACTTCTGATGCAATTTAATCTCAAAAGTTTCTAATCCACGTTCCAGTTTTGGTCTAAACCCTGTATCGAAATGTACCTCTGTTCTGCCAGTGGGAAATGTTCTGGTTTCACTTGTCTAATTCACTGTTTTAAAGCATTTTATTACCAGAGTGCAGCCTGGTAAAACATCTGGAGGGCCACAGGTTGGACATCCTTGCTTTAAACTAAAAACAAACATATATCTTTATTCAAAATGCCAAGGTTTATCTTTCAGAATCTGTTGTTGTTGAGTTATTCCCTCTCACCCAATTTTGTTTTTTGCTACAAACGTAGAATAGTCCGGATGTGAATTGTGATTTGGGAATTAGGAATATTACCAGAAACAATTGGAGATTACAGCAATCTATAAAATCAAACTTTAAAATGTAGTTCATTCAAATTGATCATATTCTTTATAGCTAATGTTAATATGAGTCTAACTCAAATGAAAAGCTTTAGGTTCAAATCATATGAGCACACTACAATAAGGAAAGGAGAATCTGTTTCCGTACTTACATGCCATGTTGTCTGCTTGGGGTACAGTTCAAGTCTAACTGGATTGAAATTTTCAGATCCTTCTCACCTTATAAATCATCTGTTCAGACTTTTTGAGCACAAGTCTGAAATATGTAAATTACAGGGTGAGAAAATACCATTAATAGCATTATACTATAGACCTGGTATTCATTTGGGTGTGAGGCAAATATTTATAGCAATAGCTTAATTGGCAGAGCTTGTGTTTGTAGTTAAAGGAGAACAATAGGTATTCCTACCCACCACCTCCCAACTTAAGTACCCAGGGTGAAGATTTAAAGTGCTAAGTCCTCACCTCTGGGTTTAGCCTGTCAAACTTTGCTTCATGTGGCAGTCTTGATTTGACCCCATTTGTCCAAGGGTGAGTATAATTGGCCTTTAAGGGCAAAATCAATGCATAAAAAGCTAGCAATTTTCAACACACAGTACAAAAGTTCAAAGGAGGACTAAACTAAATTTTTTAAAATCATAATATGAAAGCTTTTCTCCCTATAACACCTATACATTGTAAGATTCTTCTCTAGTAAGTTATGCAGTTGGCGAAAGCTGCTGGTATGGGGCATGTTCTGGTTATGGGAGGTTTCAATAAGTGGCATAGCCACTGGGCGCGCAGGGCTAGCAATGGGGACCTGTGATCACCTGTTTTTAAACAGCTGTTTAAAAGTCCTGTACCAAATCTGCAGAATTTTTAAACAGCTGATTGTGCGTATCTTTACTCATAGGCGTGATCAGCTGTTTAAAAAGAGCTGATCGTGCACAGGGGAGGGGTGTGTGTCAGTGGCCCGGTCTCCAATCCAAACCTGGGATCCTGCAGTTTCACGGCTGATTTCAGTTACCCTGACATAGATTGGAGTAAGGGAACTGCCAGCACCTCAAAAGGTATCAAGTTCTTGCATTTTCTATATGAGTATTTTATTTCACAGATTTAAGGAGTTCCTATTAGAAATGATGCATTGTTGGATCTGGTAATATCTCAAAACTCTTAGCTAATTTTAGATCTGAAAGTCATTGGAAGCAAGGGGCTTCTAGACCTTTGGCAATTGAGCCAAATTTTACAAGCTGCTCCTACATTATCCTGCAAAGCGAGCCACCACAAAATAGGGGACCTGGCCTATGTAAGTTGATGTGGTCTGTGGAGGTGGGTGTGGTGGACTAACTAACAGTGTCTGGTGAACTGGGGGCTGGACTTACAGTGGCTGCTGAACCCTCCAGTTTAGACACTGTTAGTCAGCCCTCCAGTTCAGCAGCCACTGTCTGGTCAGCCCTCCAGTTCAGCAGCCGCTATCTGGTCAGCCCTCCAGTTTAGCAGCCACTGTTAGGTCAACCCTTGAGTTTAGCAGCCACCGTTAGGTCAGCCCTCCAGTTCACAATAAACAATAAATATATATATTGCTGAAACTCACAGTTGCAGCCAGTGCCCCCTACCCTGGAAAAAGAGCAGAGAATGTACCCACGGGTACCTCTACCGAAATATAGAAACCAAACAAAAAGCAACCTGTATATATAACCCTCTGATAAATCCACATTCAGAACAAAACGTAATTAATAATATAATAAATGTATTACTATATAAGATATAATGTCACCTCGTTATAATTAAATAGCTGGCAAGCTACACAGACAAACCAATGCAGTAACAAAACATAAAAGTAAAAAGCATAAAATAAAACTCTCTCTCTATATATATATATATATATAAAAATATATGACCCAAATGGTAATAAATACTACTAAAAAGTCTAGTTCCAAGTCCATAGAAATAGCAACAGGACAAGAAAACATGAGGTATATGGTAAAAACCTCCAGTCCCATGCAAGTATATCAATCCAATAAGGAAGGATAGAAATATATAGCTTTGTGCACACAAATAGTTTCATATATCAAGTACTGATGTATACATCACCAGTTTCCAAATGAAGGACAGATCTGTGCCCCTGGTCTCTCCCAGACCTTTCACAGCTCCTAGGTCCGTGGCTGATACAGATACATTTATGAACCCTCTATTGGAGAGCACTGTTCATAAAAGGCATTTCCATAAGGTTTCATACTATGGTAAGTAAATATTAATTTCTGATCCAATTTTAATATTTCCTTGTCCAGATTTCCTCCCCTGATGTAGAAGTTTCACTTAACCCCACCTAGTGCTAGAAAAGTGCTCTCCTCAAACGAAGAACCGTGATGTTCTTTATAGTGCCTATATTAAAAGGACATATATTTCATTATCTACCTTATGTATCACGCTGTTAATAAATCTTCTGTGTTCCCCAATCCTAACCCCTAATTTGCGTATAGTTTTTCCAATATACCATTTATTACATGTGCAGCGAATCCCATACACAACCTAAGGTGATTTACAATTATAGAAATTATCCCATTTGTGTTTCAAATTCCCTACCATTGTAAAATTCCTCCCCAAGTGTACATATTTACAGTGAATACAATTTCCACATTTACACATCCCCTTTAAAACTTCCATACTTAGTTACGTGCAAGTGTGCCAACCGTGTGGCTGACAAGTGAAAGCCTGCCCACAGTGTGGCTGGCATGTGCAAGTTTTCCCAGTGTGTGGCTGGCACGTGTAAGTTTGCCCATTTACTTCTTTGGTAGAAGGCACTGTCAGGCAGAGGCAAGATGTGGTGGAGACAGAAGAAGCACACTGTCCAGATGCATGATGGTGCATGTGAATTTTACAAACGCATATTTTTTCCCCTGCTGCTGCCAACCCCCTCTGAATGGCAGGAGTGTTGCTTGAGCCAAAAGCCTCACTCTGCCTTATGGGAGAGGCGGCCCCGATTGGAAGCTTAGGGAATAGTGATCATGATTAATATATGTTGCATAAAGTGCTCTGGGTTAACTTTTTAAAGCTAATTTTATGCTCTTAAAGGAATCACTCCTGCTCATAGACTGGGGGGTGTTGTTCGTAGGTAGTGAAACTAAACAGAAGTGGGCTGCTTTTAGAGGGGTATTAAACTATTACATTTATACCTTTGGGGGAACAAGTGTAAAGAATTAGGTCCATGCCTGCTCAGGTAAAAAGGGAAATTGAAAAAAAGAAAATGGCTTGTAAAATTTAGAAACAGAACAGGCTTACAGAAAGTTGTATTTAGGAGTGCAAGAAAGCAATTTAAATTTGCTAAATAGAAAATGAAATATGGATAGCAGAACAAAGCAAGTCCAACCCCAACATTTTTTAAAATATAGCAATAGTAAAAATATGAGGACTGATAATGGGTATAAGATGGTTATAGAGGAGGCCAAAAAGGCTAATATGCTAAACTGTTTTCTCCCCCTCTGTATTCACTATAGAGTATCCTAGTCCTAATAGCAAGGACTGTAATAATATGAATGGTTATAAATGGTTAATATTCACTATGGCTGACAAAGGGTATGGTACAGATTTGCCCCAACCAATCAGATGTTAGCTTTCAAATGTTAAATAAAATCTGATTGGTTGGGGCAAAATTAGCACCAGTTTTAATGATAGGAACTTTTATTGAATCTCCCTGAAAAAGTTTCTTACCTTTTAAGATTTACTTTTGTCTGGTGATGTGCCGCTTGATTGGAAAAAAGCCAATGTAATACCAATATTCAAAAAAGCTAGTCGTTCACAGCCTGGTAACTATAGATCTGTAAGCCTAACATCAGTGGTTGGTAAGGTGCTGGAAACTTTGTTGCGGGATCATATCCTTTACTTTGTCTCCAGAATTGACCATATAAGTAGTAGTCAGCATGGATTTATGAGAAATAGATTGTATCAGACAAAATATTTGTTTTTGTGTGAAGTAGTGAGTAAGAATTAAGATGCTTGCATAGCAGGGGGTGTAATATACTTAGATTTTGCTAAAGCCTTTGATACTTTGCCACACAGGAGACTTACAGAGTATATATATAAAAACAAAACAAAAACATTTGTACTTGGATAAAGAATTGGTTGTTTGATCCCAAACAGAGAGTAGTGGTAAATGGAGCTACATCTATGTGGGCTAAAGTGGAGTGCATCAGGGTTCTGTACTGGGGCCACTTCTTTTAAATCTGTTTACAAATTACTTAGAGAACAAGTTTTCTTATTGTTTTGCTGATGACACTAAACTATGCAGAGCTTCAAACGATGTGCAATGGCTGCAAGCTGACATTGACAGAAGATCAAAATGGGCAGCAGAATGGCAGATAAGATTCAATATTGATAAATGTAAGGTGATGCATTTTGGGTTTAACAATCCTTGTCTCACCAACACCATAAATAACTCTGTGCTGAGTGACTCTCTAATGGAAAAAGATTGGGGGTTCTAGTAAATACCAGACAGCAACAGCTAGAGCTAGCAAGATATTGTCTTGTATAAAGAAGGGAATAGATTCAAGGGGAAAAAAAAGTATTCTCCCTCTTTACAAGGCATTGATAAGGCCTCATTTTGAATATGTGGTTCAGTTTTGGAATCCCATATACAAAAGGGACATCTTAAAAATGGAGAAGATTTTTACATTTGAGAAGTGACGAATGCGCAAGGATATGATCACTTTTGTCACAACCCCCCACTCCTGTCTCTTTTCAACCTTTTCAGTCACAGAAAATACACTCCTGTTAACGGAAAATAGGATAAACTGAAAAGAGAAGGAGGGGGTGAATATAAAATAGCACACACTGAAATATAACTTAATACCTAATGATAGGCTGACGCCACATTCCAAACAGGAACCTGCTAAATATTATCTATAGATCCTGTAAACAAAAGGTTTTACACACACCTAACATCTAAAGATCCTACATTTATGCATTAAATCCTTCCAAGCTGTTGTTTTGGTATTAACATGTGTACATTATATTCTTTATGTAATAAGCTTGTGAAGGATCTCATTCATCCAGGTCATGGTATATCTGCTGTATTCAATTAGATCAACTGGACTTGAAATGTAGTTCTTGAAGACGTTTCGCTAGTCATCCGACTGGCTTTCTCAATTCAGAATGACTTGTACAAGAATCTGTGGCAATTATGTAACCTGGAAAATCCCAATTAGCATATCACAGCCAGGTGTTAAGGGTGTGATTGAATAGTGGCTAAGAGGTATTATAGGAACGCCCAGAGTAAGGTTTCAAAACAGCATTGTACATGGCAGACAGTTGGTGTCGAACCCCCCCACCTCTATTTAGGCTTGGTTTCTTTATTTTCACATAAATGGCCTCCTTAACACCTCTCTTGAACCAGTCACGTTCCTTCGCCAGTATGTTAACATTACAATCTTCAAAGGTATGTCCTTTATCCTTAAGATGCAGATACACGGCTGAGTCCTGACCCGAGGAATTGGCTCTTCTGTGCTGGGCCATACGTTGATGCAGTTGCTGTTTGGTCTCCCCCACATACAAATCAGAGCATTCTTCACTGCACTGCGTATATAATGTCGCCAAAGAAAAGAACACGAATACCAACAGTGAAGGGGAAAAGCAAGACAACTTCTTAATTTCTCGGAGACCCCTGCTACATATGGGATGACCATGTTCTTCCTCCTGTCTTGCTTTTCCCCTTCACTGTTGGTATTTGTGTTCTTTTCTTTCCTTCTACTTCTTTTGACAAAGGCCCAGTCTGGATATCCACAAGTTTTAAGGGCTCCTCTGAGATGTTTCATTTCTTTAGCCTTCGCCTCTGTGCTAGTGGGGATGTTCTCGGCTCTGTGTTGCAGGGTTCTGATGACACCCAGCTTGTGA
Organism: Hymenochirus boettgeri; assembly: GCA_019447015.1. Lineage (NCBI taxonomy): Eukaryota > Metazoa > Chordata > Amphibia > Anura > Pipidae > Hymenochirus > Hymenochirus boettgeri. The sequence continues at coordinate 48,627,755 of CM033476.1, forward strand.
TCTAAAGGGTGGTGGGAGTCAAACATCAAATACTGATCTGTGTGTGTTGGTTTTCTGTAAACCTCTACTTCCAGTTTACCATTTTCCTTAACTTCTACCAAGCAGTCCAAGAAAGCCAGTTTGTTGTTTTGTACCTCTTCCCTTGTGAATTTAATGTTTTGGTCTACCGCATTAATGTGTTCTGTGAAAGCTTGTAATTCCTTCTGGTGGATTTTAACCCAGGTGTCATCAACATATCTGAACCAGTGGCTGGGTGCTATGCCCTTAAAGGTATTAAGCGCCTGTTTTTCTACCTCCTCCATGTAAAGGTTGGCCACAATGGGTGAAACTGGAGATCCCATAGCACATCCATGTTTTTGCTTATAGAACTTATCCCTGTATTTGAAATAGGTGGTATTCAGGCACAAGTCCAACAAGGAACACACCTGTTCTGGGTTGAGATCAGTTCTGCTGGTAAGAGTGCTGTCTTGGCCCAGCCGTTTTCTCACCATGTCAACAGCCTCCTTGGTGGGTATACAAGTGAAGAGAGATGTCACATCATAGGACACCATAGTTTCTTCTACACCGAGTACTATATCTTCAATCTTGTTGGTGAAATCCTGAGAGTTCTGGATGTGATGCTTAGAACTTCCCACCAAAGGTCCTAAGATGTTAGCTAGATATTTTGCCACCTTGTATGTTACAGAGTTGATGCTGCTGACTAAAGGTCTTAGTGGGGCCCCTTCCTTATGTATCTTTGGGAGTCCATATATGCATGGATGTGCCTCACCAGGGTAGAGGCGATGATACATTGCTCGGTCAATGGCTTTATCCTTTTGAAGCTGTTGTAGTAAGTCTATGACTCTTTTCTTGTAACGGCTGGTGGGATCCCTTGTTAAAGCCTCATATGTGTTGTTATCGGCCAGGAGCATGGTCACCTTATCATGGTAGTCTGAGGTGTTGACTACACAGGAAAGAAGAGCCTTCTGACTACACAGGAAAGAAGAGCCTGAACATCCCTCAAGAAAGATTCCAGTATCACCATTCTACCGGCAGATAAAGGAAGATGCACAGTGGTACTCAACACCTCAGACTACCATGATAAGGTGACCATGCTCCTGGCCGATAACAACACATATGAGGCTTTAACAAGGGATCCCACCAGCCGTTACAAGAAAAGAGTCATAGACTTACTACAACAGCTTCAAAAGGATAAAGCCATTGACCGAGCAATGTATCATCGCCTCTACCCTGGTGAGGCACATCCATGCATATATGGACTCCCAAAGATACATAAGGAAGGGGCCCCACTAAGACCTAAAGTCAGCAGCATCAACTCTGTAACATACAAGGTGGCAAAATATCTAGCTAACATCTTAGGACCTTTGGTGGGAAGTTCTAAGCATCACATCCAGAACTCTCAGGATTTCACCAACAAGATTGAAGATATAGTACTCGGTGTAGAAGAAACTATGGTGTCCTATGATGTGACATCTCTCTTCACTTGTATACCCACCAAGGAGGCTGTTGACATGGTGAGAAAACGGCTGGGCCAAGACAGCACTCTTACCAGCAGAACTGATCTCAACCCAGAACAGGTGTGTTCCTTGTTGGACTTGTGCCTGAATACCACCTATTTCAAATACAGGGATAAGTTCTATAAGCAAAAACATGGATGTGCTATGGGATCTCCAGTTTCACCCATTGTGGCCAACCTTTACATGGAGGAGGTAGAAACACAGGCGCTTAATACCTTTAAGGGCATAGCACCCAGCCACTGGTTCAGATATGTTGATGACACCTGGGTTAAAATCCACCAGAAGGAATTACAAGCTTTCACAGAACACATTAATGCGGTAGACCAAAACATTAAATTCACAAGGGAAGAGGTACAAAACAACAAACTGGCTTTCTTGGACTGCTTGGTAGAAGTTAAGGAAAATGGTAAACTGGAAGTAGAGGTTTACAGAAAACCAACACACACAGATCAGTATTTGATGTTTGACTCCCACCACCCTTTAGATCACAAGCTGGGTGTCATCAGAACCCTGCAACACAGAGCCGAGAACATCCCCACTAGCACAGAGGCGAAGGCTAAAGAAATGAAACATCTCAGAGGAGCCCTTAAAACTTGTGGATATCCAGACTGGGCCTTTGTCAAAAGAAGTAGAAGGAAAGAAAAGAACACAAATACCAACAGTGAAGGGGAAAAGCAAGACAGGAGGAAGAACATGGTCATCCCATATGTAGCAGGGGTCTCCGAGAAATTAAGAAGTTGTCTTGCTTTTCCCCTTCACTGTTGGTATTCGTGTTCTTTTCTTTGGCGACATTATATACGCAGTGCAGTGAAGAATGCTCTGATTTGTATGTGGGGGAGACCAAACAGCAACTGCATCAACGTATGGCCCAGCACAGAAGAGCCAATTCCTGGGGTCAGGACTCAGCCGTGTATCTGCATCCTAAGGATAAAGGACATACCTTTGAAGATTGTAATGTTAACATACTGGCGAAGGAACGTGACTGGTTCAAGAGAGGTGTTAAGGAGGCCATTTATGTGAAAATAAAGAAACCAAGCCTAAATAGAGGTGGGGGGGTTCGACACCAACTGTCTGCCCTGTACAATGCTGTTTTGACACCTTACTCTGGGCGTTCCTATAACACCTCTTAGCCAATATCCAATCACACCCTTAACACCTGGCTGTGATATGCTAATTGGGACTTTCCAGGGTGCATAATTGCCAACAGATTCTTGTACAAGTCATTCTGAATTGAGAAAGCCAGTCGGATGACTAGCGAAACGTCTTCAAGAACTACATTTCAAGTCCAGTTGATCTAATTGAATACAATAGATATACTTTATGTAATAAGTATGTATATATGTTTTTTGTATATGTTAATAAATTTACTGCATATGTAAATCCTGGGTGCGGTGTCATGTTGGATAATTTATATCTATTGGAAACAGCTTGTGGGAGTGTGCGGTACTGATTTACTATTTGTGTATATACTGTATCTATATATATATATATATATATATAAATAGAACACACTCACAGGGCTTCTTTATCTTCTATACTTTATTTTCCACTCTCACAGGAGCCGTCATCAGAATGAACCAGTGCAACCAATAACCAATACCAAACATCTACACACACCCACCCCCATGTCGTCACATATGCAAAACACAAAGCTTGTGCATTCTTAAAACACATAAATACATTATCTTAAAAACATTAAAAGTATATATATATATATATATATATCTGTATATCTAAACTGTAATTCATACCAGGTAACGTTACTCCAGAGGCATTGTTCGTTTTGGTTTTTACTCAGAATAAGGTTTGCGATCTACTAAATTTTCCCATTTCATGTATGCCAAACTTGATAATTCTAGGAGTTATTTACCAAGAAGTTTAAATACTTTGGTTTCCCTGGTGATATCAACCTATAAAATATATATACTAATTCCAGCACCAACCCACATTATTTGGGTGGATAAACCATATTTCTTTCCCACAAAATATTCTAAAATATGAATTTCATAATATTGTGTACAAAAAAGGACATTAAAATTATTGGTATACACTTCATGCACTTTATGAAGTTTGAAATATGCACTTCGGGAAGGTTGGATATTTTGAAATTATTGGTATACACTAAATAAAGTTGTGGGATGATGGGGTGTGTTGTATCACATGATGTTATAAAAATGAATTAGTACTTATTAACACTTTATTGTTGTCCTGCTGAAGTCACCCAGCGTAGCATTAAAATGCTGAATAAACAATCGTTATACTCAAAAAACTGTGTGACCAGGGAATTGATTGAATTGAAATACTGTATGAATTTCCTAATAATGTGTACAAAAGGACATCTTGGAAAAGGAAAGGGTTCAGTGAAGGGTAACTAAAATAATAAAGGGAATGGGGTAGCTTGAATATGAAGTCAGATTTGATAAGTTACAATTGCTGTATCTACACTAGAGAAAAGGTACGTTTCTGAACTTCCGAACTTCAGTAAAAGTTCTGAAACTAACCCATTAAGGTCAATGGGGAGCTAATAGCTTGAAGTTTGGATCATGGTAACTTATTGTAAATGGCTGTGATACATGGGATATGGTCTAGGAAACATGTCCATATCACCAAAACCTGTTTAAACACCTTTTTCCCCACGATCGGCAATTGTCGGGCTTGGGCAAGCTACATTTGAGGGTTATATCCAATTCGAGGGTTACCGACTACTTGATCCAAAGTCTTCTTTCTTCTCAGTCGGTGACACCAACTCCGCTGATGTCGCCAACACTGGGCGATGTCACTGCGACTGCCGGTGTTGCCAGCATCTTCTTTCTTCTGCCATCACTGTGATGACTTCTGAGCACTGCGGGGTTTGTACCTCTTTATATAGGTTTTCTGAAGGACTAAATCCAATTGTGATTGGTTAATATTTCAATGCTTGCAATCTTATGATCACACAATCATGTTTGAATAATAAAAAAATCCTTGAACATTCGAGGTTTTTTGAAAATTTCCGAACGGAAAGTTTGGAAAGTGGAATATCCAGGAAAATCTGCAAGATTTGCAAACTGGCCATCTCTGCTATTGACTAAGAAATAGAGAGTCTAGTTTGGAAAGTTTCTGTCCATTTTGAGGGACAAATAGTAATCGTAGGTTACTGTAAGTGACCTGGGGAATGGTTGGGGAACCCGTAAATATAACCAAAACATATTTTAAAAATATCTTTCCTCACAATATATATATACTTATAGTATAGTATTATATTATATAGTATCATATTTTTGGTCTCTAGTTGCACTTTAATATGGATGTACAATCCAATTTTCTATATATTGTGTGTTACTTTGAAGGTCTGTCCAAGCCTTCTGGGAAATTGTACTCCACCCAGAGTTAGGTCATGTGCTCGTTTGAGCAAAGTACTTTAAACTAGAGAGTCAGCTTCAAGCATCCAGGCCACACAGGAGAAGCTGTCAGCTCATGTAGCCAAAAAGGCAAGTACCAGTAGGTTAGGACCCAGTTAAGAAAGCAACCTTGATGTGGTGACTGGGCTTAAAATAATTTGGCCAACTTATTGAACTAATTACTTTTATTTATCCAAGGTTTAGCAGGCTGTTTGTAGCAGCAACCCTATGGAGGTAGCCAATATGCAATTAGAATTGTTTGTGCACTGGAATTCTATTTTTTGTATGTATTATATTTTTGGTCTCTAGTTGAACTTTAATATGGATGTAAAACAGACCAATTTTCTATATATTGTGAGCTTGCTATGATTATCATAGTTAGCCAATAAAGGTATCACCTTTATACCACTTTTGTTATTTTTTATTTCAAAAGGGTTACCCTGTAAACATGTATAACCAGGGACTTAAAGGGGAACTGTGGTCTCCAAACAAGTTGAGTTTAAATGAAAGACCAAGTTAATGGGTGGGAGGCTGACATGTGAGGCTAAGGCCTAAGGCTTCTCCTGCACTGTGCCGCCAGCAAGCACAGCCTCAGACTCCCTCAGTATGTGAGGGAGACAGGAAGTCCCTCTTCCTCTCTGCTGTGTGAAGTCCTGACATAGTAGGTAAGGGAATCTACAGCCCTTCTCTCTTCTCTCTCTCTGCCTGAAAAGACTATTTCCCCAGAGTTTTCAGTAAGGGGGGGGATTTGTCTGACTGGCCCACATCACCCGTGAGTGGGCGGGGCTAATGACACCCACGAGTGGATGGAGCTTATGCACACACGACTGGGTGAGGCTTGTGAATCCATGAGTGGGTGGGGCTTAGGTGCACGTGGGTGTGCAGGGCTTAGGCACCCACTAGTGGGCCGGGTTTAGGAACCAGTGGATGGGCGGGGTCATGGCACCAATGGGTGGGCGGGGCCACAGCACCCACAGGTGGGGCCACATGGGGCTGTAAGAGAATGCGCCAAGGGGGGCCTGCAACTGGAGGAACCATGGGGTCCATGAGGGGGAGGGACCAGGGGGGCTGCAAAGGGGGGAGGAGACACAGAGAAGATTGACTGACATGGTTTCAGAGCAGGAAGCAGGAAGTGCAGGGGACCTGGTGATGCTGCTGCCATATCACACACAAAAATGTAAATATCTTCAAAACTACGCAAAATAAACAATAAAAAATACATTGCAAAAATTCTCAGGAGAGCAATTCCTATAAATTTACCTAAAGTAATTTTTGGACCATAGTTCCCCTTTAAAGTGCAGGTGGGTCCCTTTAAGAGTAATAAAACACTCTGCGTTTGTTACCTGTTTCGGGAACTATAGGAGCTGTTTGGCGCTGGAACAGGTGTGAACAGGTGAAGATTGTTAGGAGTGGAGTCTGGCCAGATGACAGTAGCAGTGGCAGTAGGTCCAGAAAAGGAACATTGGACAAGTGGTCTATTCCTTGCCTGGGGGACCGTGAGTACCATCAGCTGTCCTGGAGCATAGTGTTTTATTACTCTTAAAGGGACCCACCTGCACTTTAAGTCCCAGGGTATACATGGAAATCCCTGCAGCTATAGCTTGCAGCTATCCTTTGTGGGGATTGATCTTTTTCTCCCGATCTGGACTGTTTAATTTTAGCAATACGGTATCCATTAGGGACGCCCAATTTTATTATGGTCTATCTATTTATCTAAAGGTTGTGTGTATCTTGTGTATACTAATATATTTTGCTATATTTGACTTTTTAGATTGTGGGGGTCTATCAGGTTGGAGGTCTCTATTTTGGCCACAAGGGCAGGTGTGCTATAAGGGATACTATAGTGTCTATCAAATTTTTTGCAGGTGGTTACTTAAGTGTTTTCCCCTAGCACCTCCATAATTGGATTGTCCAGGCCACTTTTCAAATCTATGAACCCCAAAGAGGAACTTTCACAAAAACCATAGAAATCCTAGAATCATTAGACGACTACTTTCAAGCTCAGTATAAAATACAATCCCAACACACATTACAAACTAACCTGAATTATCTACAGGACAATGCATTCCCACAACTAGACACAGCTCAAAAACATCTCCTGGAAGCTGTTCTTTCCCAAGAAGAAGTATCTGAGGCACTTGGAAGTATGAAATCTGGTAAGGCCCAGATGGCCTACTAATTGAATTTTTTAAGAAGTTTGACAAAACGCTAATAATAACTACTCCAGCATTTACCAACCAGAAATTGCATCTCTCAATCACAGACAAAGCTATATTCCTACTTTTGAAGCTGGGAAAAATCTGATTACGGAGCATGCAGGCCAATATCACTGTTCGACAGTGATTATAAATTACTAGCGGAAATTCTAGCCATTCAAGCCAATCGCCTTCAAAAGGTGATATCTACATTTATCCGCCCTGACCAAATGGGCTTCATGCCCTGGAAAAAGTACATCTGTAAACATTCACAGAGCCCAGATCCACCAACAGATTCACCATGAAATAATGGGGGACAGGCCCATCCTGTCATTAGACTCTACAAAGAAGTTCGACTCAGTGGAATGGAATTTCCTTTGAGCATGTATGAAAAGATTTGGTGTTAAATATACTCAATGGATCAAATTGTTATACCATAGCCCTAAAGCAACAATAGTAGTTAATGGCTCACAATCACACCCATTTCCACTACACCATGGAACTAAGCAGGGCTGTCCCCCTTTCCCTGTATCTTCTCGCTGGTTAATGAAACACTTGCAATTAGATTGAGATCTAACCAATCCATTTAAGGTCTGTAGAGGACCACATACAGATCTAATTGAACTATATGCTGACTATGTGATATTATTTCTTTCAGATATTGGTCATATTTCCTGCTTCAAACCGCACTCAGGCCTTGGTATGGGAGAAATCTTCCATATATGTCTGCTAGATGCGGAGTGTATAACAAATAAAATACTAACATGGCGGATCCCCACATTTTCAAAGTTTAAATATTTGGCAATATGGATCTCCAAAACTCTGAAAGATTTTAAAGAACTAAACATCAATCTCCTTCTCCACAATATACACCAAAAAGCACAAACCCGGACTGCCCTGACTATTAATTTAGTAGGAAGAATAAATCTTATTAAAATAATTCTACCACCTAAGATCTTAAATACAATAGAGCATTCTCCAATCCATTATTTTCAAATATTACAAGTTCTCTGACCTCACTTATGTGGGCCGATGGAAGTGCCAGATTGAAACCTAGCAAACTTCAACAACCTAAAGACGAGGCTGGACTGGCACTACCAAATTTCTGCCTTTATTACCTAGCTGGACAAATCAGATATTTAAAACAATGGGTGGAACCCAACAGTGTCCACACTCCAGCAGAACTAATGCGAACCTCTCAACACAATTGAAGCTCCAGTTATACATCTGATTGGTACACCCACACCAATGCACACCCAGTCACAGATAATATGGAAGGAAATAATGAGATGCTACAGTACTCAGCTATACCATATGAAGCCCACCAAACCTATCCCCATCTAGCAACATTTCTTGTGTCAACTGATTGGGAGAGTAAAGGGATCCAAAGGTTGTCTCGTTGTGAATTATTAGCAACATTAGGCTCTGGGTGCATTTTAACTACAGGAATACATAGTTAACTGACTCACAGAAATTGATGAATTTCAAGTATAAGGAAGTCAAAATAACAGGGAGATGTCTCCTCCTTCCCTAATGTGCTAATACTTAATTGTTACTTCTTCCTCATATTTTAATTTGCATGTTATTAATGTTGGATCTCACACCCAAGAGAATAATAGAATTTTAATGTAATTTCTGGTCGTCTGATGTAGCGTTTACACTATGTAGTTTATGCAGCTTTTATAAATCTGCAATTACCTAAATCATGATCCAATCCAGCTGCAGATGAGGCTAGGAAATGCAAGTATTTGAAAGTTGAACTGTCCGGTAGATGTTTCCTCCTTTACTATTTTGCTTATAATTACTTACTTTAAAAGTCTGCCTCATATTTTAATCAGGTTGTATGGATCTTGGATTTTATATATGTAACTCAATGGAGCTTGGCCAATATTGACTATGTTTATTACCTTGTCACTAGAACTTTAAACTAGATATTGACTAAATACTGATGTGATAAAGTTAAAGTAATAAGCTATTTTATGTGCTACACAAAACAAATATTTTTTCATTGTGGTGTTTTGGCAAAAAAGCACCAACCCAGGGTTTTCAATGAAAAAAAAAAATAAATTGAAACCCAGGGTTGGGTAAAACAAATCTCTCAAAAAAATGTCTGCAAGTTGGATGAATGGCTCTATAACATTAGGCTGCATTGCATGTTATTATGCCAGTGGTTCTGGACACATGCATTAGCCACAGGACACAAGGAGAAACTTTACCTGTCTCTGTCTATTTCTCTAGGAATGCTGGGAGATGAAAAATCATAACTTATTTATTGGATTTTTTAAGGCAATGCTGTTTTAATAGCACAAGTCTTTTAAGTACCTTCTGTTTAAAGGAGCCTCTATTTAATTTTAATTTAATTTAGCCTTGAACATTTGATAATCTTCGAAAATACGATCGGAAACTATTTTAGAGTTTCCGGTCGTATTTTCGAGTATTATTGAATGTTCAATGCTATTTTTGAGAATCTTCGAAAATAGCTCGAACGTTTAATAAAAATCGAAAACTCACTCTGAAGTCCCGAAATCCGAACGATCCGTCTGGTTTCGGACAGAACATTTGTATTTCGAAACCAAGGTGTTCCGTTTCAGACCTGGATCCAATCTCTAGTTGTTATCGGAGGAGGGGAAGATTGAGAACCCCTTTATTTGGGGGGGATATCTCCCCCCTCTGAAGAAACAAAGCAGATTTGCACACTACACACATTTGGTCAAAGCCTAAAGCCGGAAATGTATGGAAGCCTGGGCCTCCCTTGCGCACTACTGTACACTTGGGAACATGTGGGTTCATTCCATTCACATTCCTTGTTTCACAACATACAAATATTACTTTTCTTTTTGTATGAAAAGTAAAGGATTGTATCATTGTTAGGACAGGAGCATTGAATGTGTTTGAAAACAAAAAACTGAAATCTCTGTTCTGTGTTAGGGAGAGGGAGGATCTCTGTGCTGTACTGTGATTGGCTGTCAGCTTCTAGGAAGCAAGGCTGAAAATTCCTTTTTTTGATCTGATGAGCACTACAGAGCATGTGCCTGTACGCAGAAACTTAGCTGGGGGCTTACCCAGCTAAGGTGGATTGTGGGAGCTGACTCCTAGTACTCACAGGTTATTTTCATAAATCACTCAATGGACACAGCAAAGGGAGAGGTGAGACCAGAGATGGATTAAAATCATATGGGGCCCAAGGCAGTGCCATCATTTAGGGCCCCCTTTTTTGCTACATATATTGTATAGACCGGTTTTTGTTACTGCTTCTGAAGCTGGGCCCCCAGAAATTTCCCGGGCCCTAGGCAGGTGCCTAGGGTTGCCTTGTGGATAATCCTGCTCTGGGTGAGACATTGCTTGTTGCATGTTTGTGAATGTGCTCTGTCTATTGGGACCATGTTGTATGTATGTATTTTATTTCTTATATAGCGCTACATATTCCAAAGCACTTTACAATTATTTACTTAATTTACATCAGGCCCTGCCCCGTACAATCTAATCACATTATATACACATACAACCTATCAGTATGTCTTTATGATTGTGGGGGAAACTGGAGTGCCTGGAGGAAACCCATGCAAGCACAGGGAGGACATACAAACTCCTTGCAGATGTGTCCAAGGGTGGAATCGAACTCAGGACCTCAGTGCTGCAAGTGCTAACCACTGAGCCACCCTGGAGACTTTAGTTCTCCTTTAAATAAAGTAGGCTACATTGCTCATTTCTCCTGGATAAAGATTGATGTGGCACATATCAATATGGTTGAAGGCAATTATTAAAAAAAGTTTACTATACGCACGTCCTGTTCTCCACAAGGATACCGGCTACGGATTTTATGTCTATTGGAGTAAAAACATATATTAAACTCCATATGCTTACTGTGAGGAAGCTCCCTACTTTTAATATCTTAACGGCTGTATACTTACCTAAGTGGATTAATGGAGCAAAACTTACTTGAACTCTGATTGTGGAGCAACAATATCACGATACATTGTCACTATATATGGGAAAAAGGACTATGTGACCACACCCCTTCTGGATATGGGTTTACTGACTTTATCTCTATGGATAGCTAGTCCTAAGACCATTTATATATTTATATCTCTGTATAGGAATATATATGGATTCCATATTATGATATTTCACTACTATGTTACTTGCCTCTTTCCTTCCAATCTTTCTTATATTTTGCAATTTAATTCCTGTGCAAAATGTACATCGATTGTCAATGCAGCAATATTTGCATAATTGTACCTTTTCTAGATATGCAGATGAAATACGTTATTAATATTAATATAAATACGAAATATATGTTACATATATTAGTACTTAGTTATGGTTGACACAGTGGTGACATCATCACGTAGTGACACTTTACCGATACGCTATAAAAGACCAACAGCGGGAACAGTAAGTATCTTTCTTTGGGCACTTGAGGCTTACAAGGCGAAACTGCATCACCACTATGCCGCATGACATTACTACATACTGGAGATAGGCCCTTTATTTACAATACATGTGATAAAGGGTCCACGTGTTTGTTATATGTTGTTATATATTTTTAATTGTTTTTTGTTTTTATACTACTGTATCTATAATAAAGGTGTATTTTTTTAATTACATGGGGTTTTGGCATGATTTCTAGCTTTTTGAAAGTTTCTTTTGTTCATTTTTTCAGAAAATCTGCTAAAAGTGCAAACTTCTACTATGAAATGTGCCCACACCACTGATGGTAGAAATGAAAACTACAGCATTACATAGCTAAAGGTGTTCACATTCCACAAACAATGTACAGTGGCCCAATAATGGCAACTTTCCTGATTTTCCACACTAAATAAACCCTTAGAAATACCCGCTCAAAACTATATATTCTACACACCCTTAGCTACACAGCGGTGCAATTTTTCATTCATACATACAATATGGCTGCTTACTGATACTTTTTATATGTCATTTATTAATAAATTGTTATTGTGTATTTTATAGAATGTGTATAGATTTCTATGTAGCCTTTATACAGCACTTGGCTAATTTTCACTATATTTATAACATTACACTTATATGATATTTTATGATATTTATGTATTTTATGGGATATTACACTCTAAATTGTAAACACCTTAATATAGCATCATATGTTATCAGATGCAACATAGCACTTTAAGATAACTCTATTTGTTAGCACTTTTGTATTTTAAAGGGTTGCACATTGGGAGGTATTGCTATTTTCCTAGCCATAAAAATAAAATTAAATATGGGAGAATTACCCATGATTCTAGGGTTTAAAAGCAAGAGTGATGATAGGGAGGGAACACACCTGACGAAGGAACACCCGAAACGTTGTGTCAGAGCTAATATGCTACATTAAAGTTGCTTACTTCCCCAGAAAGTTTGCGTCCGTGGATTTTTGTATGTTGGAGATACTAATTTGCCATGGAAGTGGTACATGACTACATGGGACAGCACCCTGAGGACTAACAAAGTGGGAAGTGTGGTATGTCATTTTGACTTTATTTGTACAATGGTGTGGGCGCCGATCTTCATAGAATTTCACACTTTTAGCAGATTTTCTGAAAAAATTAAGGAAAAACAAGTTTAAAAGTTAAAAATCATGCCAAAAAACCAAGTAATGTAAAAAAAAAAGTTACCGAATATCATTCCCCCCAAATGTCCTGAATCAAATGGTATACCACATATATGGTTACACACATGGACGTGTAAACAACTAGCCACGAAGTGAGACAATGCACAATAGCTTAAGAACAGCAATAATATTTAACCAACTCCAAATTTTGTAAAAAAATAAAACAAGATGCTTTAAATCCTACTTAAACCCACTTGACAAGTAAAAAAAAGTAAAAAAACACTAACAGGGAGATTCAATAAAAGTTCTTACAGGGCGATGCACTGAGCGCCGCTATCAGCAACCCGGTGCAAACAGCCCGGCAATGTTATATGCCGATGGCGGCGCTTGGAACATCTCTACCTGGCGCTGTTCTATTCTGGCACTTTCAACGCCAGCTATTAGCTGGCATTGAAAGTGGCGCAATAAAATGCCGGTTTCGGCATATAACATTACTTGCGGCGGCTGCGCTGTTAACTTTCGCGTTAGCCACACAACTTCAACTCAAAATCAGGAGCGATGCCCGTTGGTGCAATGCCCTATTATTGTCTAAAATGGTGCTAATTTTGCCCCAACCAATCATTTGAAAGCTAATATCTGATTGGTTGGGGCAAAATTAGCACCATTTTAGAACTTTTATTGAATAACCCTGTAAATGTTTTCAAACCTACATGAAGATTTCCAGATACAGTAATCCATAGAACTCACTTTTTTCCCCCACAAAATCTCCTAAGAAAACAAAGATGATTTAAAGATTGAAGCCTCCAATTTTTCAAAGTAAACAACCCCAAAACAAGGAAATACCCACCACAAACCATATATTTTTGGAATCTACACTTCTTGAGCTACATAATGGTGCCATGATTTTTTGGTTTTCGCCAAAATTGCTAAACCCGGCCACAAAAAATTAATGCCTCGTTAACATTGCATCAGTTACCGCTCGCTTCTATTTATAAAGCGTCAGTAACTGATTTGTGGCGTTAATAGCTGCCATTTCAATTCGCCACCTTCAAGATGACAAAAACAGCCAAGATCGCTGGGGGTTGGGACTGGGGTGTAGTCACAGTCCTTTCTAGAACATCAAATAGGGTTCCCACTAATTTCAGCATCTATCAGAAAGGTAGGCTAATGAAAAGTTGTCAAGGATCGCTAGGACACGTTTTGTTCTGTCCCTGTATCTTTCTAGAGCTTCCTGTCTTGCTTATTTAGACTATGAAAGCCAAGACATATATGAGCCTGATATCTAATTACATGTGACATCACTTGCGCTCTTCTAATATTTTCACCATATGTATTAAGAGCTTGGCAGGGCTATCAAAAAAAAAGTCTTTATATATAGACACAATAGCGCCACCTTTAGGATTGTACTGGAAGTGTTAGTCTTTGACTATAAGTGGAGTTCAGTCAAAACATCACAGTATAACTGCTCAGTGGCTGATGCCTTGCAACTTTGGAGTCCTGAGTTCAATTCCACCCTTGGGGCTCTATTTATAAATGTGCGGTATCACTTTTTAGTGATACCGCTGTTATAATACAAGGGTTATTATATATTGGAGATGTAAAGACCCAGCCAGACAATATGTCCCCAGGTCCTTTGTTCAGACTTTCCCTCCTGTACAGAGCTGTGCACGTAACTTGATAAGGAGAGTCACACCCTAGCTCCTAAGTGCACGTGAAAAGTTCTCACCTTCCTGGGGAAGCAACCAATCAGGAGTGCCCTGGGAGATAGCTGTCCCTCCTCCCCCACACAACTGGAGTGGACATAAGACCCCCAGCCAGGGGGAACAAAAGAAGAACCGTGGACTGGGTGGATCTAACTGGGTTTGGACTAGAGCTGAGGTTCCGTCCTGCCATTGGAACAGAACATTATCAAGGACTGTGTGGACTTTGTGACTAAACCCTACTTGGGGACCGTGAGTAACCGTCTGTGTGAGGACCCAGTGTACTGGATTGCTGTGTGTTTATTCATTGGGACTTGGTGGAGTTGCCATACTGCTCCTTCTTAATTCGTGGACCTATTTCTATTCTGTGTGGACTTACAATTACTGAGTGATTTGTAATATTGTGTGGATCCCGTTTGCCTCCGGAACTTATTGTTATCCCATTTATTATCCTCTTATTATTCCTGTCTTCTCCTGTACATAATTAATAAATCAGTGTGTTCCCTATAAAGCCTGGTTACTTTATGTCCTGGTGTTGGTTATACAACCATCTCTGGTGAACCCATAACAACCGCGCCTTTAAGGATCGGTAAAACGACTGTTAAACTGATTGTTAATTTCCAATTGATTTAATGATCGTTAATTTACGATCGTTATCATAAATTTATGATATAATTGTAAATTACCAATACCAATCGTAAATCTAGGATAGCAAAATTGTAGATTTTCGATCTCCATAGAATAAATACCACCACTAACGCATTCTATTACTGAGTGTTCATTAATTAATGAACGTTCGGTCGTAAATGTACGATCGCGTCCATACGTTTACGACTGAGATCGTACATTAACTAACCCACGATATCACTAAAAAGTGATTCCGTGGGTTTATAAATTTGGCCCTTGGACACATCTGCAAGGAGTTTGTATGTTCTCCCTGTGCTTCCATGGGTTTCCTCTGGGGACTTTGGTTTCCCCCAAAATCATAAAGACATACTGATAGGTTGTATGTGTCAAATAAATGTGCTTAGATTGTAAGCTCTTCAGTCAGATCTGTTTGTATCTGTGTAATTGAATAACGCAATGGAAGATGTTAGTGCTACATAAATTCACAATAATAATAAAAACTGCTGTGCAGAGCTCAAATACTTCTCTCCCCTCAAAGAATTAGTGGTAAATTCCATCAGGTACTTCACTGAACACCCTCTCTTTTAAATCACATCTGCTACCAGGGGAGTCTGTTAGTCTGACAAATCTGAGATCCTTTATAGAACTCAAACTATGGGATGAACTTGGGGCAAAAGATACCAGTTAGCTTTATAGCTTAAAGTGAGTTGGGCTTAAAGGAGGGAAAATCCTTTCTTAAAACAGAAGATACTTCACAGTCTCATCCCCTTAAAATACCAATAATCCAAGAAATGGAAAAAAAACTTTCACTCCCAGCATTCTCAGAGAAATGGGCAAAGGCATGCAACATTTTTCCTTTATGTCCTCTATCATACACAGACATCACTTCCTGTCAAGCAAACAGCAGCTGGACTCTCCCCCCTAAAGGAAGTCTTTTTTTGTATATGGAGATGGGAGGGGCTGCAGTGTGTGTCTAATTAGAAATTGTTTGATTTGCTCTGTCACATGTTTTACAAACAGCACATAATTGGGTGTACTACAGGAAGTTCCTTACACTTCCTTTCAGTTTTGAATACATGTAGAGGTTTTAGCAGTGAGCCTTCCATTTTGACTATTCCATTTTAAAATAGGGGTACCAGCAATGTAATAATATTTATCAATGTTATATATTTTGTCATATGCCTAATATATTTTTACCTAATATAAATGAGTGCCATACTATACATATATTTATGGTAATTTAAAAGGTAATATTGAGAAATGCCCCACATACATATACACCTTTCCTACATGTAATATTATACACCCCCACCTCATTGGTAGCTCCTAAACACTCAATGCAATCTCCATAAATAAATATACGGTAAATATTCTTATACAAACAGCAAAATCTTTATGCTGCCCTGAATCCTATTTATTGTATAAAGAATTGCAAAAAATTCTATTCAAAATTCTAATATAAAATTCAAATTTTATTTAGCATTAGATTCCAAATTGTTTGTGTAGATAAAGTGCTCTGTTTTTACTTAAAAGGGGGACATTTTTTAGAAATCCTTTGCATAACCATAATAGTTCTAAGAAATTTTTACATTTTAAATATAGGGCACACTTAAGGGCCAAAAAGATTTAACACAAGAAAGATATGGGGAAGCACACTAATCAGGTGAATTCACAACGATTTATTGTAACAACACATACAACGTTTCAGGACGCCCATACTTCAGAAAGGGACAGGGTGTCCCGAAACGTTGTATGTGTTGTTCAATAAATCGTTGTGATTCACCTGATTAGTGTGCTTCCCCATATCTTTCTTGTGCTAGAGAACTTTCTGGCCCTTGAGTGGAGGGCTAGGGGAACTGCACCTATCCACTTGTCTGGTATACAGCCAACACCGGTGTGCTGGAGTGTTCCTTGGACTGTATTCCAAAAAGATTTAAACACACCTACTCGTTTAGCATGGTTTTATATCTAAATGTGGGTCTTGCACTGTTTGCATTAAGGCAGCAGGCATCTGATTCAAAGTTATTTTTCGATAACAGACTTGGAGGGCCGTATGCCTGTGCACCTATGTTCTGGCTTCCTGTGAATCAGTAAATCTCGCTAATGAGTTTCTGCATCGTGGGAACCTGGAAAGTAGGAGGAGCGCCAAGGTAAATATTACACACTCCCTGATGGTGTGTTCGCTCCCTCTATCATGAAAATAACTAATCAAACTTAAATAAAGGGAAAACCAACATTAAACTGCTGGTTGCATTGGTACTGAGGTATAAAGTTTAAGAGAAAGAGTGAAGCTGTTTGATTAAAAAAAAAACATATATTCTTTGTTCCAAATAGGACCACAAAATTTGAAGCCACAAAATTCATCCCTTCACATCTAATCACAATACTTAATACTGTTATTAAAATAGTAGTTTGGTTATTCCATACCTACATAAACAATGCAGTAGTTATCTGGGAGAAAACCATAGTTTATGAGGATATTAATCTTTTCATTCTCTTGTTGCTCTTTGCTATTATTTATCTGTTCTTGTCCTGTGGTCCTAACTAGCTGCCATATTTGCTCGTTCAACAGCAAAGCCTTGGTTTCCCCTCCTTTGCTTGCTCTCACAATTCTAGACAGATACCACGTAATATTGTGGTACGCCTTCACATCTGAGAATTTGTTGGAGGAGAAGTCAGCCATGAAACATCTTTGACCAGTTCGATGTGGAGTGAATTCTACTTGGGTTTTGAATCTCTGATTAATTTTAAGGTCTGGCAAACTGAAAGCAACAAAAGAAAAAGCAAAAAAATTAGGGTTTTTTTTTGTTCACAAAATAATTATTTGTAGGTGAATCACCCCCCCTAAAAACTACAATAGTTATAAAGCTGACAGATGTAGGGCTAATCTGTTATGTGGTAACATTATACTTTCCCCTTCCCTCTCAAAAATATCCACATCCTCTTTAGGATCTGCAAGATTATTATTATTATTTTGTTTTTTTACAACTTTTTGCAAGCTCAGTATACATTACTGACAGTTGTTAACTGGAAGCTGAAGAAGCTGAAATAGAGGTAACTCAGCTTTCAAACTACTGCAGTTTAATGGTTTGGGGGTGATTTAGCTATATTCAATTTTTTATTTAGTGTAAAATACACAGCCCCATAGAAAGTCCCATACACAGCCCCATAGAAAGTTCCTTGCACGGCCCCATACATAGCTCTATAGAAAGTCCCATACACAGCCCCATAGAAAGTCCCATACACAGCCCTATAGAAAGTCCCATACACAGCCCCATAGAAAGTCCCATACACAGCCCCATAGAAAGTCCCATACACAGCCCCATAAAAAGTCCCATAGAAAGCCCTATGGAAAGTCCCATACACAGCCCCATAGAAAGTTCCTTGCACGGCCCCATACATAGCCCTATAGAAAGTCCTATACACAGCCTCATAGAAAGACCCATACACAGCCCCATAGAAAGTCCAAAACACAGCCCCATAGTAAGCCTTCTACGGAGCCCCAAAGAAAGTCCCATACACAACCTCATAGAAAGTCCCTTACATGGCGCCATAGAAAGCCTAATACACAGCCCTATAGAAAGTCCCATACACAGCCCCATAGAAAATCCCATACACAGCCCTATAGAAAGTCCCATACACAGCCCCATAGAAAGTCCCATAGAAAGCCCTATGGAAAGTCCAATACACAGCCCCATAGAAAGTCTAATACACAGCCCCATAGAAAGTCCCATACACAGCCCACCATCAGGTGTTATGTGATCAACTGCAAAGGTGTGTTTAGGGATAGCATTTTCCTTTAGGGCCCAATCATAAACCTCTGTTGGGGTAAGTAATGGCATATTTGTGATTTACTCCTACTTCGAATCTCAGCAGTGCCTCCAAATGTAGCTCTTTGTTTACACAGAATATAAGTTTGGTATTTATAGTCTGGATTGGCACTACAGGAGACCTGTGTCTCTGCTATATGAGAGAGCAGGATTAACAGATTATCCAATTTAAGAAAGAAAGAAAGAAAAGAATAACTGTCTGCACTCCTAGACTAGTATGCAGTAAAAAAAGTCCTTTATTACACGTGACATCACATTAGGGACATAACAATATTAAAAACATCTAAAAACAAGCCTCATTCATAGGGTATTAAAGAAAGTCAATGTCTATAAACAAGTCATTACACTGTACATGGGTCAACAACCCTATTCACTGGTACAGCTACCGAAAAATGACAGATTGAGACAGGATCTCTGGGAACTTCGAGTAATTACTCTGTATTCTTTATTGCACTGAACAGAATGGAAAAGTTTATTTAAGGCAGATATCAACTTGGTAACAGTACTTACAATCTGCCAGTCTGCAGTGAGTGTTGCAGAACCAGAAACTGATGCATTGAATGCTGGTTATTTCCAGCACAACTAACGGCCCGTGTTGTCTTTAAAGAGTCTTGTAAGCATGCGCCCCTATTGCCAAGCCCCATGATCCCAGTATTCACGTTATCTATACATGTCTTCCCCCTCCCACCAATAAGGAGGTCCCTAATAAGCTGCATTACGCATTGCTCACAGCCTCGAAACAATTCAAAATAGTCAGCTGATTTCACTGCCTTTTTTTATTCTGTACCTAGCAAAAGATACTGTTTCTAAATGTACCTGTGCTCTGTACTTGTCACCCCAACTGCTATTCTGTCACCCCTATCCCCTATTACCCTCATAAATCAAGCAGCCACAGCTAAGGAAGAGGTTAGACACAGTACTGTATGTTGTTTCTTTGTAAATGTGCTCTGTCTATTGGGACAATGTTGTCTGGAGACTTTAGCTCCCCTTTAAGATTAGGCAAACTTCAGGGTTATTCAATAAAAGTTCTTATAGTTTAAAATGGTGATAATTTTGCCCCAACCAATCAGATGTTAGCTTTCAAATGTTAAATAAGATTTGATTGGTTGGGGCAAAATTAGCACCATTTTAAACGATAAGAACTTTTATTGAATCTCCCTGCTTGTTTTTTTTAATTATTATAGATACCATTTAACCAAAGAATTGAGGCACAACAGATAGGTCTGGATAATGAGACATCCATTACTATGTCCATTTACTCTGCCTATTGAAAAAAGGCTGAAGTAATAGGAGCAGTGCTATTACATGTCATTTTATGTACAGTACTTACTCAATTTTTAGTGGCTGTTTCAATAGACCACTACCTTCTAGGATTAGAAGACAGTTTGTAATATTTTCTTTACCCGGATTGCTGAAAATAACATCAACAATGGCCTGCTTTTCAACAACAGCCCGATCAGAGCCCTGTATAGTTATAAAAAGAGATTTTATCAGGGATCATTTTACTGGCACTTTAAAGATGATTCAATGAAAAAATATAATAGTAGCTGTAAGTAATAATAAGATATACAGTATTAAATGGAATTGCCGTAGAGGAAAGTGCTATTGTAGTCTTTGGGGGAAATGTTTCGCTGCTTTGAAGCAATCTCAATAACTTTGATAAAAGTTGATACTTTGATAAAAAAATACTTGATAAAATACTATTGAAAGTTCTAACTATTGTCCACATGTGTACAAAGGTTTTCTATTGACGACTGACAAATTACCAGAATATCTATATAATATGTATACCAACAATGTATTTAGTTTAAATTATGCAGGGGCCCTCACCAATCCCGTGTGACACTGCAGAATACTGTACAAGATGCCCATGATCCTTTGTTCCTTGCCTGGTATGAGTCACTTGGTATGAAGGCAGTTCAATGAAGTTTAGTTAAGCAATACTTAACTAAGTATATTTTAAGTATATTAAGTTAAGTATATTTTTATTTATACCTTTAGCAGTAGAGGTGGGTTCTTCAAAGTAATGACTGTATCAACCATCAAATTTCCTCCATTTTCTTCCTCACACACGGCCACAACCTGGATCATATTATCAGCGGTGATGGCATTTACATACTGAGAGTACAGTATCGTGAGAGGTATTTCTTTTTCTGAAATATTAGAAAATAACAATTAATGGCAAATGGTAATCAAAACATGAAATAAAACAAAAAAAGTCTAATGATAAAACAAGTTCAAGGAGAATAACTAAAAAATTGTTAAGATTAAAAATGCAAAATTTTAAGTGAAGCGCCATTTCCTGTGCTGTAGGAACCAGTGCCACATATTTTTATGGGTCTGGCATCACCAGCAGTGAAGAATTAAGCAGAACCATATAAGAAAGGAAGTATGAAGGGTATTGAGCCTGGTACATACACTTTGCTGAAGACTACTGCATCAACCAACTCTGTGTCATTCAACCAACTCTCACAATGAGGGAGGGACTGGATGAGGTGCGTGTGGAAGGATGGGTGCAATGGGGGGATGTGTGCCTTGTTTACTGATTTATCTATTGGGAACAAGTGCTCTTCTCTTTGGTTAGGTCCATAAGGTCTCGGCAACAGAAATATCAGCCTAAATGTACCAGCCATGAAGTTAAAATTATTGGCTTACCGGTATGTATTTCTTCTGATCCCTGAACAAATCAAACCAATGATTTGGTTTTATAATAATAACAAGATTGTATGTAACCTCAGCTGTAGCAAACTAACTTACCAGAGGCGGCGCTGCTGATTGTGTGTAAGTATTTAACTAATAGCTGGCGTTAAATACTTATGTGCGGGTGAGATACACCCAGGGTTGCACAGTCTCTATTAAATCCGGTACGGGGGATTTGCCTAGAGAGCTTGTGCCATGGGTTGGATCTCCCTATTACTGTATACTTAGCAATGTACAAATAATTATGTATTTATTATTTTTCTCCAACTTTTATAGATTTTTGTAATATCATTTCTTTCCACCTTGCATGAGTTTTTGTAGTAGAATATTGTACAGCTTGTATACAACAGAATAAACGGAAAGACCTAAAATCCGCCTTTAAAAAGGTTTGTTTTATGTTTTTGTAGGGGAGGGGGAGTGTGTATGACACAACTAATGACAGGTCTGTCACTGCACAGGAGCAAACAAGGAAGACAACATTTAGACATTTACACAGGAGGAAGTGAACATTTATAAAATAATAACTTTGAGTTCATAGAAGCTAGAGACCTGAGAGGGATATTTTCAATGTTGTTGAGGGCACTTATATGGAGACCACATTTCTCCTTTAAACATCTTAAATGTCCCCTATACCAACAATGGAGCAAAATATTTTGAAGTCGACAAAAGCATGTTATTATTGTATACATACATTCAAATAAAACTTACCTTCTTCAGGCGCCAAGGTGATTGATTTGGACTCATTCAGGACTTCTTCCACTTTGGTTCTGTTATACACAATTGTGGTACCAGTCATCTTGATATTTACTTTCTTGGTGACAGAGGAAGGGTTTTTCAGATTGAGTGTAACTACAACATCATCACCAACTTGCAACCCATCTGTTGGCTTCAATGTACCAGTGATTTCAGGTTTTGGTGGTTGGGCTATGTTTACATCTCTTGCTACTGCTGCCATCGCCATTCTTCTAGGAGGTTTACCGCTAAGCACAGATACTGACAACAGCCTTCGAGCTTTGTCAAAAACAGCTTTGTTTTCTTTAGAACCTTTTAGAGTTAAGAAATATGAACACATGATAATGCAAAACAACAGGACTTCTTAATTGTTACGGTATATGCTTTATACCTAAACCTATTGATAGATCGCTGTCAGTTAACTAGCAGGCCACACTACTGTCCAATATATTCACTGACCAGTGGAAGAAATGATGAAGATGAGAGGAATATTGTTTTAGAATGGAAATAGAAGGGCTTTATAGCATACATTTTATCAAAAACATCAGAAAGATGGAAATAGAATACAGACTGATGCATTCGGATTGTGATAGTGGATCATTATTGCATTAGGCCTTAGTAAAGCTTGCTGCAGAAAATTTTACAATATAGAGCTCCCTACTCAAAAAAAGTATTTTTTAAACAGACCAATTCAAGTCTATACATTTAGTGCCAAGTAAAGGTTTGATTATCTTCAAAATATTACAAGCAGCAAAAGAGGAGCTTGGGAAGATCATGGTGGGAAAGCCAAACTAAAGTCAGCCATACCTTATAACTATTATCTTTATGATAATATCATACCATTACTGATTTGTAAATTAAGACACGGAATCAACTTTATTTTGGGTAACAAATAGGCCACAGCTTTTATTAATCTTTTAATAATAATCTTTTAAATAAATTTAGATAAATTTAAATAAATTATGCCCTTTTATTTACATAATAACACCACTGCACACCCTTGCGTACCATAACCATACTTGTTAACCAAGCCATAGATCTCAGCTTGAATGCCAACCTCTGTCTTACCAGAGGGCATGTAATGGCGCTGCGTCTCGCGATACCCAGCCCTTGTGAGCCCGGAAGGAAGAGGAGACACCGCTGCCTGTAGAGGGAAACAGCTTCCCCCCTACGGTCAGACGCCCCATCTGCTATGCACGGCGGGGGTACCAAATGAGGAGCATGACTCTCAACAGCATACATTTTTAGGGACATGATAGGGGAAAAGGAGAAAGGATTTGGTATATGTAGTATAGTTAGACAAGATGGACACAGTCCAAAACAAGTAAAGTTCTACCTTCCTTTTTGGGTCCTGCTCCAACATGAAGATTACCAGGGTTGAACACCAAAAATGAGGAGGAGGCAATAATCATCCAGTATTAAATTTCTCTCCACAAAATAGGTCCCAGCAAGGAAGATAATATACTGGGTTATCTATCCTGTGTACAGTACACTGTACAGTTGACAAGGCTGGATAAACCAGTGGACATAGAACCTCTCGGTTACCTATGTATTCTGTGGTTTTATTTCTTTTTATGTAATAAAGTAAAATTGACACAAACTTGCTTTAAACATTTATATTGCTTGTTATACCTGAAAGGTTCCTTTCCTCCACGTGGAGTAATCTCAGGTCCATTTAAGTAACAATCCTAATTTATGCATAAACCTGAACTATAACAGTAATACATCTAATTTGGGCCCATAAAGATATGTTATAAGCACTAATAATATAGACTGTTATGGTTCTAACGTGCTGGTACTATTTGTATATTTTCTTTTTTTAGAGTGTGCTTATGATTTGTTTTTAAGCTGTTAAATATGTTTATAATTTTTGCAGGGTAAAGCACTGAATTTATTATATACTTGTAGTTAACATTCATGCAAAATAACCGACTTTACCTTCTGGATATTTGTATTGATCAGTTACATCTATGCGGGAAAAAGAACCAACTGCTTTAGTGCTGGTAAATTGTCCAACAGATCGAGTTTCGGTAGAAAGGGTACTGATTCGTCCATCATTGTTACGCATATATACTACTCTGTCTGCATTTACTTCAGCAAAAACAAATGGTCCATCGAAGCTCAGATTCACATCTCCCTCTTTGATAGCTTTCTGAGAAGTTGGTCCAAGTCGAAAGCTACCTAAATTAACCAGCAATAATATATTAGCCATTTTAGAGTTGAAATCTGCTTTTTATCTGACGGAATGATAGAATGATATATAATATATTATATTTGCGTAATAAGAACATCTTCTATGTTTTTAGTGCTTTGTATGAGTAATCAAATGCCTTAAAACTATTCCAATTATTGATGCTCCCTTTTTCATGTTTTCTATGGTCCTTTGCTTCTGTTGATGTAAGCCCTATTGAAAGCCCTATTTGGTGACAAATAAAGATATGACTCGCAAGGAAGTGGTACGAGAAGTTGAGGAACCCGTGAAGAAGAGAAGTAGCACTGTAGCACAATCAAGTACAATTTAAAATGTAAAAAATAAATAAATTCAGGCATGTCTACCCTCAAACTAAAATGTTTATGTTAGGCTAATTACCCCCCAAAACCTAGACCTTGCTGGGTTTAAAATGTTGGAAGATGCTCCTAAGTATATCTACCAGAACTTGTTTCCTTGTCTCTCTTCTGCTATTGCTCAGTGCCTTTTCTGTGCACTAGCAGCAGCAGAAGAGGCCGGACCAGTAGCAGCATCAGTGATTAGTTTGGGAGCTAATTAGCTAAAAATAACATTTTAGTTTAGGGGGTGGATTTGCCATTTCAGTTGTGAATATAGCAGTTCAGGTCCTCATTACACGGGGAAGTGAAGTTAACTTATTATTGGATTTCCATTCTCTTTTATTGGGGCAACTGTAGCTTTGCCTATCAGTTATTAATACCTTCAGTCGGTTCTTGTGGAGTGGAGTCCAAAATCTGCCAACCATCGTAAAATGAACCAAGATCCTTTCTAGTAAACCAAGCTTCATCCCAAACATGAAAATTCCTGTAAATCCATAATTAGGCGGGTGTGGTTGATTTATATAGACAAATGTTCATGCATTGTAAAGTCAAAAAAATAAATCTTACATTATGTTCTAGATATAAACTGATATATATATGTATATATATGTGTGAATATACAGTGACTGACTATTGGTTTTATACTGATTTTTGCAGATTTCTTACTCTGTCTTACCTTACCTGCACTCACCATCATGATATTGGTTATAAATTTAGCAAAGACATATCTGCATATAGCTAAAATCAATACATTAGAGGTGTTTCACCTCTACATTAATTGTATGCCAATACAAACTGCAATCTAGACTCTAATTGGTAAAGTGCAGTTAGGATAAAAAAAAGGTCACGTACCACACCTTGTCTGGGAAATCAACGTTTCTTCCATATGGATCAATGTACTCTTCAATCAGCAAGTTTCTGTTGGTGTCATAAGCTGACTCAAAGTTTGTAATTACACGTGCAGGTATTCCCAGGCACCGGAGGACTGGATTTTAATAAAGAAGCATATATGTAAATTTGGAGTGTTAAGGTGACCATACATTAGGCCGATTTTATGTACAATCCAACATACAATCCGACATTTCCATCAATTGGCCAAAAAATTTTACATTTTCCCATTCTTATCACACGACATTAGATCGTAAAATCGATCGTAATTACGATCGGGAAAGTCAGTTTTTAAGTTTATTGGTAAAATGATTGTAGTGTTTTCTAAAGTTCTGATTAAATGTGAATGTAATGTAACCTCACAATGGACGACATTCGACATTAATCACAAAACAAATTGAATGTCGAACAATATTTATTGTACATCTTGGTACAATTAACATTGTACATCTGTCTATCAAAGTATCAGTCGGTTTAAGATCGTAATTACGATCGTAATAGTGTATGGCCCCCTTAACTGGCTACCTCCTTAGAAGCCTCATTGGCCAAACCAGAGTCATATTCAAATAACTTTTAATTTTTATTCATTTTAGGCCCGGTCATCTTCTTGATTATTTTTATTTCTATTGAGTCTTAAGATGTAGACCAAGGTGTTATACCAATATTAGGTCTTGTCCCTCAAAAAGATTATCTGTAGCAATGTGCAACATTCGTATGATAGTGGTTTATCTCAATAGATAGAGAGGGCTATGTTTGAACTATTACACAATTTTATATTATATTATATTATACAAAACCATTTTAAATCCATCCCACTACAAAGAATGAGAGAAGAGGGAAATATTCCATATTTAAAGGAAAACTGAAGGAAACATAGAGTAGCCATCCAACACAACAGCTTTGCTTTAAACTAAGTTTATGTTTTTAAGGAAACTTGACTTCTGAAGTTTGCAAAGGATCCAGTGAAACTGATGTCACCCAGGACCAACAGGGGGAAGCTGGCACATGGACAATGAAGCTCTCCATGCTACCTGCCCAATGGAAAGAGCAGAAACGTTCTATCGGAGTTGGGAAGTTTTACTTTTTGACATAGAAGAGCCAGAGAAATGATGACAAGAGGACAACAGTATGGAAAACAAAGTACTGGACTGGATGAATTAGGCTGGGATATTTCCAGACGCCTAACCAACAGTGTCGTATATCCGTATCGGATGAACAGGCGATCAGGACTGTCGGTAAATCATGGGCAATCATGCAGCTCCCTATGGGACCACACGATTGGTCGTGCGCATTGTCGGCCGTGGCCACTGTTGCTGTGACCGACAGTCATTTGTCCTGGCCGGTGCAAGTAATCTTATCAAAGCTTTTTCCATTTCCCATAGTTCTCAGCAGCTGGTAATATCACACCTATCCAGGTCTATGGTGATGGACAGAAGGTTTCAATATAAGAATAACCACAGATACAACCCTTATGGTAAAATGAGTGCTCAACTCTAGCAGGGTGAGGCAAGGCCCCCTTTCCTTTTAACATCAGTGAATGAGTTTCAGAAAGATATCTGGACTGGTTTAATGACTTTCATGCATCATGGGGCTAGGGCAAAGAATGGATTTTATCAGTTTCTGTGGTAGTGGTTGTAATAGGATGCAAAAGGTTAATGTCAAATTATAAAGACCATGTGGACCTTATGGAAAGGGTTATAAATCTGAAATATACCTTTACTGTAATTACACCTTAAATCAGGGATATTCAACCAGTGGGCCCCTGAGATGTTTGAAATATACAACTCCCAACCTTTCCGTACAAGCACAATAGCCCGGCAGAAGGTAGTCAGAAAATCTGACAAAGGTCTCCAAAGGTTGGAGTCCCCTGCCTTAAAGCACCAATAATAAAAGGTAAAGCTACTAGTTTAAAAGGGTATGTCCACTGATTTTTAAAGTAAGTTTTATTCAGTTAGTAGTAGGTAAATGAGCTATGTCTTATCTCCTGTTCTTCAGTAAAACTTGCAGGAGAAAAGAAGAAACTCACTGTGGATCGCTGCAGCACTACTGACAGTCTCCAATGCCACTGAAATTCTCTGACGCATCACAAGTTTTTTGCATTGTGCGAGCATGTGCTAACAGTGCAAGGGAGCGTGGATGTATAGGCACCTGTCAGGGGAAAGCTGGCGGTGGAGCGATCCGCAGTAAGTTTCCTGCAGGTTTTACTGAAGAACGGGAGGTAAGACATAGCTCCTTTACCTCCTGTTCTTCAGTTAAACTGGATAAAAAATACTTTAAAAATTGGTGGAAATACCCTTTAATAATTTACTAACCTGTGCATAGAGTTCCACCATATACCCAGCACTGACCAAATTTCACAGGCCCATTTTGGCGCCAGCTACGGAGAATAGGGACACTTCCATTCCATGTTGTTGGACTTGTACCTCCAGTGTAGTTCCCACTCCAGTTCCCCACTAATACTCCTCTATCATCCTGGCTGTTAATCTATAGTAAAATGAACTTTGAATTAAATATCAGTAAGGTAATTTCTAACTGTATGTTTCTCGTTTAAAATTCCATTTCACATTTGAATTATTGTTTAGTTCTGCTGCTTTATGTTTTATTCAGTGAATCCTTAGGCTGGCAGCAATGTTGATCAATAATGTATATTAACCAGTTAACAGTCAGAATATGCTATTTTATACTAACAGCTGCATCTCTATCCTTATTTATTTTAAACAAAGGCAGCAGGAGCACTCTCTCTCCTATTGGCATTGCAATGATTTTTGTAAGTTTATAAGGTTATAACTGAAATGCAAACATGTAAATTAACTTGAAACCTGGGTTTGTGGGGGGTGTTAAAAGAAACCTACTTGGACTAAAATCAGAAAATATTAGTAAGGAGCTGGCCACATACTACATGTCACATATGGCTGGAGGTAGGTCAGTGGGAAGTTTCAAAGGGAAGATTAGATAACATACTTGCAGCTTTTCTCAATCATCCTTATATATTGTACAGTAACGTATTTCTAGCATGACATCTACACATTCTAATAAGAAATGATAAGCTTGACACTTGCTGACTTCTAAGTACCTAAGCAGCAACCACACAAGAGCAGCTAGTCTGTAGCGCATTATCAGGGTTATTCAATAAAAGTTCTTATCGTTTAAAATGGTGCTAACTTTGTCCCAACCAATCAGATGTTAGCTTTGAATTGTTAAATAAAATCTGATTGGTTGGGGCAAAATTAGCACCATTTTAAGCAATGAGAATGTTTATTGAATAACCTTATACGTTTCTTACCATAGCACTTAATATTCTTCCCACATAGATGGGATCATTTCTTTTAGAGACATCAGTAGCTGGGTTTCTTCTGTATTCTGGACTGCTGTCTAATAACAGTAAGCAAATATCCACAACACCTTCCTCAAACTGGAAAAATAATAACAATAAGGAAAAAAGATTCTAAAGCTTTAACTGCATTTTAAGAAGTAACATTTTTCTTCTTCATAAACAGCTCAAGGTTTTTTGTAGGCATCACAAAGGTAATAGTATTTTCTTAAATTAAGTGTGATATTCCCAGTGAAGGTGACAGTTCTTTGAACCTTTATAGTTCTACTCCCAAGAAAACACATTTACTGTAGTTATACAAAACTAACTTTATAAACATGCTTGTGAAGGTTCTCATTCATCCAGGTCATGGTATATCTGTTGTATTCAATTAATTCAACTGGACTTGAAGTTTAGTTCTTGAAGACGTTTCGCTAGTCATCCGACTGGCTTTCTCAATTCAGAATGACTTGTACAAGAATCTGTGCAATTATTACCCTGGAAAATCCCATTAGCATATCACACCAGTGTTAAGGATGTGATTGATAGTGGTAAGAGTGTTATAGGAACACCCAGAGTAAGGTGTTTAAAACTGTCTGCCATGACAATGCTGTTTTAACACCTTATTCTGGGCGTTCCTATAACACCTCTTAGCCACTATCCAATCACACCCTTAACACCTGGCTGTGATATGCTAATTGGATTTTCCGGTACATAATTGCCACAGATTCTTGTACAAGTCATTCTGAATTGAGAAAGCCAGTCGGATGACTAGCGAAACGTCTTCAAGAACTAAACTTCAAGTCCATTGAATTAATTGAATACAACAGATATAACTTTATAAACCCTCAAAATGCAATATTTACAGAAATACAGGGATCGCTTTCCTGCTACATTTTTGTGGCATCTTGTGCAAACGCATTCTCGGGGACACAGCTGAACGTGCAGGTTGGTGTGTCTGTTTTTTTTTAAATCGCATGCTGCTGAGTTTCTGTTTGCTGGTTCTGTGTTGATAAGTGTGACCTGCTAGCAGTGATTGGCCAGTCGTCTTATTGTTCTATCTCCCTTTTAGGCTCTCTATGGCTTTACCGTTATAGCATTTGGCTTTACCTCTTACCTCTCTGCTAGTGGTGTGTGTTCTGTGAATTGCCTGCTGGCTGGACCTTTACCTTGTCTTCGCTACATTTCTGCCAAAACAACTTTGTACCAAGTTGCTGATATTGGAGACTGCAGTGGGCACCCAATGCACAAATCAACACCTTTTAAATGGTGCCATATGAATTCACATCACACTCCAGGGGTGCGGTCCCAGCGCACAATGATTACTCGTGGGAACATCACATGCCTCTATAACTACAGTACATGTATAATACCAGTAATTCTCAATATATATAGTATCTCTGTACCAACCAGAACTAGTATATGTATTAATGCCAGTAATTCAATATTATATAGTATTCCTGTACCAACCAGAACTACAGTATATGTATTAATACCAGTAATTCTCAATTATATATAGTATCCCTGTACCAACCAGAACTACGTATATATATTAATACCAGTAATTCTCAATATTATATAGTATCTTGTACCAACCGAACTACAGTATGTATTAATACCAGTAATTCTCAATATTATATAGTATCCCTGTACCAACCAGAACTACAGTATACATATTAATACCAGTAATTCTCAATATTATATAGTATCCCTGTACCAACCAGTACTCCAGTATATGTATTAATACCAGTAATTCTCAATATTATATAGTATCCCCGTACCAACCAAGAACTACGTATATGTATTAATACCAGTAATTCTCAATATTATATAGTACCCCTGTACCAACCAAACTACAGTATAGTATTAATACCAGTAATTCTCAATATTATATAGTATCCCCGTACCAACCAGAACTACAGTATATGTATTAATACCAGTAATTCTCAATAGTATAAAGTATCCCCGTACCAACCAGAACTACAGTATATGTATTAATACCGTAATTCTCAATATTATTAGTATCCCTGTACCAACCATACTACAGTATATGTATTAATACCAGATGCTCAATATTTTTTAGTTTTAGAAAAATACAGTATCTAATGGCACATACATAAAGTAGAACAATAACAACCGTAAAAATAAAACACTGTCAGGTATTAATACATATACTGCAGCTCTGGTTGGTATGTGGTTATACTATATACTGTAATATTGAGAATTACTGGTATTAATACATACTGCATTTCTGGTTGATCCAGGTTGATACTTTCCGATTGTTGTTTGGAGTCAAGAAGGAATCCCCCCCCCCCATTCTTTTTTGCCTACCTCTGGATCACTTTTAGGTAGGGTTAAAAAGGAAGGGTGAAAAGGTTGGACTACAATTTACTATTGTCTACTACAGTATGTATTCTTTTAATAAGGCCATTAAGTAAGAACCGCTTAAGAGGCTCTTGTGTAAATACATTGTAATGGTCCATTTATTTACATAACAAATCTAGTTATTAAGGATCATTTCAAAAGGTAATTTACATTTTATTGTTTTTTTTAGTCAAAGAACAATCGATTTTTGAGATAAATTTATATAATAAACAGATAGCTTTAAAAAAGTAATTTTCTATCTCATCTCACCATTTCAACCCAATTGTTATTTTGTATTTTGTTTTTAAATTCTGAAATACACTACTGCCTAGTCCCATCTTTACCCGGCTATGAATCTGCACTGCCTATGAAAAAAGACCTTGCTCATTGAGGACATACTCTGCCCTTTCTGCATCATGCTCATGAAAAGTTCATCACCTGGAAAACACAATAGTCAGAAACTTATTAAACTTATTAAATCTGTACATGAAACTGATTTCATGTACTCTGTTAAGTACATGAAATCTGTTTCTTATTATTTACAGGAGGTGATAGGCTTATTCCCTCTTCCCTGTCAATAATAGAATGCCCGGAAACACTAAAAGACTTACCATACCACTTGGCTCCTTCCCAGCTGTCAGGCACACTCTCCTGACTAGAGATGTAATGTGGGTTCGAATAGAACCTGGTTTCGAGTCCCAACAAAACTTTCGAACTCCCGGTTTCATGGAAACCGGATTTTCCAAATGTTCATTTTAACAGTTTTTAAACTGTTAAAAAGCTGTTTAATAGACCGGACCCGAACTTTGGTTCAGTTCTGGAAGTTCTGGTCCAGTCTTTTAAACAGCTGATCACTAGAGGTCCGAACTTGCAAAATCGGTCTGCTCGAGGATTTGCGAATTTTCAAAAAGAAAATCTGTGAGCGGACCCATTAAAACCCATTAAAATGAAAAAATCCTCGAAAATACAGAAATCCTCGGAATTTTGAAAAATTTCGAAAATGCGTATTTTCCGCATTTTCGAAATACGGAAAAATCCCCGTAATTTCGAAAATTTTCGAAAATATGTATTTTCATGCATTTTCGAAAATACGTGAATCCTCGTAATTTCGAAAATTTTCGAAAATACGTTTTTCATGCATTTAAGAAAATACGAGAAATACTTAATTTGAAAATTTCGAAAACGCAGTTCGAAAAGTTCGGAAGGCGGAAAACCGGAAAATCCGCGATATACACACCGTTCGCGAACAATGTAAATCTGCGCGGAGATTCGGTTCGGATCCGCGAACTGGGCCATCACTAATGATCACGCGTATAGTTTCCTTCCACACGGACCAGCTGTTTAAAAATGGCTGGTCCTGCAGATTGTGGAATCTTCATGGAAGGAGGAGGGAGTCAGGGGCCCGGCCTCCAATCTCGCGGGTATGCCCCTGTGCTCACCAGTCTATATTCACGAAAAATAAATTGCAGTAGAAACTCCATAGAGGTTGCAAAAATGTTCCTTTATTCACCCAATTGAGATACAATTTCGAGTAAAAAGTTTAAACATGATTTGATGCCAATCTAAAAGATGGAATAATGGTATAAATGATAAGGCTGAAAAAATATGGGTGAGTTAATTAATTGCAGTTGTCTGTTTAACACACCAAATGGCAGTGAGGAGGTGGACATTCCCTTCCATATACAGTTGGCGAAGGTCGAGTATAGGCACTTCTGGTCATAAGGGATTTCAATTTCTGGTATGTGGGGTGGGCCCTCCGGCAGTCGCAGGAGTCTCCCTAATTCTGGGGTGATCTCCAGCCCTCTCTGAGACCACCCTAAACTCAGCCACCACCAGAAACCCCCTAACGTGCCCACCATGCCCCTAGAAAGCCTTGAAATGCCTCTAACACTACCCTCTACCTCTACTCTCAAGGATCTCTACAGACACCATGCCTCCTTACCGCCTACCGACACACCTGTCTGACATAGACAGAGTTACATAGACGAGTGACATAGACAGAGTGAGGAACTGACCGCAACTTAAAAGGTATCAAGTTCCTAAATTTGCTATCTGATTATTCAAGTATAAATATATATAATAAAGTATATTATACACAGATACAATACTTTAGATAAATTCTACAATTAGGTGTTAACAGAAAAATACATTTCTAAGGGTAAATATAAGCACTTAATTTCACATACATTTTTGTTTTTGTATAGTATGTATTTTTTACATTGATCTTTCTGTGTGTACCCATACTCCCAATTTCTATAGAATTTAACATTCCGTGAGAGCAAGCAAAGTCGTCTTTCATAGAGCATGTTATTGGTTAAAATATTTTAATTCTTCAGTGTTGGAACTTTATTTTTGACCAAATTTTATTTTGAGGATTTTATAATAGTGAATATGTGGCAGATAATACATTTTGGTTTCTGCAAAAGCATTCGGTCCAATATTTAACAGTTGCTAGAGTAGGGTTGATTTTTTTTCTTATTTTAATAAGATTGTTGATAAATATTCTATTTTGAACCACATTTTTTTAAAATTTAGGACAATACCACCATGTGAAAAAAGGAGCCTTGTTGATGGCATTGCCTCAGCATAATGGTGAGTATGTGTCAAACCATTTAGATATTATATATGCAGTGGTTTCTGTAGTATCTGTGTGTTATTTCCCAGTGTGTTATGCATTTAGTTAATTTAAATGTCAGTTTTTCAGTTCTATCCATGTTCTGGAGTTATATCAATTTGATATTGCCCTCTCTTGGGATCAGTGTGGTGAATAAGTTGATTAGGTTGGTCTGTCCTTGTTCTCTGGGAGTTTTGACTTTTGTTTTGGATATTAGGAAACTTTTTATTTGGTTATATCTTAGGAATTTTTTGTTGTTGAGTAGATATTTTTGGATCAAAAGTTCAAAGGTTATTATTTTGTTTCTTTCATATATATCATATATGAAATTGATATTATGGTCTGTCCATGTTTTTGTGTTTAGATTTGGTATGGATAGTTGCAGCGAATGGATGGGTAGTTGTTGTGTGATTCTGGTAGGAGATTATGTGATTTCACCACTGCTTTCCATATTTTGTAGGGACGTTTGGGTCGTTAGGAGATTTTGCGATATATGCCCCCCCATGGCTATTGATCCATATATGCTGGAAGTGGGATGTTTGAGGAATGTAGTTCTATTTGTGCCCAAGGTTTGTCAGCGTTATGAAACTGGCATCCACCAGTTTCTTGTTTTTTCTAAAGTAGAAGCTATATAGTAGTCTTTCATTTTTGGAAGTGTCACTCCTTGTGTCTTGATTTGGTGGGGGTTCCATTTTATTCTTGATTTTTTATTATTCCATATGTAGGATGAGATTAGATTATCAATTTTGTTAAAGAATTCATCAGTTATGGGAATTAGTAGGGCTCTAAATTTATATAATAGTTTTGACTATGGCTATTTTCTTTAGCCAGGATAGATATTTTGTTGGAAATCCGATATTAGTTTGTCTAGGTGATTTTCAAAGTTGATGTGATATAATTTATCTATATTAGCATTTGGTTTATTCCAAAATATTCTATATATCTTCAGCCCATGTGTATTGATATCTGGCTTTAAGAATGTTTGTAATGCTATTGATGTGTTTGATTTGTAATATGTTGGATTTCGAACAATTGATTTTGTAGTAAGATATGTTATTAAAAACATTAAGAGTCTTCTGTAGTGAATTATAGATGTATAGGTTCTGTTATAGCTAAGATAATATCATCCACGAAAAGGCTTATTTTATGCGTTTGGTTGCCTATTTGTTTTCCTTTTATTTGAGTTTAACGTATATTTTCGGCTAAGGTTCTATCATTAGGTTGAATATCAAGGGTGATAATGGGCAACCCTGCCTTGTGCAGTTTGTGATGTTAAAAGTTTGAAATAACATGCCGGATATATAAATTGTGCAGTAGGGTTGGAGTATAGGGTTAGTATAGCCTTCAGAATCCATCCTTTAAAGTAAATTTTTGCAGTACTTCTTCTAATATTTCCAATTAATTCAGTCAAAGGCTTTCTCTGCATCAAGTGTTATTATTAAAGCTGTTATTATATGAGTCTTTGACCAATTAATTATGTTAATTAATCTTGCAGGGGATCTAGATAGATTGTCACATTGGGCTGCTAAGTGGCAGATGAGGCTCTGTGTTAGTGAATCCCTGTTGGAAAGGGATATTGGAGTTTTGGTGGATAAAAACTTAAAGGTAGACAGCAGTGCCAGGCGGCAACAGCCAGATCCAGCATGGTATTGTCTTGTATAAAGAGAGGTATGGATTCAAGGGAGGAAATTGTAATTCTCCCACTTTACAAAGCATTGGTAAGGCCTAATTTGGAATATGCAGTGCAATTTTGGAATCCTGTGTACAAAAAGGAAATCTTTGAAATGGAAAGGGTTCAGAGAAGGGCATCTAAATTGATAAGGGTATTGGGGGAGCTTGATATGAAGAGAGACTGGAAAGTTACAATTATGTACGCTGGAGAAAAGGCGCCTTGCGTGGGGATATGATTACGGTGTATAAATACATTACCAGCCATACAATAAACTATTTAGGGCATGTTAACCAATAGAACATGTCAGAGGACACAAGGACATCCCTTAAGCTTGAAGAAAAAAGGTTTAGGCTTCAAGTTCGGAAAGGGTTTTTCACTGGTGAGAACGGTAAGGCTATGGAACTGTCTTCCAGTGGACGTTGTTATGGCAGGTTCATTGGTCAGTTTAAAAAAAAAAGTGATGATGTTTCTGCAAACAAGGAATGTTGCAGTTACTGGTATTGATACATAAAGTAGCGTTTATCCAGGGAAATTTCCGATTGCCACTTGGAGTTAGGAAGGAATTTTTTCCCCCTTCATAAATTTGGTGGTTTTTTTTTTTGCCTTCCTCTGGATCAACAGTTAGGCAGGAAAGAGGATATGCTAGATGGGTTGGACGGGATGGACATATATCTTTATCAACCTCAAATACTATACTATACTAATAAACCTTCTTGTATTTTCACACGGTTGCCTGTTGTCTATAAAGCCCACTTGATCTGTTGATATTAAATTGGGTAGGAGGTTTTGAAGTCGGTAGCTATTATTTTAGCAAATATTTTAATATCTACGTTCAGTAGTGATATGGGTCTGTAATATGTGATGATTGTTGGGTCTTTGTTTGGTTTTATATCGGAACTATCATTGCTTGCTGCATCTCTTTAGGAAAGTCACTTTGTTCCACAGCGTTATTGAATATTGTGTTAAGTGTGGTATTAGGATATCATGGAATGTTTTATAATTTCTGTAGTATACCCATCATATCCAGGTGCTTTGTTGGAGGGTAGGTTAAATATAGCTTTAAAGATTTCTGATTTTTGTATGGGTTTATTGATTAATTCTAGTTGGGATGGTTTAAGTTGGTATGTTTAGTGTTTCTAGAAATTTATCTATTTCGCTTTTGGTTGGGACGTATTTTCTTTTGTCATTTTTTATGTTATATAATGTTTCATAGTTCTTCTCGCAAAAGAGTTTGTGATTGTTGTGGGTTCTTTATTTTTCCTCCTTTGTTATTTACGATATAAGATATTTTGGATTTTATTTGTTTGTTTTTAAACTTATTTGCTAGTGCTTTACTGGCTTTAGGGCCTGTGCATAGAACTTTGCTTATTTTCTTCTAATGAGTTTATCGAATGTGTATAGGTTTAATTAGTGTAATTGTGTTCTAGCTTGGTTTAAGTGGTAAATGTTTCTTGGTTTAGATTAGATTTGTATTCATTTTCTAGTTTGGTGGTTTTGTTAAGGAGGTTGATTCTCTGTTCTTCTCTTTTCTATTTTTGATATGAGGCTATTTTAATAAATGTTCCTCTCATATACGCTTTTATGCGTTCCATATGTTGAATGAGGAGTTTGATCATTATTGTTTTTTCAAAGTATGAGTTGATTTTTTATTGTTGTTTTGTTTTATTATTGGTTAATAGATATGGGTTTAGTCTCCAAATAAGTTGTTGGGGTGTGTTTGTTTTTCTGTTTTATTTGTAGTAATACTGGTGCGTGGTCTGAGATAGTTATGTTTTGAATGTGGTATTTGCTATGTTTTGTAATAACTATTTGTCTACTATGAATGGTCTAGCTTGAGTTTGTACATGTGTTTTGGAGTAGTATGTGTAGTTTTGTCTATAGATGTAAACCTGCCAGTGTCATAGATCTTCTGATTTATAATAGTATTAATTGTTTTTCTTTTTGGTATCTAGATTTAGTTGTTGAGTCTAATATTGGGTCTATGATACTATTAAAGTCTCTGCTTGTATCTCTTTTATTTATACAGGTGGGCATGCTCGTGGCATGGGGTTGGAGCAATGGTGCTGGTGAGGTCACAGCTTCCAGTGGAGCTTGTAAAAAAGCTATAAGTATGCATAAATTGCAGATAGACGTTAATCCTGCAGTCGTTTTAAAGGTAGGAATGTGCTTTTAATAAATACCACCACCTTATATTTAAAGGCACAACTATAGAAAACATTGTCACTACAGTGTACATGCCCTCTAAACTTGCTAAAATAAAAAATGAAATACAAATAGTTGGTATTGAGAGCAAGGTCTCTGTGTTTGCGGATGATCAAAAACGATGAAATATGAATTGCTAACAAAGCAAGATCAAATGTTCAAAATGTTTAGTATATTAATAGTAAAAAGATGAGGACAGAGAATGTGGACCATTAAATTATTAAGGATGGTTATAGAGGATGCCAATGGCTAAACCATTCCCACCCTCTGTAGCAGGGCTGCCATCAGACTTTTCTGGGCCCCATACTGGGTACATTTCTGGGGCCCCCATAACACGAACCAACTGAGACACAATAGAGGATAGAGATGGTGTGAAGCATACTTGTGGAGCTAACACAGAGATGGAGATATGTATATAGTCAGGATAGAGATGGTGTGGAGTTGCCATACTGCTATGTGACACAAAGAAGGAGATATGTATATGGCAGGATAGAGATAGTGTGGAGCTGACATACTGCTATGTGACACAGAGCTGGAGATATGTATATAGGCAGGATAGAAATAGTGTGGAGCTGCTATGCTGCCTCCATGGGGTAGGTAATAGCCCAGTAGCCCTATTAGTCTATTCCCTACCCATGTGCAGTGCTGCGTTGGTAGCAGAATGCAATCAGGGCATGCTGGGAGTTGTAGTTAAACATCTGAAGTTACAAGGTTTGCCATTACTGCTATGCAGGTACTAGCACCAGCGACCCAAGAGCATCTCTGTACACAGCAGTGAGACAGAGGGTAACAATGTCCCACCATGGACTCTCACATGTAGAATGGGATTGTATAACTTACAGTATACTCCCTCCTGCTCTCTATGGAGATCACTGCACAGAAAAGCTACAAGGTCAGGGAGGGGCGGAGGGGACAGAGCCACATAGACGTAAAGCCACTTACTGACTGAGCATGGCCATGCAGCAGACACACGCCCTGTTTGTCTTCTCTATCTAGGATGGAGTTTGACACCTAGTGGCTGAATGGAAAAAAAAGGTTTTTCTTCCTCTCTGGGACCCTCCCATATCCTAGGAGTACCCCCTTTCCCCCCCCTGATGGCGGCCCTGCTCTTTAAGCACTATAAGAATCCTAGTGCTTATAGCCAGGACTGTAATTATGAAGGGTATAATGAGGAATATTTCACTCAGCGAGAGGGTATGGTACGGAAACAATTAAATTAAGATCAAAAAAGCCCCACGATGAACTTATTGTATTTACATCAGGTCCTGGGGCTTTATGTCCAGCATTATCCCCTTTATCTAGACCACTCACTGTTCTTTTCAGATTCACTTTTGTCTGCTGATAATAAAGATGGGCGAAAAAAATAGAAAATTCGAAAATCCGCAGGCGGGCTCATTTAAGTCAACCTATTTATAAGGTAAAATATCAATGGTAACTTACTGTAAATGGCTCTGATGGCTGGAACCAGGGACCAGGGAATCTTCAGGGGAACACATACATATACGGTAACAGAACTAAAAAAAAATCTTTCCTCACGATTGCAGTGTTTTTGAGCTTCCGCCTACTATTTTGAGCCGCATTTTTCAAATTTTTTTGAAAATTCTAATTTTCAAGGATTTTTCAAAAATGTTGTAAAAATGATACAGTAACTTAAGGTGGCCATACATCAGGAAGACTATTAACTACCGACTGACCGCTCACGCGACGTTCCTGCGATCCTGCCGGAAACCACCTCTCCCGATCTTATATTCGACCCACATGCGAATGCAAAATCCCAATATAAATCGGGAGAGGTGGTTCCGGAAGGATCGCAGAACGTCGCGTGAGCGGTCGGTCGGGTAAGTAATATCGTCCTGATGTATGCCACCTTTACTGTAAATGGCTCTGGGACCTGAAATGGTCTGGGGAACAACAATCAATATCTTTTCTAAAATATTCTGATTGTAACCAATTCATTGGATACAATCATTGCTTGTGAAGGTTCTCATTCATCCAGGTCATGGTATATCTGTTGTATTCAATTAGATCAACTGGATTGAAGTTTAGTTCTTGAAGTAGTTTCGCTAGTCATCCGACTGGCTTTCTCAATTCAGAATGACTTGTACAAGAATCTGGCAATTATTTACCCTGGAAAATCCCAATTAGCATATCACACACAGCCAAGTGTTAAGAGCGTGATTGGATAGTGGCTAAGAGGTGTTATAGGAACGCCCAGAGTAAGGTGTCAAAACAGCATTGTACATGGCAAGACATGGTGTCGAACCCCCCCACCTCTATTTAGGCTTGGTTTCTTTATTTTCACATAAAGGGGGGGGGGGGGCCGTACAAGAATATGTGGCAATTATGTACCCTGGAAAATCCCAATTAGCATATCACAGCCAGGTGTTAAGGATGTGATTGGATAGTGGCTAAGAGGTGTTATAGGAACACCCAGAGTAAGGTGTTAAAACTGTCTGCCATGTACAATGCTGTTTTAACACCTTATTCTGGGCGTTCCTATAACACCTCTTAGCCACTATCCAATCACATTAGATAAATTTATGTAATAAGTCTGTATATATGTTTTTGGTATATGTTACTAAATTTTATGCATATGTAAATCCTGGTGTGCGGTTCATGTTGCGATAATTTTAGTATCTTTGGAAACAGCTTGGTGGGATTGTTTGCGGTACGATTTCTATTGTTGTATATCTGGATGCTATAGATATATATATATATATAATAAATAGACCACTCACAGGGCTTCTTTATCTTCTATACTTTTTTTCCACTCTTCACAGAGCCCCGTCATCAGAAGCTAACCAGTTGCAACCAAAACCAATAACCCAACATCTACACACACCCCACCCCGTCGTTCACAAGGCACAAACACAAAGTTGTGCATTCTTAAAACACATAAATACATTATCTTAAAAAAAAACAGTAAATATATATATATATATATATTATCTGTATATCTAAACGTCATTCAACCAGGTAACGTTACTCGCAGAGGCATTGTTCGTTTTTTGGTTTTTACTCAGAAATAAGGTTTGCGATCTACTACACAATATTTCCCAAGTTATGTATGCCAAACTTGATAATTCTAGAGTATTTTAACCAAGAAGTTAAAATACTTTGGTTTCCGCTGGTGATATCAACCTATAAAATATATATACTAATTCCGCACCAACCCACATATTTTGGGTGGATCAACCATATTTCTTTCCACCAAAAATATGCTAAAAAATATGAATTTCATAATATTGTGTACAAAAAAGGACATTTAAAATTATTGGTATACACTTCATCACATTTATAGATTTGAATATGCACCTCGGGAAGTTGATATTTGAAATTTGTGTATCCACTAATACAGTTGTGGGATGATATGCGGTGTGTGGTATCACATGATGTATATAAAAGATGATTAGTAACTTATCACACTTTAGTGTTCGTCCTGCTGAAGTCACCCCACGGTAGCATCTTGTAAATGCTGATAAACAAATCGTATACTCAAAAACTGTGTGACAAGGAATTGATTGAATTGAAATACTGTATGATTTCCTATAAGATGTACAAAAGGACCATCTTTGGAAAGGAAAGGGTTCAAGTGAAGGTAACTAAAATAATACAAGGAATGGGGAGCTTAATGATAAGTCAGATTTGATAGTTACAATTTTGCTCTAGCTACACTGAGAGGAAAAGGTAACGTTTTGAACTTCCTAACTCAGTCAAAGTCTGAAACTAACCCCTTAAGGTCAATGGTGGGATCGAATAGCTGAAGTTTGGATCATGTACCTTATTGTTAAATGGCTTGTGATACATGTGGATATGGTTCTGGAACATGTCCGTATCACCAAAAACTGTTTTAAACACATTTTTTTCCCCACGATCGGCAATTGTTCGGCTTGGGCAAACTACATTTGGGGTTATATCCAATTCGAGGGGTACCGACTACTGACCAAAGTCTTCTTCTCTTTTCAGTCGGTGACACCAACTCCGCTGAGTGTCGCCAACACCGGGATGTCCACGCGCCTTGCCGGTGTTTGCCAGCATCTTCTTCTTTCTGTCGGCATCACCTGTGATGACTTCGTGGTGAGCACGGGGGTTGTACCTCTTTTATAGGTTTCTGAAGGACTAAAATCCAATTGTGATTGGTTAATATTTCAATGCTTGCAATGCTTATGACACACAATTCAGTTTGAATAAAAAAATCCCTTGAACATTCGACGGTTTTTGAAAAATTTTCCGAACGGAAAAGTTTGGAAAGTGGAATATCCGGAAAATCTTCAAGATTGCAAAACTGGCCATCTTGCTATTGACTAAGAAATAGAGAGTCTAGTTTGGGAAGTTTTCTGTCCATTTTGAGGGACAAATAGTAATCGTAGGTTACTGTAAGTTGACCTGTGGAGGTTGGGGAACCCGCTAAATATAACCAAAACATATTTATAAATATTTTCCTCACAATCTATATATAACTTATAGTATAGTATTATATTATATAGTATCATATTTTGGTCCTCGTTGTCACTTTAATATGGAGTACAATCCATTTTCTATATATGTGTGTTATCTTTGAAGGTATGTCCTAAGTCCTTCTGGGAAATTGTACTCCAACCCATAGTTTAGGTACGTGCTCGCTTTGAGCAAAGTCTTTAAACTAGAGATCAGCTACAAGCATCCAGCCCACAGGAGAAGCTGTCAGCTCATGTAGCCAAAAAGGCAGTTACCATAGGTAGCGACCCAGTTAAGAAGCAACCTTGACTGTGTTGACTGGCTTAAAATAATTTTGGCCACTTATTGACATAATACCTTTTTTTTTATGTATCCAAGGTTTAGCGCATGCTTGTTGTAGCAGCAACCCTATGGAGGTAGCCAATATGCAATTAGAATGGTTTGGTGCAGCTGGAATCTATTTGTTGTTATGTATTACAATTTTTGGTCTTAGTTGAAGAAACTTTAATATGGATGCTAAAAACACGAACCAATCTTTCTATATATTGTGAGCTGCTATGGATTATCATGTTAGCCAATAAAGTATCAACTTTATAACCACTTTTGTTATTTTTTATTTCAAAAGGTTACCCTGAAACTGTATAACAGGGACTTAAAGGGAACGTGGTCTCCAAACAAGTTGTTTTTAAATGAAAGACAGTTTATGGGTGGGAGGCGAATGGTAGGCTAAGGCCTAAGGCTTCTCTTCCTGCACTGTGCCGCCAGCAAGCACAGCCTCAGAACTCACCTCAGTATGTAGGGAGACGAGAGTCCCTCTTCCTCTCGCTTGTGTGAGTCCTGACATAGTAGGTAAGGGACATCTACAGCCCTGTCTCTCTCTCCTCTCTGCCTGAAAAAGACTATTTCCCCAGAGTTTTCAGGATAAGGGTGGGGTTTGTCTGACTGGGCCCACATCACCCGTGAGTGGGCGGGGCTATATGACACCCACGAGTGGATGGAGCTTATGCAACACCGACTGGTGAGGCTTGTGACCCCTGAGTGGGTGGGGTAGTGTGCAACGTGGGTGTGCAGGGAGGCTTAGGCACCCACTAGTGGTCCGGGTTAGGATGAACCAGTGATGGGCGGGGTCATGGCACAAGGGTTGGCGGGGCCACAGCACCCCCAGGGTGGGGCCACATGGGCTGTAGAGATGCGCCAA
Source organism: Hymenochirus boettgeri (assembly GCA_019447015.1). Taxonomy (NCBI): domain Eukaryota; kingdom Metazoa; phylum Chordata; class Amphibia; order Anura; family Pipidae; genus Hymenochirus; species Hymenochirus boettgeri. The sequence goes on from CM033476.1 coordinate 48,671,237, forward strand.
GGGGGGCCTGCCAACTGGAGGACCATGGGGTCATGAGGGGGAGGGACCCAGGGGGCTGCAAAAGGGGGGAGGAGACCCAGAAGATGTGACTGACATGGTTTCAAGCAGGAACGGTAGGAAGTGCAGGGGGACATGTGTTGGCTCAAAAACAAATCAAAGAAGATTAAACAATACGTGCTTAAAAATAGAAACATAGACATGAGAATACAGCAAAATCAGGAGAGCAAATTCCTTATGTTACAGCTACTAAAAAAAACTAAAGTACTAAAATTTGGACTCCATATATCACATAAATGCAAGTGCTAAAGCGACGAATAACAAATGCGAAAACAAAATCAAACGTATTTAGTTACTGAATTTAGGAACCATAAATAAGAAAGAAAGTAGAATTGCAGAAAACTGGAAACAAGTTGAAAATGTGCAAATTGTTAGGAAATGTGAGTCTGGCCAATTTGTTTACAGTGCTGCCATATCCACACAAAATGTAATATCTTCAAAACTACGCAAAATAAACAATATAAAATACATTGCAAAAATATCTCAGGAGAGCAATTCTATAAGTTTACCTAAAGTAATTTTTGGACCATAGTTCCCCTTTAAGTGCGGTGGGCCCTTTAAGAGTAATAAAACACTCGCGTTTGTTACGTTTCGGGAACTATAGGAGCTGTTTGGCGCTGGAACAGGTGTGAACAGTGAAGATTTAGGAGTGGGTCTGGCAGATGACAGTAGCAGTGGCAGTAGGTCCAGAAAGGAAACTTGACAAGTGGTCTATCTGCCTGGGGGACGTTGTAGTACCATCAGCGCCTGAGCTGGTTTATTACTATTAAAGGGACCCACCGCACTAAGTCCAGGGTATACATGGAAATCCCGCAGTAAGCTTGCAGTATCCTTTGTGGGGATGATATTTTCTCCGATCTGACTGTTTAATTTTAGCAAACGGTATCCATTAGGGACGCCCAATTTTATTATGGTATCTATTTCTAAAGTTGTGTGTATCTTGTGTATACTTATATTTTTGCTATATTGACTTTTTAGATGTGGGGGGTCTATCAGGTTGGAGGTCTCTATTGGCCACAAGGGCAGGTGGGTATAAGGGATACTATAGTGTCTATCAAATTTTTTGCAGGTGGTTACTTAAGTGTTTTTCCCCTGCACCCTCCATAATTGGATGTCCAGGCCACTTTTCAAATCTATGAACCCCAAAGAGGAACTTTCACAAAAACACATAGAAATCCTAGAATCATTAGACGACTACTTTCAAGCTCAGTATAAAATACAATCCCAACACCATTACAAAAACTACCTGAATTATCTACCGGACATGAATTCCCACAACTAGACACAGCTCAAAACATCTCTGGAAGGTCTTTCCCAAGAAGAAGTATCTGGGAACTTGGAAGTAGAAATCTGGTAAGGCCCAGATGGCCTACTAATTGAATTTTTAAGAAGTTTGACAAAACGCTATAATAACTACTCCAGCATTTACCAACCAGAAATTGATCTCTCAATCACAGACAAAGCTATATTCCTACTTTGAGCTGGGAAAAATCTGATTACGGAGCATGCAGGCCAATATCACTGTTCGACAGTGATTATAAATTACTAGCGGAAATTCTAGCCATTCAAGCAATCCCTTCAAAGGTGATATCTACATTTATCCGCCGACCAAATGGGCTCATGCCCTGGAAAAAGTACATCTGTAAACATTCACAGAGCCCAGATCCCAACAGATTCACCATTGAAATAATGGGGGACAGGCATCCTGTCATTAGACTCTACAAAGAAGTTCGACTCAGTGGAATGGAATTTCCTTTGAGTGTATGAAAAGATTTGGTGTTAAATAATACTCAATGGATCAAATTGTAACCAAGCCCTAAAGCAACAATAGTAGTTAATGGCTCACAATCACACCCATTTCCCACTACACCATGGAACTAAAGCAGGCGGTCCCTTCCCTGTATCTTCTCGCCGGTTAATGAAACACTTGCAATTAGATTGAGATCAACCAATCCATTTAAAGGTCTGTAGAGGACCACATACAGATCTAATTGAATATAGTGCTCGACTTTGATATTATTTCTTTCAGATATTGGTCATATTTCCTGCTTCAAACCGCATCAGGCCTTGGTATGGGGAGAAATCTTCCATATATGTCTGCTAGATGCGGAGTGTATAACAAATAAATACTCATGGCGGATCCCCACATTTCAAAGTTTAAATATGGCAATATGGATCTCCAAAACTCTGAAAGATTTTAAAGAACTAAACATCAATCTCCTCTCCACAATATAACCAAAAAGCACAAACCCGGACTGCCCTGACTAAATTTAGTAGGAAGAATAAATCTTATTAAAATAATTCTACCACCTAAGATCTTAAATACAATAGAGCATTCTCCAATCCATTATTTTCAAATATACAAGTTCTCTGACCTCACTTATGTGGGCCGATGGAAGTGCCAGATTGAAACCTAGCAAACTTCAACACAAAGACGAGGCTGGACTGGCACTACCCAATTTCTGCCTTTATTACCTAGCTGGACAAATCAGATATTTAAAACAATGGGGGAACCCAACGTGTCCACACTCGCAGCAGAACTAATGCGAACCTCTCACACACAATTGAAGCTCCAGTTACATCTGATGGTACACCCACACCAATGACACACCCAGTCACAGATAATATGGAAGGAAAAATAATGAGATGCTACAGTACTCAGCCTATACCATATGAAGCCACCCAAACCTATCCCCATCAGCAACATTTCTTTGGTCAACTGATTGGGAGAGTAAAGGATCCAAAGGTTTGTCTCGTGTGAATTATTAGCAAACATTAGGCTCTGGGTGGCATTTTAACTACAGGAATACATAGTTAAACTGACTCACAGAAATTGAGAATTCAAGTAAAGGAAGTCAAATAACAGGGAGAGTCTCCTCCTTCCCTAATGTGCTAATACTTAATTGTTACTTCTTCCTCATATTTTAATTTGCATGTTATTAATGTTGGATCTCACACCCAAGAGAATAATAGATTTTAATGTAATTTCTGGTCGTCTGATGTAGCGTTTACACTATGTAGTTTATGCAGCTTTTATAAAATCTGCAATTACCTAAATCATGATCCAATCCAGCTGCAGATGAGGCTAGAAATGGCAAGTATTTGAAAGTTAACTGTCGGTAGATGTTTCCTCTTCTATTTTGCTTATAATTACTTACTTTAAAGTCTGGCTCATATTTTAATCAGGTTGTATGGATTTGGATTTTATATATGTAACTCAATGGAGCTTGGCCAATATTTGACTATGTTTATTACCTGTGCACTTAGAACTTTAAACTAGATATTGACTAAAACTGATGTGATAAAGTTAAAGTAAGAAGCTATTTTATGTGCTACACAAAACAAATATTTTTTTATGTGTGGTGGTTTGGCAAAAAAGCACCACCCAGGGTTTTTCAATGAAAAAAAAAAATAAATTGAAACCCAGGGTGGGTAAAACACATCTCTCAAAAAAATGTCTGCAAGTTGGATGAATGGCTCTATAACATTAGGCTGCATTGCATGTTTATTATGCCAGTGGGTTCGGACACATGCATTAGCCACAGGACCAAGGAGAAGAAACTTTACCTGTCTCTGTCTATTTCTTAGGAGAGAGTGGGAGATGAAAAATCATACTTATTATTGGATTTTTTAAGGCAATGCTGTTTAATAGCACAAGTCTTTTAAGTACCTTCTGTTTAAAGGAGCCTCTATTTAATTTTAATTAATTTAGCCTTGAACATTTGATAATTTGAAAATACGATCGGAAATTTTAGAGTGTTCCGGTCGTATTTTCGATAGTATTATTGAATGTTCAATGTATTTTGAGAAATCTTCGAAAATAGCTCGAACGTTAATAAAAATCGAAAACTCACTCTGAAGAATTCCCGAAATCCGAACGACCGTCTGGTTTCGCGACAGAAACATTTGTATTTCGAAACCAAGGTGTTATGTTTCAGACCTGGATCCAATCTCTAGTGTTATAGGAGGAGGGGAAGATTGAGAACCCTTTATTGGGGGGGATATCTCCCCCCTTGAGAAGAAACAAAGCAGATTTGGACACTACCACACATTTGGTCAAAGCCTAAAGCCGCGAAATGTATGGAAGCCTGGGCCCTCCTTGCGCACTACTGTACACTTGGGAACATGTGGGTTCATTCCATTCACATTCCTTGTTTCACAACATACAAATATTACTTTTCTTTTTGATAAAAGTAAAGGATTGTATCATTGTTGGACAGGAGCATTGAAGTGTGTTTGATGAAAACAAAAAACTGAAATCTTGTTCTGTGTTAGGGAGAGGGAGGATCTCGTGCTGTACTGTGATTGGCTGTCAGCTCTGGAAGCAAGGCTGAAAATTTTTTTTTGATCTGATGAGCACTACAGAGCATGTGCCTGTACGCAGAGAAACTTAGCTGGGGGCTTACCCAGCTAAGGTGGATTGTGGGAGCTGACTCTAGTACTCACAGGTTATATTTAATAAATCACTCAATGGGCACAGCAAAGGGAGAGGTGAGACCAGAGATGGATTAAAATCATATGGGGCCCAAGGCAGTGCCATCATTTGGGCCCCCTTTTTTGCTACATATATTGTATAGACCGGTTTTTGTTACTGCTTCTGAGCTCGGGCCCCCAGAAATTCCCGGGCCCTAGGCAGGTGTAGGGGTCCTGTGGATAATCCTGCTCTGGGTGAGACATTGTGTTGCATGTTTGTGAATGTGCTCTGTCTATTGGGACCAGTTGTATGTATGTATATTTATTTCTTATAAGCGCTACATATCCAAAGCACTTTACAATTATTTACTTATTTACATCAGGCCTGCCCCTACAATCTAATCACATTATATACAACATACAACCTATCAGTATGTTTTATGATTGTGGGGAAACGAGTGGAGTGCCTGAGGAGGAAACCCATGCAAGCACAGGAGGACATACAAACTCCTTGCAGATGTGTCCAAGGGTGGAGATCGAAAATCAGGACCTCAGTGCTGCAAGTGCTAAACCACTGAGCCACCCTGGAGACTTTATTCTCCTTTAAATAAAGTAGGCTACATTGCTCATTTCTCCTGGATAAAGATTGATGTGGCACATATCAATATGGTTGAAGGCAATTATTAAAAAAAGTTTACTATACGCAGATCCTGTTCTCCACAAGGATACCGGCTACGGATTTTATGTCTATTGGAGTAAAAACATATATTAAACTCCATATGCTTACTGTGAGGAAGCTCCCTACTTTTAATATCTTAACGGCTGTATACTTACCTAAGTGGATTAATGGAGCAAAACTTACTGAGACTCTGATTGTGGAGCAACAATATCACGATACATTGTCACTATATATGGGAAAAAGGACTATGTGACCACACCCCTTCTGGATATGGGTTACTGAGTATCTCTATGGATAGCTAGTCCTAAGGACCATTTATATATTATATCTCTGTATAGGAAAATATATATGATTCCATATTATGATATTTCACTACTATGTTACTTGCCTTTTCCTTCCATCTTTCTTATATTTTTCAATTTAATTCTGTGCAAAATGTACATCGATTGTCAATGCAGCAATATTTGCAATAATTGTACCTTTTCTAGATATGCAGATGAAATACGTTATTTTATATTAATATAAATAAGAAATATATGTTACTATATTAGTACTTAGTTATGGTTGACACAAGTGGTGACATCATCACGAGTGGACACTTACCGATACGCTTATAAAAGACCAACAGCCGGGAACAGAAGTATCTTTCTTTGGGCACTTGAGGCTTACAAGCGAAACTGCATCACCACTATGCCGCATGACATTACTACATACTGGAGATAGGCCCTTTATTTACAATACAGTGATAAAGGGTCCACGTGTTTGTTATAGTTGGATATATTTTAATTGTTTTTTGTGTTATACTACTGTATCATAATAAAGGTGTATTTTTTTAATTACATGGGTTTTGGCATGATTTCTAGCTTTTTGAAAGTTTCTTTGTTCATTTTTTCAGAAAATCTGCTAAAAGTGCAAACTTCTACTATGAAATGTGCCCACACCACTGATGGTAGAAATGAAAACTACAGCATTACATAGCTAAAGGTGTTCACATTCCACAAACAATGTACAGTGGCCCAATATGCAACTTTCCTGATTTTCCACACTAAATAAACCCTTAGAAATACCCGCTCAAAACTATAATTCTACACACCCTTAGCTACACAGCGGTGCAATTTTCATTCATACATACAATATGGCGCTTAATGATACTTTTTATATGTCATTTATTAATAAATTGTTATTGTGTATTTTATAGAATGTGTATAGATTTCTATGTAGCCTTATACAGCACTTGGCTAATTTTCACTATATTTATAACATTACACTTATATGATATTTTATGATATTTAGGTATTTATGGGATATTACACTCTAATTGTAAACACCTTAAATAGCATCATATGTTATCAGATGCAACATAGCACTTTAAGATAACTCTATTTGTTAGCACTTTGTATTTTAAAGGGTTGCACATTGGGAGGTATTGCTATTTTCCTAGCCAAATTTAAATATGGGAGAAGTTACCCATGATTCTGGGTTTAAACGCAAGAGTGATGATAGGGAGGGAACACACCTGACGAAGGAACACCCGAAACGTTGTGTCAGAGCTAATGATACATATAAAGTTGGTTACTTCCCCAGAAAGTTTGCGTCCGTGGATTTTGTATGTTGGAGGATACTAATTTGCCATGGAAGTGGTACATGACTACATGGGACAGCACCCTGAGGACTAACAAAGTGGGAAGTGTGGTATGTCATTTGACTTTATTTGTACAATGGTGTGGGCGCCGATCTTCATAGAATTTCACACTTTTAGCAGATTTTCTGAAAAAATTAAGGAAAAACAAGTTTAAAAGTTAAAAATCATGCCAAAAAACCAAGTATGTAAAAAAAAAAGTTACCGAATAATCATTCACCCAAATGTCCTAATCAAATGGTATACCACCTATGGTTACACACATGGACGTGTTAAACAACTAGCCCACAAGTGAGACAATGCACAATAGCTTAAGAACAGCAATAATATTTAACCAACTCCAAATTTTGTAAAAAATAAAACAAGATGCTTTAATCCTACTTAAACCCACTTGACAAGTAAAAAAAAGTAAAAAAACACTAACAGGGAGATTCAATAAAAGTTCTACAAGGGCGATGCACTGAGCGCCGCTATCAGCAACCCGGTGCAAACAGCCCGGCAATGTTATATGCCGATGGCGGCGCTTGGAACATCTCTACCTGGCGCTGTTCTATTCTGGCACTTTCAACGCCAGCTATTAGCTGGCATTGAAAGTGGCGCAAATAAAATGCCGGTTTCGGCATATAACATTACTTGCGGCGGCTGCCTGTTAACTTTCGGTTAGCCACACAACTTCAACTCAAAAATCAGGAGCGATGCCCGTTGGTGCAATGCCCTATATTGTCTAAAATGGTGCTAATTTTGCCCCAACCAATCATTTTGAAAGCTAATATCTGATTGGTTGGGGCAAAATAGCACCATTTTAGAACTTTTATTGAATAACCCTGAAATGTTTTCAAACCTACATGAAGATTTCCAGATACAGTAATCCATAGAACTCACTTTTTTCCCCCACAAAATCTCCTAAGAAAACAAAGATGATTTAAAGATGAAGCCTCCAATTTTTCAAAGTAAACACCCCCAAACAAGGAAATACCACCACAAACCATATATTTTTGGAATCTACACTTCTTGAGCTACATAATGGTGCCATGATTTTTTGGTTTTCGCCAAAATTGCTAAACCCGGCCCAAAAAAATTAATGCCTCGTTAACATTGCCTCAGTTACCGCTCGCTTCTATTTATAAAAGCGTCAGGAACTGATTTGTGGGTTAATAGCTGCCATTTCAATTCGCCACCTTCAAGATGACAAAAACAGCCAAGATCGCTGGGGGTTGGGACTGGGGTGTAGTCACAGTCCTTTCTAGAACATCAAATAGGGTTCCCACTAATTTCAGCATCTATCAGAAAGGTAGGCTAATGAAAAGTTGTCAAGGATCGCGTAGGACACGTTTTGTTCTGTCCCTGTATCTTTCTAGAGCTTCCTGTCTGCTTATTTAGACTATGAAAGCCAAGAATATATGAGCCTGATATCTAATTACATGTGACATCACTTGCGCTCTTCTAATATTTTCACCATATGTATTAAGAGCTTGGCAGGGCTATCAAAAAAAAAGTGCTTATATATAGACACATAGCGCCACCTTTAGGATTGTACTGGAAGTGTTAGTCTTGACTATAAGTGGAGTTCAGTCAAAACATCACAGTATAAATGCTCAGGGGCTGATGCCTTGCAACTTTGGAGTCTGAGTTCAATTCCACCCTTGGGGCTCTATTTATAAATGTGGTATCACTTTTTAGTGATACCGCTGTTATAACAAGGGTTATTATATATTGGAGATGTAAAGACCCAGCCAGACAATATGTCCCCAGGTCCTTTGTTCAGACTTTCCCTCCTGTACAGGCTGTGCACGTAACTTGATAAGGAGAGTCACACCTAGCTCCTAAGTGCACGTGAAAAGTTCTCACTCTGGGGAAGCAACCAAATCAGGAGTGCCCTGGGAGATAGTGTCCTCCTCCCCCACACAACTGGAGTGGGAGATAAGACCCCCAGCCAGGGGAACAAAAGAAGAACCGTGTGGAATCTGGGTGGATCAACTGGGTTTGGACTAGAGCTGAGGTTCCGTCTGCCATTGGAACAGAACATTATCAAGGACTGTGTGGATTGTGACTAAACCCTACTTGGGGACCGTGAGTAACCCTCTGTGAGGACCCACTGTACTGGATTGCTGTGTGTTTATTCATGGGATTGTGGAGTTGCCATACTGCTCCTTCTTAATTCGTGGACCTATTTCTTTTTGTGTGGACTTACAATTGAGTGATTTGTGAATATTGTGTGGATCCGTTTGCCTCCGGAACTTATTGTATCCCATTTATTATCCTCTTATTTTATCCTGTCTTCTCCTGTACATAATTAATAAATCAGTGTGTTCCCTATAAAGCTGGTTACTTTTGTCCTGGTGTTGGTTATACAACCATCTCTGGTGAACCCATAACAACCGCGCCTTTAAGGATCGGTAAAACGACTGTTAAACTGATTGTTAATTTCAATTGATTTAATGATCGTTAATTTACGATCGTTATCATAAATTTATGATATAATTGTAAATTACCAATACAATCGTAAATCTAGGATAGCAAAATTGTAGATTTTCGATCTCCATAGAATAAATACCACCACTAACGCATTCTATTACTGAGTGTTCATTAATTAATGAACGTTCGGTCGTAAATGTACGATCGTCCATACGTTTACGACTGAGATCGTACATTAACTAACCACGATATACTAAAAAGTGATTCCGTGGGTTTATAAATTTGGCCCTTGGACACATCTGCAAGGAGTTTGTATGTTCTCCCTGTGCTTCCATGGGTTTCCTCTGGGGACTTTGGTTTCCCCCAAAATCATAAAGACATACTGATAGGTTGTATGTGTCAAATAAAGTGCTTAGATTGTAAGTCTTCGTCAGATCTGTTTGATCTGTGTAATTGAATAACGCAATGGAAGATGTTAGGGCTACATAAATTCACAATAATAATAAAAATGCTGTGCAGAGCTCAAAATACTTCTCTCCCCTCAAGAATTAGTGGTAAATTCCATCAGGTACTTCATGAACACCCTCTCTTTTAAATCACATCTGCTACCAGGGGAGTCTGTTAGTCTGACAAATCTGAGATCCTTTATAGAACTCAAACTATGGGATAAGACTTGGGAGCAAAAGATACCAGTTAGCTTTATAGCTTAAAGTGAGTTGGGCTTAAAGGAGGGAAAATCCTTTCTTAAAACAGAAGATACTTCACAGTCTTCATCCCCTTAAAATACAATAATCAAGAAATGGAAAAAAAACTTTCACTCCCAGCATCTCAGAGAAATGGGCAAAGGCAGTGCAACATTTTTCCTTTAGTCCTATCATACACAGACATCACTTCCTGTCAAGCAAACAGCAGCTGGACTTCCCCCCTAAAGGAAGTCTTTTTTTGTATATGGGATGGGAGGGGCTGCAGTGGTGTGTCTAATTAGAAATTGTTTGATTTGCTCTGTCACATGTTTTACAAAACAGCACATAATTGGGTGTGTACTACAGGAAGTTCCTTACACTTCCTTCAGTTTTGAATACTGTAGAGGTTTAGCAGTGAGCCTTCCATTTGACTATTCCATTTTAAAATAGGGGTACCAGCAATGTAATAATATTTATCAATGTTATATATTTTGTCATATGCCTAATATATTTTTACCTAATATAAATGAGTGCTATACTATACATATATTTATGGTAATTTAAAAGGTAATATTGAGAAATGCCCCACATACATATACACCTTTCCTACATGTAATATTATACACCCCCACCTCATTGGTAGCTCCTAAACACTCAATGCAATCTCCATAAATAAATATACGGTAAATATCTTATACAAACAGCAAAATCTTTATGCTGCCCTGAATCCTATTTATTGTATAAAGAATGCAAAAAAATCTATTCAAAATTCTAATATAAAATTCAAATTTATTAGCATTAGATTCCAAAATTGTTTGTTAGATAAAGTGCTCTGTTTTTACTTAAAAGGGGGACATTTTTTAGAAATCCTTGCATAACCATAATGTTCTAAGAAATTTTTACATTTTAAATATAGGGCACACTTAAGGGCCAAAAAGATTTAACACAAGAAAGATATGGGGAAGCACACTAATCAGGTGAATTCACAACGATTATTGTAACAAAACACATACAACGTTTCAGGACGCCCATACTTCAGAAAGGGACAGGGTTGTCCCGAAACAGTTGTGATGTGTGTGTTACAATAAATCGTGTGTGAATTCACCTGATTAGTGTGCTTCCCCATATCTTTCTTGTGCTAGAGAACTTTCTGGCCCTTGGAGTGGAGGGCTAGGGGAACTGCACCTATCCACTTGTCTGGTATACAGCCAACACCGGTGTGCTGGAGTGTTCTTGGACTGTATTCCAAAAAGATTTAAACACACTCTACTCGTTTAGCATGGTTTTATATCTTAAAATGTGGGTCTTGCACTGTTTGCATTAAGGCAGCAGGCATCTGATTCAAAAGTTATTTTTCGATAACGACTTGGAGGCCGTATGCCTGTGCACACTATGTTCTGGCTTCCTGTGAATCAGTAAATCTCGCTAAGTGAGTTCTGCATCGTGGGAACCTGGAAAGTAGGAGGAGCGCCAAGGTAAATATTACACACTCCCTGATGGTGTGTTCGCTCCCTCTATCATGAAAATAACTAATCAAACTTAAATAAGGGAAAACCAACATTAAACTGCTGGTTGCATTGGTACTGAGGTATAAAGTTTAAGAGAAAGAGTGAAGCTGTTTGATTAAAAAAAAAACATATATTCTTTGTTCCAAATAGGACCACAAAATTTGAAGCCACAAAATTATCCTTCACATCTAATCACAATACTTAATACTGTTATTAAAATAGTAGTTTGGTTATTCCATACCATACATAAACAATGCAGTAGTTATCTGGGAGAAAAACCATGTTATGAGGATATAAATTTTCATTCTCTGTTGCTCTTTGCTATTATTATCTGTTCTTGTCCTGTGGTCCTAACTAGCTGCCATATTTGCTCGTTCAACAGCAAAGCCTTGGTTTCCCCTCCTTGCTTGCTCTCACAATTCTAGACAGATACCACGTAATATTGTGTGGAGCCTTCACATCTGAGAATTTGTTGGAGGAGAAGTCAGCCATGAAACATCTTTGACCAGTTCGATGTGGAGTGAATTCTACTTGGGTTTGAATCTCTGATTAATTTTAAGGTCTAGCAAACTGAAAGCAACAAAAGAAAAAGCAAAAAAATTAGGGTTTTTTTTTGTTCACAAAAAATTATTTGTAGGTGAATCACCCCCCCTAAAAAAACAATAGTTATAAAGCTGACAGATGTAGGGCTAATCTGTTATGTGGGTAACATTATACTTTCCCTTCCCTCTCAAAAATATCCACATCCTCTTTAGGATCTGCAAGATTATTATTATTATTTTGTTTTTTACAACTTTTTGCAAGCTCAGTATACATTACTGACAGTTGTTAACTGGAAGCTGAAGAAGCTGAAATAGAGGTAACTCAGCTTTCAAAACTACTGCAGTTTAATGGTTTGGGGGTGATTAGCTATATTCAATTTTATTTAGTGTAAAATACACAGCCCCATAGAGAAGTCCCATACACAGCCCATAGAAAGTTCTTGCACGGCCCCATAAATAGCTCTATAGAAAGTCCCATACACAGCCCCATAGAAGTCCCATACACAGCCCATAGAAAGTCCCAACACAGCCCCATAGAAAGTCCCATACACAGCCCCATAGAAAGTCCCATACACAGCCCCATAAAAGTCCCATAGAAAGCCTATGGAAGTCCCATACACAGCCCCATAGAAAGTTCCTTGCACGGGCCCATACATAGCCCTATAGAAAGTCCTATACACAGCCTCATAGAAAGACCCATACACAGCCCCATAGAAAGTCCAAAACACAGCCCCATAGTAAGCCTTCTACGGAGCCCCAAAGAAAGTCCCATACACAACCTCATAGAAAGTCCTTACATGGCGCCATAGAAAGCCTAATACACAGCCTATAGAAAGTCCCATAACAAGCCCCATAGAAAATCCCATACACAGCCCTATAGAAAGTCCCATACACAAGCCCCATAGAAAGTCCCATAGAAAGGCCTATGGAAAGTCCAATACACAGCCCCATAGAAAGTCTAATACACAGCCCCATAGAAAGTCCCATACACAGCCCACCATCAGGTGTTTATGTGATCAACTGCAAAGGTGTGTTTAGGGATAGCATTTCCTTTAGGGCCCAATCATAAAACCTCTGTTGGTGGTGTAAGTAATGGCATATTGTGATTTACTCCTATTCGAATCTCAGCAGTGCCTCCAAATGTAGCTCTTTGTTTACACAGAATATAAGTTGGTATTTATAGTCTCTGGATTGGCACTACAGGAGACCTGTGTCTCTGCTATATGAGAGAGCAGGATTAACAGATTATCCAATTTAAGAAAGAAAGAAAGAAAGAAAAGAATAACTGTCTGCACTCCTAGACTAGTATGCAGTAAAAAAAGTCCTTATTACACGTGACATAACATTAGGGACATAACAATATTAAAAACATCTAAAAACAAGCCTCATTCATAGGGTATTAAGAAAGTCAATGTATAAACAAGTCATTACACTGTACAGGGTCAACAACCCTATTCACTGGTACAGCTACCGAAAAATGACAGATTGAGACAGGATCTCTGGGAACTTCGAGTAATTACTCTGTATTCTTTATTGCACCGAACAGAATGGAAAAGTTTATTTAAGGCAGATATCAACTGGTAACAGTTACAATCTGCCAGTCTGCAGGGAGTGTTGCAGAACCAAAAAATGATGCATTGAATGCTGGTTATTTCCAGCACAACTAACGGCCCGTGTTGTCTTTAAAGAGTCTTGTAAGCATGCGCCCCTATGCCAAGCCCCATGATCCCAGTATTCACGTTATCTATACAAGTCTTCCCCTCCCACCAAAAGGAGGTCCCTAATAAGCTGCATTACGCATTGCTCACAGCCTCGAAACAATTCAAAATAGTCAGCTGATTTCACTGCCTTTTTTTATTCTGTACCTAGCAAAAGATACTGTTTCTAAATGTACCTGTGCTCTGTACTTGTCACCCCAAATGCTATTCTGTCACCCCATTCCCCTATTACCCTCATAAATCAAGCAGCCACAGCTAAGGAAGAGGTTAGACACAGTACTGTATGTTGTTTCTTTGTAATGTGCTCTGTCTATTGGGACCATGTTGTCTGGAGACTTTAGCTCCCCTTTAAGATTAGGCAAACTTCAGGGTTATTCAATAAAAGTTCTTATAGTTTAAAATGGTGATAATTTTGCCCCAACCAATCAGATGTTAGCTTTCAAATGTTAAATAAGATTTGATGGTTGGGGCAAAATTAGCACCATTTTAAACGATAAGAAATTTATTGAATCTCCCTGCTTGTTTTTTTTAATTATTATAGATACCATTTAACCAAAGAATTGAGGCACAACAGATAGGTCTGGATAATGAGACATCCATTACTATGCCATTACTCTGCCTATTGAAAAAGGCTGTGAAGTAATAGGAGCAGTGGCTATTACATGTCATTTTATGTACAGTACTTACTCAATTTTTAGTGGCTGTTTCAATAGACCACTACCTTCTAGGATTAGAAGACAGTTTGTATATTTTCTTTACCCGGATTGCTGAAAATAACATCAACAATGGCCTGCTTTTCAACAACAGCCCGATCAGAGCCTGTATAGTTATAAAAAAGAGATTTATCAGGGATCATTTTCTGGCACTTTAAAGATGATTCAATGAAAAAATATAATAGTAGCTGTAAGTATAATAAGATATACAGTATTAAATGGAATTGCCGTAGAGGAAAGTGCTATTGTAGTCTTTGGGGGAAATGTTTCGCTGCTTTGAAGCAATCTCAAAACTTTGATAAAAGTTGATACTTTGATAAAAAAATACTTGATAAAATACTATTGAAGTAACTATTGTCCACATGTGTAACAAGGTTTTCTATTGACGACTGACAAATTACCGAATTCTATATTATATGTATACCAACAAGTATTTAGTTTAAATTATGCAGGGGCCCTCACCAATCCCGTGTGACACTGCAGAATACTGTACAAGATGCCCATGATCCTTTGTTCCTTGCCTGGTATGAGTCACTTGGTATGAAGGCAGTTCAATGAAGTTTAGTTAAGCAATACTTAACTAAGTATATTTTAAGTATATAAGTTAAGTATATTTTTATTTATACCTTAGCAGTAGAGGTGGGTTCTTCAAGTAATGACTGTATCAACCATCAAATTTCCTCCATTTCTTCTCACACACGGCCACAACCTGGATCATATTATCAGCGGTGATGGCATTTACATACTGAGAGTACAGTATCGTGAGAGGTATTTCTTTTTCTTGAAATATTAGAAAAACAATTAATGGCAAATGGTAATCAAAACATGAAATAAACAAAAAAGTCTAATGATAAAACAAGTTCAAGGAGATAACTAAAAAATTGTTAAGATTAAAAATGCAAAATTTAAGTGAAGCGCCATTTCCTGTGCTGTAGGAACCAGTGCCACATATTTTTATGGGTCTGGCATCACCAGCAGTGAAGAATTAAGCAGAACCATATAAGAAGGAAGTATGAAGAGGTATTGAGCCTGGTACTACACTTTGCTGAAGACTACTGCATCAACCAACTCGTGTCATTCAACCAACTCTCACAATGAGGGAGGGAATGGATGAGGTGCGTGTGGAAGGATGGGTGCAATGGGGGGATGTGGCCTTGTTTACTGATTTATCTATTGGGAACAAGTGCTCTTCTCTTTGGTTAGGTCCATAAGGTCTCGGCAACAGGAAATCTACGCCTAAATGTACCAGCCATGAAGTTAAAATTATTGGCTTACCGGTATGTATTTCTTTGATCCCTGAACAAATCAAACCAATGATTTGGTTTTATAATAATAACAAGATTGTATGTAACCTCAGCTGTAGCAAACTAACTTACCAGAGGCGGCGCTGCTGATGTGTGTAAGTATTTAACTAATAGCTGGCGTTAAATACTTAGTGCGGGTGAGAAACCCAGGGTTGCACAGTCTCTATTAAATCCGGTACGGGGGATTTGCCTAGAGAGCTTGGCCCTGGGTTGGATCTCCCTATTACTGTATACTAGCAATGTACAAATAATTATGTATTTATTATTTTCTCCAACTTTTATAGATTTTTGTAATATCATTTCTTTCCACCTTGCATGAGTTTTTGTAGAGATATTGTACAGCTGTATACAACAGAATAAACGGAAAGACCTAAAATCCGCCTTTAAAAAGGTTTGTTTTATGTTTTGTAGGGGAGGGGGAGTGTGTATGACACAACTAATGACAGGTCTGTCACTGCACAGGAGCAAACAAGGAAGACAACATTTAGACATTTACACAGGAGGAAGTGAACATTATATAAATAATACTTTGAGTTCATAGAAGCTAGAGACCTGAGGGGATATTTTCAATGTGTTGAGGGCAATGTATGGAGACCACATTTCTCCTTTAAACATCTTAAATGTCCCCTATACCAACAATGGAGCAAAATATTTTGAAGTCGACAAAAGCATGTTATATTTGTATACATACATTCAAATAAAACTTACCTTCTTCAGGCGCCAAGTGATTGATTTGGACTCTCAGGATTCTTCCACTTTGGTTCTGTTATACACAATTGTGGTACCAGTCATCTTGATATTTACTTTCTTGGTGACAGAGGAAGGGTTTTTCAGATTGAGTGTAACTACAACATCATCACCAACTTGCAACCATTGTTGGCTTCAATGTACCAGTGTGATTCAGGTTTTGGTGGTTGGGTATGTTTACATCTCTTGCTACTGCTGCCATCGCCATTCTTCTAGGAGGTGTTACCGAAGCACAGATACTGAAACAGCCTTCGAGCTTTGTCAAAAACAGCTTTGTTTCTTTAGAACCTTTTAGAGTTAAGAAATATGAACACATGATAATGCAAAACAACAAGGACTTCTAATTGTTTACGGTATATGCTTTATACCTAAACCTATTGATAGATCGCTGTCAGTTAACTAGCAGGCCACACTACGTCCAATATATTCACTGACCAGTGGAAGAAATGATGAAGATGAGAGGAATATTGTTTTAGAATGGAAATAGAAGGGCTTTATAGCATACATTTTATCAAAAATATCAGAAAGATGGAAATAGAATACAGACTGATGCATTCGGATTGTGATAGTGGATCATTATTGCATTAGGCCTTAGTAAAGCTTGCTGCAGAAAATTTTACAATATAGAGCTCCCTACTCAAAAAAAGTTTTTTAAACAGACCAATTCAAGTCTATACATTAGTGCCAAGTAAAGGTTTGATTATCTTCAAAATATTACAAGCAGCAAAAGAGGAGCTTGGAAGATCATGGTGGGAAAGCCAAACTAAAGTCAGCCATACCTTATAACTATTATCTTTATGATAATATCATACCATTACTGATTTGTAAATTAAGACACGGAATCAACTTTATTTGGGTAACAAATCGGCCACAGCTTTTATTAATCTTTTAATAATAATCTTTTAAATAAATTTAGATAAATTTAAATAAATTATGCCCTTTTATTTACATAATAACACCACTGCACACCTTGCGTACCATAACCATACTTGTTAACCAAGCCATAGATCTCAGCTTGAATGCCAACCTCTGTCTTACCAGAGGGCATGTAATGGCGCTGCGTCTCGCGATACCCAGCCCTGTGAGCCCGGAAGGAAGAGGAGACCGCTGCCTGTAGAGGGAAACAGCTTCCCCCCACGGTCAGACGCCCATCTGCTATGCGCGGCGGGGGGTACCAAATGAGGAGCTGACTCTCAACAGCATACATTTTTAGGGACATGATAGGGGAAAAGGAGAAGGATTTGGGAATGTAGTATAGTTAGACAAGATGGACACAGTCCAAAACAAGTAAAGTTCTACCTTCCTTTTTGGGTCCTGCTCCAACATGAAGATTACCAGGGTTGAACACCAAAAATGAGGAGGAGGCAATAATCATCCAGTATTAAATTTCTCTCCACAAAATAGGTCCCAGCAAGGAAGATAATATACTGGTTATCTATCCTGTGTACAGACACTGTCAGTTGACAAGGCTGGATAAACCAGTGGACATAGAACCTCTCGGTTACCTATGTATTCTGTGGTTTTATTCTTTTATGTAATAAAAGTAAAATTGACACAAACTTGCTTTAACCCTTTATGTTTGTATACCGAAAGGTTCCTTTCCTCCACGAGTAATCTCAGGTCATTTAAGTAACAATCCTAATTATTGCATAACTGAACTATAACAGTAAACATCTAATTTGGGCCCATAAAGATTGTTATAAGCACTAATAATATAGACTGTTATGTTCTAACGTGCTGGTACTATTTGTATATTTTCTTTTTTTAGAGTGTGCTTATGATTTGTTTTTAAGCTGTTAAATTGTTTATAATTTTTGCAGGTAAAGCAATGAAATATTATATACTTTTGAGTTAACATTCAGCAAAATAACGACTTTACTTCTGGATATTTGTATGATCAGTTACATCTATGCGGGAAAAAGAACCAACTGCTTTAGTGTGGTAAATTGTCCAACAGATCGAGTTTCGGTAGAAAGGGTAATGATTCGTCCATCATTGTTACGCATATATACTACTCTGTCTGCATTTACTTCAGCAAAAACAAATGGTCCATCGAAGCTCAGATTCACATCTCCCTCTTTGATAGCTTTCTGAGAAGTTGGTCCAAGTCGAAAGCTACCTAAATTAACCAGCAATAATATATTAGCCATTTAGAGTTGAAATCTGCTTTTTATCTGACGGAATGATAGAATGATATATAATATATTATATTTGCGTAATAAGAACTATTCTATGTTTTTAGTGCTTTGTATGAGTAAACAAATGCCTTTAAAACTATTCCAATTATTGATGCTCCCTTTTTCATGTTTTCTATGGTCCTTGCTTCTGTGATGTAAGCCCTATTGAAAGCCCTATTTGGTGACAAATAAAGATATGACTCGCAAGGAAGTGGTACGAGAAGTTGAGGAACCCGGAAGAAGAGAAGTAGCACTGTAGCACAATACAAGTACATTTAAAATGTAAAAAATAATAAATTCAGGCATGTCTACCCTCAAACCAAAATGTTTATGTTAGGCTAATACCCCCCAAAACCTAGACCTTTGGGTTTAAAATGTTGGAAGATGCTCCTAAGTAATCTACCAGAACTTGTTTCCTTGTTCTCTTCTGCTATTGCTCAGTGCCTTTCTGTGCACTAGCAGCAGCAGAAGAGGCCGGACAGTAGCAGCATCAGTGATTAGTTTGGGAGTAATTAGCTAAAAATAACATTTTAGTTTAGGGGGTGGATTTGCCATTTCAGTTGTGAATTTAGCAGTTCAGGTCCTCATTACACGGGGAAGTGAAGTTAACTTTTATGGATTTCCACCTTTTATTGGGGCAACTGTAGCTTTGCCTATCAGTTATAATACCTTCATCGGTTCTTGTGGAGTGGAGTCCAAAATCTGCCAACCATCGTAAAATGAACCAAGATCCCTTCTAGTAAACCAAGCTTCATCCCAAACATGAAAATTCCTGTAAATCCATAATTAGGCGGGTGTGGTTGATTTATATAGACAAAGTTCATGCATTGTAAAGTCAAAAAAATAAATCTTACATTATGTTCTAGATATAACTGATATATTATGTATATATAGTGTGAATATACAGTGACTGACTATTGGTTTTATACTATTTTTGCAGATTTCTTACTCTGTCTTACCTTACCTGCACTCACCATCATGATATTGGTTATAAATTTAGCAAAGACATATCTGCATATAGCTAAAATCAATACATTAGAGGTGTTTCACCTCTACATAATTGTATGCCAATACAAACTGCAACTAGACTCTAATTGGTAAAGTGCAGTTAGGATAAAAAAAAGGTCACGTACCACACCTTGTCTGGGAAATCAACGTTTCTTCCATATGGATCAATGTACTCTTCAATCAGCAAGTTTTTTGTTGGTGTCATAAGCTGACTCAAAGTTTTGTAATTACACGTGCAGGTATTCCCAGGCAACGGGCGGAATGGATTTTAAAAAGAAGCATATATGTAAATTTGGAGTGTAAGGTGACCATACATTAGGCCGATTTTATGTACAATCCAACATACAATCCGACATTTCCATCAATGGCCAAAAAATTTTACATTTTCCCCTCTTATCACACGACATTAGATCGTAAAATCGATCGTAATTACGATCGGGAAAGTCAGTTTTAATGTTTTGGTAAAATGATTGTAGTGTGTTTTCTAAAGTTCTGAATGATTAAATGTGAATGTAATGTAACCTCACAATGGACGACATTCGACATTAATCACAAAAACAATGAATGTCGAACAATATTATTGTACATCTTGGTACAATTAACATTGTACACTGTCATCAAAGGATCAGTCGGTTTAAGATGTAATTACGATCGTAATAGTGTATGGCCCCCTTAACTGGCTACCTCCTAGAAGCCTCATTGGCCAAACCAGAGTCATATTTCAAATACTTTTAATTTTTATTCATTTTAGGCCCGGTCATCTTCTTGATTATTTTTATTTCTATTGAGTCTTAAGATGTAGACCAAGGTGTTATACCAATATTAGGTCTTGTCCCTCAAAAAGATTATCTGTAGCAATGTGCAACATTCGTATGATAGTGGTTTATCTCAATAAGATAGAGAGGGCTATGTTTGAACTATACACAATTTTAATATATTATATTATACAAAACCATTTTAAATCCATCCCACTACAAAGAATGAGAGAGAGAAGAGAATATTCCATATTTAAAGAAAACTGAAGGAAACATAGAGTAGCCATCCAACACAACGCTTTGCTTTAAACTAAGTTTATGTTTTTTAAGGAAACTTGACTTCTGAAGTTTGCAAAGGATCCAGTGAAACTGATGTCACCCAGACCAACAGGGGAAGCTGGCACATGGACAATGAAGCTTCCATGCTACCTGCCCAATGGAAAGAGCAAAAACGTTCATCGGAGTTGGGAAGTTTTACTTTTTGACATAGAAGAGCAGAGAAAATGATGACAAGAGGACAACAGTATGGAAAACAAAGTACTGGGACTGGATGAATAGGCTGGGATATTCCAGACGCCTAACCAACAGTGGTATATCCGTATCGGATGAACAGGCGATCAGGACTGTCGGTAAATCATGGGCAATCATGCAGCTCCCTATGGGACCACACGATGTGGTCGTGCGCATTGTGGCCGTGGCCCCTGTTGTCTGTGACCGACAGTCATTGTCCTGGCCGGTGCAAGTAATCTTATCAAAGCTTTTTCCATTTCCCATAGTTCTCAGCAGCTGGTAATATCACACCTATCCAGGTCATGTGATGGACAGAAGGTTTCAATAAGAATAACCACAGATACACCCTTATGGTAAAATGAGTGCTCAACTCTAGAGGGTGAGGCAAAAGGGGGGGCCCCCTTTACTTTGCTGTTTTAACACCTTATTCTGGGCGTTCCTATAACACCTCTTAGCCACTATCCAATCACACCCTTAACACCTGGCTGTGATATGCTAATTGGGATTTTCCAGGGTACATAATTGCCACAGATTCTTGTACAAGTCATTCTGAATTGAGAAAGCCGGTCGGATGACTAGCGAAACGTCTTCAAGAACTAAACTTCAAGTCCAGTTGAATTAATTGAATACAACAGATATAACTTTATAAACCCCTCAAAATGCAATATTTACAGAAATACAGGGATCGCTTTCCTGCTACACATTTTTGTGGCATTCTTGTGCACACGCATTCTCGGGGACACAGCTGAAGCGTGCAGGTTAGTGTCTGTTTTTTTTTAAATCGCATGCTGCTGAGTTTCTGTTTGCTGGTTCTGTGTTGATAAGTGTGACCTGCTAGCAGTGATTGGCCAGTCGTCTTATTGTTCTATCTCCCTTTTAAGGCTCTCTATGGCTTTATCCGTTATAGCATTTGGCTTTACCTCTCTGCTAGTGGTGTGATTTCTGTGAAATTGTCCTGCTGGCTGGACCTTTACCTGTCTTCGACTACATTTCTGCCAAAACAACTTTGTACCAAGTTGCTGATATTTGGAGACTGCAGTGGGCACCCAATGCACAGAATTCAACACCTTTTAAATGGTGCCATATGAATTCACATCACACTCCAGGGGTGCGGTCCCAGCGCACAATGATTACTCGTGGGAACATCACATGCCTCTATAACTACAGTACATGTATTAATACCAGTAATTCTCAATATTATATAGTATCCCTGTACCAACCAGTACTACAGTATATGTATTAATACCAGTAATTCTCAATATTATATAGTATCCCTGTACCAACCAGAACTACAGTATATGTATTAATACCAGTAATTCTCAATATTATATAGTATCCCTGTACCAACCAGTACTACAGTATATGTATTAATACCAGTAATTCTCAATATTATATAGTATCCCCTCACCAACCAGAACTACAGTATATGTATTAATACCAGTAATTCTCAATATTAAATAGTATCCCCGTACCAACCAGAACTACAGTATATGTGGTCTAATACCAGTAATTCTCAATATTATATAGTACCCCTGTACCAACCAGAACTACAGTATATGTATTAATACCAGTAATTCTCAATATTATATAGTATCCCCGTACCAACCAGAACTACAGTATATGTATTAATACCAGTAATTCTCAATAGTATAAAGTATCCCCGTACCAACCAGAACTACAGTATATGTATTAATACCAGTAATTCTCAATATTTTTTAGTTTTAGAAAAATACAGTATCTAATGGCACAATACATAAAGTAGAACATAAACAACCGTAAAAATAAAACACTGTCAGGTATTAATACATATACTGCAGCTCTGGTTGGTATGTGGTTATACTATATACTGTAATATTGAGAATTACTGGTATTAATACATATACTGCAGTTCTGGTTGATCCAGGTTGATACTTTCCGATTGTTGTTTGGAGTCAAGAAGGAATCCCCCCCCCCCCCATTCTTTTTTGCCTACCTCTGGATCAACTTTTAGGTAGGGTTAAAAAGGAAGGGTGAAAAAGTTGGACTACAATTTACTATTGTACTACTACAGTATGTATTGCTTTTAATAAGGCCATTAAGTAAGAACCGCTTAAAGAGGCTCTTGTGTAAATACATTGTAATGGTCCAATTATATTTACATAACAAATCTAGTTATTAAGGATACATTTCAAAAAGGATAATTTACATTTTATTGATTTTTTTTAGTCAAAGAACAGATCGATTTTTGAGATAAGAATTTATATAATAACAGAATAGCTTTAAAAAAGAGTAATTTTCTATCTCACCATTTCAACCCAATTGTTATTTTGTATTTTGTTTTTAAATTCTGAAAATACATACCTGGCCATAGTCCCATCTTCTACCGGCTATAGAATCTGCACTGCCTATGAAAATAAGACCTTGCTCATTGAGGACATACTCTGCCCTTTCTGCATCATTGCTCATGAAAAGTTCATCACCTGGAAAACACAATAGTCAGAAACTTATTAAACTTATTAAATCTGTACATGAAACTGATTTCATGTACTCTGTTAAGTACATGAAATCTGTTTCTATTATTTACAGGGAGGTGATAAGGCTTATTCCCTCTTCCCTGTCAATAATAGAATGCCCGGGAAACACTAAAAGACTTACCATACCACTTGGCTCCTTCCCAGCTGTCAGGCACACTCTCCTGACTAGAGATGTAATGTGGGTTCGAATAGAACCTGGTTTCGAAGTCCCAACAAAACTTTCGGAACTCCTGGATTTCATGGAAACCGGATTTTCCAAATGTTCATTTTAACAGTTTTTAAACTGTTAAAAAGCTGTTTAATAGACCGGACCCGAACTTTGGTTCAGTTCTGGAAGTTCTGGTCCAGTCTTTTAAACAGCTGATCACTAGAGATGTCCGAACTTTGCAAAATCTGGTCTGCTCGAGGATTTGCGAATTTTCGAAAAAGAAAATCTGTGAGCGGACCCATTAAAACCCATTAAAATGAAAAAATCCTCGAAAATACGAGAAATCCTCGGAATTTTGAAAAATTTCGAAAATGCGTATTTTCCTGCATTTTCGAAAATACGGAAAAATCCCCGTAATTTCGAAAATTTTCGAAAATATGTATTTTCATGCATTTTCGAAAATACGTGAAATCCTCGTAATTTCGAAAATTTTCGAAAATACGTTTTTCATGCATTTAAGAAAATACGAGAAATACTTGTAATTTAGAAAAATTTCGAAAACGCAGTTCAGAAAAGTTCGGAAGGCGGAAAACCGGAAAATCCGCGATATACACCGTTCGCGAACAATGTAAATCTGCCGCAGATTCAGGTTCGGATCCGCGAACTGGGCCATCACTAATGATCACGCGTATATGTTTCCTTCGCACACGCGACCAGCTGTTTAAAAATGGCTGGTCGCTGCAGATTGTGGAATCTTCATGGAAGGAGGAGGGAGTCAGGGGCCCGGCCTCCAATCTCGCGGGTATGCCCCTGTGCTCACCAGTCTATATTCACGAAAAAATAAATTGCAGTAGGAAACTCCATAAGAGGTTGCAAAAATGTTCCTTTTATTCACCCAAATATGAGATACAATTTCGAGTAAAAAGTGTTAAACATGATTTGAAGCCAAATCTAAAAGATGGAATAATGGTATAAATGATAAGGCTGAAAAAATATGGGTGGAGTTAATTAATTGCAGTTGTCTGTTTAACACACCAAATGGCAGTGAGGAGGTGGACATTCCCTTCCATATACAGTTGGCGAAGGTGCAGGTATGAGGCAACTTCTGGTCATAAGGGATTTCAATTTCTTGGTATGTGGGGTGGGCCCTCCGGCACGTCGCAGGAGTCTCCCTAATTCTGGGGTGATCTCCAGCACTCTCCTGAGACCACCCTAAACTCATGCCACCACCAGAAACGCCCCTAACGTGTGCCCACCATGCCCCTAGAAAGCCCTTGAAATGCCTCTAACTACCCCTCTACCTCTACTCTCAAGGATCTCTACAGACACCATGCCTCCTTACCGCCTACCGACACACCTGTCTGACATAGACAGAGTTACATAGACAGAGTGACATAGACAGAGTGAGGGAACTGACCGCAACTTAAAAGGTATCAAGTTCCTAAATTTGCTATCTGATTATTCAAGTATAAATATATATAATAAAGTATATTATACAACAGATACAATACTTTAGATAAATTCTACAATTAGGTGTTAACAGAAAAATACATTTCTAAGGGTAAATATAAGCACTTAATTTCACATACATTTTTGTTTTTGTATAGTATGTATTTTTTACATTGATCTTTCATGTGTGTACCAATACTCCCAATTTCTATAGAATTTAACATTCCGTGAGAGCAAGCAAATGTCTTTTCATAGAGCATGTTATTGGTTAAAATATTTTGTAATTCCTTCAGTGTTGGAACTTTATTTGTTGACCAATATTTTATTTTGAGGATTTTCATAATAGTGAATATGTGGCAGATAATACATTTTTGGTTGTCTGCAAAAGCATTCGGTCCAATATTTAACAGTGCTAGAGTAGGGTTGATTTTTTTTCTTATTTTAATAAGATTGTTGATAAAATATTCTATTTTGAACCACATTTTTTTAAAATTTAGGACAATACCACCATATGTGAAAAAAGGAGCCTTGTTGATGGCATTGCCTCCAGCATAATGGTGAGTATGTGTCAAACCATTTAGATATTTATATATGCAGTGGGTTTCTGTAGTATCTGTGTGTTATTTCCCAGTGTGTTATGCATTTAGTTAATTTAAATGTCAGTTTTTCAGATTCTATCCATGTTCTGGAGTTATATCAATTTGATATTGCCCTCTCTTGGGATCAGTAGTGGTGAATAAGTTGATTAGGTTGGTCTGTCCTTGTTCTCTGGGAGTTTTGACTTTTGTTTTGGATATTAGGAAACTTTTTATTTGGTTATATCTTAGGAATTTTTTGTTGTTGAGTAGATATTTTTGGATCAAAAGGTCAAAGGGTATTATTTTGTTTCTTTCATATATATCATATATGAAATTGATATTATGGTCTGTCCATGTTTTTGTGTTTAGATTTGGTATGGATAGTTGCAGCGAATGGATGGGTAGTTGTTGTGTGATTTCTGGTAGGAGATTATGTGATTTCACCACTGCTTTCCATATTTGTAGTGACGTTTGGGTCGTTAGGAGATTTTGCGATATATGCCCCCCCATGGCTATTGATCCTAGTATGCTGGGAAGTGGGATGTTTGAGGAATGTAGTTCTATTTGTGCCCAAGGTTTGTCAGCGTTATGAAACTGGCATCCACCAGTTTCTTGTTTGTTCTAAGATAGAAGCTATATAGTAGTCTTTCATTTTTGGAAGTGTCACTCCTCCTGCTTGTCTTGATTTGGTGAGGGGTTGCCATTTTATTCTTGATTTTTTATTATTCCATATGTAGGATGAGATTAGATTATCAATTTTGTTAAAGAATTCATCAGTTATGGGAATTAGTAGGGCTCTAAATTTATATAATAGTTTTGACTATGGCTATTTTCTTTAGCCAGGATAGATATTTTGTTGGAAATCCGATATTAGTTTGTCTAGGTGATTTTCAAAGTTGATGTGATATAATTTATCTATATTAGCATTTGGTTTATTCCAAAATATTCTATATATTCTTCAGCCCATGTGTATTGATATCTGGCTTTAAGAAATGTTTGTAATGCTATTGATGTGTTGATTTGTAATATGTTGGATTTCGAACAATTGATTTTGTAGTAAGATATGTTATTAAAAACATTAAGAGTCTTCTGTAGGTGAATTATAGATGTAATAGGTTCTGTTATAGCTAAGATAATATCATCCACGAAAAGGCTTATTTTATGCGTTTGGTTGCCTATTTGTTTTCCTTTTTATTTGAGTTTATACGTATATTTTCGGCTAAGGGTTCTATCATTAGGTTGAATATCAAGGGTGATAATGGGCAACCCTGCCTTGTGCAGTTTGTGATGTTAAAAGTTTGAAATAACATGCCGGATATATAAATTTGTGCAGTAGGGTTGGAGTATAGGGTTAGTATAGCCTTCAGAATCCATCCTTTAAAGTAAAATTTTTGCAGTACTTCTTCCATATATTTCCAATTAATTCAGTCAAAGGCTTTCTCTGCATCAAGTGTTATTATTAAAGCTGTTATATTATGAGTCTTTGACCAATTAATTATGTTAATTAATCGTTGCAGGGGGATCTAGATAGATTGTCACATTGGGCTGCTAAGTGGCAGATGAGGCTCTGTGTTAAGTGAATCCCTGTTGGAAAGGGATATTGGAGTTTTGGTGGATAACAAACTTAAAGGTAGCAAGCAGTGCCAGGCGGCAACAGCCAGATCCAGCATGGTATTGTCTTGTATAAAGAGAGGTATGGATTCAAGGGAGGAAATTGTAATTCTCCCACTTTACAAAGCATTGGTAAGGCCTAATTTGGAATATGCAGTGCAATTTTGGAATCCTGTGTACAAAAAGGAAATCTTTGAAATGGAAAGGGTTCAGAGAAGGGCATCTAAATTGATAAGGGTATTGGGGGAGCTTGAATATGAAGAGAGACTGGAAAAGTTACAATTATGTACGCTGGAGAAAAGGCGCTTGCGTGGGGATATGATTACGGTGTATAAATACATTAACAGGCCATACAATAAACTATTTAGGGCATTGTTAACCAATAGAACATGTCAGAGGACACAAGGACATCCCTTAAGACTTGAAGAAAAAAGGTTTAGGCTTCAAGTTCGGAAAGGGTTTTTCACTGTGAGAACGGTAAGGCTATGGAACTGTCTTCCAGTGGACGTTGTTATGGCAGGTTCATTGGTCAGTTTAAAAAAAAAAGCTGGATGAGTTTCTGCAAACAAGGAATGTTGCAAGTTACTGGTATTGATACATAAAGTAGCGTTTATCCAGGGAAATTTCCGATTGCCACTTGGAGTTAGGAAGGAATTTTTTCCCCCTTCATAAATTTGGTGGTTTTTTTTTTTTGCCTTCCTCTGGATCAACAGTTAGGCAGGAAATGAGGATATTGCTAGATGGGTTGGACGGGATGGACATATATCTTTATTCAACCTCAAATACTATACTATACTAATAAACCTTCTTGTATTTTCACACGGTTGCCTGTTGTCTATAAAGCCCACTTGATCTGTTGATATTAAATTGGGTAGGAGTGTTTGAAGTCGGTAGGCTATTATTTTAGCAAATATTTTAATATCTACGTTCAGTAGTGATATGGGTCTGTAATATGTGATGATTGTTGGGTCTTTGTTTGGTTTTAATATCGGAACTATCATTGCTTGCTGCATCTCTTTAGGAAAGTCACTTTGTTCCACAGCGTTATTGAATATTGTGTATAAGTGTGGTATTAGGATATCATGGAATGTTTTATAATATTCTGTAGTATACCCATCATATCCAGGTGCTTTGTTTGAGGGTAGGTTAAATATAGCTTTAAAGATTTCTGATTTTTGTATGGGTTTATTGATTAATTCTAGTTGGGATGGTTTAAGTTGGTATGTTTAGTGTTTCTAGAAATTTATCTATTTCGCTTTTGGTTGGGACGTATTTTCTTTTGTCATTTTTTATGTTATATAATGTTTCATAGTTCTTCGCAAAAGAGTTTGTGATTTGTTGTGGGTTCTTTATTTTTCCTCCTTTGTTATTTACGATATAAGATATTTTGGATTTTATTTGTTTGTTTTTAAACTTATTTGCTAGTGCTTTACTGGCTTTAGGGCCTTGTGCATAGAACATTGCTTATGTTCTTCTAATGAGTTTATCGAATGTGTATAGGTTTAATTAGTGTAATTGTGTTCTAGCTTGGTTTAAGTGGTTAAATGTTTCTTGGTTTAGATTAGATTTGTATTCATTTTCTAGTTTGGTGGTTTTGTTAAGGAGGTTGATTCTCTGTTCTTCTCTTTTCTTTTTTTGATATGAGGCTATTTTAATAAATGTTCCTCTCATATACGCTTTGTATGCGTTCCATATGTTGAATGAGGAGGTTTGATCATTATTGTTTATTTCAAAGTATGAGTTGATTTTTGATTTGTTGTTTTGTTTTGTTATTGGTTAATAGATATGGGTTTAGTCTCCAAATAAGTTGTTGGGGTGTGTTGTTTTTCTGTTTTATTTGTAGTAATACTGGTGCGTGGTCTGAGATAGTTATGTTTTGAATGTAGGTATTTGCTATGTTTTGTAATAACTATTTGTCTACTATGAATGTGTCTAGTCTTGAGTTTGTACTATGTGTTTTGGAGTAGTATGTGTAGTTTTTGTCTAATAGATGTAAAGCCTGCCAAGTGTCATAAAGATCTTCTGAGTTTATAATAGTATTAATTGTTTTTTCTTTTTGGTATCTAGATTTAGTTGTTGAGTCTAATATTGGGTCTATGATACTATTAAAGTCTCTGCTTGTATCTCTTTTATTTATACAGGTGGGCATGCTCGTGGCATGGGGTTGGAGCAATGGTGCTGGTGAGGTCACAGCTTCCAGTGGAAGCTGTAAAAAATGCTATAAGTATGCATAAATTGCAGATAGACGTATAATCCTGCAGTCGTTTTAAAGGTAGGAATGTGCTTTTTAATAAATACCACCACCTTATATTTAAAGGCACAACTATAGAAAACAATTGTCACTACAGTGTACATGCCCTCTAAACTTGCTAAAATAAAAAATGAAATACAAATAGTTGGTATTGAGAGCAAGGTCTCTGTGTTTGCGGATGATACAAAACGATGAAATATGAATTGCTGAACAAAGCAAGATCAAATGTTCAAAATGTTTAAGTATATTAATAGTAAAAAGATGAGGACAGAGAATGTGGGACCATTAAATTATTAAGGATGGTTATAGAGGATGCCAATGTGCTAAACCATTCCCACCCTCTGTAGCAGGGCTGCCATCAGACTTTTCTGGGCCCCATACTGGGTACATTTCTGGGGCCCCCATAACACGAACCAACTGAGACACAATAGAGGATAGAGATGGTGTGAAGCATACTTGTGGAGCTAACACAGAGATGGAGATATGTATATAGTCAGGATAGAGATGGTGTGGAGTTGCCATACTGCTATGTGACACAAAGAAGGAGATATGTATATAGGCAGGATAGAGATAGTGTGGAGCTGACATACTGCTATGTGACACAGAGCTGGAGATATGTATATAGGCAGGATAGAAATAGTGTGGAGCTGCTATGCTGCCTCCATGGGGTAGGTAATAGCCCAGTAGCCCTATTAGTCTATTACCTACCCCATGTGCAGTGCATGCGTTGGTAGCAGAATGCAATCAGGGCATGCTGGGAGTTGTAGTTAAACATCTGAAGTTACAAGGTTTGCCATTACTGCTATGCAGGTACTAGCACCAGCGGACCCCAAGAGCATCTCTGTACACAGCAGTGAGACAGAGGGTAACAATGTCCCACCATGGACTCTCACATGTAGAAATGGGATTAGTATAACTTACAGTTACTCCCTCCTGCTCTCTATGGAGATCACTGCACAGAAAAGCTACAAGGTCAGGGAGGGGCGGGAGGGGACAGAGCCACATAGACAGTAAAGCCACTTACTGACTGAGTCATGGGCCATGCAGCAGACACACGCCCTGTTTGTCTTCTCTATCTAGGAATGGAGTTTGACACCTAGTGGCTGAATGGAAGAAAAAAGGTTTTTCTTCCTCTCTGGGACCCTTCCCATACTGGAGTACCCCCTTTCCCCCCCTGATGGCGGCCCTGCTCTTTAAGCACTATAAAGAATCCTAGTGCTTATAGCAGGGACTGTAATAATATGAAGGGTATAAATGAGGAATATTCACTCAGCGAGAGGGTATGGTACGGAAACAATTAAATTAAGATCAAAAAAGCCCCAGGACTTTGTATTTCATCAGGTCCTGGGGCTTTATTGTCCAGCATTATCCCACTTTATCTAGACCACTCACTGTTCTTTTCAGATTCACTTTTGTCTGCTGATAAATAAAGATGGGCGAAAAAAATAGAAAATTCGAAAATCCGCAGGCGGGCTCATTTAAGTCAACCTATTTATAAGGTAAAATATCAATGGTAACTTACTGTAAATGGCTCTGGAACCAGGGACCAGGGAAATCTTCAGGGGAACACATACATATACGGTATACAGAACTAAAAAAAAAATCTTTCCTCACGATTGCAGTGTTTTTTGAGCTTCCGCCTACTATTTTCGAGCCGCATTTTTCAAATTTTTTTGAAAATTCTAATTTTTCAAGGATTTTTCAAAAATGTTGTAAAAATGATACAGTAACTTAAGGTGGCCATACATCAGGACGATATTACTTACCCGACTGACCGCTCACGCGACGTTCCTGCGATCCTGCCGGAAACCACCTCTCCCGATCTTATATTCGACCCACATGCGATCGCAAAATCCCAATATAAGATCGGGAGAGGTGGTTCCGGAAGGATCGCAGGAACGTCGCGTGAGCGGTCGGTCGGGTAAGTAATATCGTCCTGATGTATGGCCACCTTTACTGTAAATGGCTCTGGGACCTGGGAAATGGTCTGGGGAACAGACAATCAGATTCTTTCTAAAATAATCTGATTGTAACCAATTCTGATTGGATACAATCAGATTGCTTGTGAAGGTTCTCATTCATCCAGGTCATGGTATATCTGTTGTATTCAATTAGATCAACTGGACTTGAAGTTTAGTTCTTGAAGATGTTTCGCTAGTCATCCGACTGGCTTTCTCAATTCAGAATGACTTGTACAAGAATCTGGGGCAATTATGTACCCTGGAAAATCCCAATTAGCATATCACAGCCAAGTGTTAAGAGCGTGATTGGATAGTGGCTAAGAGGTGTTATAGGAACGCCCAGAGTAAGGTGTCAAAACAGCATTGTACATGGCAGACAGATGGTGTCGAACCCCCCCACCTCTATTTAGGCTTGGTTTCTTTATTTTCACATAAATGGCCTCCTTAACGCCTCTCTTGAACCAGTCACGTTCCTTTGCCAATATGTTAACATTACAATCTTCAAAGGTATGTCTTTTATCCTTAAGATGCAGGTACACGGCTGAGTCCTGACCCGAGGAATTGGCTCTTCTGTGCTGGGCCATACGTTGATGCAGTTGCTGTTTGGTCTCCCCCACAAACAAATCAGAGCATTCTTCACTGCACTGCACTGCGTATATGATGTCGCCAAAGAAAAGAACACGAATACCAACAGTGAAGGGGAAAATCAAGACAACTTCTTAATTTCTCGGAGACCCCTGCTACATATTTTTTTTTAGAAGGGTGGACACGCCTGAAGGGGACATGGTAGGGCCCCCTCCGGGCCCCATTGTAACCGTTATGGTTTCTATAGTAATCCCTATGCCCCTGCCCAAAATTCAATTGGTCTAGATCAAATGATTGCGGATTTATATAGCACCAGCATCTTCCTTATCGCTTTACAATTACATGTACACATTCACATCAGGCCTTGCCCCAAAGAGCTTACAATCTAAGAACATTTATTTGAAACATACAACCTATAAGTATGTCTTTAATGATTGTGGGGGAAAACGGAGTGCCCGGAGGAAGCCCACACAAGAAGCACGGGGAGAACACACAAACATCTTGCAGATGTATCCACAGTCCAAGGGTGGTTTCAAATTTAGGATTTTGTTCCTAACTGAGCTCTCTGATTGGACAACTTTTGCGCTTAGTGAAGGCTCACTACGATAAGCTTCTTGTGTTTAACCTGGAGGTTATCAGGTGATACACATGTAGCAAATTATTACAATATGTAGCCCTGCTACTTACTTTAATTTGTCATGCTTTGTATAATAAAAGTTTTGTTACCATAACTTTCATTTACAGAACAGTACTCCATATTTTTGTTGTGTTTGGGGTAGAAATGGGCTAAAAAAGTTTTTGTCATACTGATTACTGAATTAATGGGAATGTCACTCTGTCTTCCTTGGAAGTCAACTGAAAGTTTCAATCACTGCAATAATTTAATGTGGGGCATCTTGGAACCTTCTGTGATGAACAGGAGTGCAATGTAAAACCCCATAGACAATGTCTGAAATTGCACTCCTAATTTTCAATTATTTCATCTTATTGGCATGGTCCAGCAGTATGGCAGCTCCCACATTGTTCCCTGTGATAGGTAATCACAGGGTTAATTCATGTTCAGTTGTAAGCTCTACTTCCTTTCCCATAGCCATTCCCGTTTGGTGTTAAATTAGCTGACCTAGCAAGAGGTCTGACATCAAAGGGGCAAGGTGTGAAGTCCCTGTAATATGCATACACTGTTACAGGCTAGTAGGCACCAGCTCAGCAGGGAATCTCCTAGTAGAGCATTGAGCAGAAACCAACTGGCAGATCAAAGGTAATTCATATTCCTTAATAATTCAGGATGTAGAATTATTTCAGGTTTTCCTAAATACCCTCCGTTTATCCAGGAATTCTGCATTTATAGATACCTGACATAATATCATAGCCTGAACCAAACTTGGGATATTATCCTTCTTAGGTCTACAATCCCCAAGATGTGTCATATTTGGTCTTATTCTTTTGGGTAAAATTAGTCAAGGACCATCATGCTATTATTTTGAATGTGACATGTATGGTTCACAGATTATGGACTGGAGGGGAATTGGACATTTAAAATTCCCTCCAAAAATAGGAATCAACCTTCGGGGGCAGAACCAAGTCCACCCCCTCTAGAGACCAGACCGCTCCCATTTTCTGACAAAGGATAAAATTGGGAGCCGGGTCTCAGCTCAGGAGTTCGTCATAACATCTTCAATAACATCTAGCCAACAGGACGGACCATATTGGCTTACAGCAGGAACTATTATTTGGACTTTTCCCATATCTGGATTAACAAGTTCTGGACTCTGCTCATGGACTTTTCAGATGCCAATTATCCTTAAGTATTCATTCTTTTATCCATTTCTTACCCTTACCTGTGTGTTACCATTTTTATGTTCAGTATTACTGAATTACTTTAGTTTTCTTTATATTATTTATGCACTATTTTTGTCAACTTTTAATAAATGATATAAAACCATTTATAGGCTATTGTCCTATTCTGAGTCCCAAAATGAACCTGTGTCTTCGAAGTACGCTACTATAGAGGAGTATTGTTTAGGTATATAGATATACTGTATAACTGTGTATAGAATATTACCACTTTTCTTACAGGTTGTTAGAAGTAGGGGTGCGGATACCCCCATAGTTATAGGTAACAGGTCATTCCACTGTTTTCTCGGAATGTGGTGGCGGCGAGTATATTGATATTAAGTAATATTAATTGTGTAGTATATCGTTTGTTCACTAACCCCACCGGGCCTGATTTGTTCCATCCGCCTGTCGGTTGCTTGGAGTGTGTTTTCCTGTAGCGGATAGGTGGTTGGGCCCGGAGGGTTTGTGACACCTTCATCTTGATCTGCCAACACGCAGTGTCCTGCTTACTCTCACGCACAGTGGCAGCTTATATACTGTTTACAGCAAGAGAAAATGAATATGGTAGTTTAAATTCATAGGGAGGACTGCAGATATAGTGATTGACATAGGGAAGGTGAAAATATATCAGTCAATCACTTATTAATTGACAGATCCTCCCTTTGAAATCTAAAAATGCATAAATCGAATTTACAATCTATAAAATGGGTGGACAGATTTAGAGAAATTTAGTTTTATGGTAGGGTGGTTTTTAAAAGAATGAATTTGGGAAGTTTACACGCCCTTTTAAAACGTTTATAAAGTTTATAAACTTCATGTAATAAAATTATATTTTTTTATCTTCCAACATGTCTCTCTTTTCCAAAACTATCCACCCGTTTTGTAGATATTAGTTTAATAAATTTCCCTGAATCCGATAGAGGACTTGTCAATCAGTAAAAGGTTGACAGGTATATTCATGACCTCTCACTCATGTGAATTACCATGGCCATGGGCCTCCCTCTGAAGTGTATTACCATATTTATCCTTCTAACTATAAACAGTACAG